>CM077031.1:102652458-103261057 GCA_039090855.1 Macrothele yani | reverse complement strand
GGTGAATAATTTTCACTGAAAACGCTCCTCCCAGTTAAAAAAGCATCTAATGCATTTCAACGGACCTAGAGATTAATATTGAGCATGAAAATGGGTTCAGTTAATACCGCTTTTAGATGCATTTTAAACGAACGCTTAGTCTTTTTTTTTCCATTGGAAGTTTTACGACCACCCAGAGCAACTCAATGGGCTATAAACAATCGCCCGTCCTAATTTAGGCCCACTGGTTCCAGGAAATGGACAGAGCCAGGGCTGTAAGGTAAACACAACATCCGGGGAAAGCCGGGGTTCGAACCTGGACCCCTTTCAAACGAACGAGCTCGTTATATTCAATATATACATGCCCAACTTCAGTTATCTATTAAAATAAACAAAACTGGCCACTAGATTTCAACAGAGGTGAATAATTTTCACTAAGAAACGCTCCTCCCAGTTAAAAAAGCATCTAATGCATTTCAACGGACCTAGAGATTAATATTGAGCATGAAAATGGGTTCAGTTAATACCGCTTTTAGATGCATTTTAAACGAACGCTTAGTCTTTTTTTTTCCATTGGAAGTTTTACGACCACCCAGAGCAACTCAATGGGCTATAAACAATCGCCCGTCCCTAATTTAGGCCCACTGGTTCCAGGAAATGGACAGAGCCTAGGGCTGTAAGGTAAACACAACATCCGGGGAAAGCCGGGGTTCGAACCTGGACCCCTTTCAAACGAACGAGCTCGTTATATTCAATATATACATGCCCAACTTCAGTTATCTATTAAAATAAACAAAACTGGCCACTAGATTTCAACAGAGGTGAATAATTTTCACTAAGAAACGCTCCTCCCAGTTAAAAAAGCATCTAATGCATTTCAACGGACCTAGAGATTAATATTGAGCATGAAAATGGGTTCAGTTAATACCGCTTTTAGATGCATTTTAAACGAACGCTTAGTCTTTTTTTTTTCCATTGGAAGTTTTACGACCACCCAGAGCAACTCAATGGGCTATAAACAATCGCCCGTCCCTAATTTAGGCCCACTGGTTCCAGGAAATGGACAGAGCCAGGGCTGTAAGGTAAACACAACATCCGGGGAAAGCCGGGGTTCGAACCTGGACCCCTTTCAAACGAACGAGCTCGTTATATTCAATATATACATGCCCAACTTCAGTTATCTATTAAAATAAACAAAACTGGCCACTAGATTTCAACAGAGGTGAATAATTTTCACTAAGAAACGCTCCTCCCAGTTAAAAAAGCATCTAATGCATTTCAACGGACCTAGAGATTAATATTGAGCATGAAAATGGGTTCAGTTAATACCGCTTTTAGATGCATTTTAAACGAACGCTTAGTCTTTTTTTTTTCCATTGGAAGTTTTACGACCACCCAGAGCAACTCAATGGGCTATAAACAATCGCCCGTCCCTAATTTAGGCCCACTGGTTCCAGGAAATGGACAGAGCCTAGGGCTGTAAGGTAAACACAACATCCGGGGAAAGCCGGGGTTCGAACCTGGACCCCTTTCAAACGAACGAGCTCGTTATATTCAATATATACATGCCCAACTTCAGTTATCTATTAAAATAAACAAAACTGGCCACTAGATTTCAACAGAGGTGAATAATTTTCACTAAGAAACGCTCCTCCCAGTTAAAAAAGCATCTAATGCATTTCAACGGACCTAGAGATTAATATTGAGCATGAAAATGGGTTCAGTTAATACCGCTTTTAGATGCATTTTAAACGAACGCTTAGTCTTTTTTTTTTCCATTGGAAGTTTTACGACCACCCAGAGCAACTCAATGGGCTATAAACAATCGCCCGTCCCTAATTTAGGCCCACTGGTTCCAGGAAATGGACAGAGCCAGGGCTGTAAGGTAAACACAACATCCGGGGAAAGCCGGGGTTCGAACCTGGACCCCTTTCAAACGAACGAGCTCGTTATATTCAATATATACATGCCCAACTTCAGTTATCTATTAAAATAAACAAAACTGGCCACTAGATTTCAACAGAGGTGAATAATTTTCACTAAGAAACGCTCCTCCCAGTTAAAAAAGCATCTAATGCATTTCAACGGACCTAGAGATTAATATTGAGCATGAAAATGGGTTCAGTTAATACCGCTTTTAGATGCATTTTAAACGAACGCTTAGTCTTTTTTTTTTCCATTGGAAGTTTTACGACCACCCAGAGCAACTCAATGGGCTATAAACAATCGCCCGTCCCTAATTTAGGCCCACTGGTTCCAGGAAATGGACAGAGCCAGGGCTGTAAGGTAAACACAACATCCGGGGAAAGCCGGGGTTCGAACCTGGACCCCTTTCAAACGAACGAGCTCGTTATATTCAATATATACATGCCCAACTTCAGTTATCTATTAAAATAAACAAAACTGGCCACTAGATTTCAACAGAGGTGAATAATTTTCACTAAGAAACGCTCCTCCCAGTTAAAAAAGCATCTAATGCATTTCAACGGACCTAGAGATTAATATTGAGCATGAAAATGGGTTCAGTTAATACCGCTTTTAGATGCATTTTAAACGAACGCTTAGTCTTTTTTTTTTCCATTGGAAGTTTTACGACCACCCAGAGCAACTCAATGGGCTATAAACAATCGCCCGTCCCTAATTTAGGCCCACTGGTTCCAGGAAATGGACAGAGCCAGGGCTGTAAGGTAAACACAACATCCGGGGAAAGCCGGGGTTCGAACCTGGACCCCTTTCAAACGAACGAGCTCGTTATATTCAATATATACATGCCCAACTTCAGTTATCTATTAAAATAAACAAAACTGGCCACTAGATTTCAACAGAGGTGAATAATTTTCACTAAGAAACGCTCCTCCCAGTTAAAAAAGCATCTAATGCATTTCAACGGACCTAGAGATTAATATTGAGCATGAAAATGGGTTCAGTTAATACCGCTTTTAGATGCATTTTAAACGAACGCTTAGTCTTTTTTCCATTGGAAGTTTTACGACCACCCAGAGCAACTCAATGGGCTATAAACAATCGCCCGTCCCTAATTTAGGCCCACTGGTTCCAGGAAATGGACAGAGCCAGGGCTGTAAGGTAAACACAACATCCGGGGAAAGCCGGGGTTCGAACCTGGACCCCTTTCAAACGAACGAGCTCGTTATATTCAATATATACATGCCCAACTTCAGTTATCTATTAAAATAAACAAAACTGGCCACTAGATTTCAACAGAGGTGAATAATTTTCACTAAGAAACGCTCCTCCCAGTTAAAAAAGCATCTAATGCATTTCAACGGACCTAGAGATTAATATTGAGCATGAAAATGGGTTCAGTTAATACCGCTTTTAGATGCATTTTAAACGAACGCTTAGTCTTTTTTTTTTCCATTGGAAGTTTTACGACCACCCAGAGCAACTCAATGGGCTATAAACAATCGCCCGTCCCTAATTTAGGCCCACTGGTTCCAGGAAATGGACAGAGCCAGGGCTGTAAGGTAAACACAACATCCGGGGAAAGCCGGGGTTCGAACCTGGACCCCTTTCAAACGAACGAGCTCGTTATATTCAATATATACATGCCCAACTTCAGTTATCTATTAAAATAAACAAAACTGGCCACTAGATTTCAACAGAGGTGAATAATTTTCACTAAGAAACGCTCCTCCCAGTTAAAAAAGCATCTAATGCATTTCAACGGACCTAGAGATTAATATTGAGCATGAAAATGGGTTCAGTTAATACCGCTTTTAGATGCATTTTAAACGAACGCTTAGTCTTTTTTTTCCATTGGAAGTTTTACGACCACCCAGAGCAACTCAATGGGCTATAAACAATCGCCCGTCCCTAATTTAGGCCCACTGGTTCCAGGAAATGGACAGAGCCTAGGGCTGTAAGGTAAACACAACATCCGGGGAAAGCCGGGGTTCGAACCTGGACCCCTTTCAAACGAACGAGCTCGTTATATTCAATATATACATGCCCAACTTCAGTTATCTATTAAAATAAACAAAACTGGCCACTAGATTTCAACAGAGGTGAATAATTTTCACTAAGAAACGCTCCTCCCAGTTAAAAAAGCATCTAATGCATTTCAACGGACCTAGAGATTAATATTGAGCATGAAAATGGGTTCAGTTAATACCGCTTTTAGATGCATTTTAAACGAACGCTTAGTCTTTTTTTCCATTGGAAGTTTTACGACCACCCAGAGCAACTCAATGGGCTATAAACAATCGCCCGTCCCTAATTTAGGCCCACTGGTTCCAGGAAATGGACAGAGCCAGGGCTGTAAGGTAAACACAACATCCGGGGAAAGCCGGGGTTCGAACCTGGACCCCTTTCAAACGAACGAGCTCGTTATATTCAATATATACATGCCCAACTTCAGTTATCTATTAAAATAAACAAAACTGGCCACTAGATTTCAACAGAGGTGAATAATTTTCACTAAGAAACGCTCCTCCCAGTTAAAAAAGCATCTAATGCATTTCAACGGACCTAGAGATTAATATTGAGCATGAAAATGGGTTCAGTTAATACCGCTTTTAGATGCATTTTAAACGAACGCTTAGTCTTTTTTTCCATTGGAAGTTTTACGACCACCCAGAGCAACTCAATGGGCTATAAACAATCGCCCGTCCCTAATTTAGGCCCACTGGTTCCAGGAAATGGACAGAGCCAGGGCTGTAAGGTAAACACAACATCCGGGGAAAGCCGGGGTTCGAACCTGGACCCCTTTCAAACGAACGAGCTCGTTATATTCAATATATACATGCCCAACTTCAGTTATCTATTAAAATAAACAAAACTGGCCACTAGATTTCAACAGAGGTGAATAATTTTCACTAAGAAACGCTCCTCCCAGTTAAAAAAGCATCTAATGCATTTCAACGGACCTAGAGATTAATATTGAGCATGAAAATGGGTTCAGTTAATACCGCTTTTAGATGCATTTTAAACGAACGCTTAGTCTTTTTTTTTTCCATTGGAAGTTTTACGACCACCCAGAGCAACTCAATGGGCTATAAACAATCGCCCGTCCCTAATTTAGGCCCACTGGTTCCAGGAAATGGACAGAGCCAGGGCTGTAAGGTAAACACAACATCCGGGGAAAGCCGGGGTTCGAACCTGGACCCCTTTCAAACGAACGAGCTCGTTATATTCAATATATACATGCCCAACTTCAGTTATCTATTAAAATAAACAAAACTGGCCACTAGATTTCAACAGAGGTGAATAATTTTCACTAAGAAACGCTCCTCCCAGTTAAAAAAGCATCTAATGCATTTCAACGGACCTAGAGATTAATATTGAGCATGAAAATGGGTTCAGTTAATACCGCTTTTAGATGCATTTTAAACGAACGCTTAGTCTTTTTTCCATTGGAAGTTTTACGACCACCCAGAGCAACTCAATGGGCTATAAACAATCGCCCGTCCCTAATTTAGGCCCACTGGTTCCAGGAAATGGACAGAGCTAGGGCTGTAAGGTAAACACAACATCCGGGGAAAGCCGGGGTTCGAACCTGGACCCCTTTCAAACGAACGAGCTCGTGGTTCCAGGAAATGGACAGAGCCAGGGCTGTAAGGTAAAAACACAACATCCGGGAAAGCTGGGTTCGAACCTGGACCCCTTTCAAACGAACGAGCTCGTTATATTCAATATATACATGCCCAACTTCAGTTATCTATTAAAATAAACAAAACTGGCCACTAGATTTCAACAGAGGTGAATAATTTTCACTAAGAAACGCTCCTCCCAGTTAAAAAAGCATCTAATGCATTTCAACGGACCTAGAGATTAATATTGAGCATGAAAATGGGTTCAGTTAATACCGCTTTTAGATGCATTTTAAACGAACGCTTAGTCTTTTTTTCCATTGGAAGTTTTACGACCACCCAGAGCAACTCAATGGGCTATAAACAATCGCCCGTCCCTAATTTAGGCCCACTGGTTCCAGGAAATGGACAGAGCCAGGGCTGTAAGGTAAACACAACATCCGGGGAAAGCCGGGGTTCGAACCTGGACCCCTTTCAAACGAACGAGCTCGTTATATTCAATATATACATGCCCAACTTCAGTTATCTATTAAAATAAACAAAACTGGCCACTAGATTTCAACAGAGGTGAATAATTTTCACTAAGAAACGCTCCTCCCAGTTAAAAAAGCATCTAATGCATTTCAACGGACCTAGAGATTAATATTGAGCATGAAAATGGGTTCAGTTAATACCGCTTTTAGATGCATTTTAAACGAACGCTTAGTCTTTTTTTTTTTCCATTGGAAGTTTTACGACCACCCAGAGCAACTCAATGGGCTATAAACAATCGCCCGTCCCTAATTTAGGCCCACTGGTTCCAGGAAATGGACAGAGCCAGGGCTGTAAGGTAAACACAACATCCGGGGAAAGCCGGGGTTCGAACCTGGACCCCTTTCAAACGAACGAGCTCGTTATATTCAATATATACATGCCCAACTTCAGTTATCTATTAAAATAAACAAAACTGGCCACTAGATTTCAACAGAGGTGAATAATTTTCACTAAGAAACGCTCCTCCCAGTTAAAAAGCATCTAATGCATTTCAACGGACCTAGAGATTAATATTGAGCATGAAAATGGGTTCAGTTAATACCGCTTTTAGATGCATTTTAAACGAACGCTTAGAGCCTTTTTTTTTTTTTCCCATTGGAAGTTTTTTTACGACCACCCAGAGTTAAACTCAATAAGTTATAAAACAATCGCTCAAACCTAATTTAGAGTCTAACGGTTCCAGGAAATGGATGAGCCAGGTATACAAGGTAAACACAACATCCGGGGAAAGCCGAATTGGAACTTGGACCCCTTTCAAACGAACGAGCTTGTTATATTCAATATATACATGCCCAACTTCAGAAGATTGATTAAAATAAAGAAAACTGGCCACTAGATTTCAAACAGAGGTGAATAATTTTCACTAAGAAACGGCCTCCCAGCTAAAAAAGTATCTAATTCATTTCAATTATCCTAGAGATTAATATTGAGCATGGAAAATGGGTTCAGTTAATACCGCTTTTAGATGTGGCCTTAAACGAACGCTTGAGCGCCTCCCATTGGAAGTTTTACGACCACCTAGAGTAAATCAATGGAAGAAATACAATCGCTCCGTCCCTAATTTAGGGCCCACTGGTTCCAGGAAATGGACAGAGCCATTGTAAAGCAAACACAACATCCGGGGAAAGCCTGGGTTCGAGCAGACCCTCTTCAAACGAACGAGCCTGTTGAGATTCAATATATACATGCCCAACTTCCGTTATCTATTTAAAAATAAACAAAACTGGCCACCAGATTTCAACAGAAGGTGGAATAATTTTCACTAAGAAACGCTCTTCCCAGTTAAAAAAGCATCTAATGCATTTCAACGGACCTAGAGATTAATATTGAGCATGAAAATGGGTTCAGTGAATACCGCTTTTAGATGCATTTTAACCGAACGCTTAGAGTCTTTTTTTTTTCCATTGGAAGTTTCACGACCACCCAGAGCAAATCAATGGGCTATAAAACAATCGTCTGTCCCTAATTACCGAAATAGGCCCACTGGTTCCAGGAAATGGACAGAGCCAGGGCTGTAAGGTAAACACAACATCCGGGGAAAGCCGGGGTCTGGAATCCTGGACCTCTTTCAAACGAACGAGCTCGTTATATTCAATATATACATGCCTAACTTCAGTTATCTATTAAAATAAACAAAACTGGCCACTAGATTTCAACAGAGTGTGAATAATTTTCACCAAGAAACGCTCCTCCCAGTTAAAAAAGCATCTAATGCATTTCAACGGACCTAGAGATTAATATTGAGCATGAAAATGGGTTCAGTGAATACTGCTTTTAGATGCATTTTAAACGAACGCTTAGAGTCTTTTTTTTTTCCCATTGGAAGCTTTGACGACCACTCCAGAGCAAACTAATATGGGCTATAAACAAACTGCCTGTCCCTAACTTAGGCCCACTGGTTCCAGGAAATGGACAGAGTCAGGGCCAAGGTAAACACATTAAACATCCGGGGAAAGCTACAGTTCTGAACCTGGACCTCTTTCAAACGAACGAGCTCACACATATTCAATATATACATACCCAACCGTTGAAGTTATTCATTAAAATAATGCACCACTGGCCACTAGATTTCAACAGAGGTGAATAATTTTCACTAAGAAACGCTCCTCCCAGTTAAAAAATACCTAATGTATTTCAACGGACCTAGGCAGATTAATATTGAGCATGGAAATGGGTTCTAGTGAACACCGCTTTTAGATGCATTTTAAACGAACGTTTAGAGTCTTTTTTTTTTTCCACAGTTTTACGACCACCCAGAGCAAATCAATGGGCTATAAACAATCGCCTGTCCCTAATTTAGGCCCACTGTCTCCAGGAAATGGACAGAGCCAGGGCTGCAAGGTAAACACAACATCCGGGGAAAGCCGGGGGTCTGAACCTGGACCCCTTTTCAAACGAATGAGCCAGTTAGATTCAATATATACATGCCCAACTTCAGTTATCTATTCGCCAAAATAAACAAAACTGGCCACTAGATTTCCAACAGAGGCAATACTTCTCACTAAGAAACTACTCCTCCCAGTTAAAAAAGCATCTAATGCATTTCAATCAGATCTAGAGATTAATATTTAGTTAAGGAAAATGGGTTCAGTGAATACCGCTTTTAGATGCATTTTAAACGAACGCTTAGAGTCTTTTTTCTTCCATTTGGAAGTCACGACCACCCAGAGCAAACTCAATACTATGAACAATCGCTCCGTCCCTAATTTATAGAGTCACATCATCAGGAAATGGAGCAGAGCCAGGGCTGTAGTATGTAAACACAACATCCGGGGAAAGCTAAATCTGAAAACTCGACCTCTTTCAAACGAACGAGCTCGTTATATTCAATATATACATGCTCAACTTCACATTATCTCATTAAAAATAAACAAAACTGGCCACTAGATTTCAACAGAGGTGAATAATTTTCACTACAAATGCCTCTCCCAGCTGTGTGCCATCTAATGCATTTCAACTGGACCTAGAGATTGACATTGAGCATGAAAAAGTCGGGTCAGCGAATACTGCTTGCATGCATTTTAAACGAACGCTTAGGGAGTCTTCTTTTTTTTTTTTTTTTCCTGATTGGAAGCTTTACTGACCACTCCAGAGCAAATCAATGGGCTATAAACAATCGCCCATCCCTAATTTAGCCCAATTGGTTCCAGGAAATGGACAGAGCCATAATGTAAGGCAAACACAACATCTGGGGAAAGCCGGGGTTCGAATCAGGACCCCTTTCAAACGAACGAGCTCAAGTTATATCTAATATATACATGCCTAACTTCAGTTATCTATTAAAATAAACAAAAATCATTACCAGATTTAAATAGAGGTGAATAATTTTCACTAAGAAACGCTCCTCCCAGTTAAAAAAGCATCTAATGCATTTCACAACGGACCCAGAGATTAATATTGAGCATGAAAATGGGTTCAGTGAATACCGCTTTTAGATGACAAGTTAAACGAACGCTGGCGCCTCTTTTTTTTTCCACGGAAGTTTGTTACGATCACCTAGAGCAAATCAATGGGCTATAAACAATCGCCTGTCCCTTTAATTTAGGCCCACTGGTTCCAGGTTATTGACAGAGCCAGGGCTGTAAGGCAAACACAACATCCGGGGAAAGCCGGGGTTCGAACCTGGACCCCTTTCGCAACGAACGAGCTCGCTGTGAGAGTCTAATATATATACATGCCCAACTTTGTTATTCATTGAAATAAACAAAACTGGCCACTAGATTTCACCAGAGGTGAATAATTCTCACTAAGAAACGCTCCTCCCAGTTAAAAAAGCATCTAATGCATTTCAACGGACCTAGAGATTAATATTGAGCATGAAAATGGGTTCAGTGGAATACCGCTTTTAGATGCATTTTAAAACGAACGCTTAGATTCTTTTTTCCATTGGAAGTTTTACGACCAACCAGAGCAAATCAATGGCCTATAAACAATCGCCCGTCCCTAATTTAGGCCCACTGGTTCCAGGAAATGGACAGAGCCAGGGGCTGTGGGCGCAACACAACATCCGGGGAAAGCCGGGGTTCGAACCTGGACTCCTTTCAAACGAATCGAGCTCGTTATATTCAATATATATGATGCCCAACTTCAGTTATCTATTAAAATAAACAAAACTGGCCACTAGATTTCAACAGAGGTGAATAATTTTCACTAAGAAACGCTCCTCCCAGTTAAAAAAGCATCTAATGCATTTCCCCAACGGACCTAGAGATTAATATTGAGCATGAAAATGGGTTCAGTGAATACCGCTTTTAGATGCATTTTTAAATGAACGCTTAGAGTCTTTTTTTTTTTTTTCCACATTGGAAGTTTTACGACCACCCAGAGCAAATCAATGGGCTATAAACAATCGCCCGTCCCTAATTTCCAGGCCCACTGTGGTTCCAGGAAATGGACAGAGCCAGGGGCTGTAAGGTAAACACAACATCCGGGGAAAGCCGGGGTTCGAACTCTGGACCCTTTCAAACGAACGAGCTCGAATTATATTCAATATATACATGCCCAACTTCAGTTATCTATTAAAATAAAACAAAACTGGCCACTAGATTTAGATTCCAACAGAGAAATTTGAATAATTTTTCACTACAGAAACGCTCCTCCCAGTTAAAAAAGCATCTAATGCATTTCGAACGGACCTAGAGAATTAATATTGAGCATGAAAATGGGTTCAGTGAATACCGCTTTTAGATGCATTTTAAACGAACGCTTAGAGTCTTTTTTTTTTTTTTCCCATTGGAAGTTTTACGACCACCCAGAGCAAATCAATGGGCTATAAACAATCGCCCGTCCCTAATTTAGGCCCACTGGTTCCAGGAAATGGACAGAGCCAGGGCTGTAAGGTAAACACAACATCCGGGGAAAGCCGGGGTTCGAACCTGACCCCTTTCAAACGAACGAGCTCGTTATATTCAATATATACATGCCCAACTTCAGTTATCTATTAAAATAAACAAAACTGGCCACTAGATTTCAACAGAGGTGAATAATTTTCACTAAGAAACGCTCCTCCCAGTTAAAAAAGCATCTAATGCATTTCAACGGACCTAGAGATTAATATTGAGCATGAAAATGGGTTCAGTGAATACCGCTTTTAGATGCATTTTAAACGAACGCTTAGAGTCTTTTTTTTTTCCCATTGGAAGTTTTACGACCACCCAGAGCAAATCAATGGGCTATAAACAATCGCCCGTCCCTAATTTAGGCCCACTGGTTCCAGGAAATGGACAGAGCCAGGGCTGTAAGGTAAACACAACATCCGGGGAAAGCCGGGGTTCGAACCTGGACCCCTTTCAAACGAACGAGCTCGTTATATTCAATATATACATGCCCAACTTCAGTTATCTATTAAAAATAAACAAAACTGGCCACTAGATTTCAACAGAGGTGTGAATAATTTTCACTAAGAAACGCTCCTCCCAGTTAAAAAAGCATCTAATGCATTTCAACGGACCTAGAGATTAATATTGAGCATGAAAATGGGTTCAGTGAATACCGCTTTTAGATGCATTTTAAACGAACGCTTAGAGTCTTTTTTTTTTTCCCATTGGAAGTTTTACGACCACCCAGAGCAAATCAATGGGCTATAAACAATCGCCCGTCCCTAATTTAGGCCCACTGGTTCCAGGAAATGGACAGAGCCAGGGCTGTAAGGTAAACACAACATCCGGGAAAGCCGGGGTTCGAACCTGGACCCCTTTCAAACGAACGAGCTCGTTATATTCAATATATACATGCCCAACTTCAGTTATCTATTAAAATAAACAAAACTGGCCACTAGATTTCAACAGAGGTGAATAATTTTCACTAAGAAACGCTCCTCCCAGTTAAAAAGCATCTAATGCATTTCAACGGACCTAGAGATTAATATTGAGCATGAAAATGGGTTCAGTGAATACCGCTTTTAGATGCATTTTAAACGAACGCTTAGAGTCTTTTTTTTTTTTCCATTGGAAGTTTTACGACCACCCAGAGCAAATCAATGGGCTATAAACAATCGCCCGTCCCTAATTTAGGCCCACTGGTTCCAGGAAATGGACAGAGCCAGGGCTGTAAGGTAAACACAACATCCGGGGAAAGCCGGGGTTCGAACCTGGACCCCTTTCAAACGAACGAGCTCGTTATATTCAATATATACATGCCCAACTTCAGTTATCTATTAAAATAAACAAAAACTGGCCACTAGATTTCAACAGAGGTGAATAATTTTCACTAAGAAACGCTCCTCCCAGTTAAAAAAGCATCTAATGCATTTCAACGGACCTAGAGATTAATATTGAGCATGAAAATGGGTTCAGTGAATACCGCTTTTAGATGCATTTTAAACGAACGCTTAGAGTCTTTTTTTTTTTTCCCATTGGAAGTTTTACGACCACCCAGAGCAAATCAATGGGCTATAAACAATCGCCCGTCCCTAATTTAGGCCCACTGGTTCCAGGAAATGGACAGAGCCAGGGCTGTAAGGTAAACACAACATCCGGGGAAAGCCGGGGTTCGAACCTGGACCCCTTTCAAACGAACGAGCTCGTTATATTCAATATATACATGCCCAACTTCAGTTATCTATTAAAATAAACAAAACTGGCCACTAGATTTCAACAGAGGTGAATAATTTTCACTAAGAAACGCTCCTCCCAGTTAAAAAAGCATCTAATGCATTTCAACGGACCTAGAGATTAATATTGAGCATGAAAATGGGTTCAGTGAATACCGCTTTTAGATGCATTTTAAACGAACGCTTAGAGTCTTTTTTTTTTTCCCATTGGAAGTTTTACGACCACCCAGAGCAAATCAATGGGCTATAAACAATCGCCCGTCCCTAATTTAGGCCCACTGGTTCCAGGAAATGGACAGAGCCAGGGCTGTAAGGTAAACACAACATCCGGGGAAAGCCGGGGTTCGAACCTGGACCCCTTTCAAACGAACGAGCTCGTTATATTCAATATATACATGCCCAACTTCAGTTATCTATTAAAATAAACAAAACTGGCCACTAGATTTCAACAGAGGTGAATAATTTTCACTAAGAAACGCTCCTCCCAGTTAAAAAAGCATCTAATGCATTTCAACGGACCTAGAGATTAATATTGAGCATGAAAATGGGTTCAGTGAATACCGCTTTTAGATGCATTTTAAACGAACGCTTAGAGTCTTTTTTTTTTTTCCCATTGGAAGTTTTACGACCACCCAGAGCAAATCAATGGGCTATAAACAATCGCCCGTCCCTAATTTAGGCCCACTGGTTCCAGGAAATGGACAGAGCCAGGGCTGTAAGGTAAACACAACATCCGGGGAAAGCCGGGGTTCGAACCTGGACCCTTTCAAACGAACGAGCTCGTTATATTCAATATATACATGCCCAACTTCAGTTATCTATTAAAATAAACAAAACTGGCCACTAGATTTCAACAGAGGTGAATAATTTTCACTAAGAAACGCTCCTCCCAGTTAAAAAAGCATCTAATGCATTTCAACGGACCTAGAGATTAATATTGAGCATGAAAATGGGTTCAGTGAATACCGCTTTTAGATGCATTTTAAACGAACGCTTAGAGTCTTTTTTTTTTTCCATTGGAAGTTTTACGACCACCCAGAGCAAATCAATGGGCTATAAACAATCGCCCGTCCCTAATTTAGGCCCACTGGTTCCAGGAAATGGACAGAGCCAGGGCTGTAAGGTAAACACAACATCCGGGGAAAGCCGGGGTTCGAACCTGGACCCCTTTCAAACGAACGAGCTCGTTATATTCAATATATACATGCCCAACTTCAGTTATCTATTAAAATAAACAAAACTGGCCACTAGATTTCAACAGAGGTGAATAATTTTCACTAAGAAACGCTCCTCCCAGTTAAAAAAGCATCTAATGCATTTCAACGGACCTAGAGATTAATATTGAGCATGAAAATGGGTTCAGTGAATACCGCTTTTAGATGCATTTTAAACGAACGCTTAGAGTCTTTTTTTTTCCCATTGGAAGTTTTACGACCACCCAGAGCAAATCAATGGGCTATAAACAATCGCCCGTCCCTAATTTAGGCCCACTGGTTCCAGGAAATGGACAGAGCCAGGGCTGTAAGGTAAACACAACATCCGGGGAAAGCCGGGGTTCGAACCTGGACCCCTTTCAAACGAACGAGCTCGTTATATTCAATATATACATGCCCAACTTCAGTTATCTATTAAAATAAACAAAACTGGCCACTAGATTTCAACAGAGGTGAATAATTTTCACTAAGAAACGCTCCTCCCAGTTAAAAAAGCATCTAATGCATTTCAACGGACCTAGAGATTAATATTGAGCATGAAAATGGGTTCAGTGAATACCGCTTTTAGATGCATTTTAAACGAACGCTTAGAGTCTTTTTTTTTTTTCCCATTGGAAGTTTTACGACCACCCAGAGCAAATCAATGGGCTATAAACAATCGCCCGTCCCTAATTTAGGCCCACTGGTTCCAGGAAATGGACAGAGCCAGGGCTGTAAGGTAAACACAACATCCGGGAAAGCCGGGGTTCGAACCTGGACCCCTTTCAAACGAACGAGCTCGTTATATTCAATATATACATGCCCAACTTCAGTTATCTATTAAAATAAACAAAACTGGCCACTAGATTTCAACAGAGGTGAATAATTTTCACTAAGAAACGCTCCTCCCAGTTAAAAAAGCATCTAATGCATTTCAACGGACCTAGAGATTAATATTGAGCATGAAAATGGGTTCAGTGAATACCGCTTTTAGATGCATTTTAAACGAACGCTTAGAGTCTTTTTTTTTTTTTTCCCATTGGAAGTTTTACGACCACCCAGAGCAAATCAATGGGCTATAAACAATCGCCCGTCCCTAATTTAGGCCCACTGGTTCCAGGAAATGGACAGAGCCAGGGCTGTAAGGTAAACACAACATCCGGGGAAAGCCGGGGTTCGAACCTGGACCCCTTTCAAACGAACGAGCTCGTTATATTCAATATATACATGCCCAACTTCAGTTATCTATTAAAATAAACAAAACTGGCCACTAGATTTCAACAGAGGTGAATAATTTTCACTAAGAAACGCTCCTCCCAGTTAAAAAAGCATCTAATGCATTTCAACGGACCTAGAGATTAATATTGAGCATGAAAATGGGTTCAGTGAATACCGCTTTTAGATGCATTTTAAACGAACGCTTAGAGTCTTTTTTTTTTTTCCCATTGGAAGTTTTACGACCACCCAGAGCAAATCAATGGGCTATAAACAATCGCCCGTCCCTAATTTAGGCCCACTGGTTCCAGGAAATGGACAGAGCCAGGGCTGTAAGGTAAACACAACATCCGGGGAAAGCCGGGGTTCGAACCTGGACCCCTTTCAAACGAACGAGCTCGTTATATTCAATATATACATGCCCAACTTCAGTTATCTATTAAAATAAACAAAACTGGCCACTAGATTTCAACAGAGGTGAATAATTTTCACTAAGAAACGCTCCTCCCAGTTAAAAAAGCATCTAATGCATTTCAACGGACCTAGAGATTAATATTGAGCATGAAAATGGGTTCAGTGAATACCGCTTTTAGATGCATTTTAAACGAACGCTTAGAGTCTTTTTTTTTTTCCCATTGGAAGTTTTACGACCACCCAGAGCAAATCAATGGGCTATAAACAATCGCCCGTCCCTAATTTAGGCCCACTGGTTCCAGGAAATGGACAGAGCCAGGGCTGTAAGGTAAACACAACATCCGGGGAAAGCCGGGGTTCGAACCTGGACCCTTTCAAACGAACGAGCTCGTTATATTCAATATATACATGCCCAACTTCAGTTATCTATTAAAATAAACAAAACTGGCCACTAGATTTCAACAGAGGTGAATAATTTTCACTAAGAAACGCTCCTCCCAGTTAAAAAAGCATCTAATGCATTTCAACGGACCTAGAGATTAATATTGAGCATGAAAATGGGTTCAGTGAATACCGCTTTTAGATGCATTTTAAACGAACGCTTAGAGTCTTTTTTTTTTTTTCCCATTGGAAGTTTTACGACCACCCAGAGCAAATCAATGGGCTATAAACAATCGCCCGTCCCTAATTTAGGCCCACTGGTTCCAGGAAATGGACAGAGCCAGGGCTGTAAGGTAAACACAACATCCGGGGAAAGCCGGGGTTCGAACCTGGACCCTTTCAAACGAACGAGCTCGTTATATTCAATATATACATGCCCAACTTCAGTTATCTATTAAAATAAACAAAACTGGCCACTAGATTTCAACAGAGGTGAATAATTTTCACTAAGAAACGCTCCTCCCAGTTAAAAAAGCATCTAATGCATTTCAACGGACCTAGAGATTAATATTGAGCATGAAAATGGGTTCAGTGAATACCGCTTTTAGATGCATTTTAAAACGAACGCTTAGAGTCTTTTTTTTTTTTCCATTGGAAGTTTTACGACCACCCAGAGCAAATCAATGGGCTATAAACAATCGCCCGTCCCTAATTTAGGCCCACTGGTTCCAGGAAATGGACAGAGCCAGGGCTGTAAGGTAAACACAACATCCGGGGAAAGCCGGGGTTCGAACCCTGGACCCCTTTCAAACGAACGAGCTCGTTATATTCAATATATACATGCCCAACTTCAGTTATCTATTAAAATAAACAAAACTGGCCACTAGATTTCAACAGAGGTGAATAATTTTCACTAAGAAACGCTCCTCCCAGTTAAAAAAGCATCTAATGCATTTCAACGGACCTAGAGATTAATATTGAGCATGAAAATGGGTTCAGTGAATACCGCTTTTTAGATGCATTTTAAACGAACGCTTAGAGTCTTTTTTTTTTTTCCCATTGGAAGTTTTACGACCACCCAGAGCAAATCAATGGGCTATAAACAATCGCCCGTCCCTAATTTAGGCCCACTGGTTCCAGGAAATGGACAGAGCCAGGGCTGTAAGGTAAACACAACATCCGGGGAAAGCCGGGGTTCGAACCCTGGACCCCTTTCAAACGAACGAGCTCGTTATATTCAATATATACATGCCCAACTTCAGTTATCTATTAAAATAAACAAAACTGGCCACTAGATTTCAACAGAGGTGAATAATTTTCACTAAGAAACGCTCCTCCCAGTTAAAAAAAGCATCTAATGCATTTCAACGGACCTAGAGATTAATATTGAGCATGAAAATGGGTTCAGTGAATACCGCTTTTTAGATGCATTTTAAACGAACGCTTAGAGTCTTTTTTTTTTCCCATTGGAAGTTTTACGACCACCCAGAGCAAATCAATGGGCTATAAACAATCGCCCGTCCCTAATTTAGGCCCACTGGTTCCAGGAAATGGACAGAGCCAGGGCTGTAAGGTAAACACAACATCCGGGGAAAGCCGGGGTTCGAACCTGGACCCCTTTCAAACGAACGAGCTCGTTATATTCAATATATACATGCCCAACTTCAGTTATCTATTAAAATAAACAAAACTGGCCACTAGATTTCCAACAGAGGTGAATAATTTTCACTAAGAAACGCTCCTCCCAGTTAAAAAAGCATCTAATGCATTTCAACGGACCTAGAGATTAATATTGAGCATGAAAATGGGTTCAGTGAATACCGCTTTTAGATGCATTTTAAACGAACGCTTAGAGTCTTTTTTTTTTTCCCATTGGAAGTTTTACGACCACCCAGAGCAAATCAATGGGCTATAAACAATCGCCCGTCCCTAATTTAGGCCCACTGGTTCCAGGAAATGGACAGAGCCAGGGCTGTAAGGTAAACACAACATCCGGGGAAAGCCGGGGTTCGAACCTGGACCCCTTTCAAACGAACGAGCTCGTTATATTCAATATATACATGCCCAACTTCAGTTATCTATTAAAATAAACAAAACTGGCCACTAGATTTCAACAGAGGTGAATAATTTTCACTAAGAAACGCTCCTCCCAGTTAAAAAAGCATCTAATGCATTTCAACGGACCTAGAGATTAATATTGAGCATGAAAATGGGTTCAGTGAATACCGCTTTTAGATGCATTTTAAACGAACGCTTAGAGTCTTTTTTTTTTTTTTCCCATTGGAAGTTTTACGACCACCCAGAGCAAATCAATGGGCTATAAACAATCGCCCGTCCCTAATTTAGGCCCACTGGTTCCAGGAAATGGACAGAGCCAGGGCTGTAAGGTAAACACAACATCCGGGGAAAGCCGGGGTTCGAACCTGGACCCCTTTCAAACGAACGAGCTCGTTATATTCAATATATACATGCCCAACTTCAGTTATCTATTAAAATAAACAAAACTGGCCACTAGATTTCAACAGAGGTGAATAATTTTCACTAAGAAACGCTCCTCCCAGTTAAAAAAGCATCTAATGCATTTCAACGGACCTAGAGATTAATATTGAGCATGAAAATGGGTTCAGTGAATACCGCTTTTAGATGCATTTTAAACGAACGCTTAGAGTCTTTTTTTTTTTCCCATTGGAAGTTTTACGACCACCCAGAGCAAATCAATGGGCTATAAACAATCGCCCGTCCCTAATTTAGGCCCACTGGTTCCAGGAAATGGACAGAGCCAGGGCTGTAAGGTAAACACAACATCCGGGGAAAGCCGGGGTTCGAACCTGGACCCCTTTCAAACGAACGAGCTCGTTATATTCAATATATACATGCCCAACTTCAGTTATCTATTAAAATAAACAAAACTGGCCACTAGATTTCAACAGAGGTGAATAATTTTCACTAAGAAACGCTCCTCCCAGTTAAAAAAGCATCTAATGCATTTCAACGGACCTAGAGATTAATATTGAGCATGAAAATGGGTTCAGTGAATACCGCTTTTAGATGCATTTTAAACGAACGCTTAGAGTCTTTTTTTTTTTTTCCCATTGGAAGTTTTACGACCACCCAGAGCAAATCAATGGGCTATAAACAATCGCCCGTCCCTAATTTAGGCCCACTGGTTCCAGGAAATGGACAGAGCCAGGGCTGTAAGGTAAACACAACATCCGGGGAAAGCCGGGGTTCGAACCTGGACCCCTTTCAAACGAACGAGCTCGTTATATTCAATATATACATGCCCAACTTCAGTTATCTATTAAAATAAACAAAACTGGCCACTAGATTTCAACAGAGGTGAATAATTTTCACTAAGAAACGCTCCTCCCAGTTAAAAAAGCATCTAATGCATTTCAACGGACCTAGAGATTAATATTGAGCATGAAAATGGGTTCAGTGAATACCGCTTTTAGATGCATTTTAAACGAACGCTTAGAGTCTTTTTTTTTTTTCCCATTGGAAGTTTTACGACCACCCAGAGCAAATCAATGGGCTATAAACAATCGCCCGTCCCTAATTTAGGCCCACTGGTTCCAGGAAATGGACAGAGCCAGGGCTGTAAGGTAAACACAACATCCGGGGAAAGCCGGGGTTCGAACCTGGACCCCTTTCAAACGAACGAGCTCGTTATATTCAATATATACATGCCCAACTTCAGTTATCTATTAAAATAAACAAAACTGGCCACTAGATTTCAACAGAGGTGAATAATTTTCACTAAGAAACGCTCCTCCCAGTTAAAAAAGCATCTAATGCATTTCAACGGACCTAGAGATTAATATTGAGCATGAAAATGGGTTCAGTGAATACCGCTTTTAGATGCATTTTAAACGAACGCTTAGAGTCTTTTTTTTTTTCCCATTGGAAGTTTTACGACCACCCAGAGCAAATCAATGGGCTATAAACAATCGCCCGTCCCTAATTTAGGCCCACTGGTTCCAGGAAATGGACAGAGCCAGGGCTGTAAGGTAAACACAACATCCGGGGAAAGCCGGGGTTCGAACCTGGACCCCTTTCAAACGAACGAGCTCGTTATATTCAATATATACATGCCCAACTTCAGTTATCTATTAAAATAAACAAAACTGGCCACTAGATTTCAACAGAGGTGAATAATTTTCACTAAGAAACGCTCCTCCCAGTTAAAAAAGCATCTAATGCATTTCAACGGACCTAGAGATTAATATTGAGCATGAAAATGGGTTCAGTGAATACCGCTTTTAGATGCATTTTAAACGAACGCTTAGAGTCTTTTTTTTTTTTTCCCATTGGAAGTTTTACGACCACCCAGAGCAAATCAATGGGCTATAAACAATCGCCCGTCCCTAATTTAGGCCCACTGGTTCCAGGAAATGGACAGAGCCAGGGCTGTAAGGTAAACACAACATCCGGGGAAAGCCGGGGTTCGAACTCTGGACCCCTTTCAAACGAACGAGCTCGTTATATTCAATATATACATGCCCAACTTCAGTTATCTATTAAAATAAACAAAACTGGCCACTAGATTTCAACAGAGGTGAATAATTTTCACTAAGAAACGCTCCTCCCAGTTAAAAAGCATCTAATGCATTTCAACGGACCTAGAGATTAATATTGAGCATGAAAATGGGTTCAGTGAATACCGCTTTTAGATGCATTTTAAACGAACGCTTAGAGTCTTTTTTTTTTCCCATTGGAAGTTTTACGACCACCCAGAGCAAATCAATGGGCTATAAACAATCGCCCGTCCCTAATTTAGGCCCACTGGTTCCAGGAAATGGACAGAGCCAGGGCTGTAAGGTAAACACAACATCCGGGGAAAGCCGGGGTTCGAACCTGGACCCCTTTCAAACGAACGAGCTCGTTATATTCAATATATACATGCCCAACTTCAGTTATCTATTAAAATAAACAAAACTGGCCACTAGATTTCAACAGAGGTGAATAATTTTCACTAAGAAACGCTCCTCCCAGTTAAAAAAGCATCTAATGCATTTCAACGGACCTAGAGATTAATATTGAGCATGAAAATGGGTTCAGTGAATACCGCTTTTAGATGCATTTTAAACGAACGCTTAGAGTCTTTTTTTTTTTCCCATTGGAAGTTTTACGACCACCCAGAGCAAATCAATGGGCTATAAACAATCGCCCGTCCCTAATTTAGGCCCACTGGTTCCAGGAAATGGACAGAGCCAGGGCTGTAAGGTAAACACAACATCCGGGGAAAGCCGGGGTTCGAACCTGGACCCCTTTCAAACGAACGAGCTCGTTATATTCAATATATACATGCCCAACTTCAGTTATCTATTAAAATAAACAAAACTGGCCACTAGATTTCAACAGAGGTGAATAATTTTCACTAAGAAACGCTCCTCCCAGTTAAAAAAGCATCTAATGCATTTCAACGGACCTAGAGATTAATATTGAGCATGAAAATGGGTTCAGTGAATACCGCTTTTAGATGCATTTTAAACGAACGCTTAGAGTCTTTTTTTTTTTTCCCATTGGAAGTTTTACGACCACCCAGAGCAAATCAATGGGCTATAAACAATCGCCCGTCCCTAATTTAGGCCCACTGGTTCCAGGAAATGGACAGAGCCAGGGCTGTAAGGTAAACACAACATCCGGGGAAAGCCGGGGTTCGAACCTGGACCCCTTTCAAACGAACGAGCTCGTTATATTCAATATATACATGCCCAACTTCAGTTATCTATTAAAATAAACAAAACTGGCCACTAGATTTCAACAGAGGTGAATAATTTTCACTAAGAAACGCTCCTCCCAGTTAAAAAAGCATCTAATGCATTTCAACGGACCTAGAGATTAATATTGAGCATGAAAATGGGTTCAGTGAATACCGCTTTTAGATGCATTTTAAACGAACGCTTAGAGTCTTTTTTTTTTCCCATTGGAAGTTTTACGACCACCCAGAGCAAATCAATGGGCTATAAACAATCGCCCGTCCCTAATTTAGGCCCACTGGTTCCAGGAAATGGACAGAGCCAGGGCTGTAAGGTAAACACAACATCCGGGGAAAGCCGGGGTTCGAACCTGGACCCCTTTCAAACGAACGAGCTCGTTATATTCAATATATACATGCCCAACTTCAGTTATCTATTAAAATAAACAAAACTGGCCACTAGATTTCAACAGAGGTGAATAATTTTCACTAAGAAACGCTCCTCCCAGTTAAAAAAGCATCTAATGCATTTCAACGGACCTAGAGATTAATATTGAGCATGAAAATGGGTTCAGTGAATACCGCTTTTAGATGCATTTTAAACGAACGCTTAGAGTCTTTTTTTTTTTCCCATTGGAAGTTTTACGACCACCCAGAGCAAATCAATGGGCTATAAACAATCGCCCGTCCCTAATTTAGGCCCACTGGTTCCAGGAAATGGACAGAGCCAGGGCTGTAAGGTAAACACAACATCCGGGGAAAGCCGGGGTTCGAACCTGGACCCCTTTCAAACGAACGAGCTCGTTATATTCAATATATACATGCCCAACTTCAGTTATCTATTAAAATAAACAAAACTGGCCACTAGATTTCAACAGAGGTGAATAATTTTCACTAAGAAACGCTCCTCCCAGTTAAAAAAGCATCTAATGCATTTCAACGGACCTAGAGATTAATATTGAGCATGAAAATGGGTTCAGTGAATACCGCTTTTAGATGCATTTTAAACGAACGCTTAGAGTCTTTTTTTTTTTTCCATTGGAAGTTTTACGACCACCCAGAGCAAATCAATGGGCTATAAACAATCGCCCGTCCCTAATTTAGGCCCACTGGTTCCAGGAAATGGACAGAGCCAGGGCTGTAAGGTAAACACAACATCCGGGGAAAGCCGGGGTTCGAACCTGGACCCCTTTCAAACGAACGAGCTCGTTATATTCAATATATACATGCCCAACTTCAGTTATCTATTAAAATAAACAAAACTGGCCACTAGATTTCAACAGAGGTGAATAATTTTCACTAAGAAACGCTCCTCCCAGTTAAAAAAGCATCTAATGCATTTCAACGGACCTAGAGATTAATATTGAGCATGAAAATGGGTTCAGTGAATACCGCTTTTAGATGCATTTTAAACGAACGCTTAGAGTCTTTTTTTTTTTTTTCCCATTGGAAGTTTTACGACCACCCAGAGCAAATCAATGGGCTATAAACAATCGCCCGTCCCTAATTTAGGCCCACTGGTTCCAGGAAATGGACAGAGCCAGGGCTGTAAGGTAAACACAACATCCGGGGAAAGCCGGGGGTTCGAACCTGGACCCCTTTCAAACGAACGAGCTCGTTATATTCAATATATACATGCCCAACTTCAGTTATCTATTAAAATAAACAAAACTGGCCACTAGATTTCAACAGAGGTGAATAATTTTCACTAAGAAACGCTCCTCCCAGTTAAAAAAGCATCTAATGCATTTCAACGGACCTAGAGATTAATATTGAGCATGAAAATGGGTTCAGTGAATACCGCTTTTAGATGCATTTTAAACGAACGCTTAGAGTCTTTTTTTTTTCCCATTGGAAGTTTTACGACCACCCAGAGCAAATCAATGGGCTATAAACAATCGCCCGTCCCTAATTTAGGCCCACTGGTTCCAGGAAATGGACAGAGCCAGGGCTGTAAGGTAAACACAACATCCGGGGAAAGCCGGGGTTCGAACCCTGGACCCCTTTCAAACGAACGAGCTCGTTATATTCAATATATACATGCCCAACTTCAGTTATCTATTAAAATAAACAAAACTGGCCACTAGATTTCAACAGAGGTGAATAATTTTCACTAAGAAACGCTCCTCCCAGTTAAAAAAGCATCTAATGCATTTCAACGGACCTAGAGATTAATATTGAGCATGAAAATGGGTTCAGTGAATACCGCTTTTAGATGCATTTTAAACGAACGCTTAGCGTGTTGTTTATTATTATTTTGATGGGAAGCGAAAACAGGATCAGCTGATCAAAAGAGAAACCCAAAAACTTGGGACAATCTGTCTGTGTTTCTAATAGAGTAGAGCCTTGGGGAGAGGCAAAAGGTTGTGCTGGTACTTAATGGAACGGGCGTTTGCTTCGACCTGGACAGCAGCCAACATTGGTACGAATGCGCGAAGTTCCCTTTTGGAGGAGCGTGTAGGAGTCCGTCAACACTGGGATGTGCAAGCTGTACGGAAGGTGAAGAAAGCCGGAAGTCTCATGCCTTGCAGTATAGAAGGGCGCTCACAAAACGTGTGTGGGTACTGGTGTGGTGCTGAGGGGAGCGATCCAGAGGCCGTTTCGGCGGTTTTTCGCCGGGTGGGTCCGTCCGTCCGCCGATTCCCTCCCCGCGGTCGCCGTTTTCTCTCTCGGGGTCGGGGGAGGGCCGCCCCTATAGGGGCGGGCGCGTGCGTAGCACGCGCCCGCCATAGTCTCCTGCCCTGGGCCCTCGCCCCGACCCCGAGAGAGAAAACGGCGACCGCGGGGAGGGAATCGGCGGACGGACGGACCCACCCGGCGAAAAACCGCCGAAACGGCCTCTGGATCGCTCCCCTCAGCACCACACCAGTATCCTACTGAAACCGTTATACCAAATTTGGACGTTTTTTCGCCGTAGAGGGAAAAAATAAACAGCGGGGGGGGGAGAAAAATTGGATGCGAGGGAAGGGGAAAAATTAGGGACGGGGGGAGAGGGGAAAAAATTGGGCGCGGGGAAGGGGAAAAAATGGGCGCGGGGGAGACGGGGAAAAATTTGGCGCGGGGGAGAGGGGGAAAATTAAGCGCGCGGGGGAGAGGGGAAAATTACGCACGGGGGATGGGGAAAATTAGGCGCGCGGGGGAGAGGGGGGAAAAATTAGGCACGGGCGGAGAGGGAAAAGATTAGGTGCGGGCGAGAGTGGAAAAAATTAGGCGCTGGGGAAGGGAAAAGAAATAAACGCGGGTGAGAGGGGTAAAACAGACGCGGGGGAGAAAAATTGGGTGTGGGGAGAGGGGAAAAATTTTAGGTACGGGGAAGAGAGAAATTGGGCGCGGGAGAGGGGAAAAAATTGGTCGCGGAGAAATACATGGGCGAAAAATTCGCAAATCTACGCGCGGGGGCCAAAACATTAGGTTGAAGCAGAAAAAAAAAAAAAACGGGTCAATCCGCGCGGCGAGGGGGTCCACAACTTTGGGTGAAGTAGAAACCTAATGGGCGGACATTTCGCACTCTGGCATGGAAAAATTGTGGTACAGGAAGGGGGGGGACAAAAGTATGGACATTTTCAAAAGAACCCAGCAAGAAAATTTCCGGCCAGCAGGATAACTTAATTACCAGCAAAATTATGGCAAAGGGCAAGTCGTAGAGCTCTGCTGGACATTTACAAATTCCAGCGATGTCATTTTTCTCTTGGAAGGAGCACTAAGTAGGCCCCAACTTTGGAATGATGCTTCTGAACTGAGTATGTGGTAAATGGCGAGCTTGAAAATCACAGTATATGGAAACATGAGGGAAAATTGTCTACAAGGGGAGAAGTCCCTAGCGGTGGGGGGAGGGAGCCCTGTTGACTCTTAGGTGCTCTGTATTATCTTCGTGATTATCGAAACCAGGAAGCTTATAAACTTACGTGTTTTTGAAAAAAAAAAATCACTTACCTTTTCACATTTCAAAATACATTTTACAAACAGTTATAAAATTCAAAACAGTAATTTTATTAATTTGATTTTCAGTTTGCCTTTCCAAATCAGTAAACAGACAGATTGTCACTTTTTTTCGCAGTGTTGTAAACTTTGGTACGGGAGAGTATGGACAAGATTTCAAAAGTATGAAATGGCTCTTTTGTAAGATTGGAAAACATTGTACAGCTAAACAAAACATAGGTTGTCAGCCAAGTCAGTTTCAATTCAGGCAATTTTTTCAAAAAGTGTGTTGGGTAACTCTCAGGAGTTTTCCTGGGAAAAAGATGTTGCTTGGAAGTTGCAGTCATACAAGAATGGGATGGGGGGGGGGGAACACTTTATAGGAATTGATTACTTGAAATTTTAAAGCTACAGCTGAGAATTTAACTCTGTAGGAAGCACAGTGTGGTGGCTTTAATGTGCAGAATTACTTTTCATGTTACTGGGTCTGATGTTTACGTAAAGAAAAAGCAAAGTGTGAAAATATACAAAAAATGCAATGCTTCACCTCTTTAAAGGAAAACAGAAAATTGTTGCACCTTGAAAATTCAAGTCCAAGTGGCTCCTCTCTGCTCATGTTTGTTATAAAAAAGCTTTGTCTGCATTCTACTTTTACAATGATAAATATCCAAATATTAAAAGAAATGAAAGATATCACATTTTAAAAATTCATATTTAAAAGAGGGCAATTTTTTTAAATTTGAAAATTTGCAGTTCATAGTCATTATATGCCAGTACACGATAAAGCAAAATAATAATTATTATATAAAAAAGGTAGTTTTCCAGTTGTAAAATGTTTATACTCAGCCTAACAATGTACATTTCATATGGTAAATTTTGAGCAATAGCTCAAGAAAAGTGTAATATAAAAAAAATACAGAATATTTGGAGAAATACAGGCTTGGTGCAACCACAAAAGAGAAGACACATGCATTAGGAAAATGACAAGAGTTGTCCTGGTTAAAGTGCAAATTACTCAGAGTGCGAATGAGCTGGACACATTTGCACAAAGAACAGGCCACTATTTGGACAACTGAAATACCCTTTCGATAACAAAGGAAAGGAGATTATTCAGAAATGAGTGGATGAATTTGAAAGTATGAAGGTAGAAAGTTGTGGAAAAGACGTGGGGGAGACCTTCACGCAGCAGTGAATTTATTATGGTCGCCGATGATGCACAATAGAAGCATCAGGAATAATATATGAAACTCACAAATTTAGGGAAATTACATATCACTTTATCAACACATCCACAATTTCCCCAAAAGGAAGTTGATACAGGATTATTCTGAAGCCATCAGTGGTATATAATCTTTCACAGCCAACAACCAGACGTGCCAAAGGTATCTGTCACTGACAACATTTGGTACATCATGGATATGTCATCATTTAGAGTCATATAAATCTATTTGATAGGCCATAAGGATTCATAAATTTAACTATTTTAATGAGACTTACTGTTTGCTCAATCCACCAAATTTCTTCATCAACACATGTAGCAAAAAAAAAAAACCTCTTTGTAAATTGCCACTCCATTTTTAGTTTCAGCTCAAGTTGAGTCAACACCTATAACAGTTTGCTTATGCTCTTACTATGCAAAGAGAGGAACCACATGTGTGCACATGAATTTCCAAGTTGAAACTGTATAATTTTCTAAAAAAAATGAATTAAATATTGCACCCCAATTGATTTGCTTGCAAATAAATTGAACAGCACAATACCAGTCTGTAAACAGACCTACACACCAAACAGATGTTCATTCAAACAAACCATGATTTCATTTAATTTTTGCAATTTTCTGTAAAAGTGTGCCGCACCTCCATATAGATATCTACGTGTGCGGGAAACTAAATTAACGGTGGTTTGGGTGAGTAATATCATACAGAACAAACTATCCATGTAAAAACTCCCAAGGCAGACAGACGAAATACCTCAAATGAACAAGAACTCGGTGAAAACATAAAATCTTGTAAAAAGGAGAGCATAGGATTCATTTGCTAGCAAATGCATTGAACATCACAATAACAGTGTGTAAATAGACCTACACAACAGAAAGATTTTCATTCAAACCATGATTTCAGTTCATTTTTCCAGTTTCCTGTAAAAGTGTGCCGAAACTCCAAAAAAGATATCTAGTCATGCTACAAACTAAATTAATAGTGGCTTGTGTGAGTAATGCCATACAGAACAAACTAGTCCAGTAAAAACTCCTGAAGCTGACAGACGAAAAAACCTCAAGTGAACAAAAATTCAGTGAGAAGACAATCTTGTAAACAGGAGAGCACAGGATTCATTTGCTAGCAAATGAATTCAACATTGGTTCACTGTAAACCGCCACACAGGAAAACTGCCACACCGGAAAACCGTTTCTGAATTATGTGTGGCAGTTTCCCAAGGTGCCTAACAATGGGGAGGAGCTCTTTTGTTTGTCTGAATTTTCATGTCGGATCATACTTAGGGCAACTGGCCACAGAAGTTCAAGGGGAAGGGGGATAAAGATTGCCGTTTCTTGGCCTATATTGAGAATTGAATTGGGAACTCCAAACAAATTTCGAGAAAACGTTCTATGTAAGCTAAGCAAAAATCGTTGTGTTCAGGAAAGGACAATAAGGTGGGAATTTTTTAATAACGCTGCACTTTTACTTAGGCACTAAATATTTACATAAGATGTCAAATTTGTAATATTTTTTTTTACTTAACTAATTCACAAACCCAACACCTAGGTCTTTTCAACAGCTTTTAATCCGCCGACTTCATATTCATAGTTGTAAATGCATTTATGGCACCTCTATTCATAATGATTGTGGAATAACTTCTTTACGGGTCTTATAGAGGTTATTTTTCATGAAAGTTGGTTGTCAAATTTTCGAACTAAAGCCTAGTTCGTCATCAGGACTATATGTCACTGGAGTAGTTGCTGCCACTCAATTGGAAGAGTCCATCCACAATTATCGTTAATTGTGGTACTTCTTCTTCTTGCTATTTTGATCCCTTCTTCTAGTTTCCTCTTTAATAAGTTTGACTGGTGGGCGATTATTTCCACTGAATCCCAATTTATGGAGTGTCCACTTGCTTGAATATGTCTGTCTAGCCCTGTTTTGTTCCCAATGTTCCTAATAGCTGCTTGGTGTTCTTTCATTCAGACCTTAATACTTCTCCCTGTTTCTCCAATATAGCTGAGTCCGCAGTTACAGTCGATGCAGTAAATTACTCCTTCCTGCAATTGGATGTCCAATTATTTCTGCTTTAAAGCTGGCAGGAACTTCTTTATTTTGTTATTAAGATCTGGAGCTAGCCTGATATTATATTTTGCTCTGATCCTTTTCAGTTTCTCGAAAAGTCCCTTGTGGTGCGTAATTTTGCTGGTGAATTTGAAGTTGGTTTTTTCCTGCTTCTTTTTTGGCACTTGTTTAAATATTTTCTCAACATATGGGGAGGAGTAATTGTTTTCTGCTAATACTTCCCTTAATTCTCTTCTTTGTGAAGATCTTTTGAGTAGCTGAAGAGACCAGGATTTCAATTTTTTCCAAAAATTGAAATCCTGGTCTCTTCAGCTACTCAAAAGATCTTCACAAAGAAGAATTAAGGGAAATATTGGCAGAAAACAATTACCCCTCCCCATATGTTGAGAAATTATTTAGACAAGTGCCAAAAAAGAAGCAGGAAAAAAACCAACTTCAAATTCACCAGCAAAATTACGCACCACAAGGGACTTTTCGAGAAACTGAAAAGGATCAGAGCAAAATATAATATCAGGCTAGCTCCAGATCTTAATAACAAAATAAAGAAGTTCCTGCCAGCTTTAAAGCAGAAATAATTGGACATCCAATTGCAGGAAGGAGTAATTTACTGCATCGACTGTAACTGCGGACTCAGCTATATAGGAGAAACAGGGAGAAGTATTGAGGTCCGAATGAAAGAACACCAAGCAGCTATTAGGAACATTGGGAACAAAACAGGGCTAGACAGACATATACAAGCAAGTGGACACTCCATAAATTGGGATTCAGTGGAAATAATCGCCCACCAGTCAAACTTACTTAGTAAAGAGGAAACTCTTAGAAGAAGGGATCGAAATAGCAAGAAGAAGAAGTACCACAATTAACGATAATTGTGGATGGACTCTTCCAATTGAGTGGCAGCAACTACTCCAGTAACATAGTCCTGATGACGAACTAGGCTTTAGTTCGAAAATTTGACAATCAACTTTCATGAAAAATAACCTCTATAAAACCCGTAAAAAAGTTATTCCACAATTCATATTCATAATGTTTACGTATCAAATCAAGTCAATCGCATTGCGTTTTTACTTAGGCACTAAATATTATGGTCATAGGTCTACATGCATAGGCCTTTTTAACAGTTTTTATTCTACCAGTGTCACATTCACAACATTTACACATCAAATCAAGTTAATAATATTTCGCTTTTATTTAGGCACGAAATATTTATTCACAGGTCCCAGGCCTAGGCTTAGGCCCTTTTATTACCAGTTTTTATTCTACCAATGCCATATTCACAACGTTTACACAGAACATCAAATTAATATTGTTGGGCGTTTTCTTAGGCACGAAATATTAATTCATAGGCCCTAAGTCTGTTTGACAGTTTTTATTCTACCAATGCCATATTCACAACGTTTACACAGCAAATCAAGTTCATAATATTGCACTTTTATTTAGGCACGATTTTTTATAGGCCCTAGGCCTTTTTAATAGTTTTTACTCTACTAAGTCATATTCATCACATTAACACATCAAAGCAAGTTAATAACATTGGGGTTTTACTTAGGCACTAAATATTAATTCAGAGGTCCTAGGCCTAGGCCTTCTAACAGTTTTTATTCAACTGATGTCATATCCCCAATATTTACTTATTAAGTCAAGTTAATAATACTGGCATAACTAGGAAGGATAATACTGGCATAACTAGGAAGGATAATACTGGCATAACTAGGAAGGATAATACTGGCATAACTAGGAAGGATAATACTGGCATAACTAGGAAGGATAATACTGGCATAACTAGGAAGGATATTCTTTTGGATCAGGAAAATAACCAAAGTTGAAGACATGATCATCAAAGTAAAATCCCTGAAATGGCAATAGGCTGGACATACTGCTAGAAGAATGGACCACCGATGGATTAGTGGTGTATTAGTCTGGGTACCAAGGAACATAAAAAGACCCAAAAGAAGGCCACATGGGAGATCCATGTGGCCTTCGATGGGTGGATGAAATTCGAAAGCATGACTGAATGACGTGGGAAAAACTGTCTCAGACAGACACTTGTGGAAGATACTTGGGGAGTTCTTCATCCAACAGTAGATTGATAGATTTAAAATTCACGTTAATTTAGATTTTAATAGTTTTATCTGTAGCACATTCACAGTTCACATGCTGTTTTACAAAACACCAAAACACAATTAGATTTATTTTTATTTTATTTTTTTATTGGAGGTTTAACGACCACTGTGAGCAACTCAATGGGCTATAAGCAGTCGCCAATAAGATTTATGATCTAACAAAAAAATGCATATGTTGCCCCCCCCCCCCCCAATCATCAAAATATTGTTCCAAAATCACTGATCCTAGGACAACCTGCGCTATAAGTAAATACGAACAGGGCTATAAAAACGAACACAGCCTTTTGTTCTGCTGCAGAAAGAAGTTTTAAATCGGTAATAATGTTGATAAGCACTACCTTACAGAATGCATTATCAAAAGAGGAATATTAATAAATTGACAGACAGCTCAGCCAAGTGTGTGCTTTAGATAAAATAATTACTTCAAGTTTGCATATCAATATAAAATTATTGGTACAAACAAGAAAATGTGCTTTTGCTGTTCTAAGATAATTCCACATTGACAGAAGTTGTTGCCTTTACTAGGCAAATTGCATTTAACACTAAACTACACTAAAATGTAAGCCACTGATAGAGATTCGCTAATAACTACATCTGGAGAAAAAAAAATGCATTTTTCACAAAGTGCACGAAATTTACATCAATACGTCTGCACCCCATTTATAATATTAATGTTGTATTCAATTGTGGAATAACTTTTTTACGAGTCTTGTAGAGGTTATTTTTCATGAAAGTTGGTTGTCAAATTTTCAAACTAAAGCCTAGTTCGTCATCAGGACTATGTCACTGGAGTAGTTGCTGCCACTCAATTGGAAGGATGGACTCTTCCAATTGAGTGGCAGTAACTACTCCAGTGACATAGTCCTGATGACGAACTAGGCTTTAGTTTGAAAATTTGACAACCAACTTTCATGAAAAATAACCTCTACAAGACCCGTAAAAAAGTTATTCCACAATCACTATGAATAGAGGTGCCATAAATGCATTTACTAGTTGTATTCAATATTTTTTCCATAGACCTATCTGGGTCGGGTGTAGGAGAACTGACCACCCGGAGAACTGGCCACAAAAATTTTATGGGGTCGTGTAAAAATTGCACTTTTGACCGCTTTCATGCCCACGACACGACCCCCAGAGGTTGGTTATCTGTGTCATATAAAGTTTCCGTAATTTCGTCTTTTCTTAATTGCGATAATTAATGTAATTTTTTAGGAAAAAATGTTTATGACGTACATTTCAACAGAAGATTTCAGGGTTTTCAAACTACAAGTCTGCAAAATTATCTGAGCGCATGTGCTGACTCTGGAAACTTGTTGGGGGAGGGGGGGATACACCAAACGTGTAAAATATAAAGCATTTCTGGTCCGATCGGGAGGTTTTCATCATTTACAAGCTACGTACAACTCGACACTTTATCTGAGGGCATGTGCATACCTGCAAACCCTTCCGGGGGGGGGGGGGGGTTACTACCAAAAGTGTAAGATATGAAGACTTACTTGATCGATCGGGAGATTTTCAGCATTTACATGTTACAACTCGACATATTATCTGAGCGTATGTGCCTACTCTGGAAACCTGTCGGGGGGTGTTAATACCAAAACTGTAAAATATGAAGAGTTTCTCATCCGATCCAAAAATTTTTAGCATTTACAAGCTACACATGCACCACCCCACCCACCCACGCCCGACAGGTTTTCTGAGTAGGCACATGCCTTCAGATAATGTATCGAGTTGTAGCTGCTATATGCGGAGATTTTCCCGATTGGACGAAATTGTTCATATTTTACACTTTTGGTATTACCCCCCCCCGACAGGTTTACTGAGTAGGCACATGCCTTCAGATAATGTGTCGAGTTGTAGCTGCTAAATGCTGAAAATCTCCAGATTGCACGAGAAATTCATCATATTTTACACTTTTGGTTTTAACCCCCCCCCCTCGCTGACAGGTTTCTAGAGAGTGCACATGCGCTGAAAAAAATTGTCGAGTTGCAGCTTGTAAATGCTGAAGATCTCCCGATCCGAAGAGAAATGAGAAATTCTTGATATTTTACGCTTTTGGTTTGGTATCCCCCCCCCCACACACACACACACACACTAGTTTCCTTAGGCAGCACACATGCCCTCAGACAACTCGATGACTTGTAGCTTGTAATGGCTGAAAATCTCCCGATCGGACCAGAAATTCTTCATATTTCATATTTTAGGTTTTAAAAGCCCCCCCCCCCCCCCACACACACACACACACAAGTTTCCTGGGTTTGCTCATACACGCAGAGAGTTTGTTTAGTTATAGTTTACAGAAAAATATCGTAAATAAGAAAATACGAAATTAGACATTTTATGTGTGTCAGATAACCAATCTTGCGTTCTGGGGCCACGGAGCAGCCCAGAACACAATTTTTATACGGCCCCTTAAACATTTTGTGGCCAGTTCTCCACTTATTCTTAGCTCCAAAAATCATGGAAATGTCTAAATTTCTTAATAAAAGTGAAATATTAAAAAAAAAAAATATGAACAATAGTTGCTCAAGTAGTGGGGAATATAGCCACATGAAATTTGTTTATGCAGAACAATTTTATGGCACTGAAATTGCAATGTGTCCAGTTCTCCGGGGGCCAGTTCTCCGTACCCGATCTGGGTCATAGTGAGAAAAGAAAGAGGAAGACTGTCTGCCTGAAATACATTCTATGCAGAACTTCTTCACTTGGACCCTTACCCAGGAAGAGGTTCTAACTTGAGGCAGTTTTTGTGTGCAGGGGAGACAATATGTTGTGGTAAAACGGGATGGTCCCACCCACCACTTTGACTGTAATTCTATCCCTGTGGACAATAAAACAGTTAGGGAGAGAGCGTCTTAATGACACAATAAAAACAGAGGCTGCTCTGAGCCCTGACTGGAAAGAAAATGTTGACATATATTTATGACCACGGACCTTCCTTTGCTTTGATTTAACTGCTACACCACAAACCCTCGCGGCAACAAACAATGGCATCTATGAACCCCCATCCGATTCACATAAATCAGACATCAGCTGTCGCTTTGTTATTCCACAAATAAAACGATTAGAAGATTCTTCTTTCTTTCAAAGATAAACAAGTTCTATTTTTTGTATTTTCAAATCAAGTAGGAAGGAAAGATACATAATTTGAAGATACACATTTGAAAGAAGTCTTATAATGCACTAATTATTTTGTGCTTTTCATTAAAAATATGTATTTCAACTCATTTGTTCTAACAGGTATGAAAAAAAAAAAAACACGAAAATACTTTGGTTTTAAGAAATTTTCCTTGATAAAATGGAAAACGTTAGGGAAAATTTAAGATAGAGTCCTTTGTAATTCCTTGTTTGGAAAAATGGAAAGAACTAATAAAAATTGAACAAAAAAGAAAAAAATACTGCAGAAGAAAATAAAATATTAACACTACAGTTCTTAACAGATGGAGCCACGGTGGCCAAGTGTTCAATATGACGTGGGACATGGGGCTGACGCAAGAAATCGCTTCTCTCACACACTCGCACTGTGATAGCAAGGCTGATACCATCTGGCCTCCTGAAGATGACCCTGGATGGGTGGAAAGCTGCTCGGGGGTAATCTACGTTGGGAATGATAGAGGTGTGATGTGTGAATGAGAGAGTGAGATGAGTTTGTAAATAGAGGGCAATGAGATAAGTTTGTTGTGAATAATTGAATTTTAGGCTTTTAAATGTGTTTTTGTTCGATGTTTTGGTGTTTGTAAATAAGAAGTTTGTTAATGGTTTCTGAATGTTCAAGCAATTAGGTTCACTGAATGATAAGTTTTATAAGCCAATTGGATTACTGGTTAAGGTTATTCAAAGTCAATGTAAATATAGGGTTTTAAAGTACAAAATGAGGTTTCTTGGACCAAGTATCATTTCAGCAATATGGGTTAATAAATTGCTCACTCAGTCAAATAAAAGAACATGTTGAAAACAACATAAAACCACCACACCAGCAGCCCAAACCAACCGTAGATATTAAAATGGAAGTTAACGTGCAAAGAAATGTTTTTCTGAGAGAACGGACCATCTGGTAGGGGTAAGTTTACTCTCATTGCTCTTATTAAGATAAAGTGTTCAGTTTTTGGGGAAAGATATGCACTTTTTCTTGTCAGATCATAAATCTTATTGTGTGTTGTAAAACAGTATGTTATATCTCATGTGAACGTGCTACAGATAAAACTATTAAAATCTAAATTAACATAAATCTCAAATTTTAAATCTATCAGTCCACTGCTGGATGGATGGGCTTCCAAAGCTTCTTTCACAAGTGTCTGTCTGAGCTAGTCTCCTTCCTGTCATTCCGGCATACTTTCGAATTTCATCCACCCATCTCCACGTGGTCTTCTTCCGGGTCTTTTTTGTTCCTTGGTACCCAGACGAATACACCAGTAATCCATCGGTGGTCCATTTTTCTAGCAGTGTGTCCGGCCTATTGCCATTTCAGGGATTTTATTTTGATCATGATGCCTTCAACTTTGGTTATTTTCCTGACCCAAGAGTTCCTCTTCTTATCCTTCCTAGTTATGCTAGTATTATTACCTTGACTTGATATGTAAACATTGCGAAGAATATGACATTGGTAGAATAAAAACTGTTTAAAAGGCCCAGCTCTAGGGCTTATGAATGAATATTTGTAGTGCCTAAGTAAATGCACCATGCTATTAACTTGAGTTGATACGTAAACGTTATGAACATGAAGTCGATGGATTAAAAACTGTCAAAAAGTTATAGGCCTAGGGCCTATGAAATAATATTTCCTTCCTAAGTAAAAGCGCATTATTATTACATTTATCTGTTGTGTAAACGTTGTGAATATGGCATTGATAGAGTAAAAACTATTAAAAAGGTCTAGGCCTAGAGCCTATGAATTAATATTTTGAGCCTAAGTAAACGCCCGATATTATTAGCATGATTCGCTGTGTAAACATTGTGAATGTGACATTGGTAGAATAAAAACTGGTAAAAGGGACTAGGGCCTGTGAATAAAAATTTTGTGCCTAAATAAAAGTGCAATATTATTAACTTAATTTGATGTGTAAACGTTTTGAATATGACACTGGTAGAATAAAAACTGTTAAAAAGGCCTGTGTCTGTGGCCTATGACTATAATATTTAGTGCCTAAATAAAAGTTCAATGCTATTGACTTGATTTGATACGTAAGCGTTATGAATATGAAGTCGGCGGATTAAAAGCTGTTAAAAAGGCCGAGGTGTAGTGCCTATGAATTAATTAGGTAACAGAAAAATATTACACATCTTATGTAAATATTTTGTGCCTAAGTAAAAGGTGCAGCATTATTAAAAAATTCCCACCTTATTGTCCTTTCCTGAACACAACGATTTTTGCTTAGCTTACAAAGAACGTTTTCTCGAAATTTGTTTGGAGTTCCCAATTCAATTCTCAATATAGGCCAAGAAACGGCAATCTTTATCCCCCTTCCCCTCGAACTTCTGTGGCCAGTTGCACTAAGTATGATCCAACATGAAAATTCAGACAAACAAAAGAGCTTCTCCCCATCGTTAAGTACCTTGGGAAACTGCCACACATAATTCGGAAACTTGGAAAACTGCCACACATTCAAAGTGTTCCTCGGAAGAATAGCAATTTGTACCCTGCCCCTTAATGAAAATCGTGTGGCGGTTTTCCGATGTGTGGCAGTTTTCTAAGTTGCTAAAAAATGTGTGGCAGTTTTCTAAGTTGCTAAAAAATGTGTGGCAGTTTTCTTAAGTTGCTAAAAAATGTGTGGCAGTTTTCTAAGTTGCTAAAAAATGTGTGGCAGTTTTCCTGTGTGGCGGTCTTCCTCCGACCTTCAACATCACAATAACAGCCTGTAAACAGACATACAACATTAAAACAGAATTTCATTTAAACCACAATTTCAGTTCATTTCTACAGTTTTCTGCAAAAGTGTGCCACAGCTTTATATAGATATCTAGGCTTTCTAGAAACTAAATTAACGGTGGTTTGGGTGAGTAATATTATACAGAACTATCCATGTTAAAACTTCCAACGCCGACAGACGAAATACCTCAAATGAACAAAAACTCGGTGAAAAGACAACTTGTAAAAAGGACAGCATAGGATTTATTTGCCAGCAAATGAGTTAAACACTACAATACCAGTCGGTAAACAGACCTACACACCGGAAAGATTTTAATTCAAACCATAGGTTCAGTTAATTTTTGGCAGTTTTCTGTAAAAGTATGCCGAAGCTCCAAAAATATATCTAGGCATGATATATTTATATAAATCTACGCAAAAACTTGGTGAAAAGACAACTTGTAAAAAGGACAGCATAAGATTTATTTGCAAGCAAATGAGTTAAACTCTACAATACCAGTCTGTAAACAGACCTACACACCAAAAAGATTTTAATTCAAACATTCAAACCATAGTTTGTTATTTTTTGGCAGTTTCCTGTAAAAGTGTGCCAAAGCTCTAAAAATATATCTAGGCATACGTTACAAACTAAATTAATGGTGGTTTGGGTGAGTAATATCATACACAACGAGCTAGTCCGTTAAAAGCTCCCAACACCGACAGACGAAATACCTCAAATGAACAAAAACTCGGTGAAAAGACAAAATCTTGTAAAAAGCAGATAATAGGATTTTTTTTTCCTAGCAAATGAGTTGAACACCGCAATACCAGTCTGTAAACAGACCTACACACGCAAAAGATTTGCATTCAAACCATGATTTCAGTAAATTTTTGCAGTTTTCTGTAAAAGTGTGCAGCAGGCCCATAAAGATATCTAGGCATGCTAGAAACTTAATGAACAGTGTTTTGGGTGAGTAATGTCATACAGAACAAATTAGTCAAGAAAAAAACTCCCAACGTCAACAGACGAAATACCTCAACTGAACAAAATCTCGGTGAAAAGACAAAAACTTGTAAAAACTAGAGCACAGGATTTATTTGCTAGCAAATGAGTTGAATGAGTTGAACACCACAACACCAGTCTGAAAACAGACCTACACACCAAAAAGATTTTCATTATAACCATAATTTCATTCAGTTCATTTTTGCAGTCTTCTCTGAAAGTGTACTGCGGCTCCATATAGATATCTAGGCTTGCTAGAAACTAAATTAACTGTGGTTTGGGAGAGTAATGTCATACAGAACAAACTAATCCAGTAAAAACTCCCAAAACTGATCAGGGAAATGCTCTAAAAGAGCAGTAACCAAGTGAGAAGCTAAAAACTTGTTAACAGAAGTCTTTAAGCAGAGACGTGCTCCAGCCCTCCCAAATAACCTAGGTGAGCCAAGGAAATGCATAGGGGAGAAAAAAAAAGGTGAGTTGTAGCTTTACAATTTCAAGAGTTATTCATTCCTAAAAAGGAGAAATTTCCTTCCATCAAAGCTTCACTGCAGTGCACCATTTTTAAAATGCCATAATTTGGACACAAATTTCTTATATATATATATGGTATATATATAATTTTTCCCCCCAGGAATAAAAATATTTTCTGTTATCGTATGACTACAGATTTCAAAAAATATACTTATATACGTGTAATTTCCTTTAAGATTTCTGAGGGACGCCTTACAGGTCTCTGCCCGATTTGAAATGGAGCAGGCCTGTTCCCCTGCAAAAGGAAAATTCAGACTCAATGGAATACCCTCTGTCTGCTGAGTGTGCCAGGGAAAGGTCATTGTCTACAAGGTCTCACTTCAGAGCACTTGTGGGATGTGCCAAGTGGTCTTGTGCCTCAGAAGGGCTGCAGTACCTAGATTTTGTATTATGTATGATGATGAAAAGGTATCTGTCTGTTGGTCAAAAATTTTGTGCTGTCCTACTATATTTAGAGAAAGCATGTGAACCCGGAAGGTCTTGAATAACGGAGGTATAACAACTGGGAATACGCTTCATAGTGCAAATTTAAAGTCAGTCACAAAAGTCAATGTGTGTGCACACACCCTTCTCTTCAATATGTAACTATATAACAAGACAATGAGCATCTCGGCGACCTTGCATGTTACGAACCTACAGCTTTACGAGTGCAACAACACTGAAAAATACTAAATGATTGAAACAAAATAAATTCACAAGTCTTGATGCCTGTCAAAATTTCAGTTTTCTCTAATTATGGTTTCATTTGCTTGATTTTCAATTGAGACATGTGGTTTCGAGTGCTGGACACAAATTTTGAACCTAAAGTTAACATTTTGCAGTTTGGAGCCACCTTAAAAATTGAATCCCTTCCTAGACAAATTTAATAAGCGCTATCATGGGTGAAAGGAGGCTCACCTGCTAATCAGGTTTTTATAAAAATTTGGCCAATCAGTGTATATAAAATATAAATGATGATATGTGCATTAAGATGTATAAAACTTGGTGGGAGTGCTTTTGGAAGAAACACTACAATTTTCGAGGGCAATTCATAATTAATGTCCTAAAATAAAGGTGTTTAATCAATGCAAGCTTCCACTTGTTACTTGTGGATCAGAGACATGGACTTTAATTAAGAAAGATATTCAGAGGCTACAGACAATTCAAAGAAGCGTGGAGAAGATGCACGCTTGGCATACCCAGGAAAGACAGCAGGAGGAATACATGGAAGGGAGAAATGACACTAGTTGATGACATCGTGATCAAAGTGAAGACCCTCCAGTGGCATCGGCCTGGACAAACTGCTTGAACTGACCACAAACCAAAACAGCTGAAGTACCAGATTGGATACGAAGGAAGATGAAAAGAAACATAAGAGGACAGCCATGGGACATGGGTAGATGACATTGGAAAAAGTGCAGGAGCAACTTCAAGAGACTCGGTCAAAATAGACAGCTATGTAAAAGACTTGGGGAGACCTTCCTCCAGCAGTGGAATGGAAATAGTTAATGATACCTTACAGGACAGGAACACAGTATTTTGTGGTGTAAAAACCAAAACAACTGAAATAAAACATTGGGTACCAAGGGACATGAAAACACCCAGCAGAACACTGCATAGGAGATGGGTAGATGCAATTGGAATGTGTGCAGGAGCAATTTGAAAGAGACTGCATCAAGATCTATGGAAAAGACTTGGGGAGACCTTCCTCCAGCAGTGGATTAAAAATGGTTTATGATATGCACAACAACAGGAACACAGTATTTTGTGGCGCGAAAACCAAAACTGAAATGCAATACTGGCTACCAAGTGACACGAAAAGACACAGAAGAAAACTGCATGGGAGATGGGTGGATGAAATTGAAAGGCATGCAAGAGCAATTTGCAAGAGACAGGGTCAAGATCTGTGGAAAAGACTTAGGGAGACCTTCCTCTAGCATTTGATTGTAAATGGTTAATGATGTACATAACAGAAGCACAGCATTTTGTGGTATAAAAATGCCTAGTTACACCTGTGCTATCACATGCGGATGAGAAAAATGGGTGCATTCAAAACTTTCCTTATCTGCATGTGACTCTGTTCATTAATGGGTTAAAATGCAGAGTTAAATCTTGTAACATGCCAAAGCAGGTAGACAAGTCTAATGTAATATTCATGTCACTTGACCATTCCCAATATATTAAAAAAATAAAAAAATAAATAAATAAACTCAGAAACACATGCACCAGTGCTGTACTGCAATCATTAAAAAAATCCACTTTTCTCTTGGGAAGGCATAGACGAAATGATTTCTGTAACTTTCTGCCCATTCAAAATATCAGAATAAAAAAGTAAAAACACACTGGAATTCCTGGAAGATTTTAAAGAGACCAGATTCCAGTGGACTCCTGGTCAACAGATGTTCTCTCTCTGGAAATTACTGTTTTGAACACAGATTTTGCATGAGGCTATTAATTAGAAGGGCTCTTTCCTGTCCAAAATCCTTACAGAATTTCAAGATCCATAGGGTTTAAGTTTGGAATAACTGAAAATGGAATATGGTTCTTCCTAATGGTGGAAGATATTTTTGACTTTCAAATTTACCAGTTGCTTTTTTTTTTTTTTTTTTTTTTTTTTGTACCAGACAACATTGCATGATGAATTTTAGGATGATGGTCTTAAAAAATATCTAAACTAGTCCATAGCAAACCAACCCAGCCCTCAAATGCAGTGTGCTTTCCACAGACAGAGCTGTCAAATCTGAATCTTTACACCACAGTTTCCTAGAAATATGCCCATTCCTTGATTCTGCAATAACTGCACCACGTTCGATGGGTCTGCTGAAACCGGCGTCTATTTTCTTACCACCTTATATTCCTAATATCTCTCTCCACGGTGCCATTTTTTACTTGCTGGCTAGACTACTTACCTCAGTTGCATGTGGTGCCACTGTCCTTTACTTACCTTTTTCCTGCCTAAAATGTACGCTTTATTCACCATACCTCTTTCGTATCTATTGACTGCTCACTTACTGCGGAAATTCCTTGAATTCAGAAGAGGCACTACAAACTATGATAACATTGCATATGACACCTGATTCTTTGGAAAGCGCACTGCGTCTTATATAACAATCATCCTAACATTTTTCATTCCAACTGTGTCTTAGGAGTAAATGCCCTGAAATATATCATGCAATGTGCCCATCCTATTTGCACAGAAAAGTTTTAAATGAATTTATGGCACCTCTATTCATAGTGATTGTGGAATAACTTTTTTACGGGTCTTATAGAGGTTATTTTTCATGAAAGTTGGTTGTCAAATTTTTGAACTAAAGCCTAGTTCGTCACCAACATTAACCTGGACCTCCTACTGGAATTCATTGCAGACGACCTCACGGAAAAAATAGTATTCCATAATCACAATACAGAAATACTACTTGGCATATATGAACTGCTCCTATTTTCCTTCAAGAATAATTTATTCCAGTTTGGAAAGAAATATTACAGGCAAACTTCAGGACTTTCAATGGGTTCTCCACTAGCACCTCTGCTAGCAAATTATTATATAAGTAAACTAGAGGCAAAAATCCTTATACAACCCTCCTTATTTGCTCTCTATGTAAGGTACATGGATGATGTCCTAATTAAAGTAGATACTGTGGACCAATCTCTACCTTCTCAGATTCTGGCAGAATTTAACTTACTAGAGAATACCTTGCAGTACACCTTGGAACAGGAAAAAGACCATAGCATCAATTTCCTAGATTTAACCTTGACCTCAAGAGAGGGGAAATATTCACTCAGCTTTTTAGAAAACCCACCAACACAGGAAAGCTGTTAAACTTCTGCTCATTCCACACTGATTGTATTAAATCGAATACGGCGAGACAATTTTGGAAAAAATTGAAATCCTGGTCTCCTCAGATACTCAAAAGATCTTCACAAAGAAGAATTAAAGGAAATATTGGCAGAAAACAATTACCCCTCCCCATATGTTGAGAAATTATTTAGACAAGTGCCAAAAAAGAAGCAGGAGAAAACCAACTTCAAATTCACCAGCAAAATTACGTACCACAAGGGACTTTTCGAGAAACTGAAAAGGATCAAAGCAAAATATAATATCAGGCTAGCTTCAGATCTTAATAACAAAATAAAGAACTTCCTGCCAGCTTTAAAGCAGAAAGAATTGGACATCCAATTGCAAGAAGGAGTAATTTATTGCATCTACTGTAACTGCGGACTCAGCTATATAGGAGAAACAGGAAGAAGTATTAAGGTCCGAATAAAATAACGCCAAGTAGCTATTAGGAACATTAGTAACAAAACAGGGCTAGACAGACATATACAAGCAAGTGGACACTCCATAAATTGGAACTCTGTGAAAATAATCGCCCACCAGTCAAACTTAGTAAAGAGGAAACTAGAAGAAGGGATCGAAATAGCAAGAAGAAGAAGTACCACAATTAACGATAATTGCGGTTGGACTCTTCCAACTGAGTGGCAGCAACTACTCCAGTGACGTAGTCCTGATGACGAACTAGGCTTTAGTTCGAAAATTTGACAACCAACTTTCATGAAAAATAACCTCTATAAGACTCTTAAAAAAGTTATTCCACAGAAAAGTTTGTCAGAAATCATCAAAAGAGAAGCTATTCCATTCCCAATACTAAGTGCAAAAATGGGTTACACCAGGCAAAATATTTGCCCTCATTTTGGGCAATGTGTTTGTCCTTTTTAACTACCAAGGAACATTCTTTTTTTCTTTTATTTTCAGATTTTTCTGCTTCTGGCAGATCCACTTGACCTGTCGGTGCTGCTGTTTCGGTGACACGAAACAAAGGTCTGCCGTGTCAAAGCCTAATAATTAACAGTTTTTTTTTCTCTCTTTCTGGGAGGTGGGGAGTGGACAGCTTCTTCATATATTCTCATTAAGCGAATAGAATTCATGCTGATCGACCTTACCAGCATGACTGGGGACAAAAAACAATCAACTAGAGAGGTGACCTGAATGAATGCTTAGCAAGCAGTATGTCTTAAAAGAGAAGGGTCTAATCAACGCATCCCTTCAGTCCTGACATATGCAGCAGAGACATGGACCTTAACTAGACCTCAGCACAGACTTCATTGTAAAAAGTAGTGAGAAAAGTTACTTTTTTGGATAAAAAAGTGAGAAAAGTGACCAATTTTTTTTTTTTTTTAGTGACTAAATAGTGACTGCTCAAATAATTGAAAACCAGACTAAACTGTTTAAAATGATAGAACACACACACAGTATAGGAATAGAACATATAATTTGCACTTTGAACGGATTTACTTTATTCTTTGCTCAACAGTGAACAATTCACTTTATATTTTGTGATAGAGAACATATGTTTAATCAATGTGATTATCTGTTGAGAAAACAAACAAACAATATATTGAATGGGTAAGTGATTCCTTTCAATATTTTTTTCTACACTAGTGTTTGTGAAAAATTGCAACACCAAGAAGGAGGAACCATGCGATTCGAATGAACTTTATACCAAACATTACTGATATGACTGTACATAAGTGATTTCATTTTTGGAACAATACAACAATTTTTACCTGCAAAAATCAGTATCTTGTGAAGCCTAGCTGCAAGCTGCAATAAGAGCTTTGAGACTGGCATTGAATCGAAAAGCCGTTGGATGGAGTCCTGGGTAATTGCTTGCCAGGCAGCATGTATATGCCGCGCCACAGATCAGTGGTACTGACTGCTGGAGGACTTTGATGGGCCAGTAGCCAAGTGACCATATCCCAGACATGTTCAATAGACGACATGTCTGGTGAACGTGCTGGCCCGGGAAGAAGCGGTATCTGCTGTACTGCGAAGAGGGCTTGAACATTCCTGGCAACATGTGGTCAGGCATTGTCCTGCTGGAATATAGCGCCTGGAGTGCCACGAAGGAAGGGTATGACTTCTGCCTGTACAACTTCTCTGATGCAGTGGTTGCTGGTGATATTGCCCTCAAGTCATAGCAGCCGAAATCGCGAATGTTACCCAATGGCACCCCACACCATCACACTTGACATTCGGTCTGTATGACGCTCAACAATGCATGCTGGAAGAAGGCGCTCACCACAATACTGTCTAATGCGCATGAGGCCCATTGCAGCTTGAGGCGTCTATGGTTCAGGGTCAAAGGAATCTGTTGCAAAGGGATGCATTCAACCAGTATGCTCTTCATATCCTGTAAGTTTCATATGATTACCATCATTCCTTCATGGTGTTGCAATTTTCACAAACAGTAGCTTATTTTATCAGCATGATGGCATTTGACAATTTATATACTGCACTAGCAAAATAAGTATGCTCTAGAAATGATTACATATACAAACTACAATAGGTTTATATATAATGGAAGACTAATACTGAAGAATGAATGTAATGTTTAAAAAAAGTACAGTAACCCTTTGCATTTTTAACTCTCCACTGCCTGCATTTTCCTACAATCATATTAACAAATTCAATTTCCAACGATGTTTCAACAAATTTGCCTGTTTTAGTTCGATTTAAATGAATTTTTACTTGTAAACTACTGATACAAACACATTTAACCAAAATTTTCATTTGTTAGCAGATGTGTTTTACAGTCAACACTGGTTAGATACCTATTTCAAACATCAATGCAATTGAAAATGAAAGCACAGAGCAACATAGCAATAAAAAATGCAATTCTGCAGATTTTAGATAAAAAACAAAAAAGAAAAATAGTGAGCTCTTCACGATTTAGCCCCCCCCCCCAAGGGAATCGTGAATCAGAAAAGAAAATTAAAACAAAAACAAAACAAAAATGCTGAAAAAAGACCATCAGATTTGCCCACTATTCCTGCATTTTTCCACATAAATTTTGTTTTTTGAGCTTATATTAAAAATTATGCCGATTCACATGAAGACAGCAATTCCACAATTTTTCTGACCACCCCAGGTCACATGGTAAGCAACCCTTTGGTGGTTTATTTTTGAAGGACCAGTTTGGATTAGGAGATGATGTGTTTGATTCCCGTTGCTGACTACCCTTGTCCACTGGTTTTCCTTTGACATCCTTGCACATGAATGGGGGGGGGTTAGTTCCCATTGAAGTCAGCCCTGGATACACCCAGACCCTCCTCACCCAACACACTACCATGTGCAATAACCGTGCCCCCTTGTGTTTCAACACAAACATCAGAACTTTCACTAAATATTTTATATAAGATTGTGTCTGCCAAATTTTTAATGGGGGGAGGGGTCAATTCAAATTTCTGCACTTCTGCCAAAAATAAAACAGATAGTGCAAAAAAAAAAAAAAATTCCACTAGTTCGCCTAAATGTTAAAATAATATGAAAGTTGTGCTGAAAGTAATGCAAAAGTGGACATAACTTATATACTATTAGAAAGCACCAATCACTTACCCTAAAGATCATGGTAATTTTCATTGACAACACACTTCCAGCAGGTCAATTATCGTAATGTTGTTGGCCTTCAAAGGTTTACAGACATCTTTCTTAAGATTCCTTCTTCTGGGGATGAAACATAGTATTTTTTTTTAAGCCATATGAGATGTAACTATAAGCTTGTCAAGTCCATAAAAACCACACAAGCATACTACTCATTCATACAATTCAATTAAAAAACTATGTACATATTTACACAACCTTACATTCCTAGGTTGTTAAACCTTTGTCAACTGTGAGTAACAAAATGCTCCATCTGTTTCAAAACGCCTGCCACTCCCAATGCAAGTGTCACACTCATTCAGCCCCTCACATGCAATCCTCTAGCGCTTTCAACAGACTACTGTCTTCCTCAGGAGGCAGGTGTGTCTCACCCGCCCACCACAGCTCAAGTGAGCAGAGCCATTGAGGCACGGGCTCCAGTCACAATCTCTGAATCATTGTGTCTCTGGCGCCATCTATTGTCATTGCTGCTCTTTTCTCTTTTTTTCTTTCTAAGCTGTTGTTCAATTTTTATTAGGGCCTTCCATTGTTCGTTTAAGTTGCTAGTCTCATTAATGTTGCATAATCTTGATCTGTTTTTTTCAATTAACACTGACTCTACAATTCTTAACTGCCTTTCGTTTTTACAGCTCTTAATAATTTTAATATCCTCAAACCTTGGACATTGTTGATTTTCCATACAGTATTGGGTTAATGCTGTCTTAGCTTCTTTTTTATTCCAATTATTTATATGCTGGTTCAATCTATACTTTAATTTATTCTTGGTGCTGCCTATATATGACACAGGTGGTTGCTGGTTTATAGCGATTTCATAAATTCCTGTTCTATCTAATTGCCTGATTTTTTCATTTTTAATCACTAAATTTTTTACAGTAAGTACCTGATTTCCTACCTGTATGTCATACTTGCCACAAAACTTTATTAATTTCTGCTGAAACATTTTCTACATATGGTATTGCCCCTACATATTTTACAAGTTTTTTTATCAATCTTGGATATATTGTTAGCTTGAATTACTTCATAAATCCATTTTTAATACCTGTTTAGGGTAACCAAAATCATATGCAATTTTTTCAATATATTCAATTTCTTCTTTTTTATATTGTTCCATTGAAGAATGTTAAACTTCTTTTAATTAGTGTTTTAACACTATTTCTTTTATGTGTTAATGGATGCGATGACTGAAATGGTATAAGTACTGGGATATATGAAGATTTTCTATGCACTCTGTACTGCATATTATCATTTGTTTTAATTATCAAAATATCCAAAAATGCCAAAGTATTGTCATGTTCTTGTTCTACTGTCAGTTCAATAGATGGATAAATTTCACTAAACTTTTTTGTCAAGTCCTCAAGTTCATCATTTTTTAGCCTGGACAACAGAAAAATGTCATCAACATATCTGCAGTATATCAGTGGTGGATCTTCGAGTTTACTTATTATTTTTTCCTCAATGTCACTCATCATAATTTCAGCAAATAAAGTTGACAATAGTGACCCCATAGGTCCACCATAATTTTGTTTGTACATCTTGTTGTTAAACTTAAAAATGTTATTTTCATATATGTACAATAAAATTTCTCTTAATTCCTCTATTTGTATTGCATTCATTGTCTGTAACACATATAATTTTTCAATAATTATTTTAATTGCCTGAGGTACTGGTGTGCTAGGAAAAAGAGCTCTCACATCCATACTAGCCATATGTTATTCACTTAAAGCTTGTTTAATTACTTTAATTTTCTCAATGAATTCATATGTATTCTTCACAGTGAACCTTGTCTTCATGAGCAAAGGTGCCAAAAAATTGTAGATATTTTTTTCCAGCTTTATTAGTGGGGAATTCCTTTTTGATACAATCACTCTCATAGGTGTATCAGGCTTATGAGTTTTTATTTTTGCAAACATTTTTGGTATTCCAGTACCCATTGGTGGGTACGCTTTCTTTATTTCATCAGGCAAGGTGCTGTGATTTCTTATTCTAGCTAAGTACCTTACTTGAGATTCGGTTGGGCTATGGCTTAGTGGTTATTTTATAGCACTGGAATGAGAAGCATTTATTGCCCCTACATTGGTATGCTGCCACCATTCAAACTATTCTGGTACCGGTTTGAATCAGTACATCATTCACCTGCCGCAACACTCGGCTGCTGCCGATTAATACTTACAGCACTAGGAGTTCCTATGTACAACTTTATTTACAAGCATCCCGGACGGGAATCCGGTTTATGTACACTGATCGGCTTATGTCGCCAGAGTTTAACATATGATTCACCAACATATCAGACATGAATATACGCACTTCAATAGAGCAGGATGCCACTGTCAATATGAGAGTCCAGGTCATGCACTCTCCCGTGAGCTACAAAAGTTCCGTTATTATTGATGGGTGAGTCACCAGTGAAGCAGCAAGTCCTGAGTTCTCAAACTCTTTATACTGTTTTTACCTCAGTATGTTATCAGTTACACTCATGTACCGCAGTACATTGCTAAGCACAGTTACAGGATTTTCTTGTGACCTCAGTCACACACTTTCCCTAATTTCTCCGGCACCCTCAGGTGTCAGAGATCACTCGTGGCCATGTTGTCAGACCCAGGCGTGAGCAGCGAAAAGTGCCCAAAAATCTCCACTCTGTGTTTAGCCACCGTTTCTCCCGGGGTCCTCTGCACTTTCTCTGCCAATCACAGACTTGTATTTCCTCCCCCAGCCGCTAGCACTCCGATGACATAAGTCAATGTCACTTTCTCTCTTTTTCTCCATGCTTCCAAGCTATCCGCCTGCTGCTATGGGACACGCCCACACGCTCCTGACCTCCGCATCCTTCTCAATTCTGAGAAAGCTGACCACCTTCTGGCAATCCTGACGTAACTTTTTCTACGGTCCCTTGATCAGAGTAACATTTTATACTGGTCCCTATCATCCCTGTCCTTCACCTCGCCACAACCAGATCGGAAAAAACATGTCTTCATTGGCTTCAAACGCTTCCAGCAAATCAGAGCAGACTTCCACCCTTCTCTCCTTCAAATCGGGTGTCACCTGCCGAGGTACCCACTTTGCACACACTTTCCAATACCCTAAGTCTTACACCATCTTCTGTGTGGCATTGTGACCACAGTCCAGTTGTGCAACAAGCTCACGGACTGTGATTAATTTCTCTGCATGAATCAATTCCACTCACTGACTATTCATGTCACTCTTCACAGATGATGGTCTCCCACTGCGTGGCTTGTCGTCAATGCTGGTTTCCTCTTTTTTTAAACTTCTTTATCCATCTGTGCACATTGCTCTTGTCAATGGTGTCATCTCTGTAAACATTCTGTAGCCTTCTGTGGATGTCGGACAAAGTGCACCCTTCCTTCCTTCCTTCCTTTGTCAAGAACTCAATAACAGCATGTTGCTTCTGCTTGGAATGCATTACTTCCTGCAATGAAGAAAAAGGGTTACTATAGAGGAACAGTTACTCTACCAACATGTGCAATTGAACGTCCTCTGTCAGTTAATAAAAAAGTTATGCCCACTTTTGCATTACTTTTGGTACAACCCTCGTAATTAAAAATGTTAACTGCAAGTAAAAATATGGATGACACTGAGAAAAAATTAAGACTTCTTCAAGTTCTTAATTTTTTGGCAGCATTGTTATATGCTTTTGACTCTCCATCTTTCCGCTATAATTCAAGCCGTTGCTGAACCTCACAAAAAACACCGCGCACGCACACACGTCATTCACGATCTTCAAAAAAAAAAAAAAAAAAAAATGGCTACTGACGATTTGGAATTTCGGAATGATTTTCTAAACGAAAGTCATACCAATGCAGAATGACACTGGAAACAAACTACCGTTTGCAACTGCCCTATACCTGCCAACTTCCAAAGATCAAAATACAGAAGATTTTAGAAAATTTTCCCTAAAATTCAGAATTTAAAGTTTAAGATTAAAAATATATATATAAAAAGGTTCTTTCTTGATGTGTACTACTGTATACTGAAGTGAACCATAGTGCAGTGTTAAAATTTACTATGCCATTAGCTTTAAAAATAAATGCATTTTTTTTATTTTTATTTTGTAACATAGAGATCATTTATTTTAAACAGAAATCTAAGAAGAATAACAAAACAAGGCGATATAAAATAAAGGGTGTATCTGAAATAATTTCACTCTTCAAATATCATTTATTTTTCTAATAAATTTTAGCAATTTACTTTGAAAATCAAATGTGTAGATGGTAAATTACTTTTATGCTTAATGAATAACAAGAAAGACGACACCAAATTTTGAGATGTAATAAGCATGTCTCTTGAATGCATTCTGATGCAAATTAAATTTATCACAACTATTCAAAATCGATGGAACCGGTTTGGAAAACAATTAATCGGTCTCAACAATCGATAAAATATCCAGAAATAGAAACATCTACTTAGTTCTACCAGTGGCTAAAAAATATGTTACGAAAATTAACAAATGGTGAAAAAAAGTTTCCCATAACACAAGGAAGGTACCAGAGATGAAGAGAATTTCAAATCAAACAGTTAAAAGGAGAAATATACAAGGAAACATTATATAAGTCTATGTCTGCTAGCGGAAAAATTTTGCATAACGGAAAAGTTTAAAATTATTCTTCATGGAAAAGGTTATGCTAAGGGAAAAGAACTTTTCAAATATGTCTCCCAGGAGCAGACATAGTTAATAAAAAAAAAAAAAAAAAACGTTTCGACCTTTACGCAGCTAGTGGGAAAGCTTTGAGTTATTTAAAGAGGATAATGCTCCACATCTCTGTCGTAGTGAATGGTATTACAGTAAAGAAGAAATTTCTCAACAGCATTTTTAGAAGCGGCGATACAGCTGCAAACCTAAGTACATGAACACCACCTACAGACAGAAATGTGAACTACAAAATTACACATATACTAGTCTAAAGTGTTCTACAAGGTAATAGCATCCGGTGTTGAAAGAATTTTTTTAATCAGACATGTAAAAAGGCAGTGATATTGAGAAAAACAGATAAAGCATTTGCACCCCTAGTGGCAAAATTGTGCATTAGTTTGGAATGAAAACACACAGTTAGTAGTATCTGACCGAAGAAATAATTTTTTAATAGGGTTTTTAAGTTCCCGCAGATATTGCTGTAAACGGAAATGTGAGCCTTATGGTGGCAGCCTTTTGCAAATAAGAAAATTTTTAAATTATATGAGAAACATTTTGGCGTTGAAATGCCCTCCAACAAAGAAATAATTTTTCTAATCAGAGTCTTAGAAGCAGAAATATCGAAAAAAATAACATATGCGTTTACTCATACTGGCGGAAAAACCATGCATTATTTTAAGAAGTATTCTTAAAAGGTTGTTCAATGCGAGCGGCATTAGTCCATGAAAGAATTTTTTCAATCGAGTTTTCAGGAGCTCAGATTTTGCTGCAAATACATCAGGTGCAGAAATTAACACTTACGCCCCCTGGTGGCCAAACCATTCTTTATCAAATATTAGAAATTATATGCAAAGGATTTCCCCATCAGGAGCTGTATTCAGTGTAGAAAGAATTTTTCAAATCAGAGTTTTAGGAGCAGAGATATCGGGGGAAATACAATTTACCTTTACACCCCTTAGAGGAAAGTCTATGCATTACTTGAAAATTTTGAATTTATATGAGAAACATTTTACACCAGAAACGTTTTCTAACAAAGAAGGATTTTTTCAAATCCGACTCTTAGAAGAAGAGATAGACAAAAATCAGATATACATCTACGCCCCTGGTGGAGAAACCCTGCATTATTTTATGAATATTCTCAAATGTTTATCAACATGAGCAGTATCGGTCCACGAAATATTTTTTTCAATCGAGCTTATAGAAGCTCAGATTTTTCTGCAAATTTTACCTACGAAGCAGAAATTAACTTATGCCCCCTGGTGGGCATATTTTATGAAAAAAATTAGAAATTACAATAAAAACATTTCCCACCAGGAGCTCTATCTGGTGCAGGAAGAATTTTTCAAATCAGAGTTTTAGAAGCAGAGATATCAGGGAAAGCGCGATTTACCTTTACTTCTCCTAGCAGACAGTCAATGAATTTCTTGAAAATTTTGAAATTATATGGAAATCATGTCGCGCAGGATATCCAACAAAGGAGAAATTTTTCAAATCGGACTATTAGAAGTAGACATATTGACAAAAATAAGATATGCGTTTACGCCCCCTGGCAAAGAGACCATGTATTATTTTAAGATGAAAAGATTCTGAAAAGGGATTTATCGACGCGAGTAGTATCGGTCTACGAAATAATTTTTTCAATCGAAATTTTAGAAGCCCTGATTAGGCTGCAAACATATCAGAAGCAGAAATTAACACTTATGCCCCCCTGGTGGCCAAACCATTTCATACCAAAAATTAGAAATTACAAGCATCAGGAGCTGCATCCGCTGCAGAAAGAATTTTTAAAATCGGAGTTTTAGAAGCAGAGATATCGGGAGAAACGCAATTTACTTTTACACCCCCAAGCGGAGAAACTATGCATAACTTAAAGAAGTGACCATACCTAAAATAGCTTTCGACATAAATAGAATCAAAGGATAAAATAATTTTTTCAATCGGCCGTTTGGAAACAAATATATGGAGTAGAATGTATTTTGAATTTGGCATTTCTGCATTTACACCCCCTGGAGGCAAAATTGTGATTGGTGAAAAAAAATAACAACGAAATAAAGGATCATCATTAGCACATTTCAAGCTTCCCAATGCAAAAGGAATTTTTGAAATCAGGCAATTGGTTGCAGATATATGGTGTCCACAGATGGACGGACAAACCGATAACATAAGCACGATATTTTTTACAAAAGACGTGCTAATAAAGGCACACACAAAATGCCTAGCTACCACTCAAAACTAGATAGAGCATGAAAAGACTGCCGGCTTTCTTCCTTCCTTGGCTCCCAGCAACTCTTCGCTTTAGTTTTCCCCATGGCAGGACTATATAAAACAAGAAAGATGACACCGAATTTTCGGGTGTAATTAGCACATCTTTTTAATCCATTGTGACGCAAATTAAATTCGTCAAAACTCTTCAAAGTCAATTTAAACTGATATGGAAAACAATAAAAAATGCAAAGTTGCTTCTTTTTAATCCATTGTGATGCAAATTAAATTTATCAAAACTATTCAAAGTCAATTTAAACTGATATGGAAAACAATAAAAAATGCAAAGTTGCTTCTTTTTAATCCATTGTGATGCAAATTAAATTTATCAAAACTATTCAAAGTCAATTTAAACCGATTTGGAAAACAATAAAAAATGCAATGTTGCTCTATGTTGCTCTGTGCTTCCATTTTCAATTGCATTGATGTTTGAAATAGGTATCTAACCAGTGTTAGACTGTAAAACACATCTGCTAACAAATTAAAGGTTTGGTTAAATGTGTTTGTATCAGTAGTTTACAAGTAAAAATTCATTTAAATCTAACTAAAACAGGCAAATTTGTCGAAACATTGTTGGAAATTTAATTTGTTAATATGATTGCAGGAAAATGCAGGCAGTGGAGAGTTAAAAATGCAAAGGGTTACTGTACTTTTTTTAAACATTACATTCATTCTTCAGTATTAGTCTTCCATTATATATAAACCTATTGTAGTTTGTATATGTAATCATTTCTAGAGCATACTTATTTTGCTAGTGCAGTATATAAATTGTCAAATGCCATCATGCTGATAAAATAAACTACTGTTTGTGAAAATTGCAACACCATGAAGGAATGATGGTAATCACATGAAACTTACAGGATATGAAGAGCATGGTATGAAAGGCAAATGATTAGAAATGCAATCAGGGTTTTAATCCCTTAGATATTGCTGTTAACGGAATCGTGAGCTTACGCCTTCTGGTTGCAGACACGTATGTTAAGAAAAATATGAATTTATATGAGAAACGTTTCGCACCGGAAACGCTCTCTTAACACAAAGAATTTTTCAAATCGGACTTTTAGAAAAAGAGATATCGCTAAAAATAAGATGTGACTTTACACCCCCTGGTGGGAAAACCATGCATTATTTTAGGAAGAAAGAATTCACAAAAGTTTTTTTTTTTTTTCATATGAGCAGTATTAGTCTAAGAAAAAAAAAATTCTTTTTAGTCGAGTTTCCAGGAGCCCAGATTTTGCTGCAAATACAACAGAGCAGAACTTAACACTTATGCCGCCTGGTGGCCAAACCATTCTTTACCAAACATTAGAAATTATATGAAAAATATTTTCCATCAGGTGTTGTATGCGATACAGAAAGAATTTTTCAAATTGGAGTTTTAGAAGCAGAAATAACGCAAAAAACACAATTTACCTTTGCGCCCCCTGGTGGAAAGTCTATGATTTACTTGAAAATTTGAATTTATATGAAAAACATTTCGCATCGGAAGCACGATCTAACAAAGAAAAAAATTTTCAAATCGGACTCCTAGAAGTAGAGATATTAACAAAAATAAGACATACATCTACGCCCCCAGGCGTAGAAACACCATGCATTATTTTAAGAAAAACTGTTCCTAAAAGGTTTGTCAACATGAGTAGTATCGGTCCACAAACAACTTTTTTTTTTTTTTTTTCAATCGAGATTTTAGAAGCTCATATTTTGCTAGAAACACATCATAAGCGGAAATTAATACTTTTGCCCCCTGGTGGCCAAACCATTTTTGCAAAAATTAGAAATTATGTACAAAGGATTTCCCATCAGGAGCTGTATCCACTGCAGAATGAAATTTTCAAAACTTAGATTTAGAAGCAGAGATATAGGGGAAACACAATTTACATTTACGCCTCTAGCGAAAAGTCTGTGAATAACTTGAAAATTTTGAAATTATATGAAAAACATGTCACATTGGAAACTATCTAATAAAGAAAGAATTTTTCAAATCGGACTATTAGAAGCTGAAATATTGACAAAAATAAGATATACGTCATGCTCCCTGGTGGAGAAACCATGGAATATTTTAAGAAGAAAATACTCTGAAAAGGTTTATCGACGGAACTTTTTTCATCAGGAGCTGTATCCGCTAAAGATTTTTCATCAGGAGCTGTATCAGCTAAAGAAAACGTTTTTTAAATCAGAGTTGTAGGAGAAGAGATATCGTGGAAAACGTAATTTACTTTTACTCCCCCTAGCGGAAAATCTATGCGTAATTTGAAAAAGCAACTATTCCTAAAATACTCTTTGACATATATGGAATTGAAAGATAAAATATTTTTTTCAATCGGATGTTTACAAGCAAATATATGAAATAAAATGTATTTTTGAATTCGACATCATCTGCATTTACGCCTTCTAGCGGTAAAATTGTACATCGTAAAAAAAAAAAAAAAAAAAAAAACGAAATGAAGGATCATCATTCATATATTTCAAGCTTCCCAATGCAAAAAGAATTTTCCAAATCGGACTAATAGTTGCAGAGATATCGTGTCTACAGACGGACGGACAAACGGATAATATAAGCATCATATTTTTTTACAGAAGATATTCTAAAATAATTTAGAAAACTATTTTTCCGAATTCTTCACGTAACTGGCTGAAATTTGTACATACAGTTTAAGCTCCTTATTCACGGTTCCCTTATTCGCGTTTTCACCATTTGCGGGTTAAAAAATTGTGACCAAGTTCCTGTATTCGCGACTAAAAATTTCTTTATTCGCTGATCCAGTCGGTATATTAAAAGGATTTGGTGTCCTTTATTAACGCATCGACATCTTTTGAGTACTGCTGGCACGTGCTGAGGCGGCTTTTACGAAGAGTGTAACCGAATGGACTAATATCAAAGTAAAACAAACCTTCTTGCCACTATGCCTAAAGTATGTTGTTAAATGCCGCCGCCGTATTACACGTTCCGCTATGTCCTCTGATAAGAGCCGCCTTCACCACGGTTGGTGTTTTATTGCTTCAACTGGTCAGTCGTTGCAATAATTTTGATTGAATAACACGTGTCTCTTCTGCTTTGTTCCCAATTCATAATGTCGAGTAAAAGGAAAGAAAAATTAGTTCCGACGCGGAAAAAAATAGTGTTGCCGCTTAAAGTAAAAATAGAAATGCTTGATCGTTTACGCCTTGGTGAGTCGTTTGCATCCATATCATGCTCTTTCAATGTTAATGAATCAACTGTACGATCCATCAAGAAATCCGAAGACAAAATAAGGAATTCTATAGCTTCAACCTCACCATCAGCAAAAATTGTTCGTGATCCAGCAATTGAAAAAATGGAAGCTGCGTTATCATTATGGATTGAAGATCGTAACCAGAAAAGAGTGCCCCTAAATGGTCTTATGATTTGCGAGAAGGCAAAGCGTCTTTACGCACATTTTAAAGAGCCTGGTAATGAACGTACAGATGGAGGATTTCAAGCATCAGAAGGTTGGTTCAATAAATTCAAGGTGCGACAATCATTGCATAGCATTTTTTTTTTTTTTGATTGGAGGTTTAACAACCACCGTGAGCAACTCAGTGGGCTATAAGCAGTCACCCGTCCCTAATTTAGGGTCACTGGTTCTAGGGGAGGGAGAGAGCCAGTGCCGTAAGACAAACACAACATCCATGCCTGACCGGGATTCGAACATGTACCCCTTACAGACGAATGATCAGAGGCCAGCGCCTTAGACCACTGCGCCACCGGGGCGGCTTGCATAGCATTAAAATTGTTGGAGAAGCTGCATCTGCAGACACCGCCGCAGCAGAAAGATATCCAGAAGAATTTTCAAACTTAATTGCTCATTGTGGATACAAACCGGAACAAGTGTTTAATGCAGATGAAACTGCCTTGTTTTGGAACAGAATGCCAAACAAAACTTTCATATCCAAAAGTGAGAAGTCCGCCCCTGGTTTCAAGGAAGCAAAAGATAGAGTTACACTGCTGCTGTGTTCTAACGCATCTGGAGATTTTGTTATAAAGCCACTACTGCTTTACAGATTGTTAAATCCTCGTGCTTTAAAAAATCAAAACAAGGACAACCTGCCAGTGTTTTGGTGTGCAAATAAGAAAGCGTGGGTTACAAGTGCTATTTTTTGTGACTGGTTCCGGAATTGTTTTGTTCCTGAAGTTGAGACTTATTTGAAAAATAATAATTTAGACTTTAAGGCCGTTCTAGTTTTGGGCAATGCTTCAGGTCACCCTCGTGAGCTTGAAACTATGCATCCAAATATAAAGGTGATATTTTTACCTCCCAACACTACGGCTTTACTCCAACCCATGGACCAAGGAATAATCCAGGCGTTCAAGCTCTATTACATTAGACGAACCTTCAAAATCATACTGGACACCATGGAATGTGATCCTGATATAAATGTGATGCAGTGCTGGAAAAATTTTGACATAGCAAAATGCATTGTTCCTGATGACGAACTAGGCTTTAGTTCGAAAATTTGACAACCAACTTTCATGAAAAATAACCTCTATAAGACCCGTATAAAAGTTATTCCACAATAAAAGAATCGTTGGAAGAACTGAAACCATACACATTGAAATCATGTTGGAAAAAACTGTGGCCTGTTCTGACTGTCGGAAATGATGAAGAATCCGTGCAAATTCAAACTTTAATTGCAAACATTGCTCAAGTTGCGAATGGAATAGGATGAGATGGCTTTGAACAGATAGAATCAAGTGACATTCAAGAGTTGCTTGAATCGCAAGATGAAGATTTGACCGAAACCGACTTGGAGGGAATGTTAAATCTGCATTCCATTGAAGAAAAGGCTTCAACAAGCACTGAAAAGGTGACCTTTAACTTGAAAAACCTAAGTGAAGGTTTACGGATGGCAAATGAGCTTTGTGATTTCTTCATGAAAATTAATCCATCTATGGAAAGAAGTCTTATTTTTAAAAGGCAAGTTGTTAATGCCACTGCTGAATATCAATCTGAATTGAAAGACCTTTTAAAAGCGGCAAAACAAGAAAAAATTACTAAGTTATTTAAACCCTTGCCTAAGCCTGACAATAATAATTAATAGATATTGTTAAAAACTCTCATTAAATTGATTTTATTTTGGAACCTTGGCACGTATCCCTTATAATCCCATACAAATTACCATTCCATATTCACGGTTTCTGTATTCGCGGCATATTTACGGAACATATACCCCGCGAATAAGGAGCTTTTACTGTATACTATAATTGGCTAGGAGATGGTGACCTTAAAAATTTCAAGTGAATTGGCAAAATTGTTTTTGAATTAGCCGTAAAATGCCGATTACGAATTCTGGGCATGCCACCACATGATAAAGAGCAAATAAAAAAAATTGTGGCCCGTTTAAAAAGTTTTTAATTTATTTAAGCAAAATTTGGAGGGCTCATTCCTATTAGCAATTTATGGTGTTGATCAAAATTTCAGAGATTTTCATGAAAAATCCACGGAGATACAACTTGTGACCCCAATCACCTGTTCGACAGGGATGGGTGTTTACAAAACAATTTAGTTTTGTTTCAGCATTTCTTTTTTTCATCTGACAAAATATCCCCTAGATATAAAATACAACAACGCAAAACTATAGCTAAATTGAAAAAAAAAAAATACTGGCACACTTAAGAAATAGGTGAGAATACTGACAAAATTTTAAAAAAGGTAACAAAAAGTGACAATTTTAAAAAAGGGGACAAATAGTGAGAAAAGTGACTTGCGCCGAGGTCTGCTTAACTGAAAAAGACACACAAAGGCTGCAGACATCTGAAGAAAGCACAGAGAGATGCAAGCTTGGTGGGACCAGGAGAGATGAGAAAAGGAAAAAAGGAAACTTGTGGATCCAGAAAACAGCAAGAGTGGAATCCCTGAAATTGCAAGGCGTTGGACATGTTGCTAGAAGAACGGACCACCGAAATTTTAGACTTGATACCAAGGGACAGGAAAAGACCATGTGGGAGATGGGTGGATGAAATACGAAAGCAGGCTGTAGGGACACAGAGTAGACTGGCTCAAGACAGATTATTGTGGAACAAACTTGGGGAGACCTTCATCCAGCAGTGGACAGTAATGGTTGACAATGTCGACATAAAAATATATGTAATACACACATGTACAATGCTTGAAAAATGCCATGTCCTAGATGCCCAGGGCAAGTAAAATATTGACCTGGGCAAGTAAATAAAAAATTTGGTTACCCGGTTCATGCAAGTAAATTTAAAAATAAAGTTTGGAATATAATTTCTCAGTACAAGACAGTCGTCTCATTTCGCTGCTAGTCACCGCAAGTTGTATCGTTATTTCGGAGTGTTAAGGACAGAAGAATATCACTTCTTTAATTGTATTATGCTGTAGGTCCAGAAATTGGAACCACGTGTAGTTTCCCCAAATGTTTATGGTCAGCTGCGGGATATATGCTTCTAATAGCCTCTAGTGTTGAGTGACAAAAGGGCAAAAACTTGAATAAAACAAACATGGCAAAATCACTAAATTTCTCAAATACCAATTTCATCATTATACCAATTTTCAGCATCATCATCTTAAAACTTGAGATATATGCTTTTGTGCATTGGAAATTTTGAATACAGATCTCAGGGAAATGCAAAACATGTGCAAAAGTTCAAATTTCTTTTACTTAAAAAAAAAAAAAAAAAAAACCAACAGAATAATGCAGGGTTATGATTTGTTGTCTTGAAAGAAAAACTTTTCTCTGTGGGCATCTAGCTTTTACTACCTGGGCAGGTAAAAAATTTCTGCATGTGTAACTTAAGAGATATTGAAGCTCTGACAGACACACATATACATTAACATGTATTAATTCTGAGCTGCTCATCTTTATTGAGCCTGCCGGTACATTAATTCTAGAAATATAATAACAAAAATCCCTTAAAAAAACATTTCTAAGTTCTTGATTCTTAAATTAACTTGTCCATTTTACGGCTCTATGGAACACGGGCTCTGTTGCAATTTCACGTGAACTCGCCACCCTGCCAATACCTCATGATCAGTCAAAGCATTGGTTTTTTTTTTTTTTTTTTTTGTTTTTTTTTACATTTATACATTTTTGAATTCAGTTTTAAAACATTCCAACAGGTTGCAAAACAGTCTGCAGTAGCAAACTAGATCAAAGTGAGCCTAAAATCAACACTAAAGTACTTAAGAATGAAAGAGCAACACCTGTAGCTCTTCTACGTACAATATTGACAAAACTTTCCTCGTAATCCTAATACTTGAAATTTTTTTTTAACTGTGTACTTCTCCCTATTTTTCTTATTACATTAATTTCTCTTAGTTGAGGCAAAAACCATACACTCCTTGAAATTCTGTTGTGACAAATAGCCACTGTGGTGACCAAAGGAATAAAAATAATACACAGAAGCTTCGTGTACTCGGGGAAGAAAAAATAAATTATGACAATTATATAAAACAAGTAAATATTGCATAATATCACACATTATAAACAACAAGAGAGCTCACTTCTTTTTCTGTAAAGAACCGTGCAGACATCACTGGATTTACTAATTACTAAACCAATAAAGTAATTCTGGTAAATGTGAAAAAAAGGCCAGCCTTCCAATTTATTGGTCCTTCAAGTAGTAGAACACTAATCGAATATTAATGGAGTCGTTTTTTTCTTTTGCTCCTGTGATGATAGGGGTCCACAGATGTCATGTAAACAAAGTTGATGGACACATGGAATAGAACTATTTGAAGTGCTGATAATCAAAAGGCCAGCCACAAAAAAAAAAAAAAAAGTGTGTTTACTTAATTTGATGATTGCAGAGATCATAATTGTTTCAATAAAAACAACTTCTCAGTCATTTCAGTGCTTGCAACTCAACATGTACCACAGATTCTTAAAAGATAACATAATTTTTTCACTTCCTTAAGTTTGATCACTTAAGGTTCTGGGATGGATCTGTATGACTCAAAGATTTCATAAACAATACACCAGCATACATTTAAGGCACTGTTTTCTTGTGCTTACACAGTCCGTGTGCATTTGCTTTACTTTGAAAAACGGCTTAATACACATTGTTTCTTTTTCTGTTTTTTTTTCTTTCTCTATAAACACACACACACATATGATCTTTCTTTTAACAAGTAGGAACTAAGATTGTTATGACCTGCTTCTTAAATGCTACAACAAAACCTCTTTGCCAGGGAAAACTTTTTGTTTCACTCATATTCACATTCATACAGTGAACTCTGAATCTCATTTACAAACAGAAAAGAAACATTTTCAGTGCATCTCCCCCCCCCCATCCCATGTAATCATTGTGCTTAAGACTACAGAAACATTTTCGGTTCCTACACAGACTTCTTCTTACATGGTAAGAAGAACATAACATTTGAAATTGGGGTGGTCCTGCAAGAGTGGGAAAAGAGTTCCCTTAAATGCAGTATTTTTGCAATGGATGTAATTACCCCAAGGGTGTAGCTGCAGTCTTGTATAGGGCGAAAAGACCAAATGATCAAAAAAGAATTCACAGCTATGAGCACCCTACAGTACTTGAACAGCTGAATGAAACTTGAGCTGCAAAAAGAAATTGCCTTCACTTCCCCAGCATTCTGATCCTGTTTGGGTGTCTAATAGCACTTCTTTTAAAGACAAATGTCACAATTTCGTAACAGGAAGTGAGGACAAAGAAAATTATCCCTGAAAGGCATCATCGTTCATTCATTGGGTGGCTACTTCACAAACGTGCACGAGCAAAGGGCAGAAGTTTTGAAACATAAAATAATTCCTTCCACATGACAACATACAGTACATGCAACAGTGTGTTTCTAGGCACGAGAATAATGGGATCTTAGACACCTTGAAGTAAAGTGGTAACAACACCCTGCCCGGGCTACTTCTAAGCAAGACCTTTTAGAACCTACAATTATCTTTGTCAACAGAAACAATTTACATAAAAAAAATAGTGTATTCCACAAAAGCAAAGCACGCTTAGCACAGTTTTATAACATGAAATTATTTTAAACAATTACGTTAAAATACTCTGCTCTTCCCAATATTTTTTTTTAAATTCATTTCAATAGACAAATTCAGATTTGCACCTCCCCCCCAGTGCAGTTGTCTAAGCTCTGGCTTACGACAATTCGTCTTCAAGGGGTCTGAGTTCGAATCCCAGTGAGGCATGGATGTTGTGTTTGTCTAACGGCCCTGGCTCTCTCGCTTCCCTGGAACCAGTGGTCCTAAATTAGGGACGGGTTACTGCCTATAGCCCATCGCATTGCTCGTTAAACCTTTAATAATAAAAAAAAATAGACGTGCAAACCTTTTATGGAATCTAGCAAGAATTGTAACACCCTGTCCACTGCTGAAATACCGTTCACTAGAAAACTAAATGTACTGTGAACTTAGAAATAAATATATACATATATATATATATATTTAACTTTTATTGGAAATATGCATTCTAAAAAGCAAAACAAGGCAGATAACATTTTAAAACCATCAAAAGTCAGGTGTTTCTACAAGGAATGTTTCATATTTTCCACACATTGAGAAGGGGGCAGCATTTTCAGAAATTACCAGACAAACTAATGTAAAAAGCATTCAAAGTCACAGAAAGCATTTAATGCCTCTGAAGGAAATTTTAATTCAATCAGTCAATAAACTCACAAATCTCATAGCACAGGACAAGATCAAGATTTGTTTTTTAACTGGTACTGACCCAATCTGTGCACAGAAAATTTCCTTTTATTACAAAGTTTTCAATAGAACAAGAGTGCATTGTCCTTGGACAGTTATTGCTCCATAAATATTTTGCATTCATGTTTTGATACAACGAAACAAGACTAAATCTTTCTGTGCGTTTTCAATCTAAAAAAATCCAATATTTCTTGAAAAACTTTTCTGAAGGCAGCTCAAAATCACAGACCATTCCTAATGATAACAAAAAAAAAGAATTTTGTTTAATTTCAGTAGCACTGGAACTTTTCCTGGGGGGGGGGACAAGTACAGGCGCGTAACCTTCAGTTGACAAAGCAATTGATGCTAAATAAAATTATTTTCGACTCTTATTTTTAGATTTATGTACCTATGAAATACAAAAATTAATCGTACTTACGTTATATTTCAATCAGGTGTAATCCAACAATTCGATGATTCACTCACTGTAACGCCAGTTATCACTACATTCTAGGTATTTTTGGACAAAAACCCCATGGCACTGAAATAATTCTTCAAAATAATTTTTTGCCATGAAAAGAGGGAATCATTGTCGTTTAAATTTAAATTGCCTCTAGATCAGACAAAATGAGAAAATTTTACAGAAAACGAGCCGTTTATTATTCGACATCTGAAACACGTCCTTGCTTTCGAGCAGCATCAGAAGTTTTGATTAAGAATAAGGGACCCCGTAGAAATGTTGGCTAGGAACACAACCGAAACTAAAATTAGCCAATGAGAATGAGCTTCGAGAAAATTTCAAATTCCAAAGCTTGTAACAGAACTGGACTTGACTTCGACCTCTTCGCAAAGAGCGCTTGCTTGCGTTTCGTTTCTGAACTTCTTTCGGTAGCACGAAATTCTATTAGTTGCTAGTTGCAGAAGAATGCCACTTTAACGACGTGTGTCAGTCTTACTTTCCCGAAGCCACAGAGCAAGAATTTTTCTTGTTTGATTTTGGGTGATGAACGCGCACAACAAGAAGCTAGTTACCGCCTTCCCCACTGTAGGGACGTTGGTTCCGGGGAAGAGAGCGAGTTGGACAAACGAACCACCCATGCCTCATTCTGGAATCAAACACAGGCCTATCTCAGAAATATGGACACAAGATCGGTGCTTCAAACCGCTCGTTTGAAAACTAATGAAGCAGCCCCAGTGGCGCAGTGGTCTAAGCGATGGCCTATGATCATTCGTCGGAAAGGGGTCCGGGTTCGAATCCCGGTGAGGCATGGATGTTGTGTTTGTCTTACGGCACTGGCTCTATCCCTTGCCTGGAACCAGTGACCCTAAATTAGGGCCGGGCGACTGCTTATAGCCCTTTGGGTTGCTCACGGTGGTCGTTAAACCTCCAACCAAAAAAAAAAAAAAAAAAAAAACTAAAGAAATAAAGACACTGAGAGTAGCCGAAAGCAGCTTTCCTGACAAAACGTGACAGTTCCGTCTGGAAACAACCACTGCCCCAGTGGCTAATGACCTTTAGTGCGAGAAGGGTCTGAGTTCGAATCCCGGTGAGGTATGGATGTAGTTTTTGACTTACGGCACTTGCTGTCTCCCTTCCCTGAAGTCAGTGGCCCTAAATTACTGACGGGCGACTGCTTATAGCTCATTGAGTTGCTCACGGTGGTCATTAAACCTCTAATAAAAAAAAAACCTTTTGCACAATACGTGATAGTTATTGACCTCCAAATCTATGAAGGAAGGATTTTTTTCGTGTTTTATATGGCTAACTGACGACCATCGAGAGCAACTCGTGTTGGTAGAAAATAGGCGCCAATCCCTAATGTAGGGACACATTTTCTAGTTAAGGCGAGAGTTGGACAACACGTACGAAAGGCATATGTCGAAACCAATGTATAACACATGTTTCCGACACCAAAAAAAAAAAAAAAAAAAAAAAGGAGCTCAAAGTGAATTATTCTACTGCACAGCATCACAATTAACAACACCCCAGTCTTTCCGAAGATTGTTGACTTAACACAACTTTCACGGAACATGGCTATTCCATTGCTTCGGAACAAATTCAGCAATCACAAGAAAAGATTCCTATAGCGACACTGCTTCCTTTGAGAATTTAACAGGGAGTCCGGATCAAATACTTTCACAAAAAATTATTGCGAATGAAAGACCTTCCATGCACGTCAGGAATTTACTGAACGACACCAGCTCATAAAACAAGTGCAGGAGGGAAAAATCAAAAATCGTTCACTCAATAACTTCGCCAGGAAAGGCCATCGTATTCCCTTATAGCACATCCACGGAGATTTCAGAAGCATCTGAAGTCAGGTAAGATAAAAATAAATATCGTACATGACTAGAAATTCCTTCCCTGACAGATCAAGAAAAAAAAAGAAGAGAATGCCTAGTCTCTCTCCTGCCGCCCCGGTGGCGCAGTGGTCTAAGCGATGGCCTATGATCATTCGTCCGAACGGGGGTCCGGGTTCGAATCCCGGTGAGGCATAGATGTTGTGTTTGTCTTACGGCACTGGCTCTCTCCAATAAAAAAAAAAAAAAAAGTCTCTCTCCAAAAATAAATGGTGACCCTAAGTGAGACATGTTTATTCCTCCCTTACCTGGAACCAGTGACCCTAAATTAGGGACGGGCGACTGCTTATAGCCCATTGAGTTGCTCACGGTGGTCGTTAAACCTCCAATAAAAAAAAAAAAAGAAAGTGTCTCTCCTAAAATAAATGGCGACCCTAAGTGAGACATGTTTTATTCCTCTTCCAATCCTACTCGGATTTCCTGTTCCTGTAATTTAGGAACGGGTGCTACATTTAAGATACACAGTTGCCATTTGCTAGAATTGTCCATAGATGGCAGCACGGCAAGCGATTAACAACGAGTAATTCTAAGTTCATGACTTTATGAGACTACCAGACTTGAATAGGGGGGCAGATTTTCTACAACGCTGAATAAAAAAATGAGAAACGCAATATTGAATCATCGGTATTCCTTCAAATATATCAGACCTGTTCTGATGATCGTTGCTTTAAAACACAAACCAGATTTTTTTTTTTTCTACCTAGGACTTACCAGTTCAAAAACAATAAAATATCCTCGTCCCTACAAATTTTTCCAGAAAACTTGTTCGATTTCCCAATGTACAGCAAAAGAACACGTGCAAACTGCGCAAAAAAAAAAAAAAGGTGTGGAAAAAAGATGAAGCTATCACGAAAAAGTGAGTGCTGATGTGCTGCCATCTATCAGCCGTTCTGTAGTCACTGTATCAGATGATGCCAATGTGGTGATTTAAAAACGGGGAGAAATCACTCTCCGTTGGCTCAATGCAATACAAGTGAGCCAGCGAAACGTCGCGGCAGCCAACTTAAGATTAATCCATGTTTGTGACGTCATACTTTCTCTCCTTATTTCAACCTCCGTGGATAATACACATAGATCAATGATTTTTTTAACCAAGGGTAATGAACACACGACGTTTCATGGTGCATTCACGAATGCATGTCCAGAAAAGTCACCACGGCAATCTTATACGGGTTCCACGCAAGGCTGTGATTGGCTGTTCAGAGAGGGAGACGATTTGATCGGAAGCAACCCGAAGCCCGAGGAACCCGAGTACTCTCGTTCTCGAAAGCAGGGATGTATCATGTAATTGTGAAGCGGTGCATTTTCTGTAACTTCGTTGTTGACATCGACAAAGATAATGTATTTTCTGGACGGGCGTTAACTGCAAATCGATGAATAATGTTGTAGGCAAGTCATATTTTGTGTGTAGAGGTAAAACACGGATGTAATTGTACACGTTAGCTGTATTACATTTTATGTAATGCCTGCGTTGTTGACATTGATGAACGTGGTGCGCTTTCTGGGTGGTAGTTAAGTGCATGTTGATGAATAACATAGGAAAAGTTATATTTAATGTGTAGCACTATTTCAAACTTTTTTTAGGTTCAGGTGCACTTCAAGTTTAGCGTATATATGTAATTCAGCATGGCATAATGTAGGCTACTTTTCTTTTAGTCTGTCTATTATTGAAGCTTTAACATCACTAAGATACCAAGAAATAGAACTATATCAAGGTAAGAGTGTCTTAAATGAAGCAGCAAAAGAAAATAGTTTGTTAGAGAGGTATCACTCGACTGTAAAGCCCGAGGTTTCTCTAATGCATTTCTCTTATGTTTTTCGACAGATCTCCATAAAAGTGGTATCAATACAATCTTCAGTTCAGAGGAAAGATCATTCATACAAAAAAAAATTAGATAGGCAACGGATTTACCTTTTTTAAGCACCTCAAAGTAACCTCACTCCTTCGGCAGCGAACGCGAGCCTCCACGTTAAGCCTAACCGTCTGCTATCGTTAAGTTACTTTCACGGCAAAGCTTCCTTAAGCAGACGCTTCCACGGAAAAAAGAGACGTAGGAACTCCGAGGCTGGCGATTAGTTTGAAAAATTATCACAGTATCCTACGTCTAGGTCCAGAGTATTGTTTCCCGCGACGATGACCATGCATTATTGGCGAACTCTTAATATGGCGTAGATATATTTATTTATTTATTTTTTTATCACTTTTGCCTCATTAGTCTTTTAAAAGCCATGCATTTTTTAAAGAAAATTAAATAGTTGAGATCTAATATATAAAAGTTGAATGCTTGTTTGTCCGCTGTACAAATCTACAGTTTGCAATTTAGAACCATCAAATTTAGTATACAATATCATGGTACTCTTAGACCGTAGAGGGTTTTTTTGGATGATGTTGGGGCCCGGGGTGAAGGGGGCCCCCAGACGAAATTTTCGTAAAAAATTCTACGGTTTTCAATTTAGAACTACTAAATTTTATATACTATGTCATGGTACTCTGACTTAGACCGTAGGAGGTTTTTTGAATGGGGTCGGACCCCGGGGGCCATCGGGCTCCATGCAAAATTTGCGTAAAAATTTCTACAGTTTTCAATTTAAAACTACCAAATTTGGTATTGTATCTGATAGTGCTCTGATTTAGCCGTAACACGGTGTTGGGATGATGTTGGGGCCCGGGGTCAAGGGGCCCCGATACAAATTTTCGTAAACATTTCTACAGTTTTCAATTTAGAACCACCAAATTTGGTATACTATGTCATGGTACTCTGACTTAGACCGTAGGAAGTTTTTTGAATGGGGTCGGAACGCGGGGGACCATCGGGCCCCATACAAAATTTGCGTAAAAATTTCTAGTTTTCAATTCAGAACTACCAAATTTGGTATTGTATCTGATGGTGCTCTAATTTAGCCGTACACGGTTTTTGGATGGTGTTGTGGCCCGGAGTCAATGGGGGCCCCCATACAAAAAAATTCGTAAAAAGTTCTACAGTTTTCAATTTAGAACCATCACTTCGTAACCGTCTCATGGTACTCTGACTTAGACCGTAGGAGGTTTTTTGGATGATATTGGGGCCCGGGGCGAAGGGGCCCCCATACGAAATTTTCGTAAAAAATTCTACGGTTTTCAATTTAGAACCACTAAATTTGGTATACTATGTCATGGTACTCTGACTTAGACCGTAGGAAGTTTTTCGAATGGGGTCGGAACCCGGGGGCCATCGGGCCCCATACAAAATTTGCGTAAAAATTTCAACAGTTTTCAATTTAGAAACACCAAATTTGGTATACGTTCTGATGGTACTCTAACTTAGACCGTAAGAAGTTTTTTGGATGAAGGTCTTACCAATATAGGTCTTACCATGTAGATGTGCCAGTCGAAGAGAAAAATGAGATTGGGGCAACGGTTCGGGCATTGTAGGGCGGCGAAGTTAGCATGTAAAGTATGGGAGAAGCGTGCGGTTGACTCACGCGCTGTTGAAGGCGGAGTGTGGGGGGGTCAGATAGTCCAAAGTCCGAAATCTTCTCTATTCTGAGCGAACCGTTGCGCAAAGCAACGCTAGCAGGCATTCGTATCAAAGTTCTTCTAATCGGAACAGCGAACAGTTAAAATCCAAAAAAATGAAGTTTTTAAAGGATGTACCCTGAGGAAATTTGGGATTGTTGTTTATTCTCTACAATTTCAGAAGGACTACTACCATAAGATAACCAGGTTTATTATTACACAGCAAAAAAAAAAAAAAACTGTTGGAAATAACCTTGGAAGAAATTTTTTTACTACTAGCAGTTAAAAGCCAAAAAAATGAAGTACACAGAAGGAGTCATCCAATCAAGATGAAAATTGGTGTGTAAAATGTACATTAGGCTGGTCCACTTTGCAATGGGAAAAAAAAAAGGTATTCAAATCATGGCTCCACATAGCGTAATTTTGTCCATTATGATGTGGTAATGTGGGCACCAAATTTTAGCTCGATACGTGGAAGTTTAGTGGTAGCCCGGAAGTTTACTTTTTGGTAGCTAGCTCAAATTTCTCTTCTTTTCAGGTATAAACAACCATGTCGACATCTAGTTTGAGATCTGCTCCCACTAACTGGCTTCTTGGAAAGCCAATCTCTAACTTCTCTACAGCAAGACTTCCCCGTGGATTAGATGTGCTCTCCGGATGGTCCAGTTTTACCATTTAGAAGAGGGCAAGAGCTTGTCAGTGAGTTACAAATTGACCTGTGAAGCAGTTGTGATTGTTTGGAAGCGTGCGAGGGTTCCTACACAGCGGATTGATTCATGTGTGAGAAAACTCTCAAAACTTTATGAACGATATGTAGCTGTGAAGAAGCACCGTACTCGTCAAGGAGAAAATGACCACTGTGCATGAGGATATGTTCAAAAGTGATCTAGAAGAATTGTTTGATGTTGCCGTGAAAAATGCTATAATGCAAATGAAAAATGATGAAGACCAGGTATTCCTCCGGAAACAAAGAGAAGATGTATTTTTATGTAGTATGAGTGGTGCTGACTTAAAAACAACAGCAAAAGAAATTAGGAAAAGACAGCGGGAGGAAAAAGATAGAAAGGCGACAGAGAAATATAAAGAAAGAGAGAGCAAATGTCTTCCTGGGAAAACTGCAGAGCTTTCTTCATCATCTTCACATAGCTCCGAAAGCAAAGGCGAATATCAACCTGTAGCGTCCACATCTGCCGCACCTTCTACTCCATTCCCATCCAAACGACGTAAAAATATATTTACGTTACCAGAAGTCGCCGGAGCCCTGGATCGAGCCAATCTTCCGGATAGAGGAGCTGTATTAGTTGCTGGAGCCGTTGCAGGGGCGCTTGGACACGATATTTTCCAAAGCTCCATTAGGCGCTCTAGAAGATTAGAAAGACAGAAAGCCGCAGCAGCTGAACAAAAGAAATCTTCTTTGGAGGGGCCTTTTCTTTTACATTGGGATGGCAAACTTTTGACTGATATTGATGGATCCAAGGTGACAGTTGATCGCATTGCTATACTTCTCACTGGAAATGGCCAAGAACAGCTTTCGGGAACTCCCAAGATAGACAGAGGAACAGGGGAAGCTCAGGCACAAGCTTGCGTTGAATCAATCGAGAAATGGAATGTTAAGTCTGAAATCAAAGGACTTGTGTTTGATACGACAGCGAGTAATACTGGGCTTCACACAGGAGCTTGCACAACAATTGAAAAAACCCTAGGCAGTGAACTCGTTTGGATTGCATGCCGCCATCATGTTATGGAGATTATGCTTTCAGCTGTTTTCTTATGTGTATTCGGTTCTACTGGAGGTCCAGAAACTGCACTCTTCAACCGTTTTCAGAAAGGGTGGCCAACGATTGATCAAAGTGCTTATAGTGCAGCAGACATTGACCTCTTTCAGGATCCTATATTAAACAGATTACGACAAGAAATGCTGGAGTATTTACCAAGTGCATTGGAAAAACAGCAACCAAAAGGCGATTATCAAAAACTTCTGCGCTTGTCTCTTGTTTCTTGGTGGAGGAAGTGGCACGGAAACATTTCAAGCTCCTGGCCCTACACATCATGCTCGATGGCTGGCTAAAGGCATTTTCACTCTAAAAATATGCCTCTTTCAAAATCAGTTTCAGTTAACACCTCGAGAGACAATAAATACAGTGAATTTGGCTTTGTTTGTAAGCCTGGTTTATGTGAAGTATTGGAATGAAGCTCCACTTGGAATTAGAGCTCCATATAATAATATACAGCTTCTAAGTCTCCTAAAACTTTACCCTAATAAAAAAAATTGGCGAGAAAGCCTACAATGCTTTTGCCAGGCACCTTTGGTTTCTTTCTGAGCACTTGGTAGCCTTAGCTTTTTGTGACGATCGAGTGCCCATGAAAACTAAAGAAAAAATGGTCAAGAATCTGAAACGTCCACAGCTGCCCGATTTTCTGCGATATATAGCAATATCTGAGGAAAAAGATCTCAATCTAGAAAATTTTGTAACTGAAAGGACTAGCTTCTTCTTCGATGTCCTTTTTGTTGGAGGAAAAATAAAATCTAAAGCGTTCTGAAAATGCAACCCCAACAGGAGAGAAATGATCCTGTTTTCATTGAACTTCGTGAACGTTGCTGTAAGATGAGGGTTGTGAATGACGCTGCCGAGCGAGGCATCAGTTTGATTAAAAAATACAACCAGTCACTTATCAAGGACGAAGAACAAAAGCAGTTCATTCTTCGACTGGTGGCAAATCATAGAAAACAGTTTCCTTCATCATCGAAGGCATCTCTTATGTCATAATTATTCAATTTTCGAAATTTATCATTTTCAGTTATGTAGTACCCAAAAGTTAAATATTGGGCGACCCCTAAATATCGTTTTTTTGCAAAACCCTTTGGTGTACTTATCATTCACATACTATGGCATAAAATAAAAGTTGTGGAGAAAGAATATTTAAAACTTTTTTTTTTTTGGACCACCCTAATGTACATGTATAAGAAAAGAAATTACAATTCCAGAGCAGTTGGGCAATATATTTGGATAAAACAGCTACACCATTGAGGCAAGTCAGTACATTGCAGCATCACCTGTGGCTTGGATATATGCGAGACATAGATACATACAGTTTACGTATGCTGTCCTGAGGTATAGCACGCCAATTGTCATCAAAACATTTGATTGTTTAAACGTGTGATCAGGCTGGCCACATAAGGGTGTCAACATTATGAAGTCAGGCCTTGGAGAGCTATGTTGTGTGTGGCCAGGGTTTACCCTATGTAGTGTGGGAAAATATTCTTATAATATGTGGCCAATACATCATGATAATTAACGCAGCAATCAGACATTGCTGAATTGACTGTAATTACTAAATATACAATGTCATCGCTGCACGTTATTTTATAAACAACTAATAGCAACTGAAAAATAGTTCTACTGACACTGCTGGGATCGAATCCCAGATCTCTCGATAACTAGCAGAGTGTTTTTGGTTTACGCTACGGTGCCAACAATTCACAGTGCTATTCGTGGTTTATCAGTCAGCATCTGACTACACACATCCATATTGATGGGCTCAGCAACTGATGTGTCGCCATCTAGTAGCATTCAACAAAGCAAGCTGTTTTAATTACAGCTGATAAATCCGAAGGGCGATAGAAATGTTGAATATATATTCGTTGTTTATTAAATAACGTGGACAGAGCGATGACATTGTATATTTACATTATCTTGATTCTTGACTGTAATTACTGTTCCACACGTAATATCAATCGCATCAGAAAATTTCCCGCTGCAGGGCAATGAAATTTTCAAGTTTTTTTATGTGATTGATATTACTTATGGAACCGTAATTATAGTCAATTCAGTGATGTCTGATTGCTCTGTTCATTTGTTCATTATCATGAGGCTTTATCCTGTTCAAAATTGCTCGGTGATGTTGCAACAGGAATGGCAACACAACAGATCATGGACGCACAGTTGAGCTGTAAGGGTGGCATAGAAGACTACCAAGAGTGTCTGGCTGTCGTAAAAAATGGCTCCCCTATAAACACGCACCCCAGTGTGTGAGCCGTGCGCTGTTCAACAGTAAAGGCAGGATCCATGCGCTGGCTGGTTAGTCTCCAGACATGTATACGCTGGTCAGTGGTAGGGTAGGCAGCAGAGTGGCCTCTTTGAATGTAGTCACTGTGCTGCAAGTCATCTAGCAATAGTCTGGATAACCACTTCCATACCTGTAGGTGATGCAGCATGGCCACAAATGGTTGAGAGCGAGGATTCCATTTCTGTTCATGTAACTCTTACAATCGCCTAATCCATTCACTGGGTTGTGCCCTCCTCGATCCATTGGTGACAACATTGTCCAATTGCTGCATTGCTCTGACTCTAATGCTTGACGATACGGCAACTTAACCAACCAGTGTCTCCCAGCCTAGTTATACATCCTCTCTCAAACTCGCTCGTGTCGTGCATGGATCTGACGTTGAGGCATCCTCACAGTTAGTGGAAGTTAATGTAACTACAATGTGCTGTTACAGCTGTCTCTGCATGTGAGCTTTGATATACCCTCTTTGATACATGGTTCCCTTGTGCTATGATGGGCTACTATTTAGTCGTTGGTTGCTATTTCTTAATCATTTGCATATTTGGCAGTGAGTACTTACATGTGGAGCTTTATCAGGAGTGAACAACTTTCTGAGGGTGCTTCATTTCTTTTTTTTTTTTTTTTTTTTTTGGCAAAGTGTACTTGAAGATAATTATGGGAGATTTCAATGCAAAAATAGGGCAACGGCAACAGAATGAAACTTCAGTAGGTAAATTCGGTCACAGCAACAGAAACCAGCGTGGAAATACTCTCGTAGAGTTTGCAGAGGCAGAAGAGTTTTTCACCTTGAACTCCTTTTTCAAGAAAAAGCCACACAGGAAATGGACATGGAGAAATCCAAATGGGACGACAAGTGAAATTGATTTTATTATGTATAACAAAAAATTCGTCATAGAAGACTGCAGTGTACTAAACAAGTTCAACACAGGCAGTGACCATAGATTGTTGAGATGTAAGATGCACCTCAACACTAAACTCGAACGCAGCAAGCTCATAAGACAAACAAAATGTATTGACATAACCAACCTTAAAAAACACCATAATACCTTCAAATTGGAACTGAAGAACAGATTCTCTGCTTTAGAAGGCCTAACATCGGAAGAAGTGGATATTTCTGAAGTTAACAGAAAAGTAACCAAAGCTCTTATGGAAACAGCAACAAAATTAGCTGGGTCTAAGAACAAATTGCATGTGAACAAATTATCAGGAAAAACCAAAATGTTGATGCAAAAAAGAAGAGTGATGAGGACAACTAAAGAAGATGTGACTTCCAAAGTGGAATATATAGAGCTATGCAAGACAGTACAAAAAAGTATCACTGAAGACGTAAGGAAATTCAACTGTGAACTAGTAAGGAAAGCAATTGAAAACAACCAAAGCCTAAGGATAGCAAAGGGACATCTCAGTAAGGGGAAAAAACCGATTATGGCACTGAGAAAAGAAGATGGTTCTGCAACAAGAAATAGAGGCGAAATTTTGACAAGAGTGAAAGATTTCTACTCCAAATTATATGAAAGGGATGATACATGTACTCCAGACATCATGAAAGGTACCAGTACCAGAGTTCTTCCAGTCCTTCCAGCAGAAGTTGCACATACAATCAAGAACATGAAGCGGGGAAAAGCTCCAGGAGAAGATGGAATTACTGTAGACATCATACAAGAAGCAAGTGGAGAAATCGAAACAGTACTCGCCCAAATTTTCACTCGATGCCTTAATGAAGGGAAGATTCCTGAGGATTGGAACAACGCTACAATGATCTTGCTACATAAAAAAGGTGACATTGAGGATCTCAGGAACTACAGACCTATCAGCCTCCTATCAGTGGTTTATAAAATCTTCACTAAAGTTCTTTCACACCGCTTGAAGGTGACACTGGACATGGCTCAACCGAGAGAACAAGCTGGATTCAGGAGTGGCTACAGCACAATAGATCATATCCACGTACTGAGAGAACTAATTGAAAGAGCGAGGGAATATGAACTTCCATTGTGCATGGCTTTTATCGATTATGAAGAAGCCTTTGATTCGGTGAAACCATCAGCAGTTGCAATGGCTCTGAAATCCTGCGGTATTGAAGATGCATACATTAATATTATTAGTAACATCTATGAAAATGCAAGTGCAAAGATTCGGCTGTTTGAAAATACAACACACATAAAAATTGGAAAAGGAGTGAGACAAGGTGACACCATATCTCCGAAGCTCTTTAATGCCACATTGGAAAATGTCTTTCAATCACTGAACTGGGAAAACAAAGGGATAAAGATTAATGGAGATTATCTAACCCACCTTCGTTTTGCTGATGACATAGTCATTTTTGCAACTACCCCATCAGAGCTACAGAGTATGATCCAGGAACTTGCTGACAAGAGTAAAGAAGTGGGATTAAAAATGAACTTTCAGAAGACAAAAGTGATGTACAATGCTTTTACAAGAAATGAAGATTTATCGATTGATGGAGAAAAGCTGGACATAACAGACACATACGTTTATCTTGGACAGCAGATATTAAGTGAGGGTCACATTGGTGAAGAAATTAATCGGCGTACAAAACTTGCCTGGAGAGCTTTTGGAAGGAACAGCATAATTTTCAAGAGCAATATGCCATTATCTCTTAAAAGAAAAGTGTTTGATCAATGCATCCTTCCAGTGCTTACGTATGGTGCAAAGACGTGGACCTTAGCTAAAAGAGACATACAAAGGCTGCAGACAACTCAAAGAAGCATGGAGAGGTGCATGCTTGGGGTAACCAGGAGAGATAAGAAGAGGAACACGTGGATCCGAAAAATGACAAGAGTGGAAGACATCATGATCAGAGTTAAATCCCTGAAATGGCAATGGGCGGGACATACTGCCAGAAGAACAGACCATCAATGGACAGCCGAAATTTTAGATTGGATTCCAAGGGACAGGAAAAGACCCAGAAGAAGACCACATGGAAGATGGGTGGATGAAATTCGAAAGTATGCGGGAGTGACATGGAGGAGACTGGCACAAGACAGACCGTTGTGGAGGAAACTTGGGGAGACCTTCGTCCAGCAGTGGATTGATAATGGTTGACAATGATGATGATGATGATATATATATATAAGGCATTAAAGATTATGTATTCCTTGGGGCAGCAATATAGAACACTGCTCTAGTGGTCTAAACACTAGCTTGTGATCGTTCATCCGAGTGGTCTGAGTTCAAGTCCTGAATGAGGCATGTGTGGTGTGTTTGTCTTATGTCACTGGCTTTCAAAACATATATTGATAGTATAAAAAAATGAATTTTTGCTGTTTATTTATTTTAAGTTGAAATAAGGCTATTGAGAACCTGCATTGTTTTCTGATTAGTTTTATGGCTATAAAGAAAGTCCTAATAATTTCAGTGCACAGCAAAGTTGGCTGCTGATACACTTACCTGAGAATAATCTTCACTGGAAATATTCCGATTGCACTTTGTGTTCTCAATTTCTTCTAGAGGTACAAATTATTATGTTGCCAAACCCAAGTTGTTGCTAATGCAATCTTGGAAGCACTCTTCTTCCATTAAAATTATAGCATTCCAGTCAAATCTTTTAAGTGATATGTTCATGGAGAGATTCATCTGGAAAGTGAATGCGTACAAAGATCTATATGATGTGAAGCAAGAGCAGGTACGTACTGGAGGTAACACCTGATGTGATCAATGGTAAGCTCAGGAGGAATGGGTGCATTCTGCAAAGTGATGCATAAACCAGGTGGACGACAGGACATTGTGATAATGAGAGGCAGAGAATGTGGGGAGATTGGAATTTGTGGCAAAGGGAAAGGGTGGAAAGAAAGTTTGGTAAACAGAATTTGCATGATTTGAATTTCTAATGTATAACTGAGGAGAAAACTAATTCTTGATTAATGTGTAATAAATTAAATTTACCATTAAGAGCAGTTGAGAACTTTTGAACCAGATACACATTTTACATGTGAAAAATAGATAAACAGGGTTTTACTGTAAAACTTTTCATCTTAGCATTATTATTTCTTTAATGGTATGCTACATTTCTCACAGATGCTGCTGATGTGTTGTCATGCAAATTATAAGTCAGAAAAGATAGATGCAGTCACAATGTTCAAATTTCCCAAGGATCCTGACCTGCAAGAAAAGTGGATTACTGCTCTCAACAGAGATAACTTGATACCAAATCTCAATGATGTGATTTGTATTCAGCATTTTTGTGATGAACTTATTTGAGTTAATGCAGTTTCAAGACATGATGATCACTGGTTTCAGTTCCTTGGAAAATATTAAAATTAGCTACCTTATATTTTTTCCAGTCTTCTCTGCAAAAGTTATACTAAAATGTAGGCATGATTTTATTTGTTCGCTTAAAAAGTGGTATTGAATTTCAGTTTCTGCTGAAATTTCTTCAAAGCACATCCAGCATCACCTTAATCGAACAAGTTTGTTCATGTCAGTTTAATATCCCATTTTTTGTGTTTTTCACTTTAGCATAAACCTGTTATTACAAATATTTTGGCAGTTTACAACTTTAGTGTATTTCATGTACCTTAAACTCGTGTTGTGCAACCTCCTCCCTCTTCTTTTTTGTCTTCCCAACAGAAGTCAGGGGACCAATCCTTTGAAGACTTGTACTACTGTGGAGCATATTGCATGCTGTGAAAAACATTTTGCTCTGGCTGTGTATATCAGCTGTGGCAACATTGACTATTTGGGAGAAGTGTTTTGTAGTGGATTTAAATAAAAATTTCACTCCAAACATTTCTTTTTAATGGTCTGAATTGTAGCCGTAAGCTGTTCTGAAGTTCAGGCTAGAAATACTGTGGGTATGCTTCTTTTCTTTAATGAATTTTTTTATGAACAGAAAAAGTTATGCAGGAATCATTAGTTTTCAATCAGAGAAAAAAATGCTATATACATTTGGCTTTGTACAATTACTTTATTTGATATTCGTATGACCTGCATATGTATCTCTAATTGGCTTTAAAATTAGTCTACATGCAATTTAGTTGAACCTCTTTCAAATTCATATTAGCATTGTTCCTTCCAAGAACAACAAAACTGACTGATATCACTAGCAACACCTTCATAATAAATTACAATTTATACTTCAACTAAAGTTCAAATTTTAGGTTATTATGAATAAGCAAATTTATAAATAATATACTAGTATATTTGTAAATTTGATTAAGTAGCATTGCAGATGTTGACATTGTATTTTCAATGGGCTGAGTATTAGTTGTAACATATGGAATTGAGGTAGGGGTGAATGTAATTAACAGCTATATGGAAGTCAGATTTTTTGAGGCACAGACCCACTCAAAATTATACAATGAATATTGATTTTTGTATTCATTTATATGTCAGAAGACATGCTGAACGTATGTTCTGAGTAATCAATTTAAAAAAAAAAAAAAAAAAAAGGCTGAACTCATTGCTGAGTGAAGTGTAACTTTTCTAATTCCTGAAAGCCTAAATTTCTTAGGTGTAAACACAATTTTGCATCACATTTACCAATAATCTATGGATAAATAGCAGGGCTTGAAAAATACCATGCCCGAGATGCCTGGGGCATGTAAATTATTGGCCTGGGCAAGTAAAAATGAAATCTAGTTGCCCGGTCAGGCAACTAGATTTAAAGAAAAAAGTTTGGAATGGAGAATTTTCTGCTCTAGAAAAAAAGACGTTCGTCGCATGTATTTCATTTTACTGCACTTGTATTATTGTTACGGAATAAGTGTCAAGGCCAGAAGAATAGCGCTTCTTTAATTATATTATGCTCTACGTCCAGAAATTGGGGCTGTACGTAGTTTTGCTCCAGATGTTGTTTACAGTTAACGACGGGATGCATGCATCGGATGAAACTAGCCTCCAGTGTTTAGTGACAAAATGCATAAACTGCCATGAAACAGGAGGATGCAGACTGATGGCCAAAAAGCCGTACTTTATGGGGAAGGAGTGACAACTAAATATTTATTGCACAACACCAGGTGTCTGACATAACTTGGTCAAGTGAGGGAGGGTAAAGCGAAAGCTTCCACCCGAGTGCGCGCCCACACACCTGAACTGACAGCAGAACTACTGAAACAAAAGCTAAGTTTCATTTAGGAATGAGCCTGCGCAATGCATTCCACTTAACCGGGAGAAGAGCAAAAATTACCAATGCCGATAACTTAGTTTATCTGAGAGAACAGTTTTCGTGTTAGTTGCGATTCATGTTAGCTGTGGATATAAGTTGTATTTAGTAATGGATATAATTTTTTTTTTTTTTTTGAAAATATAATCCAGCAATGAGAGTATATCTCATAGTAAGCAATTATGTGAAATTCCCGATCTGTCAGCGGTAATTACAAATTTGTCTTCCGCACTGTTGAGTGACGTAATTTCAGAATCGGAATCTACATTGCTGGCAAGCCTGAAACTTATGCAAGCGGACTATGATAAAGCGTACAAAAAAAAAAAAAAAAAAAAAAAAAGCCGTTGCACAGTTGAAGAATCTTGGATAAAAACATTTAGTTTGCTAAAATCAAATGACAAGACTATTATGTTGTGCACTGTTTGCAAAATCCATCCTAAAATTGCTGATACTACCAGTAATTTTTTCAAGCAATGTGGGGTGTCAGGCGATAATATAGTTTAATAACTAAGTGCACACAACAGTAGTCAAAAACATAAGATTTACCTTTGTAACAAAACAACAATTCTTGGGATTTTATGATGCGAAATTACTTTTGTTTGTACAAGAGAAAAGGTAAATATTTTTTACATTCAAAATTGTTGTTAAAAACTACTTAAACTGCCATACAGTTAACTATGATTATTTAATTTTTTTGTAAAACACAGGGCATATATTAAAAATTCTTGAACATCACTAAATTTCTCAAATGCCATCAATTACCTTTCTTAAAACTTGAGATATATGCTTTTGTGCATTTTGAATACAGGCACTTTAAAATGGTGATGCAAAAAATGTATAAAAAGTTTATCATAATTTTTAACTTTAAAAAGATGAGGCTTCTGTTTTGTTATCTTAAAAGATAAATTTTTCTGGGTATGTAGATTTTACTTCTGGGCAAGTAAATATTTTCTGCACATGCCCAGCTGGGCATGTAACTTTTCAGATATTTTTCAAGCCCTGAATAGCATTTATAGAAAAACCCTGCCCTATTGGTAGGAAGGCCATTTCACATAATATGAAGATATGAAGAAACCAATAATGAAACAAAAAATTTGGAATTGTCACAAAAAAAAAAAAAAAATGCACCCTTCTCCAATAAAATTTCATTATGCTACAGAGAAAGCATTGAAATTCTCTTCAATAAAAACTTGCAATTCTGATGCATTCTCAGTATTCTGATAATTTGGAAATCTCTACTGGCAACAGCTAAAGAAACGATGTCAACCACGTGAGTACTTGCTTTTAGTGTGAACAAGGCTGGCGTTTCAAATGAAAGACCTCTTACTATTCCTAAAATTTAGTCCGTAATAAAATGTGCATAAAAATTTTTGCTTCATTATTGGAATCATGCCCTATTTAAATAACCAATGCGATATGAAATAGAGGAATGATTCAAGTTGTTTTATTATCCAAGCATAAAATGGTTCTGTGCTATCATTACTACATCAAAACATGTACTACGTCAAATGTATATATACTACTTCATGTACATACAAAATACATCCAAGAAATATAATGCTACATATGTAAATATATATACTACATACCTGCCAACTACAACAAAATGTCAATAGTTTCTACAGATTTTGTTGTCTAACTACAGGACTCACTGTTGAAACTATGGATTCTACAAATTTTCACATTTACTTTTTTCTATTTTGCTATTATTTTATGATATACATGATATTCTTAAGTGGATTCACGGAATTCCGCCTTTTTTGTCATTTAGATCATTCTCAAGATCGATGCAAAACTGAAGAGAATTTGGGGGAGGAGTGTCGTCTTCCATCTGGGGGCGGTATTTGTGTTTCAAAACTTTTGAAAACAATTGTTAAACAGAGTAAAAAATTTTGTGGTAATCGTAATTTTCTCATTCCCGGTGCTGCCTTTGTGTCCAGTATTCTTGTTAAATATCATTATATTGCATAAATGTTTGTATTTCAGCTTGAAACTGTATGCAGCAATTTGCAAAAACAGAAGTCAGACGCCATAGAAATTTCTCTGTAATCTTCAGGCATAAGATTCTTCCACGAATTTGAGGAATTTGGACATTTTCGTTGTTATTTTGGTCGTCACAAGATTGATGCACAAGTGAACAGAAATGGGGTGGTGGTGTGTGTGTGTGTGGGGGGGGGAGATGTTCGTTGTAGGATGGAATTTCATTTTTACAAAACTTTCTAAAACGGTAGGTCGGCGGAGTTCAGATTTTTTTTGCAATGGTACTTTATTTTTCTCACGATTTTGCCTTTGTCCAGTATTATTGTCAAATAAAATTTTACTGTATAAATATTTTTATTTCAGCTTGAAAAGAGGGGAAAATTTTCCAAAACCAGAAGTTACACCAAGCAAAGATTTTTCCTGTAAGCACCCCCCCTAATGTTCCCGCTCTTCTGCATTGCTAAATATTCCCCATCCCATAAGTTTTTGCATTTAAGCTGAGAAGGGAGCAGGAAATCCACAAAAACGGAAGTAACAGAGTTGAAAATTTGTAAAAATTGAAGAACTTTTTTACAAATTTTGGATTTTTCGTCTGTGAAGTGTTGTGGAATTCTGAATGTGTCTGACTGATTTTACTGGTGGAAGTTTTGAACTTCAATAGCACAAAGCTGCTCAGAGAGAGAGAGAGAGGGATGCTTTGTTTCAAAGCACAAGCAGCCTAAAGTATTGTATTATACTCTCGAAAGCAAAGCAAGTTTACTCTGTCTTTGGGCTGACAACTTTGAAATGGATTTAGCATCAATCGTTTTCCCAAATAATTTTGAATTTGAAGTAGATCAAAATCAACTAAAGGTAAAAGAAATTAATTGCAAGGAAATGGCAGTGGTAGTCTATGCAATTCTATAAGTTTCTTTTATGTCTGGAAAAACTTAGTTCTCAGTTTTAAAACTTGCGGTCACCCAGTGAGCAAGTGGTAACAAGCACTGGCTTCTATGAGTATTTTTGAATTAATGTATATAGTTAATAGAAAATAGTTGTGGATTTGAATCAAAACAGAGCTCTTTAGCTCACCTAACTGTACTTTGTTATCAATTACAGGCTTGCAGAAAGTCTGTATAAGATAGCCATAGTGCATTTTCTGGACATGGGTTTTCCATGAATATTTTTCAATTAATGTAAATAGTTGATGGAAAAGAATTTGATTTTAAGCAAAAAAGAATGTTTTTAGCTGACTTTATACTTTATTACCCACATATTGTTTAAATCATTTGCTCAAAATGGGTCTGCGCTTGAATGCCTGGTGGGGCGTGAATGTTAGATTTTCCATCAATGGTCTTCCCACATAATTTGAGCAGGGACATTGCTAGACCATTTCAGGAAGGGGGATGAAGCCTCAATAATCTTGCTATCTCAGTGGCATACCAGAAAAATTCACCCCCCCCTCCCTGCAAAAAATATCTTCAAAGCCCATTTGAAAAGAAATCCATTTTGACTTTCAATTACTGAAATTTTTAAATTCCATATTAACTAGATTTTCTGGGCATTTTAATAATACAAGTTCTTTAGAACCTACAGCCGCTTTTCATAAAACCAAAATTATTGCACTTTATTGTGTAAAATACAAATGTGACATTGTAATTGAAATGATTGCTCTTATTTTCTGTGAACAAAAAATACCACAAAACACACATCAAAATTAATCGTATCATGCAAATTTTATTCTTTAATCCTTTAAGTGGCCGATGTATCTGAACCGAAAGGTGCCAAAAAAATTCTGCTCTCCCCAAACAGAGTTGTTTCCATAACGACCGATTTCACAAAAGCTAAGGCAAAACAATTTCTTTCGCTCTCTCATCTGAGCAGTAAGGACTATAAACCTGTCACGAGTGGTTAGCGCTCCCTTCTAGTCCTTTATTCTCTGATTCATGACAAGATGGGGTAGGTCTAGTCCCCCTGACATGGATATCATTCAACAGGATAAAAAAATAAAAACTCTAACATCTTCTCTTTCCTTTTTTAGGTTTGTCGCCACTGTTGTGGCACTATCAGCATCTAATCAGTCAGAAAGGATCATTGTCAATCACTTCTCTAATTGACACCTTTGAATAACAAATCAAAGGGGGAAGTAGCATTTTCTGACCCTCAGGTATTTCAGGTAATTCCTTCGAGTGGCGTTAAGACCACTAAACCTTCCCCAAATGAATTTGTTCTAGCCACATTTCACCCACTTCTTAGACAGCGAATATATCCGTCTGAGCTGACATCAGCCCATTTTGATAACCACGAGTTAACTCGTTCCGGCCACTTAAAGGGGTAAAGAACTATGGCAAACTTCCTTGAAATGCATCACGATCACACACACAAAACATGTAACTGCCACGTGACAGTGTCTTCGATATCCCTTGCATTGAGACAACACGATTTATTCCGACAACTGTTTGCCTTTTGAAGTAACTTGTATTATTTGTGGTGCAATGGTCTATGCACTGACTTCTGACTACTCATCAGATCAGTTTCAAGTCTCAGGTGGGGCATTAGTAGTGTATTTGTCTTAAGGCAGTGGTTCTCTCCCTTCGTTGGCTACAAATTAAGGACGAGTAGCTTTGTATAGCACCTAGAATTGGTTTCCATGATTGTTAATGCTGCCCCCCCTCTAAAGAACAAAAAAAGAGGTAAAAACTTTTATTGACGTCGAAATCATCTATATTTCACCAACTCTAAACATTGGGGCAGTTTCATACCAATAATGGCCTTTTCTGATTTATGAATGAGTAACAATTAAAGAGTAATGTTGCAAAAAAACAAAAAAAACTGTTTGAATTATTTACTCTTGATTGAAAAAAAAAAGAAAGAACACTTATGTAAAATAATGCCACAATATTTTGCACATAGCAAGCACATAGCAAATTTGTTTTCCTTAATTCTTGTTAAGAAACAAAGACATAGGCTCTCTGTTTCTTTGTCCACACAAAGAACATCTTTTCGTTCATTATATTTTTAAGAATGCACAGTTATGTGCAAACAATTGTAATACACCTTATTCTCAATAAAAACACTTTATTCTCAGTGGTGTAAGAATGTCATTCCTTGAACTGATATTTCTTTCACATTCTCTTATTAATATATGTACATGTATAGGAAATATTGCTATTGCTATGAAAAGGGGCTTCACATCCTCTGGAGTTGATGCTTTCCTGTCTGTCATCCAGATTTTATAAACTTTAAAACTGTAAAAATGATTTCTCAAGATTTTACTTATTTACAAAAAAAAAAATATATATATATATATTTTTCTGCTTAATACTTCATTCAAAGTTGCTGTCAAAAATTCCTAGCTATTTCTTTAAGCAGTTTCAAATTGACTAAAAAGTTTTGCAGATGTTTTTGTTGAGCCCCCTAATGCAGGGGTTACAGAGCCTACCAGTGAGCCCCTACTTATAATCTACAAGGAAGTTTTTTGCTTAAGTTAAAAGAAAAATTTGTAAGCCTTGACTAAATGTCAAATAACATGATTATTATTTTAAATCAATGATCAATCATAAAAAATAAATAAAGAAAGAAAACAAAAAATATCGATGGTAAATTTATATTTGGCCATTGTATGTTACCAAAGGATGCATATGGAACCACCACTTGCTTTAAGACATGCCCACAGATCATTGGGTGTGTAATGCAGTTCATACATTTTTTAGCCATAGTTTCTTCACAGGATTTGGCAGCATTGTATGTCCCTGGTGGACATGATCAATTGGATACTTGGGCATTTTGATCGCATATGCTGAATCTGTTTTTTTTTTTTTTTTGTTGTTGTTGTTTTTGTTTTATCATGTGATGTTTTCTGGTGTGCCATGTGGTGGGTTTCTTCCTTTCTTTCTTTATTGCTCATAACTCCTCTGTACCACTGCTCAATACTCCTCACCGCAGCAAAGCAACTAGGGACCATCTCTGTATTCTCAAAAACCCACCAAAAATGGGGAAAAGGTCAACATTTAAATAATATATTACTGCACTTAAATTAATCCTAAAACTGAATATCACAAGGTTACATTGGTTGCAAGTGAAATTAAATTAATTTATCTCAAATTTAAAATGCAATCAAATTAAATGACAATTATGAATTTTAAAATTCTGCAGTTTTCTTGTTTTATTCATTATGGAAGCAAGGGAATGGGGTGAGTACAATGTAGCAAAATAAATTAAACCTTGTTTAGCACCCCAGTGTTATTAGTCTAGTGATGCTTCTGATATTGAATATGAAATAAATCAAAATCAACTAAAGGTTCCTTAGTGAAATTAACTGTGGTGGAAAAAGTAGTGCTTTGGAAAAACTTAATTCCCTGTTTAAAAATTTGAGACCCTCCTGTGGCCTAGTGGTATGATATGCTGGCTTCTAATCATTCACTAAAGATGTATCTGGGTATGTCATGAATAGTGTGCTTGTTTTATGCTGCACTACTGCTCTCCCTGAAACAGCTGGGCCCAAATCACTGATGAGCAACTGCTTGTAGTCCATTGAGTTGCTCATGGTGGTAGTTAAACACCAAATGAAAAAAAAATGGATTTGCAGTTCAGTTAGTATATAAATTAACCGAATGTTTCTGTAATGTCTCACACGCAGTTCATTGCATTCACATGTGGGGTAAGGATGTTAAAATTGTAACTCTTAAGTCTCGTAGTCTATTTTAAAGTTTTCCAAGAGGATTAGTGAATCCCTTGGCTGATCACTGCAAATGAAGAGTGGAATTTTGTTTACATAGTGATTTAGTGTTAAAGCTTTTCACCCATCCTCCCATCTGTCTGCTACATAAGTATTAGGCTAGTTTCTTTTTTTTTTTTTTTATGTCTTTATTCCATGTATGATAAAATGTTACACTGCAGGCATACATTTACCTCTTATTTTAGATATCACTAATTACATGGAGATCACTAATTAATGAGTTCAGTCATAGACAGATAGGAGTGAGGAAGGTTTCAGCAACTGTGGCATGCTGATAGGAGGTTGCATGTGTGGTATAGATCACATGAGGCCATGGACCTGAATCATCAAGTTGGAGTGTTACATACCAGTGGAGGGGGTGTCTGTGGTATGTTTACTAACAAGCCACCTCTTTGGGCCTTTTTGCACCTACTGAGACCCCCGTCACAGCACAAGACAATGTTTATGTACTTGTTGAGCACATACTGCCACTCATGCTTACTCAATAGAAATATAGACAATTATGCATGGTCTTATTTGTTTGGCTCACATAGTGGTAAAAGTTATATAATGTTACATAGTGAAAGTATGATGCAAAGGAATGATGAGCCTGATTGAAAATAAACAGTTTATAATAGCAAAAGATATCAGAACAGCAACAAAACTGATCTTAGGGAAAATATCATTTTGTTGTTATTCAAAATCATCTGTCATGGATGCTTTGAATAGCATCTGTCAGTCTGTAAAGGATAGTGGAAGACTGCTAGTGCTGTTGATTTAACATTTTAGTTGGCTGGAAACTGGTGATGCCTACACAAATGTAAAACTTTCTCTAATCATTAAATATGCATGCATGAAAAAAGCTTACCTGCAGTATTTCTAGCTTGAACTTCAGAATCAACCACAGTTATAAATTCAAACCATTAAAAAGAAATGTTTGGAGCAAAATTTATTTAAATCCACTACAAAACACTTCTCTCAAATAGTTAACCTTGCACACAGGTGACATCCTTTATTGGCTACAGCAAAATGTTTTCCACCACATGTGACATGCTTCAACGTAGTATAAGTAAGGTTCTTGAATTGAGTCCCCACTGGCTATTCTGATAAGACAAAAAAATAAATAAATAAATAAATAAATAAATAAAACAAAGGTGGTACAGGAAATACATTAAAGTTTATAAATTGCTAAGGTATTTGTAACAAGAAGTTTATTATAAAATGCAAAACATGCAGAAAATATGCAATTTTTCCAGAATACCACACAACAAAAGGGGTGGTATTAAAGTGATATGAACAGACTGGCTTAATTAAGGGGCTGCTGGAAGTGTTGTGAAGAAAAGCTACCAGAAATGTGAATGTTATCCCTCTCCTTAAGTCAAAATATGAAGTCACACCTACATTTTTGCCATAACTTTTGAAAAAAATATGATAGTTGGTTTGGAAATATATAAGGTATCACATGGATAGTTAATTTCAGTACTTTCCAAGGAACTGATAACAGTGAATGACCATCCCTTGAAATTGTATCAACTTCAATAACATTTGCATTCATCACTAAAATGATGAATACAAATTATACTGCTGTGATTTGGTATCAAGTTGTCTTTGTAGAGAGCAGTAATCCACTATTCTTGCAATTCAGGATCCTTAGAAAACTTAACTCTTTTCCTACTTATAATCTGCATGACAAACTAGAGCACAAATGCAAACATGTATTTAGTACAAAAATTCTAAATTGACCTTAATGTTAAATTTTAGTAATTACACATTAATCAAATTAGCTTTATTCTCATTTATGTGTTAAATTGTGGTGTTGTGAATAAGAAATTCAAAGCACATAGATTCTGTTTGCTGAACTCTCTTTTCACCTAGTTCTTGTTTGCTATGAAAAAATTCTATTTTCCAATCTCTCTACTCCCTCTGCTCTCCATTCCCTATCTTCCACGTGTTTTATGTTTCACTGTGAAGAATGCACCAATTCCTTCTGAGCTAACATTAGTCAGATCAGTTGTCACCTATGGTAGACACCTGCTCTTGCTCGGCATTACATAGCCCTATGTTTGAATTTGCTTTCCAGATAAATCTATAGGTCAAGAACATATTTCACAATTTGACTGGAATATTATAATTGGAAAGGAAGATGGGTTGAGCCTCTATGATTACATCAGCTGCAATGCGCATTTGGCAATATCAACACTTATGACTCAAGATTAAATCACTGAAAACAAAAAGTGCCATGAGAATGTCTCTAGCGGCAAAATCGATGAAGATTCCCAGGTAAACGCATCAGCACCCCAACTTTGTAATGTACTGAAATCATTGGGACTTCTTTTATAGCCAAAGTACTAATCAGGAAACAATGCAGGCTTTCAATAGCCTTGTTTCAATTTAAAAGTAAACAACAATAAAAAATTAATGATTTTCAAACTATCTTAATATATATCATCAACCATTATCCATCCACTGCTGGATGAAGGTCTCCCCAAATTTCTTCTACAATTGTCTGTCTTGGGCCTGTCACTCCAGCCAACAATTGTCTGTCTCGGGCCTGTCACTCCAACCAGCTTTCGAATTTCATCCATCCATCTCTCATGGGGTCTTCTTCTGGGTCTTTTCCTGTCCCTCGGAATCCAGTCTAAAATTTTGGTTGTCCATCAGTGGTCTGTTCTTCTGGCAACATGTCCAGCCCACTGCTATTTCAGTGATTTCACTCTGGTCATGATGTCGTCCACTCCTGTCATTTTCCTTATCCACAAGTTCCTCTTCTTATCTTTCCTGGTTACACCAAGCATGCATCCTTGAGTTGTCTGCAGTCTTTGTATGTCTTTTTTAGTTAAGGTCCATGTCTCTGCTCTATACGTAAGCACTGGCAGGATGCATTGCTTAAACACTTTTCTTTTGAGACATAATGGCAGATTGCTCTTAAAAATTGTACTGTTTCTTCCAAAAGCTATCCATCCAAATTTTATATGCTGATTAATTTCTTCATCAATGTGTCCCTCACTTGATATCTGCTGCCAAAGATAAATGCAGGAATCGGTTGTCTCAAGCTTTTCTCCATCAATCGATAAATCTTCGTTTCTTGTAAAAGCATTATACATCACTTTTGTCTTCTGAAAGTTTATTTTTAATCCCACTTCTTTACTCTTGTCAGCAAGTTCTTGGATCATACTCTGCAGCTCTGAAGAGGTAGTTGCAAAGATGACTACGTCATCAGCAAAACGAAGATGAATTAAGTAATCTCCATTAATCTTTATCCCTTTGTTTTCCCAGTTCAATGATTGAAGGACATTTTCCAATGTGGCATTAAAGAGCTTGGGAGATATGGTGTCATCTTGTCTCACTCCCTTTCCAATTCTTATTTGTGCTGTATCCTCAAATATCTGAACCTTTGCACTTGCATTTTTATAGATGTTATTAATAATGTTAATGTATGCATCTTCAATACCACAGGATTTCAAAGCCATTGTTACTGCTGATGGTTTCACGGAATCGAAGGCCTTTTCATAGTCAATAAAAGCCATGCATAATGGGAGTTCATATTTTCTTGTTCTTTCAATTAGTTGTCTCAGTACATGGATATGATCTATAGTGCTGTAACCACTCCTGAATCCAGGCTGTTCTCTCGGTTGGGACATGTCTAATGTTGCCTTCAAGCGATGTGAAAGAATCTTAGTAAAGATTTTATAAACTACCGACAGGAGGCTGATGGGCCTGTAGTTACTAAGATTCTCAACATCACCTTTTTTATGAAGCAGGATCATTGTTCCAATCCTCAGGAATCTTCCCTTCATTAAGACATCTGGTGAAAACTTGGGCGAGTGTAGTTTCAATTTCTCCACTTGCTTCTTGTATAATGTCCACAGTAATTCCATCTTCTCCTGGAGCTCTTCCCCGTTTCCTGTTCTTATTTGCATATGTAACTTCTGCAGGGAGGATTGGAGAGACATTGGCACTGGTACCTGTCATAATGTCTGGAACAGATGTATCATCCCTATCATATATATATATATGTGTGTGTGTGTGTGTAAGTTTCATAATATACTACATCACAACTCCTTGTGCAAAAAATACCAATTATGAATGAATTAGTAGCAATGCTATGTACATACAGTATATGTACTACATACTGCATTTACAAATGTTGTAAATCTATGCAATATGAATGAAATCAATAAAGTTAAAAAATAAGGATAACTGAAAAAATTTCAATACTGAAGGTTTAACAACCACAATGAGCAACTCAATGGGCTATACGCAGTCACCCATCCCTACTTTAAGGCCACTGGTTCAAGGGAAGGGATAGAGCCAGTGCTAAAACACAATATCCATGCCTCACCGGGATCTGAACCCAGACCCTTCTCGGACGAGTGGTCAGAAGCTAGAACTCAAGACCACTGTACCACCAGGGCAGCCATCAGCTTCTTTAACAACTGCCACTATGTGTGCTTGTAAAGGAGGGCTAGCCTTCTGCTTATCAACGCACCAAATAGTTCCGTTAGTGATGTAAGGAAGCTAGCAACAAATATTATTCAATTCATTTCTATAAAATAAATCTTATTTTTCTTTATAAAACTGCTACTTATTACTATCCCAATTTAAACAAAAATTTACATAAAATGTAAGTAAATTATCAGTGCTTATAGTTCCATTAAGGAGGCAAAGAAACTAGGAATAAATAATTATTTATTACTTAGTATTTCATTTCTATAAAACAAAGCTTATTTTTCTTTATGAAACTGCTAGTTATAAATGTTTCAATTGAAACAAATATTTGCACAATGTGTATTGATTTACTTGATGCAATGGATGAATGGAAGGCTAGCCAAAAGGGAGATTAAAAACTAAGTACATTGTTTTTAACACACATTTTTTTTTTCGATTGGAGGTTTAACGACCACCATAAGCAACTCAATGGGCTATAAGCAGTTGCCCGTCCCTAATTTAGGATCACTGGTTCCAGGGAAGGGAGAGAGCCAGCACAGTAAGACTAACACATCCCTGACTCACCGGGATTCGAACACAGACCCCATTTGGACGAATGATCAGAGGCCATTGCTTACACCACTGCGCCACCGGGGCAGCTAACACACATTTGAGTAAATTTCAAAAACTTTCCATTTTACTGGGAATGGGCTATGCATCAGGGGGCAAATGTACCTTGGAAGGTTCTGATTTGCAGAATGCTGAAGAATTACAATTATAGATTACCAGGATGGGATAAACATGAAGTACACCTGATTCTCAAAAGAAAAAAATACTAGTGCTTTTTGTTAAAAAAATTTTTTTTTAAAGTACTTGTTCCAAATAACTTGAACTTCTGCACATAAATATTTTCAGGCAAATTTTAATATATTCTAATAAAACAAGCTTCTTTTGATTTAATGTATAAATTTCCTTTTTAAAAACATTGGACAATGCTTTGTAACCCTGCCTTCATAATGAAACATTCTTGAGGCTAGCTTTCAATTTTAATCAAAAAGCACTTATAGCGTAGTAAAATCTGTTTAGCCGTTCCGGTGGCTCAGTGGTCCATGGATCTGTTCAGGATTAAGATGGGAGGGGTTCTATAGGGGCTATGGCCCAGGAGACATTCCTGGGCAAACAATAAACATTTAAACAGAGAGGTAGAGAGAGACAAAGGTTAATGAAAACTAGTTTAACTTTTGTTTCGTGATCTCCACTTGGTCAAAAATAGGGGCTGGTAGACAAATAGATTTCAAGGCAATGACTCACAAAGGGTAAAGGTTTCATGTTGCTGTGTACAGCGGGGGGGGGGGCGCATTTTCACTACCATCTACCCAAACCTCCCTGCTTGCACTTGGAACCGTTAATGGTCCAAATCACCTATGGCTTCACATTGCATAACAAAAAAGATGCACCAAGAAAAGTATACTGGTAAACCATTAAAAAATTCAAGACAGAAATTAGGAATCTTGAGCTTTTAACTCGCATTCTTATGAGAACAATAGAAAATACAGTTAGTTATTATGAGAACTCTACAGATAATTAAAGTAGTTTGAAGAATGCACTACGTATTAATTAATACAAGCATATTTTATGTTTCATGTTTTAATGGATTTCATAATGATTCCCCATCATGATTCTTTGAGGGCCCATTCAAATGTCTTAGCCCAGGACACACTAGGGCCTTAATCGGACCCTGGATGTAGTTGTCTTACAGCACGGGCTCTCTTCCTTCCCTGGAACCAGTTGCTCTAAATTAGGGACAGGCGACCGCTTATATAGCCCATGGAGTTGCTCATGGTGGTGGTTAAACCATCAATAAAAAAAAAAAAAAAAAAAAAAAACGTTTATTTACTGACATAAGACGTATATATATACTCCAGGCTTTCGCTCTCCACTGGGAGGCTCAAATATTTTTGACTCGAACTTTTTTTTTTCCATTCTTATGCTTTCCTGATGTGTCATACACCATGTTTACCCAAACCCATCGGGATACTAAAATATGACGACCTGTAACATACATCTGCAAAAACGGATGATCTTGAAACACAAAGCTCTGTAAGGATTACTTCATTCTCTCTCAATGTATTTAAAATTATTATATTCACCAACTAATCCAGGCCTTCTGAGCAAACATGAAGTGCACAGAGCAATGTCAACATACATTAACGTCCGTCCAGAAAATACACCCCGTTACTCAATGTCAACAAACAGTGGCTGTAGTACAGAATTACGTCTCTGCTTTGGAGAGTATGTTACTTCGGGGAGCTCGTGCTTCGGGTTGTTTCCGATCAAATCGTCTCCCTCTCTGAACAGCCAATCACAGGCTTGCGTGGAATCCGTATAAAATTGCCGTGGTGCATTTTTTTTTTTTTTTTTTTTGATTGTAGGTTTAACGACCACCGTGAGCAGTTCAACATTTTATTGACAAAAGGCATGATACAGCTCGTCAAACTGGACAAGGAAAGAATACAGAGAAAAATATGAATGATACATGAAAATGATATATACATGAACAAGGGGCATAGCCACCCAAAAGTATAAATACAAAATGGTAAAAACCCACAATGGGAACAGACCTGTGACACTGAACACACGCAAAAGACTTTAGGTCAATGACCTGTGATACAATATATAGAGCTTGAAAATACATTAAAAATACAGGATGCACAATAAATAAACAGTGAAGATAAAGTTTCGAACTCAGCACTACATAGGAGCACAGTACATATAACATGAGTGGTGCACATTGACATATCAGAAGAACACAAAACAGTTCAGAAACCACTTAATATACAATGCTAAGAAAAACAAGAAAAGTGAAGAGCAAGTAACATACTATACATATTTACATGCAGAATCACAGCCTGCTGGAGCAGAACAAAAAATAAGTAAAATAACTCAGTAAGCAAGGTACTAGCAAGGCGAAGAGAACTGCCAAACACCAAAACAAAGACAATCTAAAAGAGGACACAATCAAGTCACCAGTAGGATGGCAGAACCATGAATAGAAAACCACCCGGTGCGCTGGGCCCAGGTGTTCTGAAAGGTGTCGATTGTGTGTGCGGAAGTTGCAGCTGTGAGTTCCAACCGGAGGCGCGCCACAAGCCGGCCCCGAAAGCTAGCCCGCAGCCGTCCACCGGCCGACAGAAGGGATGGAAGGTCAGGAGAATTCCTGAGAGACTGATGAAATGAGTGAATCACTTGCTTGGTAAGTACGAAAAGAAAGCAGCAGGCATCCGGAAGGCAGGTGAGCGGATGTTTTGTGAGCAACAGCCACGGATATGCGTGAAACGGCAAGTCCTTGGAGCAAATTATGTCAGCTAACCGGAAAACAGTATGAAGAAGTGGCAGCAAGATAGGGCAGTGGCAGTACATATGAGCGACGTCTCCGTCAACGCCACAGAAAGGACAGAGAGGAGAAGAGATAAGAGACATGCGATAGAGAAGATGGGGGCCAGGGAGCCGGCGATGAAGGAACCGCCAGTGGGTGTTACGTTCTAGCGGAGAAGAAAGGGGGGAAGAAGAAGCAGACCAAACGGCCAGGGAGGAGGAAGGAGAAACCCCGGAAATGGGATAGGGGGACTCAGAGGGAGCTCGAAGGAGACGGTACAGGGCAGCGGTAGTAAAAGAAAGGACAGGGGCGACAGAGTCACGAAAAGGAAGAAAGAAAGGGAGAAGGAGGCTGGGGCCGGGGACGACGAGGAGGCCGTTGTCAGAAACAAGAGAAGGATAGAGAAGCTGAAGAGAGAAACGGAGAAGGGCATAGTCGTCCTCGAGGGTAGGAGTTGGGGTGGAAAAGAGTAAGTCGAGGGGTTTCCAGGAAAAATCGGGATTAATGAGGGCCTGCACGGTTAGGATGCCGGCACGGAACCATGAGAAAAAAAGAAAGAAAGGTTGATCGGGGGGTGAACCAGGGTAGAGAAAAAGAGTGGTTCTGCAAGGAGATCCAGGGTGGTGGTAGGAGGAGAACGAGAGAGAGGGAGGGATTGGAAAAGCGCCAGAGCCCCAGATAAAATAGTAGGAAAGTTTGAAGAGGGAATAGTAAAGTAGTCCATCCTGAGGAAAAGAAGAAAAGTGAAGGATGGATCGACTCAATGGGCTATAAGCAGTCGCCCGTCCCTAATTTAGGGTCACTGGTTCCAGGGAAGGGAGAGAGCCAGTGCCGTAAGACAAACACAACATCCATGCCTCACTGGGATTCGAACCCGGACCCCTTACGGACGAATGATCAGAGGCCAGCGCCTTAGACCACTGCGCCACCGGAGCGGCTGGTGCATTTTCTGAACATGCTTCACGAAACACCAGCTAACTATTTCTCATATAATTTAATGCCCCTTGTTGTTGCCATACAAGCCTAAGTTTTTTTTTTTTTTTTTTTTCAAATTCACAGATTAATTTCTTCATTATGTGTAATAATACCTTACGAACTTCTTTTTTCGTTTGGGATTTCAACGACCGCCGTGGCCAACTCGATGGGTTCTAATTTAGGGCCACTGGTTCCAGGGAATTGAGAAAGCCAGCGCCGTAAGACAAACACAACATCCTTGCCTCATCAGGGATTCTAACCCAGACCCATTTCGGGCGAATGATCAGAAGCCATCGTTTAGACCACTGCGCCACTGCAGCGGATGTTCGTGGCCTAAGTGCGTGTGTAAAATGAGTAAGCCATCATGTCGTGTAGCGGGGTTATTCTTATTAGCTAATTAATGTTTTCTTTCGGGTTTAAGCACAGCCCCCTAGGTACTGACTCAGGCCTGGGCGATCGTTTTGTGACATCACGAACGGCGGCGGAACCAGCTTTCTCCAGACGAAAACCTTTCACAGCTTGAGCCAAGAGCTCGTGGTTATTTAAGCGATGCAATTCTATTAGCATTTGTTTTAAACTGCAAACATATTTCTCAGGCATCGGATATTTTAAAGATAAAAATTATCGATCGCTGACGGCGTTTTAAAATATTAGCAGTTTTATATCAAAATGCACTTAATTTTTTAATGGTTACGTATACCAGGACTCGATATCGCAAAAATAAATAAATTCCGTTAAGCGATTATAAAAATGCTAAAAATGAGTTAATTAATTTAATTGATCTTTAAAATAAATACCTAAATATTCCGTTGACATTCGGGATAAAGTGTTTTGCTAGGTTTTCAGGTTTGAAAAAAAGTGTTGCATTGTTTCTTTTACTAACTTAATATAAACAGCAAACATATGCCAATCGAATAAAATAAAATACAAAATAAATTAGTAAGTATATATAAACAAACTTGGTATGCCCATAATTCACATCACTGATGTCGCAATTAAACTTAACACAATCATCTGTACGATGAATAATAAATTGGCCACAACCGATATTATGTTGTTGGGATTTTTTTTTCTAAAATAACGTTTCCCAATATCCAGTATATTATGCTCATGCACTAATTTCATATCAATGTGGTGATAGATGGCATTAGAATAACTGCAAATAGTAAAACAGGCTTATAACACATTTACTTACCACCATATGCTGCAATAATAACATCAGTTAGTCTTATAAGGAGTCATTTAGTTTTTTTTTATTGTTGATGGCTGTTGTTTAGCCATCAACAACAAAAAAACTGAATGACTCCCTTATAAGACTAAAAGATATTGTTATTGCAGAAAAGCATACAGATGGTCGTAAATAAAATTTGTATCTAAAATCCTGATAACTAATAATATAAATTACTAGCACATTCCATAACCTGCCAGATGCCCAATCAAGTTTAGGTGGTTTTCGTGTACCATCTGTAGTGTAAAATTTATTATGTTTACACGTGTGCCAATTGTGTTTGCTGGTATGTGTACCTGCGAAAAAAGCCCAAGCCCAAATTAAATTGATTGCAATTAATATCATCATGAGCGAGGAGTCCATGGCAGCTATGGAAGCGCTACTACCCTTAGATTATATGTGGTCTTATTTTCAACTATTACCCTTGTATAAAAATGAAAAAACAAATTACCGAAAATTTAATTGAAGTTGTCAACAGTAATTTTGGGTTTAACTAATGAGAAATTGAGCAAACGTAAGCTGAAATCAATGATAACGGAACAGATATAAATTAGCGATGCATTGCCATTTTTAATTCACATAGGTTAACATTTATTGCATAAAGAGATGTTTATATTTCAGTAGGATGTTCCAACTCAAGCGATTCTTGAGATAACACATTAGGAAATTTATGACCGATTTCTTTTAAATTAAACCCAGTGACTTATTTATTTCAAAATCTGTATGTCAAGTACTCTTTAATAATTCTTAAATACCGAAAAAATGCATATGTTATTGGACAATGTCATCACTCTGTCCACGTTATTTTACAACCAACGCATAGCAACTGAAAAATTGTGGTTCGGCACCCCTGGGATCGAACCCCAGAACTCTCGATAACCAGTCGAATGCGTTCGAATTTACGCCAGTGCGCAGAAAAATTCTCAGCCCCATATGTGGTTATATTAGTCAGCATCTGACTACACAAACCCTATTGATGGTCTCAGCAACTGAGATGTCTCCATCTGGTGGCATATAATACAGCCTTTGTAATTGTCGAGCTGATAAATACAACGGGCGATAGAAATGGTGAATATATATCAAGTACGTGGAGATAATGTAATTGGACAATGTCATCGCTCTGTCCACGTTATTTTACAACTAATGAATAGCAACTGAAAAATTGTGGTTCGGCACCTGTGGGATCAAACCCCATTCGAGTGGTTATCGAGAGGTCTGAGGTTCGCTTCCAGGGGTGCCTAACCACAATTTTTCAGTTGCTATGTGTTGGTTGTAAAATAACATGGACACAGCGCGATGACATCGTCCAATTACATTATCTCCACGTATTTGATATATATTCACCATATATATAAGTTCTGTTTAATTCGAACACGCTTAAACAATTTCCTTCAAATTCGGTTAGATGATTACATTTCTGTAGTCTTAAATACAAAATTTTGATTTCCTAGCTCCAGGTGTTCGATAATTACTAAAGTTCTGTTGAACCAAATTGAACTGAATGGTTACATTTCGGTAGGCGATACCAATGTCGAAAATTTTCATCTCGTAATTTTCCTAGGTTGTAACAGAAAAAATTATTGGCCGATTTCTTTTTAAATCATACCCCCTTAGACCCATTTCATTCAAAATTTGTAAAACAATTTCCTTTGCCCAAAATCCCAAATGGCAATTTTGGAGTTTGTGACTCAAACCACTGCACAAGTAGCCTTAAAAATTTTCTCAGCCGTTTCCTTCTTAAATCAAACACTATTTGACTGATTTCATTTAAATTCAACAAAATTAATACCTTGTGCTGTGGTAATATGTCCAAAACTAAATTTGAAATTTGTAGCTTACGCCAGGCATTGAAATTTGCTTTAAGATGGATTTTGGCCAGTGTTAATCTAAATCGAAATTTTGTTTATGATTTACTACGGTTGTAGAGGAGATCATAAATCTCGAGTTTTAAATTCTTCGCTCAATCTGTTCATGAATTATCGTGCATACGTACAGACAAATAAACGGATGCCAAAGGAAAAAACTGCACTCGCCTAACTTTCTCATATAAATATTGTAAATTTATATCGACAGGAAAAAAATGCATAACGTTGCATAGAACATGTATTTGTGGATGATTGTTTTTTAATAATAGAATGCACGTGGTTCTCCTCGGTCCAGAGAACCAGGTGCATTCAAAAAAACTGATTCATCCGTCATGAACACCAAATAGTATGGCATAACGAAAAGTCCAGATTTTAAAAATGTGAATAAGATTTTAAAAAAGTCAGTGCAACATATGGTAAATGCATTTTTTTTCTAAAATAATGTGCATTATCTAGCAAAAAAAAAAAAAAAAAAAAATAAAAAAAAAATTTTTAGTTCCGAGTCATTCGAAGTGCCGTCAGTGCTGCATTTTGGAAAAAGTATTGTTTATGTTCCGATACTTCAAAATCTTGAAAGCCGCCCCGGTGGCGCAGTGGTCTAAGGCGCTGGCCTCTGATCATTCGTCCGTAAGGGGTCCGGGTTCGAATCCCGGTCAGGCATGGATGTTGTGTTTGTCTTACGGCACTGGCTCTCTCCCTTCCCTGGAACCAGTGGCCCTAAATTAGGGACGGGCGACTGCTTATAGCCCATTGAGTTGCTCACGGTGGTCGTTAACCCTCCAATCAAAAAAAAAAAAAAAATCTTGAAAAAAATTATTTCCATACATTTAATGACAAAAGTGCTTGCTTTGTTTCACACTTCGAAAAAAAAATGCTTTCATTGGAATTTTCCGGGGAAAAATCGATAAAAAGGCTTTTCTTTGTCATCCTGAAGTTCTACTGTGCAGAATATTTTGTAATACAGTGAAACCTCAAAAATCCAGAAAACCGGCAACTTCAGAAATTTGGCATTTTTTAAATTTCGTTTTCGTGAGAACATCCGATGTTTCACCAATAACCATGTAAATGTCCCGATGCACCGTCTCAACAACACATGACGAGATCATCCGATCCCAGCGTGCGGATTGCCGATAGTTGCCTACGTGTAATATCAGGTTTCTCAAATTCGTCATCTCATTGGGCCGCACTGAAGTGACGCGGTCCAATGAGGCAATGAATCGGTATGTACGTTTGAATTTGAAATGCACGACGAACGTGTAATGATGATCTATGCTTGGTGGAAGTATGTGGATTCGATCGTGTAATGACATCTACATCGGCCTTCATGATGCATCAGGGAAATCGCCTTCACAATGTATCGTAGTTACAAAATTTTACATCGATGTTACGAAAACCCGTAACATCCAAGGTACTTAGAAGAGAGAGGTAGGTCAAAGATTTTGTGCGGTCTTCCCCCTCGCTGCTTCTAGGAATCATGACGTCAGCTGGTTCCGAGCCCCCGTTTGAGGAAAGACGCTGTAATACAAGGTCAACCCCTTCGCCTAGTGCTTTCTTTGCATTGTAACTTGATCTGTTTGTTGCCTGATCAGGTTTCTCGAATTGTCTGATTTTTTTTTCACGTATATATGTACTGTATCATCATCATCATCATCATCATTGTCAACCATTATCAATCCACTGCTGGACGAAGGTCTCCCCAAGTTTCCTCCACAACGGTCTGTCTTGTGCCAGTCTCCTCCATGTCACCCCTGCATACTTTCGAATTTCATCCACCCATCTCCCATGTGGTCTTCTTCTGGGTCTTTTCCTGTCCCTTGGAATCCAATCTAAAATTTCGGCTGTCCATCGATGATCTGTCCTTCTGGCAGTATGTCCAGCCCATTGCCATTTCAGGGATTTAACTCTGATCATGATGTCTTCCACTCTTGTCATTTTTCGGATCCACGAGTTCCTCTTCTTATCTCTCCTGGTTACACCAAGTATGCACCTCTCCATGCACTTTGAGTTGTCTGCAGCCTTTGTATGTCTCTTTTAGTTAAGGTCCACGTCTCTGCACCATACGTAAGCACTGGAAGGATGCATTGATCAAACACTTTTCTTTTAAGACATAATGGCATGTTGCTCTTGAAAATTATGCTGTTTCTTCCAAAAGCTCTCCAGGCAAGTTTTGTACGCCGATTAATTTCTTCATCAATGTGACCCTCACTTGATATCTGCTGTCCAAGATAAACGTACGTGTCTGTTATCTCCAGCTTTTCTCCATCAATCGATAAATCTTCATTTCTTGTAAAAGCATTGAACATCACTTTTGTCTTCTGAAAGTTCATTTTTAACCCCACTTCTTTACTCTTGTCAGCAAGTTCCTGGATCATACTCTGCAGCTCTGATGGGGTAGTTGCAAAAATGACTACGTCATCAGCAAAACGAAGGTGGGTTAGATAATCTCCATTAATCTTTATCCCCGTGTTTTCCCAGCTCAGCGACTGAAAAACACCCTCCAATGTGGCATTAAAGAGCTTCGGAGATATGGTGTCACCTTGTCTCACTCCCTTTCCAATTTTTACGTATGTTGTATTTTCAAACAGCCTAATCTTTGCACTTGCATTTTCATAGATGTTATTAATAATATTAATGTATGCATCTTCAATACCGCAGGTTTTCAGAGCCATTGCAACTGCTGATGGTTTCACCGAATCAAAGGCTTTTTCATAATCGATAAAAGCCATGCACAATGGAAGTTCATATTCCCTCGCTCTTTCAATTAGTTCTCTCAGCACGTGGATATGATCTATTGTGCTGTAGCCACTCCTGAATCCAGCTTGTTCTCTCGGTTGAGCCATGTCCAGTGTTACCTTCAAGCGGTGTGAAAGAACTTTAGTGAAGATTTTATAAACTACTGATAGGAGGCTGATAGGTCTGTAGTTTCCGAGATCCTCAATGTCACCTTTCTTATGTAGCAGGATCATTGTAGCGGTGTTCCAATCCTCAGGAATCTTTCCTTCATAAAGGCATCGAGTGAAAATTTGGGAGAGTACTGTTTCGATTTCTCCACTTGCTTCTTGTATGATGTCTACAGTAATTCCATCTTCTCCTGGAGCTTTTCCCCGCTTCATGTTCTTGATTGCATGTGCAACTTCTGCTGGAAGGACTGGAGGAACTCTGGTACTGGTATCTTTCATGATGTCTGGAGTGCATGTATCATCCCTTTCATATAATTTGGAGTAGAAATCTATCACTCTTGTCAAAATTTCCGCCTCTATTTCTTGTTACAGAACCATCTTCTTTTCTCAGTGCCATAATCTGTTTTCTTCCCTTACTGAGATGTCCCTTTGCTATCTTTAGGCTTTGGTTGTTTTCAATTGCTTTCCTCACTAGTTCACAGTTGAATTTTCTTACGTCTCCAGTGATACTTTTTCTTACTGTCTTGCATAGCTCTATATATTCCACTTTGGAAGTCACATCTTCTTTAGTTGTCCTCATCTCTCTTCTTTTTTGCATCAACATTTTCGTTTTTCCTGATAATTTATTTACATGCAACTTGTTCTTAGACCCAGCTAATTTTGTTGCTGTTTCCATAAGAGCTTTGGTTACTTTTCTGTTAACTTCAGAGATGTCCACTTCTTTTGATGTTAGGCCTTCTAAAGCAGAGAACCTGTTCTTCAGTTCCAACTTGAAGGTATTATGGTGTTTTTTAAGGTTGGTTATGTCAATAGATTTTGTTTGTCTTATGAGTTTGCCACGTTCAAATTTAGTGTTGAGGTGCATCTTACATCTCACCAATCTATGGTCACTACCTGTGTTGAACTTGTTTAGCACACTGCAGTCTTCTATGACGAATTTTTTTGTTACACATAATAAAATCAATTTCACTTGTCATCCCATTTGGATGTCTCCATGTCCATTTCCTGTGTGCCTTTTTCTTGAAGAAGGAGTTCAAGATGAAAAACCCTTCTGCCTCTGCAAACTCAACGAGAGTATTTCCACGCTGGTTTCTGTTGCCGTGACCGAATTTACCTACTAAAGTTTCATTCTGTTGCTGTTGCCCTATTTTTGCATTGAAATCTCCCATAATTATTTTCAAGTGCTGCTTACCTTTATTATTTAGATGACAAATTTCCTCATAAAATTCTTCAATTTCTTCTTCAGGATGACTTGTGGTGGGTGCATAAGTTTGAATAATCTGAGCCTGGTATCTTTTCGAGAGTTGGATAACAAGTCGTGCAGCTCTGTCAGAGGAACTTTCAACTTCTACAACTTTATCCTTCAGTTTCTTGTTTATTATAAATCCAACACCACTAGTTCTGCCAGTATCTGTCCCACGATAGTAGAAGAGATGTCCACTTTTCAGTTCGATGAGATCTTCTCCTTTTCTCCTTACCTCACTTAGCCCAACGATGTCCCACTTGATCCTTTGTAGTTCCTCTTCCAATTCAAGAATATATATATATATATATGATTTCTATCTATATTTTAATAGTTTATGGAAAGCGATGGGAATTACTGTCACTCAAACATTTATTCAAAATCCGTGGGATAATGAAAGAAAGATTTGGGCATTTGCTGATATCCCACATATGATAAAAAATTCTGAGGAACTATTTTATAGACCAAGGCTATCAGATTGGTGGAAAACTTATTACAGCTAATTTAATTGACAAAATGTTAAAATATGATAGTGATGAAATGCGACTATGCCCGAAACTTACGACAAAACTCTTGGAAGTAAGGGGAAACGAAAGGCAAAAGGTTAATTTTGCTGCACAATTATTTTCCACTCATACTGCTACGTTACTAAAAAAAATTCTCCCGGATGAAGTTATTGCCTCTGATTTTTCACAGACCGTAAATTATTTCTCTGATGTTTTCAATTCAAGAATGCCGGTTGCGAAAAAAGTAAATATATCTCAGCCTACGGAAACAATATTACTGAGCAAAACCAACTTTTACACAAAATGGAACAAATTATTTCTAATTTAAGGGTCATTGGTAGAAAAACCATGCTTCTCTTTCAAAAAGGAATTTTTGTTTCTATTAGGAGCTTATACGGACTGTATGATGATGTAGCAGCATTCAATGTGAAATATGTTATGACGAGCAGATTAAATCAAGATGTGTTAGAAAATATCTTCTCTCAAGTTAGGGGTTTAGGACAGTTTTACATGCATCCACTTCCAACAGACATCAAAGCACGACTGAAAATGCTGCTCTTGGTTCGAACCTTCCTTTGCCTGTGAACTGTAATGTCCAAAATGACAGCGACAAAATACCCAGTGCGACATTATTTTTTGACTTTTGTGATAAAGAATTCCCAACAACTAGTACGGATGCGAAACAGGTAATGAAATAAAGCACATCCCATATGAACTATCTGTAGAAAGAGGTGAAGAGAGACCGGAAGCGATACGATATTTTGCTGGCAGCTTGGCGTATAAACACAAAGATCAAAATCTAGGTACGTATGAATTTCAGGCGCAGAATACAAACCAGAAAGGATGGATCGAATTTTTGTCAAGGGCTGCCCTTATGATACCGAACGAAGATTGGGTAAAAACTTTAAATCATTTTGAAACCGTTTTCTCCGAAATTCATGGTAATGGCCTCTCTAAAGTGAAAGAAATAGTTAGAAAACTGCAAGAAAAACTACTAGTCAAGTTTCCGGATATTGATCCACGAGTAATTAAAACATATTCGCGAGCCCGAACGTTTTCCCGCATGAAACATCTAAATTCTTTTCAGTCAAGGAAGTCTATGAAACGAAAAGATCCTGACAGAAGAAATTCTTCTTTATCAAGAGAGGAAAAGAAAATGAAAGAATGGAAGCAAAGTTCCCACCACTAGCAACAATCTGAATAACGTATGATTTTTTTCATTGTCAACAGTTTAACATACATACAATTTGAAATGTAAATTTCATGGCATAAATCTTCTGGCATAAGTCATTTTACATGTGCAACACTAAATCGAAATATTCCACAGTAAAAATTGATTTGCTTCGCACAGCATGCGCAAGGAATTTAAAATTAGCTGTTTAAAACGAAAGCAATGTTGCATCTGTGTATTTTCATAAAACAAAAGAAATTATATTATCTCGATTTTAAGTTTGTTCAAAACATTTTCGTATTTAAAACAAACAAACACACAACTGTAAAATGAATCTTTGCTAGTTCCCTTTTCACATTCGTTGTAAAGCACGTGGAGCCACAGAAGGAACCAGCTGACGTCACATCGTCCACGGAGGGGAGGACATCCCGCTGTTTGTTCACAATCTTTGCCCTACCTCTCTCTTCTAAGTACTTTGCGTAACATCCATGAAAAATTCACATCGGGTTTTTCGCGAAGTATCGATACATCGCCCAGCCCTAGCAGTTGCTCTGGCTTTTTTTTTCTAGTTTTTGCCTAACCATTCGCCAAATTCAATTTTTTCTAGTTTTTATAAAAAATAGTACAAAAAGGTAATCGCCAATATTTTCGCCAAAATGTTTTTTTTTTCACAAATTGTAAAGAATACGATTGGCAGCACGACCCCTGCTTATTTATAAGGCGTGGACGCGCAAATTTTCATTAAAGTGACCTGTTACGTGTAAGTACATGCTTTACATAACGCCCATTACACAATTTTTGGACAGCTTCATAAATTCGGCACTTGTCCGGTCCTGTCGATGCCGGATTTTCTAGGTTTTACTGGTTTTTACTGTATTTTGACTACCAAAATATGCCTTACAGTCCAAGTGGACACACTACATTTGATTATTTGGCAGGGACCATACAATTTAAAACTTACCTTATTTTGACTTCGCTCCCCGGGAAGAGTAATCCAACCCGGAAGTTTCAAATTCTTTAAATGTTGGCCATATAAGGAGCAAGTTGATGAAAGTAAACTCTGGTAAGAAAATTATTTTATTGTTAATTTATCATGGACAGTCACAAAAATGAAAAGCAATGGTTTCATTAGCAAAAGCAGGCTAAACACTATTTTGTATAGGTCCAGGCCTCATTATTATTATTTTTTACTTGTGCAATTATTTTGCAACTTTGTTTCTTTTTAATTTGCATAAACATTTTGTTGCATGAAGTTTATCATTTCGCACTTTGCTGTAATTATTTAGTAAAATGTTGCATATTACTTTAAGGCACATTTGTAGAACATCTAAAGATGATTTTCCACAAGTGCAGTAATTCTCACACTCCTCCAGCTGCTGCAGAGTTAACTGAAAAAGAATTTCTTTCTGATGGGAGCAACCCAAAAGCTTGGACTCATTTTCTTCACTAAGTAACCATAAATACACACAGTAACATGAAACCGTTGCTGTCACCACCGAATCTTCTGGATAACTGAGACCCCCACGATCTACCCCAGTTAGGTATACAAAATCATAAGATGATGCAATATCAAGATCTATTCACTTATCCTTAATTATAGAAGTATGACAGTTCTTGCATGACAATTTAAGCTTTGTTTTATAGGCAGAATAACCAGCAAGATACACAAGTACAGGCTTGATTTCTTCAGGTGCATGTAGTACGCAATACGAAATGTTTGTGAAACGATTTGCCTCAATTTCATCGAGAGCTTCCATGCTAGTAAAACTTACATTATTTTGAGAATCAACAAACTCTGTTAAAAAATCAATGACAGGAACTTGGCCATACCTAGAGGAGCGCAGATGCAGTAGTACATTAAGCCGCATTTTTTTCTCAGATTCAAGCACATCTTTAACAGAAATATTATAATTAGCTCCACTCAGCTGCCTGTAAAAACTAAAGTGTGCTTCCAACTTATCTGTTTGAAATTTTCCTGTGAGAACATAAGACAATTTCATTTCTGACAGTAAATATATTATAAGCTTAATAAATGTCCCAGTGGTATGAGTAATAGAAAAAAGTTTCGGCAGAAAGACAGCCTTGGCGTGCCTTCAGATTCATATTCTTCCAGGCTTTAAACCAGCTTACATATTTTTCCAGTAAAGATATACGTTGGTAATCAACACTGCGGAATGGATCACACCGAAGATCACGTTTGTGTTTTCCCTTGAGCGTAGTCTTCACATTCACAATTTTCCACCAAGTAATAATGATATTTAGGAAATCTGCAGTATCTTCATTTAGAGAAGTAAAACTCTTCAGTTTTAATGCACTAACATTTGTATCATCAAATATTTGCAGTGCAAGCGATACCTTTTGTCTTTCGAAATTTGAAGGAAATAAAGCTTTGTAAGTTAGCTTTGGAGCATATTTAACAACATCATCCTTTTCTTCCTCATATAATAGTTTTAAACTGTCTAATGATGCATGCTTCACCTTTTCGTGGTCATCAAAATCTGGATAAATCAAGGTCCTTCCATTGTTCTCTTGATTCAGCCAATTGTTCCTCACACTTTTGAGAATGTGCACAGTATCAAAAAGCAGAAAGACTGGCTGTGCACAGTGTTCTGTTAAACTATACATCAGTTTTCCACCACATAGTTTTTCCATCATATTTCTGTTTATCCTGTTGTTATCACTTATTATACTTAAAACAACAAATCCAGCTTCTTTCAGAAGCAACAATATCCTTTTAGTCATATTCTCTAAGTCATTACATGTCATGTTTTTTACAGAAGCTAAAGCAACTATTTCTGAAGTCTTAGATAAGAGGGAGGATATCATGAATGCTTGAATACTGTTGGCTTCCTCCAGTTGTTTGTTTTGAGACAACCCTGTAATCTTACCACCTTTATAGGTTATTAGGGGCTTGACAGCAATTTCATCCAATAACAAATTTACAGTCCGTTCAGAACACTCCATTTTTGAAGCTTTTGTCTTAAAATACTTAAGATGTTCATCTGATATTCCTTCATTCACATCTCAACTATACTTCCTTAGATTTCTAGCATGAGGTAACGTTAAATAACTATTGCGGTATAGCTCATTGTATATCAGTGAAGACCGAATAAAAATTGAGAAAGACCATGCTAATGTTAGCGGAGAGTACCTATGCTTTTTTAATGTCAGCAATTCTAATTGATTTATAAAAAAGGAAATCTTTTCCCGTAGTTCTTCCTGGTTGTAACTAGTAGTATCGGGACTCAAACAGTTATGAAGCCATTTGACAGCTCTATCCAAACAATACAAAGTTGTTGGTATCTGTGGCACAGTGTTTCCCCCAAAATGACTCAATAAATTTTCTAGCTGGGACCATCTTTTTAAAATGCAATCAGATCCTACAATCCACTTTAATTTATTTTTTGAAACTTTATCTGACTGTAGAAATACTGATACCTCAAGACTTGGTTTTACCTTGATGCTGACTGTAATAAATGGACAGTTTGTCACATCAATTTTGTAGAAAACAAAAGATGACTCATGCAATGTTTTCCACAGTTCTATATGGGACGGTAGCTTAATACTGATATCTGCTACAAACTCCGCATAGCTTACTATCATATCATTCTTCAAAAATTTAGCAAAAGTTGCTTCATGCCTAGTTTCACATTCTGCTCTTCTCTCTTCCGGTGTTTTTCGCTTTTTTGGTGGATTACTGTCTGACAAGTAATTTGGACAGTTTGGGAAAATGCATGGTACAGCATCAGGAGCTAATTTTGGTGCTTTTCGTGGAACACTTAATAATGAACCATCTGGCCTTCTAACAGTGTCGACTTTAATATCTTCCGCTCTAAAATGTGCTTCACAAACAACTGTTTGATTGGTTACAACTAGATTTTCCCGAGGAATCTTTCTTTCCCACAATTTTTGCTGAGAAATGTCTTTTGGAAACCGAAATACAGACCTAGATTCGGTTACATCGTAGTTAGCTTTACATTTGGGTACACAACACTTCCTTGGCATGATTTACGACTGTCCAAACAAATTCATAAAACACCTCACCTGACACAGTAAGAAGATGTTAGCACATAACTTGAATTACTAATATACACACTCCACAGTCACCAAACCGACCAGCATAGCAAGTAGTAATCAAAGAACCTTGAACTACCAATTCATTGCGGTTTTAAATTTTGACCGCCGCCGCTCGTGACGTCATACAACAACTGCGCTGCCATCACCAGGGCCTGTTGAAACATTTAGGGGGCTGTGGTTTAAGGGACCACTACGAGCAACTCGTAGAGCTATAAGCAGTCGCGCGTTCCTTATTTAGAGCCACTGATTCCAGGGAACGGAGAGAGCCATTGCTGTGAGACAAGGTCCATGCTACACCGGAATGCGAAAAAGGACCCATCTTGGATAAATGACAGAAGTCAGCCCTCAGACCGTTGTGTCAACCATATCAAATACCCACTGCTGCTCAAGAGGAAAGATTAATAAACAGAAACGTATATATACACATGGTGATGTATGTAAAACAATGTCATGAAAATTGATTGGCGAGCATGCACATTTCGCTACTCTGAAGACAATACCGATATTAACTTTTGCTGAAGAAAACCGGAAGATGCAAACGAGGATTTCCTTAAAAAGTCATGTGTGCGAGTCTATTCTCATCTGGTAACTCTTCTAGGCAACTCTTGGTTTTCATTCAGTGATACGTCGAGCCGACTATGACACAAAGCCATCGAAATGACGATTTACAGCAGTGGAGGCCATTGGTGGGAGGGAGGTGGGTCGCTCCAACACGAAAATTTCCACGGTATTGAGCGTTCCACAAAGTGTACTGTCGAGAGTCTGGAGACAGTTTTAGCTGATACGAGATTTTCATCATCTCAGCATAATCAAGACAAGGCCGCTCCAGAGCCACAGCTGCTGCAGGCAGTTGCTTTACGGATATGTCTGACTGTCCGAAGGAACTGATGTCAGACAATAATTCAGGAGAACGGAGAAAGGGGAGATCGGGGTACCTCGCAAGGTGGAAATATGTACATACGCTCTTTCAGTGAAAATCAATATCATGAGCTGCTCGCCTGAGCATTGGGTCATGACAAAAGAAACAACATTTCGAAATTTTTGCACAGCGATTTACAGATGAAACAAGAGTCTTAAATGTGAACATTGCTTGGAAATTAAATTATCGTGTAACTCCTCAAATACTAGGCAATGCACGCAATTCCGAGTTTTCCCAAATTAAGGTAGCTGGCTTGCAGGTTAAGGAAAGAAGGGCTCAATGTATAAAAAAGAAGAAAGTCGCTCAGAGGAACACGTTTCCAGCATAACAAAGGTAAAGAAAATAAATCTGGAAATTTTAAAGTATCGAATCTACAGGCTTTCTTATAACAATACCTCTAGCCACCCCGGTCTAATCCCTGACTTCTGACCATTCGTCCGAGGTGGGTTCGGTTTCGAATCCCAGTGAGGGCATGGATAAAGCGCGTTACTTACGGCACTGGCTTTCTCCCTTTCCTGGAACCAGTGGCCCTACATTAAGGACGGGCGACTGCTTATAGCCCATTGAGTTGCTCACGGTGGTCGTTAAATCTTCAATAAAAAAATGTGGCATGAAAGAGTTTGGGAGATAAGGTGCCGGCTTGGCTCACTCACATTTTTATTGGCGCTGTATCTTCAATTGGCCGAACTTTTGCACTTATGTAAATGTCATTAAAAATGCTAATGTATTCATCGTCAATACCGCAGGATTTCAAAGCCACTGTAACTGCTGACGGTTTCATGGAATCAAAGGCAGTTTCATAATCAGTAAAAGACATGTACGTATAAAAACTGTGTCAGTTACATAGATATGAAGTGCATACTGTATGTGTTGTGTGCTACTCTAACGCAAAGTCTCTCTTTTTATTTTTTTGACCGGGGCAACCACCTCCTTCCCTTCTCCTGATATAAAGTTCTGGATCCGCTCGTGCCTGAGATTTTCCTGCCAGCATGGGCCCCAGGAATCAATCCTTCCCAATGGTTGGGCTCTGCTAGTTGCACAGGTATTCATCCAGTCACTCCGTCCACACATGCACATATCTGGATTTAATTAGTACTTAACTGGTAAAACATTTTAATGAGGGAATGTCAGTCGATTCCTATTTGCTTTATTTATTTCGTTTTGCTTAGTTACTTCTGAAAACTTTGCATTTTTAATTAGAAAGGTGCTGAACTTGAATAATTCCTTTAAAGAAAAACGACCGCTTTGTCGAGCTAAATCTAATTTAAAGATCGTGAGTTAAAACCCAAAGGTTTTCTATCTTTATACATATGCACTTTTCTAGTGGGTGTTACGTACTTTTTGTAATTGCTGAATTTTTTCAACAAGTTTAGGAACCAAATGGAAACTTTATGTTTCTCATTAAACTGTAACAGTACTGTTTCAAATATGGTATTATTAAAGGATGAAAAAATAGTCCTAATTAAAATAAGATCTTTCATTTCAAAACTTTTACTTTCTCCTTCTTCATCTGCTAGTAAGTAATACCAGGGCAGCTCCTGCTATGGGGCTGTGGGGCTGCAGCCCCTACCCAAAGCAGTTGTTTTTTTCATGTCGTACCAAGAGAGAGAAGTTTTGTGAACACCGCTGTAAGTTTTCCCAGTATAATGCCACGACTGCAGTTTTCTGAACTCAGCAGGAAGTTTTCCCTGCATAACACCAGTGGGAGCGAGAAGAACGTTACGGACTGCATTCCTTGCAGCCCTGTCGGCTATTGAAACCAACTCATGTGGGAAACTCTGCCTATTCCCACATCAGTTCGTTTCCTTTGAATAAAACTTCCCCGGGGACTGCATTCATGGCAGCTCTCGCTAGCAGGGTTGCTCGCGAATGCAGTCTTTCGTTGGGTGGGAATGCATCGTCGGGCCTGTGTGCTTTGTTGATTAATACGGTTCTTGTGCTTCGGAATAAAACATAAAATAGGGGAATGAATTAAAAATAATGACGAATGTTGAAATAAAGTATTAAATAAAGTACGTTTGAATATATTACTCAACCTAGGTTTTTTTTTCTTCCAATTTTTGGTTTGTTCCTGCTTTTATTCAACGAAATAATTCTAACAACAATGTTGCTCCCATCTATTAACAAATACTCAGTTGCCGGAATGCCGGGACTTTTGCAAAAATAAGTTTTACCTTATATTTTCTCTTCTTGTCAAAATGACCATGTGAACAAATTGCGATTACAAATAGAGTTCAGTATTAAATAAATTGAAAAAAAAAAAAAAGAGAAAGAGAGAGAGATACTAATTTCTGCAGCGAAATACTTGCACAAAATTGATTTCTTCACTTACCAAGCACAGCGAAGTTTTCGCTTTTAAACTGACGTAAATTTTTATTCACCAAAAATCATTGAAGTCACTCCACTGGGTAAATTTTATTTTTCTGTTACATCCCCCCCTCCCTCCCAAAAAACAGCTGCGCATTTCAATTGAGGTAGTGTACTTAATTACTTTGAAAAGAACATTTAATCAGATATCATTGTTTAGAAAATTTACGAAGTTGGTGAATTTTGGAAAACAAATTTTTCTACACTAAATTGTTATCATGATGCCTTCAGAATTAAAACTCGACTGAATATGTTTGCAATCCGTTTTTATTAAAGAGAATGCCGGTGTGTGAGTATCGCAATAACAACTCATTGCGAAATTCTGGCAGACCCTTCAAAATTCCACAAAATATTTTTCATCGCCGTCCAAGTTGCAGTGGTCGGTATCAAGTCGAAGTTCCAAAGGGAGTGTACAGAAGAAAAAATATTTATTCTCATATTTCTAGGGGTCATAATGAGACACTTGCGAAGGCGTACATGACCTTGAGTGTGTCTCCACTGGCACACGCATTAATTTTTTTAATTTTTTGTCCTCATATACGTACAGTATATGCATGTACATATAATTTGCAACCACTATCAATCTACTGCTGGATGAAAGTCTCCAAGTTTCTTCTTATACAACAGTCTGCCTTGAGTCAGTTTCTTTCATGCTTTCGAATTTCATGCACCCATTTCCCTCTTGTCATCTTCTGGGTATTGTTTTTTCGCTTGCTATCCAGTTCAATATTTCAACTCTCTGTCAGTGGCTCTTTCTTCTAGCAATATGTCCATCTCATTGCAATTTCAGGAATTCTGATCATAATGTCTTCCACTCTTGTCATTTTCCCGATCCACGAGTTTCTATTTGTATCTTTCCTGGTAACATCAAACATGCATCTCTATATGCTCTTTCAGCTGTCTGCAACGTCTGTATGTCTATTTTAGTTGAGGTCCATGTCTGTGCTCCATGCGCAAGAACTGGAAGGATGCACTGATTAATCAATTTCTTTTTAAGAAATAATGCATCCGACGAAGTTTTATAGGTCGATTATTTTCTTCATAAATGTGACAATGTGGCCATCGCTTAATATTTGTTGCCTAATTTAGGTATCGGTACTTTTACATTTTCCCTATCAATCGCTAAATATAAAATCTAAATATTAATTTCTTGTAAAAAAAAGCACTTTTGATCAGTATATATATATATTATTGTTATTATTATTATTATTATTAAACGGATCAGCACAGGCGCAGTAACTTAGCTTTTGAAGTTTATCATAATATCTACAAAATTGAGATGCAGCCCTCCCCATCTCAGCTTACCACGAGCCGCCACTGAGTAATACTATCACTCAATGTATTCCTGTCCACCCACGTCACTCGTCCTTAGTATCATACTGACATAATAAAGGGAATAAATTTAAGGTAGTAGTATAAAAGGATGGCTACTGGCTTAAAGTGGAGCCCATAGACTTAACATTAGGCTCCTTCTAGAGCAGGTGGAGCCAGCTGGAGCCAGCCGCAGCCGGGCGGACGGAGGGAGGCGTGGTGAGTAGCAGCCTCCAATCCCCCCCCAACTGAAGTGTGTGCTTATCTCCGGAGATAGTAGTATTTATTGGACTTTGTCGAATTTTGGGGGGAATTAATGAAGGTTTATTCCTTATTTTTTAAAATTTAATGAAGGTTTATTCATTATTTTCATTTATTTTCCCCTCTCTCGACCCCATCCCCTTAGGTTATTTATATGTAAACCGTTTTTTCCCTTGTAATTTGTTCATATATTTTTTTTTTCGATTAATTTTCATGAATTCCTCATGTGTCTTCCCTAATGAACATTATGTAGGACAAGCATTAATTATTCAACCATTTCTCTTTTTTTTTTTTCTCGAATAATACGTTCATGTCCTCATCTCAAGAAATGTTATTATGATATCTTCTATGTGCTGCCCCCTTGCGGTGCTTCTTGGAACTTTCGGTTGATCTTTGATTTTGAGGGATGGCAACGATCGAGTGGGGGTTGCATAGGTGTTGATGTGCTGCCCCCTTGCGGTGCTTCTTGGAACTTTCGATGGATCTTTGATTTTGAGGAATGGCAACGACCGAGTGGGAAAGGGGTTGGATATAGGGGGATGTCAACTCGATGCTGATGTGCTGCCCCTTGCGGTGCTTCTTGGAACTTTCGATGGATCTTTGATTTTGAGGGATGGCAACGATCGAGTGGGAAAGTTGATTTAGGGGGATGTCAACTTAATGTGCTGCCCCCTAGCGGTGCTTTTTGGAACTTTCGATGGATCTTTGATTTTGAGGGATGGCAACGATCAAGTGGGAAAGGGGTTGGATATAGGGGGTCAACTTGGTGCGCTGCCCCCTAGCGGTGCTTCTTGGAATTTTATTATTTTGATGGATCTTTGATTTTGGGGGATGGCAACGACCGAGTGGGGAAAGGGCACTGCGTAGGTGTTAGATATGATGGTGCTTCTTGGAACTTTATTTTTTCGATGGATCTTTGATTTTGAGGGTTGGCAACGACAGAATGGGGTCCGTTGGGATTTTTTGTATTTATTCCTGTGGATTATGCTATTTTTCCCGTGGAGGAAATTTTTACGTAACGATGCTTGGGAATTTTCTTTCAAAGGAATAAAAATGCTCTGATGGTCTTAGCGAAGTTTTTAACTCCCGATGATTTGGTTTCCAAAAATAGTCAGGTGGTCAAATGGTTTTCGTGTACTACGTATTCACTATATATATTTTATTTCTTCATGTGTTTTTATATATTTTTTGTATGTTTTGAGGAGTTTTTTCGTGTAGATGTAATGGATTTTTTTCCCTCTATTTAATTTTATTTCACGCCATGAGACGAGGAAATGCTTCTTCAAAAACGATTTCGTTCCTGTTCGCAGTAACTATTGCACTTTGACAAAATTTTTGGGATCACAAGCGGAAATGTAGACATGTTACTTCTGAGTCTTTCACCCTTCCAATATTTTTTTCTAGTCGTAATGTTTTCTTACACGACGTATTCCCTCTTTTTTTTATAACTTTTACGTTATTTCCTCATGTATTTTATATATTTTTTTGTATGTTTTGAGGGAGTTTTTTCGTGTAGATGTAATGAATTTTCTGGGGAACTTTTCTTTTTCCTCCATTCAATTTTATTTCAGACCATGAGACGAGGAAATGCTTATTTAGAAATGATTTCGTTCTTGTTCGTAGTAATTACTGGACATAGACTTCATGTTAATTCTGAGTCTTTCACCCCTGCAATAATATTTTCTCGTAATTTTTTCGTATGTTCAAGAACTCTCCAGATCTTTCCCAGTTAAAATTCTGCTGAAACAATATTTTCGGTCTTTATTTCATTATAGCTTCCCAATTTTCGATATTTTTCTTCTTCTATCTTTGAAATTTCATTAAACTTCTCAATAGGTCAGGATTCTTTTTTACTTGGACAAACTTATGAGTCCTTTTATTCAGACTATTTCTTTTCCATTTCATTTCAACAAGATAATTAATTAATGGCGTGCTGTCTCCGTACGATGTCATCAAACCACCATCTCTGACTGTACAATAAAAACTTTATTTACAATAAAAGATATGATTTAAAAATATTTAAAAGGAAAAGATCTTTCGGGGCTACAATAGCACCCGTCCTCAGGCCACCCAACAGTGCCACAGAGCACAGGGAAGCGCCGCAATATATAACCAGTCTCCCCGGGAGACCCACAATACATTTGTTCAAAAATGCAGGTGATGCCAATTAAGGAAAACAGCAGAACAGAAAGTAATATGTACAGATAATATAATTGATTAATTAAGATCCTCTTCTTCAGTTTGTTGAATGGGAGAAATAATTATTTTTCTCCATTGTCTAGGAACAAAAACAGGTAAGTCCAAGTTACAACAGGTAGTACCATAAGAAATTATATACAGACTCTCGGTAAAAAACACGGTTTGTTTGTTAACATTGGAGGAAAGTACTATTGTATTAGGCCAATCGGGAGAGTAACCTCCCTGGCGAACAGCTGTAGTAAATGAAGTAGAAATGGGGTCAGTTCGAAGTGCATATTTGTGTTCAGACAATCTAATGTTCAGACTTCTAAGGGTAGAACCTATGTAGTATTTGATATCTTCGTTAGGAGCAGAGGGAAGCAATGGTATACGATATATTCCTGCTTTACTCCAAGTGGCGACTTGATCTCTGTCGTTACGTATGGTTGAAAAAATGTTTTTGGTGCAAATTCCAAATTTAATATTGTATTTATTACTTACCTTCCGCAATATGGAAACTACGGGAGGGATGAAGTCAACTTTACCAACGTATATAGGCGATACGACCTCCGTTGACAACGTCGTAAATCTTAGTCTTTGAAATTTCTGTAGAAGTTCCCGAAAGAAGCAGGCGGGATATCCAAATGATATGGCCATGTTCTGTATAAGAGCTAGTTCGTCCTGACGTATCTTACGGGTAGAGGAATGAGTAAATGATCGTTTAATTAAAAAGCGTAAGGCTGAAGATTTATGTTCCGGGGGTGCGAAGAGACAAAAGGTATAAGACAAGGTGTGAAGGTCGGTTTTCTATAGACAGATAATTTGATAAGGTTAGAAGTCAAGTCAAGTCACGAGTTAATAAAATGTCCAGGAAGGGTAATATACCATTTTGTTCAAGTTCCATTGTGAAGGTGATAGTAGGATATTGGTTGGAAAGACATGTGGTAAATTCGTTCAGAAGTAACATGGAGTGAGGCCAGAAGACCAACATATCATCCACGTATCTTAAGAGGAGTGCCGGTTGATTCGTGAATTGGCTCAGTAATTTATCTTCCAATGACTGCAGTAAAATTTCCGCCAGAACACGGGAGAGAGGAGACCCCATTGGTGCCCCCTCCATTTGTTGGTAGAATTTGCCATCAAATTTGAAATAAGATCGTTTTGCAACCAATTTCAAAGCAGAAATGATTGCATCGACCTCCAATGGGGGAAATTGAGTTGTCAGCAAGTAATTTCCCTTCAATAATCGAGTGGACTACTTCAAGTGGAACACTTGGAAACAGAGACACTACATCAAGAGAAGCCATAACAAATGAGTTTCCCTTGGGATCAAAAGATTTTATTCGTGTTAATGCCTGAGTAGAACTATTAATGGATACTGATGAATTTGCAGTAAGTGGTTTTAGGTAAGTTGCTAAAGCTCTCTCCAACATACGGGTGGGGCTTACATACCCCGAAATCAACAGTCTGAGGGAGCGGTTAGGTTTGTGGGTTTTGATTTTCCCGAAAAACTCAGGGACTCTTGTACCTACAGGAGGCTTCATTTTGGTAGAAATGGACGTAGGCAAGAGACCCCGGTTCCTGAGTTTACCTAACTCAGCGACAGTCGCATTTGTCGGGTCAAAGCGGAGTACCCGATGTGGAATCAAAGCTATAGCTTGGTACATCTTATTGTTGTAATCTTTGCGATCTAATAAGATAATTTGCAGGGACTTGTCAGCGCTAAGGATTGAGAGATCCGGGTTCCGAGAAAGTTGTAATAATTGGTTGCGTTCATATTTTAGAAATGAAGAGGTTTTATCATAATTTGAAAGGGAGTCAGCTAAGGCATAACGAGTGATAACTTGCTCCTTTTCCGGCAATGCCCCAATAACATTCTCCATCTGAGGTAAAGATTGAAATGGTCGAAAGGGCAAAACTGGATAGCTGAACTTGAAACCACGATTGAGGGCCGAACGTTGAATATCAGATAACGCTATAGAGCTACAGTTGATGAAAGAATCAGGTAAATCACGATTAGTGGTTCTATAGCTGAAGTTCGTGGGTTGGAACAGTTGAGGACGGGTAGAAACCAGATTGCATAATTTACGAGTGTGTCCTTGATTCATGGAGGTTACTAAACTCTGTATAGTGGTAAAGAAAACCAACAAAGTCTTACCTAATAAAATAGGATGGGAGAGTCTGGATAGTTGAGTATAAGCATTGTAGGATTTAAGGTTTAGCAAGTCTAGGTAACTTCTTTTCCTCCTTATTTCTTTAGTTAGTCGTTTTTGTTGAACATTAACAATTACATGTGCATCCTGTTGAGATATGGCAGACGTTCGTATTCGCAGGAACTTGGCCACCACACCGAGTGAACGGCAGTTGAGTAGAAAACTAAGGTGAGTCTCACAGCGGGATAGTTTCCGTCGGATGTTACAGAAGGTCTTAGTTGCAGCTTCCATGCTCGTGAGCTTTAAAGTGCTACAGTTTCTACCAGAATCCCTCACACGTAGTATCACAAGGTTTGCAGCTAAAAAGAGTAATACGTGTTAAAAAATTCGTACGTATGGGAGATAATTAATTAATGGCGTGCTGTCTCCGTACGATGTCATCAAACCACCATCTGTGACTGTACAATAAAAACTCTATTTACAATAAAAGATATGATTTAAAAATATTTAAAAGGGCAAGATCTTTCGGGGCTACAATAGCACCCGTCCTCAGGCCACCCAACAGTGCCACAGAGCACAGGGAAGAGCCGCAATATATAACCAGTCTCCCCAGGGAGACCCACATTACATTTGTTCAAAAACGCAGGTGATGCCAATTGAGGAAAACAGCAGAACAGAAAGTAATATGTACAGATAATATAATTGATTAATTAAGGTCCTCTTCTTCAGTTTGTTGAATGGGAGAAGTAATTATTTTTCTCCATTGTCTAGGAGCAAAAACAGGTAAGTCCAAGTTACAACAAGTAGTACCATAAGAAATTATATACAGACTCTCGGTAAAAAGGCGGTTTGTTTGTTGACATTGGAGGAATGTCATTGAGGCCTTGCCGGAAAAGGAACAAGATATCACTCGTTCAAATTATGATAAAACCTCTTCATTTCTAAAATATGAACGCAACCAATTATTACAACTTTCTCGGAACCCGGATCTCTCAATCCTTAGCGCTGACAAGTCCCTGCAAATTATCTTATTAGATCGCAAAGATTACAACAATAAGATGTACCAAGCTATAGCTTTGATTCCACATCGGGTACTCCGCTCTGACCCGACAAATGCGACTGTCGCTGAGTTAGGTAAACTCAGGAACCGGGGTCTCTTGCCTACGTCCATTTCTAACAAAATGAAGCCTCCTGTAGGTACAAGAGTCCCTCAGTTGTTCGGGAAAAATCAAAACCCACAAACCTGACCGCTCCCTCAGACTGTTGATTTCGGGGTATGTAAGCCCCACCCGTATGTTGGAGAGAGCTTTAGCAACTTACCTAAAACCACTTACTGCAAATTCATCAGTATCCATTAACAGTTCTACTCAGGCATTAACACGAATAAAATCTTTTGATCCCAAGGGAAACTCATTTGTTATGGCTTCTCTTGATGTAGTATCTCTGTTTCCAAGTGTTCCACTTGAAGTAGTCCACTCGATTATTGAAGGGAAATTACTTGCTGACAACTCAATTTCCCCCATTGGAGGTCGATGCAATCATTTCTGCTTTGAAATTGGTTGCAAAACGATCTTATTTCAAATTTGATGGCAAATTCTACCAACAAATGGAGGGGGCACCAATGGGGTCTCCTCTCTCCCGTGTTCTGGCGGAAATTTTACTGCAGTCATTGGAAGATAAATTACTGAGCCAATTCACGAATCAACCGGCACTCCTCTTAAGATACGTGGATGATATGTTGGTCTTCTGGCCTCACTCCATGTTACTTCTGAACGAATTTACCACATGTCTTTCCAACCAATATCCTACTATCACCTTCACAATGGAACTTGAACAAAATGGTATATTACCCTTCCTGGACATTTTATTAACTCGTGACTTGACTTCTAACCTTATCAAATTATCTGTCTATAGAAAACCGACCTTCACACCTTGTCTTATACCTTTTGTCTCTTCGCACCCCCGGAACATAAATCTTCAGCCTTACGCTTTTTAATTAAACGATCATTTACTCATTCCTCTACCAGTAAGATACGTCAGGACGAACTAGCTCTTATACAGAACATGGCCATATCATTTGGATATCCCGCCTGCTTCTTTCGAGAACTTCTACAGAAATTTCAAAGACTAAGATTTACGACGTTGCAACGGAGGTCGTATCTCCTATATACCTTGGCAAAGTTGACTTCATCCCTCCCGTAGTTTCCATATTGCGGAAGGTATGTAATAAATACAATATTAAATTTGGAATTTGCACCAAAAACATTTTTTCAACCATACGTAACGACAGAGATCAAGTCGCCACTTGGAATAAAGCAGGAATATATCGTATCCCATTGCTTCCCTCGGCTCCTAACGAAGATATCAAATACTACATAGGTTCTACCCTTAGAAGTCTGAACATTAGATTGTCTGAACACAAACATGCACTTCGAACTGACTCCATTTCTACTTCATTTACTACAGCTGTTCACCAGGGAGGTTACTCTCCCGATTGGCCTAATACAATAGTACTTTCCTCCAATGTTAACAAACAAACCGTGTTTTTTACCGAGAGTCTGTATATAATTTCTTATGGTACTACCTGTTGTAACTTGGACGTACCTGTTTTTGTTCCTAGACAATGGAGAAAAATAATTACTTCTCCCATTCAACAAACTGAAGAAGAGGACCTTAATTAATCAATTATATTATCTGTACATATTACTTTCTGTTCTGCTGTTTTCCTCAATTGGCATCACCTGCGTTTTTGAACAAATGTATTGTGGGTCTCCCGGGGAGACTGGTTATATATTGCGGCGCTTCCCTGTGCTCTGTGGCACTGTTGGTTGGCCTGAGGACGGGTGCTATTGTAGCCCCGAAAGATCTTGCCCTTTTAAATATTTTTAAATCATATCTTTTATTGTAAATAAAGTTTTTATTGTACAGTCAGAGATGGTGGTTTGATGACATCGTACGGAGACAGCACGCCATTAATTAATTATCTCCCATACGTACGAATTTTTCAACAAGTATTACTCATTTCAGCAAACGATTATTTTAGATGCAAGAAATCGTCAGATTTTGGTTTCCTTATATAGCATATTTTCCAACTTGCTTAAAAATATTCCTCAAAGCTTGCATGTATGCCAAATATTTTTTGTTCTTTCGTAGTTAGCTATACTTTTCGTGGACTGCCCCGACAGGAAAGCATTCATTGTCAAGACATACAATTTAAAACCTTTTTTCTTTCGATAAAATTTGTATTCTTTGGGATGTATATTTTTCTGTCTCGTCCAAAAAAACATTCATTCTAGAGGCAAAGCGAGTAATTCCGTTCTTCCCATAAACATTATTTTTTTTAACGTTTTACTAACTCACCAGAAAAGCAGTCCACCCCAACCCCTAGTGAAAATAAAGAAATTCTTACTTCTTTTCCATACATATTGACTCAATCTATTTCTTTTCGAAATGCTGGTCACGACATTTCAACTAAAATTTCATACATTCTCCAAAAATCATATTCTTTAACGAGCTATGTTTTTACTTCATTTCATGTATAACTAATTTTTTATTCTTTACTCACCTCATCAAAGGCAGTAAGAACTCCCGTAATCTCATTCCTTTTCCTCATTCAGTTCGCTTTAAATGGAGAAGTTTCAAAACTTTGCGTATATTTCATTCACTCAATGTACAGTTCTTCCGTGTCCGTCCATTCATTTTTATCTTCTGTGCCTGCTGCATTTTTTATTTAGACGTTTAGTTTCATTGACCTTTTCTTTCGTTTTGACGAAGACTCTTATTATTCCACATAATTTTGAGAAGATTGAAAGTTTCTCCCCAATATCGTTGCATACGCTGTAACATGCCTGCCCCCAGAACGCACATGAGATAAATGTAGATAGTAGCGTGAGTATTTGTCCGCATAGCTCAGTTGGGAGAGCGACTTACTCCGGAGTGAGGATACCCGGATTCGATACCCAGTGTGGACACATATCAGGGGGAAATTTACTTCTTCATAACGCTTCTCTTTTAGAACTCTTCTCCACTCATTCTTCCATGATACATTCTTTTTTTATTTATTTGATATTCAGAGTTGTATACATTTTCTATCCAAAAAAGAGATATATTTAATGTAAAGGTATATTCTTCCAAGCTGGGGAAATATATGTATATATTAGTTCATATTCAGTTAAGGGAAATGCATCTTTATATTTCAATATGAAAAAAGAAGCCATATAAGTGAAAGCTCAACCTAAAGACGGATAGATTGTTCACGCTCTCTCTACTCTATGACATTTCTTTACTGAATGAACCATGGCCTTTTTTTTCATGTACTGCTTACAAATCTTCGTTCTCACTTTACTATAGTCAGATTCCATGTTCCTCCAGTTCTTTACTGAGAACAGAAGCGTTTGACAGATCTGGCTGTTTACATGTATGCTGATGACACTGCCAACAGGACAGTGTCATCAGCATACAGCAATCTGCACACACGGATATCACAAAGACATAAACCACTATTATCTATTTTGGCATCACGCATGGATGCGTCCATAAATATATTAAACAGCCATGGTGACATTACACAACCTTGTCTAACTCCTGCACCAATGGAAAACCATTTTGATAAAACGCCATTCACTCGTACACAAGCTCTACTACCAGCATACATGGCTTTTACACTATTAAGTAGATTCCCAGTAACACCATATTCATTCAATACCTTCCACAAAAGTGTCCTATTCACTCGGTCGTAAGCTTTCTCTAAATCTAAGAAGGCAGCAAAAACTTTCTTCCCAACAGTCAGATACTTTTCAATCATCATGCGTAATGCAAAAATCTGGTTAGTGCAGCCTTTACCAGGCATAAAACCACTCAGAACATCCCACACTTTCAATGATGTAAGACCCCGTACTTTTTCAATAACAACCTTACCAAACACTTTCCCTGGCACACTCAGTAGGCTAATACCACGATAATTCTTGCATTCAGTCTGATCACCTTTTCCCTTATACAAGGGAACAGTGATAGCATCTTTCCAATCCCGAGGGACCATTGCTAACTCCTAGCACAACTGGCAAATTTCAGTTAAACAGTCAATTACAGAGTTCCCACCATATTTCAACATCTCAGCAGTTATGGCATCAACTCCTGGAGCCTTACCATTCTGAAGCGATTTTAGAGCTTTACACACCTCTTCTCTTGAGATCATTCCTGTGCTTCCATCGTTCACTGTGATATTATCTGCTTCTGCCTCAGAATTCCCTTTGCTTTCTTGATCTAATAACTCATTGGGCTCTCATAACATTTCCCTGATCCTATTCTTCACACAACTTAAAACTTTGTTTCCCCTATTTTTCCTGAGTCTCATGCACTTCCAGAAAGTTCTTCTATCTTTCCAAAAAGCCAATTCTTGCCTTTCCACCTTCTCCTTCCTATCGTTTGCTTTACTCTGGCAAACCAGTTTAGCTGCTTCACACCTCTTACAGCGACATTCATCCACAGAAACTCTACCTTGCAATATAACCATAATCATTAATGATTTCAAATAAGGTTACATTTTTATATGAAATGATTAAAATTCAGTCCCAATCTGAAGAAGCAAATTATGTTGTTTGGTCTGAGTTACCCGAGATCAGCCAGACATTGACCCCAAACCTGTCCCAATGTTGGGTTGGTCTGGGGTTTATCCCAATTGGCCTAATCTGTGTAGGTCTCTAAGGACAAGTGCCATTATTATATTCTGGAAGTGTACTCTCAAGAATTTTAATGTAGTTGCAGCTTCGGATATCCTGACATTCTGCAAATTGTCCTAAAATGAGTGGTGAAAGTAAGAAAAAAATTAGAGGTCACTTAGTATATATTGTAGTAAAGCAATACATGCTGGGTCAAAATTAGTCACCAATTAAAAAAAACAGCATATAGCAAGAAAAAATTTCAACAATGGCTAAATGCTTTAAAAATTAAAAAAAAAATTAAAATTTTGCGAACTTCAATATGGAAAGAATGGCTCCGAGGTGCACATTCACATGATCCTCTGCAGGTTTCTGCCGAATTTCGAATCTCTGCGTCCTGTAGTTTCTTCTGCAGGCGACTGACAGGCATACAGAAAGACAGGTACGGTAATTTTATTATTGTAGATTTATATTGCGTCAACGTGTTGATCACATTTCAAGTTTTGAAGATGACAATCCGTTTTTTGGTCTAAATATGACAAGAATGGTAAGTCACATAATATCCGAAAACTGGAAAATTTCGTCACCCTGGAGCTGGAATCGAACCAGCGTCTCCCAGATAGCGCCCGGGTATGCTATTTGACTTACATTATATAGTTTCTGACTTACCATCCTTGTCATAGTTACATCAAATAACGGATCGTCATCTTCAAAATTTGAAATCCCGTATTCCATTCATGATTTCAAGTTTTATCACACAAACACGGTTTACAAGCTGAAGCTAACTGGTAATTAAGGAAAAACTGAGGCAGAAATACTGAGTTAAAACTTAGTACGATTTTTTCTCGATATCGGAAGCAACTTTCCATAGTGTACCCTGATGGATCTAAAAAAAATGCATTAACACATAGGAATCACAAAAAGGTCTGTTGCTACGCTACTTGAGGAGCATGAGAGGGATGTCAAACATTGGAAGCTCACGATTGCGCTCCCAAGGTAAGTACTAAATAATGAGGCAGCTCCGCTATGGAGCCCTATTAAGGATATTGCTCCGTATACCACAGCAAAGGAACCTTACATAGGGAAACTATAGAAATTCTATCTCGCAGTGACCGGTGTAATGAATTTGTATCAACGGATCTACAACGTGCATGAACTGCACTTTCAAAGCAAAACAAAAAGTAGCTTTATCATGTGTATACCACGAGATATTTCGTTCATATATATTTCACCGACCATTGCTTATTTGATTTGGTACCTTTTAACCTCTTATTCTGTTTACGTTTTACAGTTTAAGCCTGAAGTCCTTCTAATGCCTTAAGAAAGCCGCCTGTTGGCGAGCGAAAGCCTCGGCAGATGTTGTGAATACATCTGTATAACTTATCAAGACCTATATATTTTCTCATTAAGTTCTGTGGCTTTTGGTTTCTATTTATGTGGGGTGTAGCCACAGTGTTTTGTTCTAGTAAAGTGAAAGACTGCTACACGTTAAATTTAGCCTGCATCAGAAATTTTGGCCATCAGATTCGAAGCAATGTATGTGTGGTGCACAGACATTTCAAGTGACTATTGAAAATCCCTGTTTGAGAGTATGCCACATCGTATTCTGTACGTTATAAAAAAAAAGGCGGCCGTACAAAATACTGATTTCGATCTTTTCGTATTCTAAAGAATGTAAGTATTCATCTGTAGTGTCATTTTTCAAATATCTCTCACTAGTAATTAGTTGTTTCTTTGAAAATTTTAATTTTCAGTAAATTGATAGGTGGTCTTAAACATATATATATATATATATATATATATATATATACACAGTCGACTCACATAATTGTGACCACCTCCTACTATCGATGTCAATAGCACGTAGCCAATGAAAGAAGGCACGTGTCGTGAGCTAGCTTGGAGGGCATATAAGGTGTGCCGTAGGCAATTTGAAAACATATCAGTCTTTGCTGTCATGGATAAAAGGGATGATTATCGGCTTTCGGGCCAAGGGTGGCAGTATTTCTGACACAGCGCAGCTTGTAAACTTGGAAGCAACTTTGCTTCTGTGGTTAAAGTGTATCGTGATTGGAGAAATAGCACCATTGCGAATAAGCGACGTGGAAACTGCGGAGCACCACGTGCCATCTTTTTAATTTTTAACTTCGAAGGTGCATGAGTGCCGATGGACACGCAACAGTGGAGCAACTCACTGACCGAATGAACCAGGGAACTCCCGGAAGTGTGCCTAAAACGACAGTTCAGCGAACCCTGCTGCGAATGGGGCTCCGATGCAGAAGGATAGTCACTGCATCTATGCTAACGAAGTTGCATCGGCAGGAAAAGCTTACATTTGCACGGTAGTATCGGAATTGGACCTCCGCTGATTAGCAAAGGATTGCCTTCTCCGATGAGTCACGCTTTCTGTTTCATCGAACGGATGGACGTTGGCGTATAAGACGACAAACACCGAAGAACAAACAGTCTTCAACCACTGCTGGAAGAACACAAGCTGGTGGGGGCAGCGTTACAGTCTGAGGAATGCTTTCGTGGCATTCTCTAAGTCCACTCATACCTGTGAATGCACTATGGGTGGAATTCGTCATGAATCCATCCTTGCAAGCCACGTACACGCGTACATGCTGATTGTCTTCCTTGGGGCGGACGGGATCTTTCAGAACGACAATGTGACGTGTCACACAGCTAAAAATGTCCGAGAGTTGTTGGAAGAGCACGATGAAAACTTCAAAGTACTTCCCTGCCCCCTAATTCCTGAGACTTCAATCAATTGAACATCTGTGGGACCACCTCGATCGTATTGGTCGCTCTATGGATCCTCCACCACACACCCTCCAGCAGCTGTCAGATTCATGCAGTCAACATGGCTTCACATATCTGTGAACACCTTCCAGCATCTTATTGAGTCACTCCCAGCATGTCTAGCTGCTGTCCGCCTGCACACGGCGATGACTGTGGATATTAGCTGATGGTCACAACAATGTGACTCGACCGTGTATATTTGTTTTGCTTTTTAACCTACAGAAAGAACTTTTGAAGCCACCCAGAGAAGGAATCTTGAAATCTTTGTACCTATAAACCGTACAATTTATTTTCATCACAATAAATAATTCGGTTTTACGTAAATATAACACAGCTTAGCTTTAAAAACCCACCGAAAGCCCCTCTAAAAGTTATATATCGGGATTAGCCACGCATCTACAGGGAATACGATAATGAAGTCTTAATTTTTGAACTTTTGGAGAGAAATAAGTAGTCATCTAGTGAAATATTTCGAACCAGATTTCATAAATATAAGAATTTGTTCTTGACACAGTAAAAAGAAACACAAATACACTTTTGATGTAAAAATCTTTTTTTTCTTTTTTTTTTAGTTTTAAAACTTGCATGCTTAACACAATCATGCATACGCCATTATTTATCAATTTCATTTCAACATACATGAAGATTTAAACAGTTGAACAATTTTATTTAATAGACCTTTTTAATGTTGGAATCAGTTTGTGATATTTTTTAGTCTCATCTAAAATCGCAGAAGCAAACTCAATTTCAGCTTCTTCTATTGTACAGTACATGGCTTGTTAAACTTGGTGGTTATGCCATATTTTGTAAACCATTGGTTTCTGACTGCAGTTTACAAATAATACATACAAAGGCAGTTCCATAAAAACTAAGAGTATTTTTTTTGAGTTGGCTACAGTGCGAAGCGGAAGAATAACCACGTAGACGACTAACTGAATTAAGGAAGTATCTATGGCAACAGTCATTACCCGTGGCAGACGATTCTGGTTTTGTTATTGCGCAGTTGTTTAAGGTACGTCTGCGTTTCGCCATACAGCTATGGAGGTGAGTGATTCAGAGTTAAGAAGTGAAATGCGTTGTGCGCTAAAATTTTGTTATCGTTTGGATAAAACGGCTCCAGAAACTGTTCATTTAATGAAAAAAGCTTACAAATATAAATGTTTGGGTGCATCAACGATTTTTAGATGGCACCATGATTTCAAAAAAAGGGCCTTTGTCGGCAGAACTCGCTCCTAGGCCTGGTCGACCTGAAAGTGTTGTTACTGTTCGCATTCTTAACACTGTTTGGGCAATCCTGCAAGAAGATCGACGAATGACGTGTGAAGACATAGTGGCATCAACTATTATTAAACGTCGGCATTCCGTATTTTACGCGACAAAGTACTACTGCATCGTGTGTGTTCCAGATGGGTACCTCATCACCTGACGAGAGAACAATTGTTAGCCGGAGTTCAGGTGTGTCATTAGTGGAAACAAATGATTGCAAAGGATCCAAACTTTCTACACACAGTAGTAACTGTCGATGAAACATAGGTCCATTATTTCGACCCTCTCACGAAGCGAGCAACGAGTGTCTGGAAACAAACAATCTCGCCTTCTCCGAAAAAGTCCGCCAAACTGAATCAGCTGGGAAGGTGATTATGATAATTTTCTTTGATCATAAAGGTGTAGTCTACCAGCATGCCGTTCCTTCACAAATTACTGTCAATGCTGAGTATTACATTTCAGTCTTGAAGCGTATGTGACGACACATGTCGATTAAGCGACCGGAACTGTTAGGCAAGTGGACCCTTGACCATGCATGATAACACCCGTCCACATGTGGCTGCTTGTGTTTAACAATATCTTTCGAAATGCTGTATTGAAAGCATGCCACAACCTGCCTACAGTCCTGACTTCGCGCCGTACGATTTCTGGATGTTTCCAAGAATGAAGAAGTTCCGCGGCGCAACAGTCAACACTGATGCTGACGTTATTCAAGCTGTACAGGGGTCGCAAAAGCAGCTTCCCCAAAATGCCTTCGCCACATGCTTTGAAAAGTGGAATAAACGATGGGACCGTTGCATATCGTCCGAGGGAAGTTACCTTGAGAAAAAATAACATATTTTGCTGTAACTATATTTCTTCATTTTGTGTAATTTTACTCTCAATTCTAATGGGACGGCCGTTCTGCATGTATGAAATCATAAAGAAAATAAAAGACTCTGGCATTTTTGTTTTTTGGCAGCAGCCTACATTTTCAGAGGTATTTGAAAGTTTTCGTGTTTAGTAAACAAAGCAAAGTCTTTTCTTCCAAGGACACCACCGTCTGTTCATCCCTTTTCCGTGAGAAGATGCGTCCGAAAAATTGCTTGAAAATTTCTTCAATGCAGGGGCGCATATTAAAAACATGCATCCCAACCGGAATCTTCATCCAGAGGCACGTCAAAATCTTTCGGATAAACATCAAAGTTGCTTGTATCTGATGCTCCTGAAATCTAGAAATCACAGCGGAGTTAATGTCAATTCATACCTGATAAAAAAAGATCAAGAGAATATCGTGGTACTCTTTGTTAATAACTGATGCTATGCATCTTTCGCATGCCAAGATGTGAAATAAAGCGAGTAATTCGAGAGTACACATCTATTTATATACAACACTGCCTTTATTAACGTCATTCACAACCACACCGAGCCACAGACCGGTACATACTAAGTGGAATTAAATCATACAACAAACAATAAGGTTTACTAATTACTTACATTCAGCGGAACTTAGGTAGGTGAATTAATGAATGCTCTTTTCGTAAAACCAGATAAAGAAGACATGGGAATCATAAAAGTAAAGATTTTCCAAACTATGGCGGCGACAAGGGTAAATATTCCGACAGCTTAGTTTTTAAAAAACAATATTTATTATTATATATTATTCAAATTTAGACAAACGTAAGGAACGACTGTGACACCGATGTATATGACGTAGCTACGAAAGACCACCTGCGCACGCGCAAGCTAAAATCATGTTATACATCATTTTGAAATTCTGATCAGTAGCAGGTCGAGAGAAAGCCAAATTTCACTACGTTGTGCCGTTCTCATTGCATCAAAAATGCATTTTTGCAATGGCTTTTATCACATTTAGCATGAGGTTCTCATAATTTACGCAGATTGCAACGATATATTGTTACATTTATGCGAAACTTGATGAAATAATGTTTGGCGATAGTTTACTGAAATGCATTGTTGAGTAACAATCGAATTAACTATGTTGCGTCACTTCATGGGACAGCATTTAAATCCTAGATTTCAACAAGGGTTTTGACTACTTCCGTTACCCATTTTCGTTACATCAAATGGTTTTGCATGGAATTTACTGTGCTGCCAATAATTCATTAAATTTACCGTCAAAAGCACGATTTTAATAAAAAAGTTTATTATGTATAAATTTTAAAAACCTATATAAGGTGTACAGGAAAGTCCTTAAACAGGGAAATAACTTTTGAACGCAAAATGCCAGAGTTGTGGAAGCAGTGTGTATATATACAGTAAAGTGACTATGTTCTATCAGATGAGACCGATTGCAGCACCCCTAGCGGCGAATTTTGGAAGTTAGTGATCCTATCGCGAGAACCAAGAGAGATAGCGAAAAAAAGTCAATAGCAAACGTGTAGAGCGTCACCAATTTAGTATGAAATGACGCCCTGCATTAACCAAAAACTTCAATAGAAGTTCGGAAATGCAGATCTCTCGGTATCCGATCAGCGGCATAAATACGTCACTCATCGCGTGCAGAAGTGGGACATTATAAGGTGATGCAAATTTACTAATAAAACTAATACAGGTACGTGTCAGCAAGGTACAATTTGTTATGTACTGTACAGTAAAGTAGTAGGCAACTCATACGGCAGTAGGACATTATGAAGAAGAAAAACACAAAATAATGTTCTAGAAATACAAAATGTCAGTACTAATACTTAAGCATTCGCGATGTGTCCACCATCGGCAGCAATACACATCTGTATTCGAGCTAGAATTTCTTGTCGGACGTTCTGCATCATTTCAGGTGTTACGTTACTGCATGCTTGGATAATACGGGGTTGTAGATATTTGCCATACACGACCAAATGTAAGGCCACACGTAGCACGGATGTCTCTCGTACTGCAGTGTGGGTGGGCTGGCGCATATGCCAGGACGTGCACTGGCTGCACGTGCACACCTGCAAGTGTCGGCCTACCTGAACGGGAACGACTTGTAATACCCCCCGGTTTCTTTCAGCCGGCGAACGACATTGATGATAGTAGCCGGAGTAGGATGAGAACGATTAAGGAAACGTAATGCATATTGGCGTGCTGCCTCTCTTGCCCGACGACCGCATTCCCCGTACAACATTACCATCTCGCAGTACTCCTCGTTGGAATAACTAGCCATGTGTAGACTCGAAGATCCAGTCCACGCACTGTCTGACAAACCTTCCCTGACCGCCAATTTATGCTTCCCGATGAGTTATGACGTAGCGTTTCAATTTTCATACTTTCATCCATCCTTCGCAGTTTTGCAGGCAAAATTCCTTTACAGATTTTACGCTTTGCGATGTCATCCGTGAGGTATTTATGCCGGTGATCGGATACTGAGAGATCTGCATTTCCGGACTTCTATTGGAGTTTTTGGTGAATGTCGGGCGTCATTTCATACTAAATCGGTGACGCTCTATACGTTAGCTCTTGACTTCTTTTCGCTATCTCTCTTGGTTCTCGCGATAGGATCGCTAACTTCCAAAATTTGCCTCTAGGGGTGCTGCAATCGGTCTCATCTGATAGAACATAGTCACTTTACTTTATGTACACAATACTTCCACAACTCTAGCAGTTTACGTTCAAAGGTTATTCCCCTGTTTAAGGACTTTCCTATACACCCTGTATTACACATGAGCACTTTCGAGGCAGCGGCTGCCCCATCATCAGATGCAATAAGAAAAACATAGTACATCAATTTATATCATAGGCATGATGCATTGTGGGTAACTTTCAAAGAAAGCCAATGCTTATCTACATACGTCATATTGCGCTATTCGATCAAGATTTTTAGTTTGCTGCTTTCGAGAAAAATGTATATCATCAAAATAACAAAAAAAGGAGGGGCGAATACACACAGAAATATTCAATGGCTTGGGAAGGGTAAGGGGGAGGGACCAGTGGTGCACTTAGTGGGGTGGCCCAGGAATACAAGCCCTCCCCATGTGATATCACTTGGTCCTTCGTTCTTTGTTATTGGTTGCTTATTTATAAATATTTGTGTATATATTTTTAAATATACATTTTATGAATAATTGGAAATGGGCTTTAATATAGCGGAATTATTTTTATCTCTTCTCAACATTTTAGGACACGTTTTCTCATAGACATTTGTATTTGCATCTTCAATATTTTGAAGCACCCCAGTGAAGAAATCCAGGATGCACCACTAAGTGTGAGCGTGTGTGTGTGTGGTGAGATTAAACTGCTAGATTAGATTTGTCAGGTTTCTAGTACTCGTTTTGTTTGGTTTTCAAGCTTTTATTTATTTGAGATATTTTGAGCTCAACATCTACTTTTTCTTTTCTGGGTACTTCTTTAGAGGGTGGGGTAGAGATTTTTTCTATTTTATATAAAAATCCATTTTAAAAGGAAGGGAAAGAAAAATAATACTTTACGGAAGACGAACTTTGGTTGCGTTAGTAGCTGAACAAATATAAGAAAGTAATAATGGGCATGCGCTATTCGATCAAGACCGTGGAAGATGAGTGTTCTTACCGTGCCTATTATTTTTCAAACTTCCTCTCTTTCATTACTGAACCGGAAAAAAACCCCGTTACGTACAGGACTACAGAAGCTGATTGATTGCTTTTTCATCATACGGATGATTGACACCCAATACATTCGTTCGAGCAGATATCATCCAATTTCGCTAACCCCGAGTTAGTTCGTTCCAGCTGGTTAATCGGTTGACGCGTTTTAGAACTCTTTCTTAGGAACTGCCTTCGAAGTCTGAGTCTTCAAAGTGCAAATCATAGCTCACCTTCCGAAATAGAAATTTGGAATAAATGCCATGTTTTCCAGATTCGGAGTCCTACTGTTCTTCAGGTTTAGTCCCTGACGACTTTTTTTTTGCAGTTTCCTTTTAAAAAACAGGTGATGCCTAAGGAGACACAAGTTCAGCGCTCTCTGGAAGTTTAAAGGAAGATAACACGCGCACTGGGAGCGCCTTTTGAATGAATGGGTTTCCTCCCAACGTGAGCACTCTAAACTGAATAACAATAACTTTATGGAAATGGAGGCATGCTTGCTAATGAATCGGTCTCGTACCTTTTCACATGAACTGTTGTTGCGCACCTTTCTTAATACATACATGCATACATGTCATTAAATTGTTCTCTGAGATTCAAAGGTTAGCTCCACAAAGAAATACAAACAACCAGATAAATGTTTAACTAATTATTTACTTATTCCTGACGTATCAAACTTCTCCATTTACAGCGATCTCGACACACAACTCGAGCTTCACTGACATCCATCACATGACGTACACAAGACTTCTGTACTTCATACTCATAATATTTTTTTCATGCAAACATTCCTGAATCTGATCCTCCCATGACTTCCTTGGCCTTCCGCTGTCTTTCTTTCGCGCCATTTGGACTGAAAAAGTAAAGCATCTCATCACTCATTCTTTCAACATGGCCAAACCATCTAAGAATATTATTAGTCTCCACCTTGCTAACAACATTTTGCTTCACATTACACAACTGCAACACATCTTCATTCCTCACATAATCAGAACATGTCTTTCCACAAATCCCCCTTAAGTAACTCATCTCTCCAGCACACAAACGACACCTATGTCTCTTTTGTAGTACACAGGTTTCACTGCCATACATCAGAGTAGGAACAATTACACTTTCATACACAGCCATACGGGACCTTTGAGAATCCATCATTCCTGTGGAAACCTCCTAAAGCTATGGATTTCAATGAAAAATTCACACGCCTACTAATTTCACCATCTAATCTGTTCTCTCTGTCAAACATTCTTCCTAAATACACAAGCTCATTCACCTGGTCAATAACAGTGCCATTTATACTTAGATTGCAGTGCTAACAGTTCCTCGCTCAAAAACCATAATAGCTCTGTTTGTCATTTTCATGTAGGACTTCCGTCCACAGTGAGTAGAGTTTAGGTCCCAGCCACCTACAGCGAGATCGCCTTTTGGGCAGGACACAGAAACGGAAGAAATGAGAGCAAGTCTAGCGACTTTTAACAGAACAGTTTGTAGTGAGATTAGAGTACAGTAGATGGCGCCACCGTACAAGTACGATATTGCACATAGATGGGTGAGAGAATTTCAGGGAGGACATAGGAAAGGATACCCATTCAACCAGTGGGTCCAGCCTGGGGGCCGTCACTTTTACGTGCTCGTCCGATGCACGGCGGATATTCAGGGATTGTTAGTAAATCACACCATCTCTCAATCCCTGAATATCCGCCGTGCATCGGACGAGCACGTAAAAGTGACGGCCCCCAGGCTGGACCCACTGGTTGAATGGGTATCCTTTCCTATGTCCTCCCTGAAATTCTCTCACCCATCTATGTGCAATATCGTACTTGTACGGTGGCGCCATCTACTGTACTCTAATCTCACTACAAACTGTCCTGCTAAAAGTCGCTAGACTTGCTCTCATTCCTTCCGTTTGGTTTCTCCTTTATTTATACTCAGTTTGAATCTCATACAAACTTCATACATCCGGGACAAACATACTCTGCAACTCACCTTTGCTCTCGGCCAACAGGACAATGTCATCAGCATACAGCAATCTGCACACACACGGATATTACTAAGACAAAAACCAGTATTGTCCATCTCGGCATCACGTATGCACGCATCCATAAATAAATTAAACAGCCATGGTGATATTACACAACCTTGTCTGACTCCTGCACCAATAGAAAATCATTTTGATGCAACACCATTCACTTGTACACAGGCTCTACTGCTGCATACATGGCTTTTATACTATTAAGTAGATTTCCAGTAACATCATATTCATTCAATACCTTCCACAGAAGTATTCTATTTACTCAGTCGTAAACTTTCTCTAAATCTATGTAGGGAGCAAAAACTTTCTTACCAATAGCCAGATACTTTTCAATCATCATGCGTAATGCAAAATTTTGGTTAGTGCAGCCTCTAACAGGCATAAAACCACTATGAACATCTTACATTTTCTCTGTTGTAAGGCCTCGCACTTTTTCAATAATAAAGACCTTACCAAACACTTTCCCTGGCACACTCAGTAGGCTAATACCACGATATTTCTTGCAGTCAGTCTGATCTCCTTTTCCCTTATACAAGGGAACAATGATAGCATTCCTCTAATCCTGAAGGACCATTCCTAACTCTCAGCACAACTCGCAGATTTTAGTTAACCAGTCAATTACAGAGTTCACCACCATATTCCAACATCTCAGCAGTTATGCCATCAACTCCTAGAGCCTTAACCTTCTGAAGAGATTTTAGAGCTTTACACATCGTTTCTTTGTAACGTACCAGGAGATGTGACGTACCTGCCAGAAGGACGCAGACGTCATAAAGGCAGATAGGAATCAGAATAAAACGTCCGCGTAGCTCAATTGGTAGAGTGACTTATTCAGGAATGAGGGGATCCGGGTTCGAATCCTGGCGTGGACAGAAATGACGGAGAAATTTACTTCGTTATAATGGCGCCCGAACTATCCGGATGACCCGACCGTTCGAAATCTCGCATTGGTGTGATGTTATTTCCACACAGCGAGATAGGAAAAATAAGAGAATCCTTTCTCCAGCACTTCGAAAAAATAAATAAATAAATAAATAAGGGGGAGATGATGTAACGTATCAGGAGATGTGACGTACCTGCCAGAAGGACGCAGACGTCATAAAGGCAGATAGGAATCAGAATAAAACGTCCGCGTAGCTCAATTGGTAGAGTGACTTATTCCGGAATGAGGGGATCCGGGTTCGAATCCTGCGTGGACAGAAATGACGGAGAAATTTAATTCGTTATATCTCTCGAGATCACTCCTGTGCTTCTATCTCTCAGTGTGACACAGGAGGGATCTCTGAGAGAAGCGGCGTTTAAAGCTCTTCTTAATAAGAATATAATATGAATGACTTGAACAATTCAGATAATGTTCAAAACAGCAATTGGTTTACCAAAGCTATTTATCTCGCGTTTAGTGATGCTAGTCATTCTGAGTTCTCCTCGGGTAATTACTTTCATTCGAGTCCGTTTGAGAAAGAGGGGATGAAGGTGTTTGTTATGTAAGAAACTGAAACCCGAAGTTTTGATAACGTTTATTTCAGCACACGGCTCTTAATGCTCAGGTTAGCGGGAACAAAGACCAGCACTTTCTTTTTATTTATGGGGCGAGGGGGGGGGGGGATTTTTAACGACCACCGTTGGAGGGGGGAAATTACCACTGTAAGCAATTCGATGGACTACAAGCAGTTTCCCATCCCTAATTTGGTGCCACTGGTTCCAGGGAAAGGAGAGCGCCTGGGCGCTAAGACAAACACAACATCCATGCCTCACCAGGATTCGAATCGTGCCCCATCTTGGACAAATGGCCAGAAGTCTACGCTTTGACCACTGCGTCCTTGGAGCGCCTTCGTGGTTTAGCTAGTGTAATATTAAACCATTCATAAAAACAATATTAACAGAACAGGCCGTCCCGGTGCCCGAGTGGTACGAAGCACTAACGTCTGACCAATCTCTCTCTCTCGAGTCCAGGGTGCAGTTCCGGATGAGGCATGAAAGATGCGTTTGGCTGATGACTCTGTGTCTGTCCCCTCCCTGGACCAAGTGGACTGAAATTGAGGACGGATGACTTCTTACAGCCCTTAGAGTGGCTTGTAGTGGCGGCGTTAATCCGCAAAATTAAAAGAAAAAACTGAAAAATACATTCGCCAAGGTTGTTATTTGATTTATGGTATAAAACTTTATTGCTGTCCGAAACTCGAATATGCATACGTAGTACAAGAGGCGGTTTCAGATGATCTTATTTAGCACAGATCAGTAGCGAGGCATGACTTTTTCAATAGTGTTATCATAGTCCCTAATTCAGTAAAGTTTTTTTACATTGCTTCTCTTCCCGAGATGTTTTTTGTGGGTGGTAGGGGAGAATTTGATTATTAGAAACAGAAATTCCCATATTTTTATTTTCAAAAACTTTGTCTCTTGAACAATATAAAGCACAACGGCATATTTTTTATACCAGAACTGCGGTGATCATTTTCCAGTCAACGAATTTGAAAGTAGATCGGCAAATTAAGTGGGAGAGATATAGCTCAAACAAAATTCCATTATGTGTTTTCTAAACTGAATCACATGATTTACGGAGCCAATCTGTGTGAGGGATATTTCATGACGTCGTTTCAAGATTCTGGACCTGCCTAAGCCGCACTCATAATCTTTACTCTAAGCGTTGTGTTCTGGAGAAAACAAGGACACGGCCCACAGCAGTGCCTACGTTTTTCGAAATCACACAGCCACGATTAATCAGAATATCAATAACCTTGAAAGTGGCACACTACATTTTCAGATTGTTTTTTTTTTTCAATTACTTTAACAAATAAGTGATTTCAGTCATTTTTGGTTTTTATTTTTTCAGCACAATTTCAGGCGCAAAATAGCGAATTGAACCAATTCGTAACCACCCAAGAACCTTCACTCACGACACTAATATTCTAAGTGTCGGACATGCCTATAGATGAAAGACTACCTACCACTATGGTTGTTTAAAACACAGTTTGAAGGTAAAAAACGTAAGAGAAGCACTGAAATATTAAATTTAAAAAAAAGATTCACAAACTCAGAACAAGCGGCAGAACCAAATCTGGAGTGGTGACAGCGAAAGCCTCTGTGGGATGAGACAGGAAGAGCTCCTACGTTCTCTTCGAATTCGTACGCCAGCTCAGCTTGCAAAACTATTAGTGTTTCGTAACAAGTATTGGAAGTGGAAATAGCTGTTCTTTCTCTTGACAATGGCTTCACCATCTGCTGCTCCACACAGTAGACCGACGTGCAATTTTATTTCGGCTGCCAATATAGTTCAACGAGGTTACGGGTAATTTGAACTACATTACATTTTCCTATTTGAGTAAACTATTTCTATTTATTTAAAACTTTTTCCAGTTTTAATACTGGATATAAACATGATTGGCCTCTTATACATATCTAGTATTACCACTGGAAACTAAGTCTGACACAGAGATAGTTTCCAGTGGTAATACTAGATATAAACAGGATTGGCCTCTGACACAGAGATAGTGAAAACAAATCTTCAAGTAAATGGGGTTCACTTACAAAAGGTTGTTGCCGCATTTAAACAAAACTGAATCAGGTAATGACAGTAATTATCTTCCAGCATCAAGGCTGTTTTTTTAGAAACTTGTTCCCAAAGGGAGGAAAAGAAAGATCTAAGACGTTAAATTTCTGGATACAATCAGCGCCACTTTTGCCGATTTCTAACAAAGAAACAAAAGTTTGTTCCACTTCGTGAAGTAAAATTGTACCAGAAAACTGAATAATAAACTGAACATCGTAGTGCTGGTTGCAACAGTTAGTACAAAAGCAATTGTTTTTAGAGAACTGTTAGAAGCACTGACATAAGATGAGATGAAAATATGGACTGTTCAGAAAAAGTCTGACTATTACAGAAAGAAGGACATTAATAGCACGAAAAAGCACTTCATGAGTTTGATTATTATCAACAACATGAGTGCGTAATATAATATACACATGAAACAGTCATAGTGTGATACTTTCCGCGTTTAAACAAGAGAACACCTTACTGACGTACGGCTGAGAAGCACACGAGGCTTACCTTGGTCAGTCAGTGCGTTGTGACATCTTATTGTTTGTCCACAACCTCTTGCAACCTCCGTAACATCCTGCAGATGATTCGGTTCAGCTGGCTTCAGAGTCATGTCGCCCACAGAGACAGGACTAAAGGTCACTACTTCTGAAAATCTCGAAGATCCAGATGATGCCTATCCAAGCTCCTCTTTAATGCATCCCAGACACCCTCGATGGGATTATGGCCGGTGCACCTCAGTAAGACTAAACTCGCAATACGGCGATCTTCTAGCTGGATAATCACAATTTGCGTTAAAAGAGAACGTATGTTATTATTCACTAAGAGGAAACTATGGCCTGTCGCTCGGTGGAAACGTGTCGCCCTATTCCAGATGAGGTCGACTCGGTGCATGATAGAGCTCATATGCCCTCGACAATCATGAATATCTGTGCAACCGTTGGAGTAGATCCCATGATCTGGATTCATCGGTGAATAAGACGCTTTGCCAATCTTTGTGATACAATAGGTGTTATCACATCCACTCATATCTTTCTTACTACGTTGCCGTAGACGTCTCCACCATAAATCTTCCTGATGCACTTAATTGTGGACGACTTGATAACTTACCGTGACACGGTGCCACTTCTCAGAGAATCTCGGATGTTGTAGCACCGCTTCATGCATCACAAAGTTTGATAATTAGACTCCAAAGTTTGATAATTAGACTCCAAAGTTTGATAATTAGACTTCAAAGTTCGATAATTAGACTCCTGCAGGTTTCTACGATCGTTCATTGTGATATACCAATCTTGCCAGTCCATAGTTGTCCTAGGACGACCACTTCTCTGTCGTTCTGCTACATCGCCGTGCCCCAAACAAGGCGCATGCATTCGAATTATCACTTTTCAGAATAAAAAGATATGCTTCAACATCTGTTGGTCTGAGCTTGTATTTTAGTATTCCAGTTGTTCTATCCCGTTCTCCGACCATCAGACCTCCCCTCTGAATTGTACACATCCTGACAAAAATGTTAGAGATGCGCACCATTAAGACACACCTTAAGACACCCTTAAGACACTCCTTAGCACACTGACTGATTCGAAGTCAAGTTATCTCTCGTACATATTTCTTGCGCCTGCGCAAAAATGAGACCAATACAGAACCAGAAATTTGCATGCCGTTGCATTTCGTACTCTCTTAACTGCCATCCTCATCTGACAACATTTGCAAAAAACACGCATCTGTTGTTCTAAATCACAATATAATTACTTTTTTCTCTTTTGAGTAGTTCATTTTTAAGTGCACTTTGTAAAATTAAGACGCAGGAAAATGCTACGATTAGAGTTAGCTGATGTCAAAAGGATACTTTAGATCAGTTGACTAAAGATTGAGATAGCATGAACGAGAAATTTTAAGTTATACTGCCCAGTAAGAACATTTCGTTATTAAAGGTTCAAAAATTCATTTTACAGAAATTAGGCAGATCTTTAGAATCTAAAGTGTGATAATTAGATACAAGAGAAGTAGAGTTTTCCAAAGAATATGGAAAATATTTCTTAACACCAACTACTCTTAAAAGTCATAGTTCTGAAAGCAGTAGAGATGTTCGTGTAATTCTTCAAAGTGCTTATATTTCTTCTAAGAGACAACATACCTCGTTTTAGAAAATTCTACGTATCGATGCGGGTAATGTAATGGTGATGGATGGTGGGAGATATTTCCTAGGATTCCTACTTGCACAGAGAGTAGGGACTTTATTAGAAACACCGTGATACCTACATACAGAAAACTATACTCATAGTAAGTACAGCATTTTTTAACAAGGAGTTCCGTGGGGAAAGAGAAAGAATTCTCTGAAGGCAAGTCAAAATACACATAAGTCATGTGACGTACTGCAGAGGTAAAACACGTGTCAAGACGACAAATATGCAGCGGTACATTCCGTCCGTGTGGCTTAGTTGGGAGAGCAACTTACTCGTCACAACACAAATATCCCGTCACGGACAAATTTGTGTTTTCACAGTGGCGCCTGAGCGTAAAAATGGATCTACTGGCCTTTGGGTTCTTCGAAAAACGTGTGATGCTTGTTTGACTCATCGTCTGGAATTAACAGAAAAAAAAAGTCGTTCTTCGCTTCGAAAAGAAAAACAAAATTAAAAGAGAGATGATGTGACGTACTACAGAGGTAAAGCACGTGTCAAGACGACAAATCTGCAGCGATGCACTCCGTCGGTGTAATTTAGTTAGGACAGCAACTTACTCCGGAGTGCGGGAGCGCTGTTTCGATCCCATCACGGATAAGCTTGTGTTTGCACAGTTATCTAAAGCATTGATGTGTGGCATTAATTGCTTATTAGGCTACAAAAGTATGAGGGTTGGCATTTTGGGATGAAATCCTCAGAGTGTGCATACACCATTTCCCCGTCTTTTGCGTTACTTAAATCAAGTTCAGAAGAAGAATCTGTGAGATAGAGACCTGATTTTTGAAGTGAGAAAAAGAAAAAGTGATGGCATATTGGAGCGTCTAGTGTAGATGGATAATTTGAGCTTCAAGTCTCCATAAGCACAATTCTATTTTACAGTTTTCAGTTACGAAGTTACATCATTCATTACTGCATTTATTCATCCTCATGCACTGCCCGCTCAGTGAAGAATAAGAACAGAAGAAAAAAAGCACGTACTTTTGGGATAATTGGTGGTTGAGGTTGCGTAGCTTTTTCTTTGAGTCCTTGCCAATGGAAACCTTGAAACCACCTTTGAATACAATAAACATGTGTGAGAACAGTGTAACAAAGGTACAAAAACATTAAAAAAATCTTGATGATGTACAAGGGTTGGGCAGAATAATGGGAACACCACGCTCAGAGACGTGACTTTTAATGCAGCTGCGTACGTCGCAATACGAAAAGGTATCCACCACTTTTTGGTTCTAATAACTTCAAGGTCCTGTTTAAGTGCATTCAAAGTGTGTTGTTGAAAACTTTATTTCAGGGTGACAACGAAAGAAGGCTAATTGTTGGTGCCTTTGTGACAACAGTCGCCAGGATAGTGGGGGTATCGAGAGCTACTGTGTCTAGCGTCGTGACAGCATACCGTGTTCGTGCCCAAACCTCGTCTGCGAAACACAAGAGTGGCCGGAAAACGACCCTGACTGATAGAGATAGGTGAGCATTGTTACCCGTAATAAGAAGACTACGGCGCCGAAAATTAGTGCGGATCTCAATCTGTATCTCCAGACCCCAGTATCAACGAAAACAGTGAGCAGGGAACTGCTTAAACAAGATATTCATGGCAGCGATGCTATTGAAAAATCTCTGGTGACCCGGATGATTGTAAAGCGGTGGTGGCAGTGGTACCAGGAGCATACAATGTGGACTTCCGATGCACGCAAGCGTGTAATGTGGTCCGATGAATCTCCATTCACACTGTTACCCACCACAGGACGTGTTTACGTGTAGAGAACACCGTCAGAAGCGTACAACCTAGACTCTCTGCTCCAACACTGAAGAATGGTGGTGGTTCTGTCATGCTCTGGGATGTCATCCCGTGGTTTTCAGCAGGTCTCCTGATCACCTTAAAAGGACGGATGACTGGACGGCGTGTGAAACCATTTTGACCGACCAAGTCCATCCAATGGTTCAGGCATTGTATCCCGCAAGGGATGTTATCTATCAAGTTGATAACGCCCAAATTTACAGATCTCGAAATGCCCAGTCATGGTTTGAGGAACGTGAGGATGAACTCTCACACCTTTCTCGTCCTCTTCAGACTTAAACATCTTCGAGCCACAATGTATAACGAAGTGAATTTCTCCGTCATTTTTATCCGCGCCGGGGTTCGAACCCGGGTCCACTCATTCCGGAATAAGTTGCTCTACCAATTAAGCTACGCGGACATTTTATTCTGATTCCTATCTGCCTTTATGTCGTGTGCGTCCTTCTGGCAGGTACGTCACATCTCCTGGTACGTTACATCATCTCCCCCTTATTTTTCTTTTTTCTTTCGAAGTGCTGCTCATATTTTTCCTATCTCGCGGTGTGGAAATAACATCACACCAATGCGAGATTTTGAACGGTCGGGTCATCCGGATAGTTCGGGCGCCATTATAACGAAGTGAATTTCTCCGTTATTTTTGGTCTACGTCGGGATTCGAACCCGGGTACGCTTATTCCGGAACAAGTTGCTCTACCAATTAAGCTACGCGGACATTTTATTCTGATTCCTATCTGCCTTTATGTCGTGTGCGTCCTTCTGGCAGGTACGTCACATCTCCTGGTACGTTACATCATCTCCCCCTTATTTTTTTTTTTTTTTTCGAAGTGCTGGAGAAAGGATTCTCTTATTTTTCCTATCTCGCGGTGTGGAAATAACATCACACCAATGCGAGATTTTGAACGGTCGGGTCATCCGGGTAGTTCGGGCGCCATTATAACGAAGTAAATTTCTCCGTCATTTTCGGTCTACGCCGGGATTCGAACCCGAGTACGCTTATTCCGGAATAAGTTGCTCTACCAATTAAGCTACGCGGACATTTTATTCTGATTCCTATCTGCCTTTATGTCGTGTGCGTCCTTCTGGCAGGTACGTCACATCTCCTGGTACGTTACAAATGGTCTGTGTTGGAAAACAGAGTAAGATCCCGTTATCCTCCTCCTGCAACTCTCAAGGACTTGGAACAGTTTCTGTATGAAGAATGGTGTACCATTCCACTAACCACCACCCAGAATTCTTATGCGTCCATTCTAAGGAGGATTCAGGTGGTTTTGAATGCCAAAGGTGGTTCTACACCCTATTAAGTACGCAAAACTTTCTTTTCCTTGGTGTTCACATTATTCTGTCCAACCCCTGTATATATCGGTAGAAACGTCACCATGCAATAAACTCGTGCACTAATGAATTGTTTCTAGCTTAAACCTCAATCAAATGATATCCAAAACGAAATACAAGTAAATTATCACCGCTGTTGAAGATCTTCACAGTGCAACTGAAAGGTTCCCAGGCTATGAAATTAAAAATTGATACCTCGTAGATATAGACTTGAGAAGTTTTATCTGTTTTATGTTCAACGTAATCTCCTTCACGTTCAAAGCAGGCTTTACCGCGTTCCTACAAAGTCCGGAAGGTGATCTCGAACGCTTCAGAAGGAATCACAACAATTTACTCTCTCACATTATAGATCGTTGGAATATCTTGGAAATGCTTTAATCTCTTCGACTGAGATTTATTTTTTCAGAATCAGAAGTTTGCCGGCGCCAAGTCTGGAGAATAGGGTGGGCGTTAGAGTACATACTTGCTTTTCTGCGAGAAAACGCCTAACACCACCGGCGATGTGACACTGCGTGTTATCATTAAGGACAAAATCCAGGACTAACGCCCAGTTACCTAACTGTCCCATTACACCCAAATAATACTGTCTGTTTAGCGATAATCATTATGGGACAACTGACAATGAATCACTCTCTTCGAATCGAAAAGAAAAATGCTAAGCATGGATTTTATAAGTGATTTTTCAAGGTGAACTTTATTTAGCTCCAGTTTTCTGAGGCTCAGCTGTATAAATCTTTATTTTTTGTTTCGGGATTTTTAACAAAGCACATCTTTTCGTATAACGTGGCGATTTTATGCCAGAAAGTTTAATCTTTATCAACGAGTTCAATTAACTTGCGAGGGCATCAGCCCACACCTTTTATTGCTCCCGTGCCAGAAAATCTGCGCGGAACAAACTTTGCACTCACTTTCTGCTTCTCTAACTCGTCCTGCAAAATTGTTCAGACAATGTCTTTTCCGATGGCTAGCTCAGCACTCAACATTCTCGAAGTGATGTGCCGGTCCTCTGCAATCAGTCGCCGAACTTCTTCTACTGAGTTTTCATTTCGACCATTAATGATCATTTTCTCTGTTAGTCGTCTTACAGGGATTGCCAAAACATAAAATATGTGAACAAGAAAAGAGGAGGAATACATTACATAGATATACACTGAAGAGCAATTGAATTAAAGACAGTTGGCGTTATGCAAATGTGGGGCTGTGGGCGGCCCTGTAAACGGAAACGACATGACGTATGCAGCGATCCGACAATATAAGGAGTGATGCGACGGGTCGGACGCAGTATGGCTAAGACGAAGGATCTAAGCGCATTTGATCGTGGGCAAATTGTCGGGGCCCGACGAATGGGTCACTCCATCTCGGAAGTCGTGCAGGCACTGGGATTTTCATGAGCCACTGTGTCACGGGTTCACCGTGAGTACATCGAATCTGGTAAAACCATCCCTGCAAGGGCCAAGTGCCGTGGACAACAGCGTGTGGACGAGCTGGGTCATCCGCGGATAGCTCGCATTGTAACAGCGGATAGACGGGCCACAGTGCAAGAAATCACTCGGCAATTTAACGCTAGTGCACAAAAACGTGTAAGCAGCCACACCATCCAGAACCATCTCCTCGCTATGGGGTACAGAAGCCATCGTCCCACGAGGGTACCGCAGCTGACCGCACATCACAGGGTGCAAAGATTAGCATGGGCGCGGGAACATCGCCACTGGACCCTGGACATGTGGAAAAATGTTGCCTGGACTGATGAGTCGAGATTCATGTTGGTACATGCGGATGGCAGGATACGAGTACGGCGCAAACCACATGAAGCGATGGGTCCTTCTTACCAGCAGGGTACTCTTCAAGTTGGTGGGGGTGGCATTCTCGTCTACGGACTGTTTACGTGGACTGAAATGGGACCCCTTGTACGTGTGACATCGTCCCTCACAGGTCAACGTTACCAGGATATCCTGGACGACTATTTGTTCCCGTTTGTGCGTCTTCAACATCCCACTGGGGACCTGATCCTGCAACAAGACAATGCACCGTGCCATCGCTCCCGAACTGTATCCGAATGGTTGGATGAACACTCCACCGACGTGACTTCGCTTCCATGGCCAGCTAGGTCACTTGACCTCAATCGCATCGAGAACTTCTGGGATGCCATCGAGAGAGATGTTCGAGGTTCTGACCCCCCCCTCCTCCATCAAATGTTCGTGAACTGTGGGAGCTTGTTCAGGGGTCGTGGATCCGTATGGCTTCCAACGCTTCCGGTGTCTTGTCGTGTCCATGCCGAGACGAATCGCCGCCGTCATCAGGGCGAAAGGTGGTGCTACACGTTACTAGACAGGTGTCTCTAATTCAGTTGCTCTTCAGTGTAAATCAAGCTGTTTTCTTCATGTAATATCATCATCATCATCATCATTGTCAACCATTATCAATCCACTGCTGGACGAAGGTCTCCCCAAGTTTCCTCCACAACGGTCTGTCTTGTGCCAGTCTCCTCCATGTCACCCCTGCATACTTTCCGAATTTCATCCACCCATCTCCCATGTGGTCTTCCTCTGGGTCTTTTCCTGTCCCTTGGAGATCCAATCTAAAATTTCGGCTGTCCATCGATGATCTGTCCTTCTGGCAGTATGTCCAGCCCATTGCTATTTCAGGGATTTAACTCTGATCATGATGTCTTCCACTCTTGTCATTTTTCGGATCCACGAGTTCCTCTTCTTATCTCTCCTGGTTACACCAAGTATGCACCTCTCCATGCTTCTTTGAGTTGTCTGCAGCCTTTGTATGTCTCTTTTAGTTAAGGTCCACGTCTCTGCACCATACGTAAGCACTGGAAGGATGCATTGATCAAACACTTTTCTTTTAAGACATAATGGCATATTGCTCTTGAAAATTATGCTGTTTCTTCCAAAAGCTCTCCAGGCAAGTTTTGTACGCCGATTAATTTCTTCATCAATGTGACCCTCACTTGATATCTGCTGTCCAAGATAAACGTACGTATCTGTTATCTCCAGCTTTTCCCCATCAATCGATAAATCTTCATTTCTTGTAAAAGCATTGAACATCACTTTTGTCTTCTGAAAGTTCATTTTTAATCCCACTTCTTTACTCTTGTCAGCAAGTTCCTGGATCATACTCTGCAGCTCTGATGGGGTAGTTCCAAAAATGACTACGTCATCAGCAAAACGAAGGTGGGTTAGATAATCTCCATTAATCTTTATCCCCTTGTTTTCCCAGCTCAGTGACTGAAAAACACCCTCCAATGTGGCATTAAAGAGCTTCGGAGATATGGTGTCACCTTGTCTCACTCCTTTCCAATTTTTATGTGTGTTGTATTTTCAAACAGCCTAATCTTTGCACTTGCATTTTCATATATGTTATTAATAATATTAATGTATGCATCTTCAATACCACAGGTTTTCAAAGCCATTGTAACTGCTGATGGTTTCACCGAATCAAAGGCTTTTTCATAATCGATAAAAGCCATGCACAATGGAAGTTCATATTCCCTCGCTCTTTCAATTAGTTCTCTCAGCACATGGATATGATCTATTGTGCTGTAGCCACTCCTGAATCCAGCTTGTTCTCTCGGTTGAGCCATGTCCAGTGTTACCTTCAAGCGGTGTGAAAGAACTTTAGTGAAGATTTTATAAACTACTGATAGGAGGCTGATAGGTCTGTAGTTTCCGAGATCCTCAATGTCACCTTTATTATGTAGCAGGATCATTGTAGCGGTGTTCCAATCCTCAGGAATCTTTCCTTCATTAAGGCATCGAGTGAAAATTTGGGCGAGTACTGTTTCGATTTCTCCACTTGCTTCTTGTATGATGTCTACAGTAATTCCATCTTCTCCTGGAGCTTTTGCCCGCTTCATGTTCTTGATTGCATGTGCAACTTCTGCTGGAAGGACTGGAGGAACTCTGGTACTGGTATCTTTCATGATGTCTGGAGTGCATGTATCATCCCTTTCATATAATTTGGAGTAGAAATCTTTCACTCTTGTCAAAATTTCGCCTCTATTTCTTGTTACAGAACCATCTTCTTTTCTCAGTGCCATAATCTGTTTTCTTCCCTTACTGAGATGTCCCTTTGCTATCTTTAGGCTTTGGTTGTTTTCAATTGCTTTCCTCACTAGTTCACAGTTGAATTTTCTTACGTCTTCAGTGATACGTTTTCGTACTGTCTTGCATAGCTCTATATATTCCACTTTGGAAGTCACATCTTCTTTAGTTGTCCTCATCTCTCTTCTTTTTTGCATCAACATTTTCGTTTTTCCTGATAATTTATTTACACGCAACTTGTTCTTAGACCCAGCTAATTTTGTTGCTGTTTCCATAAGAGCTTTGGTTACTTTTCTGTTAACTTCAGAGATGTCCACTTCTTCCGATGTTAGGCCTTCTAAAGCAGAGAACCTGTTCTTCAGTTCCAACTTGAAGGTATTATGGTGTTTTTAAGGTTGGTTATGTCAATACATTTTGTTTGTCTTATGAGCTTGCCACGTTCAAGTTTAGTGTTGAGGTGCATCTTACATCTCACATGTAATATAACTACAGAAATTTGAAAATTTAGTCGTCCTGGAACGGGAATCCAACTCGCATCTCCCGATTTGGGCTCGAGTATGCTAACCCTTACTCCACCCAGGACAATAAAATCCAAACAACTGTGGCATTAAATTTTCAAATTTCTGTGGTTATGTTATTTTTAAAGAGCAGTTTGATATATGTCTATATTAATTATTCCATGTGTTTCCAACTTGATATTTACTCATTTGCTGAGGAATATATATTTAAACTCTAGAATTCCTTTCCTGTGTGCATGTTCCCAAAAGATAGCTATTACGAACTACAATGTATTTATAAACGCATAAATTGAAATTCCAGTACCTACTCATTTCCGAGGAACACAATTACTGTAATATTTGAATGGGTTCTTATCAGTAAGCATGCAAACTGTGTTTTTTGAATCTCTTTTTAGTAAAAAATCAAATAAAGAAATATGAAGAAGTATAAAATTGGCTTAATAGAAATATTTGGTATTCAACGGTTGAACTGAATGGTTTTTTCTACCTTTCGCTCTAGTAGAAGCAGCTTTGTTTGGTTGATAAGTTACCTTCCCTACTCTGGAAATTCCCTCTTAATATCCGAACTGGGTCCGATTCAAGTCCCAGATGAGACATGGATGGTATATTTATCATACGGCACTGCCTTTTTCCCCCTCCCTTGAGCGAGTGACCCAAAATTAGGGACGGGCGACTGCTTATAGCCCTGAATTGCTCATAGAGTTCGTTAAATATCGAAGCAAACAAACAAATTCTCTGACCACCTGAAGTCGATATCAAACGTGCTTCGTCAAAATGTATTTCAAAAGTCCCACAACTTACAGTGTTTTGAAATGTTTAGAAGTATAACCATTCAAAGCCGTCATGTTGTATTGCCCATCCCTAATGCAGGGACTGGTCACGACAAAGAAAATACAGCGAACGAGGTCTTTTCTGCCCGTGGAGGAATTCGAACCCATGTCTTCCTATTCTGGTGCGGGATATTCTCCCAGTTTGAACTGCGCCGGCAAGGCTTAACGTTGAAACTTCCAGTTTTGACTCAAGCATCACCTCAATAGCACGTCACAAAGACGTTCATATTATCTTTCGCACTCGAACCAGACCAACAACCAGAAACCCACACTCTAGATTCAAATCAGTGCACCAAAGTACTATACGAAACATTCTTTTTGAATTCTGAAAAGAACACTTCCTTTTTATTTTCACTCCCTTGGCGCTTACTTGTGTTTTTTTATGTCAGCTACTCCACCTTTTTGATATCCTAGTCTTTCTGAAGGATTTTCTCTGCACAGACGTTTTATGAGGTTTTGTGCATTCTTAGTAATGACCTTTGGAAACGCAATCATGTCTATGCCTTTTAAGATGATGTTGTAGATTTTCATTGGATCTTGTGCTGTAAATGGAGGCCTGAAAAAGACAAAGAATGCATGCTTTCACAAAGTAACAAAATTGACAAAAACTAATGTAACTAAGTGCACATTTCATAGAAAGTTTTCTACATTTAATCAATGCTATTGCTGCATTGAAAGAAACATGTATTCTAATTTTGGAATTGTTGATAAAAATGCAGTACATCCCAGTACTGAGACGAACCGAGCCTGAACCCAGATTTTTGAAGATTAATCCAAAACCGAACTGGGTTTGAGCGGGGTTTGACTGCATAATATTTGTTATGGTTTTGTCTCGATCTCTGAATTTTCTTCTTTTTGTTTAACTCTGATTTTGTACGATTTAAGCGCCTTTGATTATACTTCCAAGTTGATAAAGAGAATTCCATAGTGGATATGGGAGTAAAGCTGGCACTAGGGAGGGCTATGTATTCTGGGTTTGGAAAGCAAACGCGTGAGTCACGCATTTGTGTGTTTCTGTGGAGAAGGAAGATCTTCGAAAAATGTACGTACTAGAGAGTAGATACCACGCTGTCGAAATTTCTCTCCTTCCCCCTAAGCAACTCTCTGATAATTTTATTGAGTGAGGTACGAAGATTGCAGCACAGTCCGATTTTCCTGGATCCAGGGTAACCGGAAATGTTTTAGAAGGAAATGAATAGTCAAAGAAAATCGTGCACCTATGCAATATAAACAGATAGATGAACCTTCCCCCATTACTAAGTTTAGAAGCATATTGGTTATTGAAGAGGAAGGAGAGAGTGGAAGTCGGCAAAAAGAATTTTTTTTTCTCATTAAAGCCTAGAGTCACGGTTTTTGGATTCGGAAATGTCTCGCGCTCGTAAAATTGAACACGAAGTCAGCACTTAGTACAGACAGGGCACCTATTTCCACTCCCACTTATTAATAGAATAAATCTATCTTCCATTTTTCCCATTACACTAAGTTGGTTTTTGGTTTAAGCTTCCACAACCATTTCTACACATATTACCAATATTAATTTAATAGAAATATTGTAAAATTCATTTTTAAGCTAATTAGCACTGAAGTGCGAAAAGTCATGGGATACGTACCTAGTATCGTGTAGGATCTCCTCTTGACCGGTGAAATGTAGCAACTCGACGTAGCATCGATTCAACAAGTGGCCGAAAGACTTTAGGAGAGACGTTAAGCCATGCCTTCTGAGTAGCCTACCACAGTTCCCTGGTATTTGTAGGTGCAGAATCTTGGGAGCAAATGGAACTTTCCACCACGTCCCATAAGTGCACTCTTGGGTTAATGTCGGGCAAACGTGGTGGCCACAGTATCCGTAGGAACTGTCCAGAATGCTCGTTGAATCAATTTTTAACAACTTGGGCCCGATGACATGGTAAATTGTCAGTCCGGAAAATCCCATCATTGTTGGAGTACATGAAATCTATGAAGGACTGCAAATGGTCACCTAGCAGAGTAACAAAGCGATTTCTGGTTAATGACGTGTTTTCAGGAGCCCAGGTGAGGCGCCGTGTCAGATGTCGCGGTGTTAACAAAGGCATTCTGGTGGGTCTTCTCCCATACCCTATAGAAGCTAAACTACGCTGCACTAATCTGGTGATCTGGTGAGCTGGTGGATATGTTTCTGGTACCTTCCGCATTGAATGTGGATGTTATTTGAGCCAGTGTCGTTTGCCTGTTACTATGGACACTCCTCTTTAGACGCCGCTGGTCACGGTCATTCACACCCGTGGTTAGCCACTGCGCTGTCCACGGTGGGTAGTAATGCCTTCCATGAGGTATTCTTGGTACACAAGTGACACTGTGGATCGAGGGATGTTGAATGTTTGCACAACTTCGGAAACTGAATGTCCCATCCACACCTGGCTCTCATTACCATGCCTCTTTCAAACTATAATAATTCACGTCGGCTTACCATAATCGTACTGGCGGTTGTTCAACCTGACTCACGAGATTACACCTCGCAACTGATAAAAACCGTAGGGTGCGTCGAAGCCTTTATACAATGGTAGCGCCAGTTAAAAATTTGCACACTGCTATTCCATGACTTTTGGTACTTCAGTGTATAAATACGCTGGGTTGAAAATTAGGTCGGGGCTCACAATCTGTTGTTGCTTCGGGGCTATCTAATTGTATTACGGCACTGTTCTGCTTGTAGTTTTCTAAATGCCCTAAGAACCATAGGGTCTTCCAGTAAACAACTGTGTCTTCATCGACACTTTCGCCACAACGTGTTTAGACGCGATCCTACAGTTCCGCCCAGGTGGCACAATGGCATAACCGCTGGCTTTAGACTATTCGTTCGTGATGGGTCCGGATTCAAATCCCGATGAGGCATGTATGTTGTGTTCGGTACTGGCTCTCCCTCTTCCTGGAAAAAGTGACCCTAAATTAGAGACGGATAACTGCTTATAGCCCGTCGAGTAGTTCACAGTGGTTGTTAGACCCCAAACCAAACCAATCCCATGGCGACTAAACCATCCGTTGGAAGCCTAGTACGTTTTCAAGGTTTAATCTAGAGGCTACTTTAACAGCTTTCTCCTCTACTAACGGGACGTTAGTAGAATACATTTCCTCAAGCTGTTCTTGCAACTTTTTTTTCATTTAATTTGGTGTAGAAGATTTAACGTTTCCATGAGATTCTTGTCTGCGTTTCACTTCTACATCCGGAAAGATTTGTTCACTTTTCATAATGCAGTAAAACGATGACAGTGCAAGATAAAATTTTTGTGCCATTTCTACTGTCGATGTGTTTAGGTTATTTTCCCCTACATGAATAATTTCAACTTTTCCCATTATTATGGGCTATCTCCTTTCGCTACCCAAACAGAAAGAATATCAATAAACAAAAGTGGAAAAATAACAATGATGAAATACAATATCTTTAGCAAAACCACTAGATACGTAGAGAAACACAGTGCGAAGAAAAAGAAAAAAAAACAGAACCACGTGACCCCGCTGAGGTTCTATCACCTATCAAACTTTTCCCTGAAGGAACAATCATGTACAAGAATGGTGATGTCCCTTTTCTTGCTCCGAAATCCGAAATCGACAAAGATCGACCCTCTTGTAGGGGAGGGGGAGGGGGGTTTCGTGATGTATTTGCATAGCCCCGCACACTGTCTTTATTTAGTCTGCATTAGTGATCAATAAAAATGGCAAAGTTGTCTCAAGTGGCACTATAAATTAACCTGAAGATTTGAAGCACATATACATTTTTCATTTTTTTCATATTATGTCGAGGCTTATAGTTATAGGAGGTAAGTTTACACTAAATGAGAGCTATTCAATAAATTTAGGAAAATATTACGTTGCTTGTAAAGGCAGGGGTTTATACCCCCCCTTCCAATATATCCTCAAATCTTCTCAAACACCCAATTTTTTGAAATTTTTCCCAATTTTTGATCCTGGCTTTAAAGTCTAAAAATTTAAGTTAAATATTTAGTTAAAACGTATATATACAAGTCGTATCAGAATAATATGGCCACTTACCCAATAATACGAATAACACCATCTGCACAGATGACAGCGGCAAGACCCTGGTAGGTTGCCCAAGGCGCACGTGCCCATTCGGGCTACAGAAGAACACGGAGTTCCCGGAGGTGAACTGATTGTGGGTCGGCACGTCGAACCTTTTCGATCCAAATAGTACCACAGGTGCTCTATAGGATTAAGGTCGGGCGATTTCTCCGGCCAAAGGAGAACGGAGACGTCGCTTTCGTGTTCCTAAAACCAGTCACGCACCCCTTTAGCGACGTGGCATGACGCATTGTTCTTTTGGTACACACCATCACCACCAGCATGAACGTCCAAAATGAAGGGATCCATGTGGTCAGCGAGGATGGACAGGTAGCCATTGGCGTTCAAGGACCCATCCAGTGGTACCAGCGGTTCCAGATCATACCAGGAAAAACATCCCCCAGACATGCGCACTGCCACCGCCGGCCTGTACTAGACCGACAAGCATGTCCGGGTGTTGGTTCTCGTGTGTGTGACGTCATATCCGCCACCGCCCGTCACTTCTGTGGAGTAGAAACCATATTTCGTCGGAGAAGGAAATCTTTTCCCACTCTTCTATTGTCCAATGACGGTAGCCACATGTGAACTGCAGGCGTCGTTGCCGGTGGACCTGGGTTAACATGGGCGCCTTGATGCAGCATTGACTCCGGAGACCCATGCGTTACAGTGTTAGCTCTATTCTTATCGGGGACACGTACCTGGGTGCCCTAGCGTTCTTTTGCGTGCTCAATTGCTGCAATGGTGCGCGGCGATTGCCCTTTACCAGTTGACGGAGGCTACGTTTTTGTCTGGGGCCGATGCACTTTGGGGCTCTGCAGTAATTACGTCTGGAGGTACTCTGTGTGCCAGCGGTTCGTTCTTGGTACACAGTTACTACAGCACCTCCCGAACAGCCCAAGAAGTCTGCTGTTTCTGAGATGGTTCCACCCTTGGCGCAATATCCGATGATCATTCCTCGTAACTGATAATCATTCCCTTACTATAGCACCTCTCGAACAGCTCACGAAGTCTGCTGTTTCTGAGATAGTTCCACCCTTGGCGCGGTATCCGATGATCATTCCTTTTTGCACGTCCATCAAATCACTACCTCTGCCCATTGTGCTCATGTAACGCTCTATGGCTCATCTGTCCTGGCCGATCGCTTATATCTCCGTGTAGTCGACCTTGTCACGTGCGCACTGTGATTCCGGGGGTGGTCATATTATTCAGAATATACATACGCTATCTGCCAACAAGTAATTTAACACCTGTGATAGCAAAGGAAAACGAAGTTTATTTACCTTCAATAGTTGGTGGAGCCTCCACGAGCGGCGATTACAGCTGCGACCCTCCGTGGCATACTCTCAACCAGGCGTTGTACGACGGCTAGAGGTATTCTCTTCCACTCGGCTTGGAGAACACAGGTCAGTTACTTCACCGATTTCGGACGGTGGGGGCACCACTTAAGTCGACGCTCCAACTCGTCCCAGAGGTGCTCGATAGGGTAAAAGTCCGGGCTATGAGCAGGCCAGTCCATTCGATTAACACAATTGTCACCATAACAAGCCATGGTGAACTTCGCAACATGACAGGTGGCATTGTCATCCTGAAAGCAACATGGGTCCATCCCGTAAAACTGCCACAACGTAGGAAGCGCATGGTCATCCAAAATGGTGCAGTAGGTCTCGGCGTTGAGTCTACCAGGAATTGAGACCAAAGGGTCCCGTGCCATACCAGGAGAAATACCCTCATAGCATAATTCCACCGCCGCCGAACTTCACAGTTGGCACAATACATTCCGGCAGGTGGCGTTCTCCAGGAAGACGCCAAACCCAGACCCTGCCATCCGAACGGTAGAGGGTGAACTTTGATTCGTCACTCCAGAGAACCTGTTTACACTGTTCAACGGTCCACTGTCGACGTTCTTTGCACCACGTTAGCCGATCAGCGCTATTGGACTTGGTGATCAAAGGCTTGTGGGCGGCAGCACGTTCATGATAACCCGAGCAGATGGGCTTCCTTACGGATGGTATTCATTGAACGAACACTCCCGGATGCCTGTTGAAACTCCTCGCAGATGTAGTCCATCGATTTGGTGCGGTTCTTCCGAATTTCTCTGGCCAGCACCCGTCGGTCTCTAACTCCCAGTTTTGTGGGTCTGCCGGGTCGGGGCACATTCCGACAGTCACCTCTCATTTTCGACTTGCCAATCACGTAGGCCACCGTCGATTTTGGGTACTTCAACTAGCTGGATATTCACGCATGGATCGGCCATTTCTGTGATGCCCGACGATTACACCTTTCTCGAAATCAGAGAGCTCCGAACTGCGTGGCATCTTGCATGCGACTGGTTGCGTTGTTGTTTCCCACACGATATTTAACGGCGGCGGCCGTGACGTGTATCAGGACCGCAGATATCGTAGATTGCAGGGGTGTCCAATTACTTGTTGGTAGGTAGTGTATATACACTGAAGTGCCAGAAAAACTGGTACAGACGAGCTTATGCAAAATACATAGCAACGTCACCTATGCGCGTACTTTGTTGCGTCCGCTATAGTGCGTATATAAAGCGATAGACATCCTTTCCCAGCTGTCAGAGCTGTTTTTAGTATGAGAATGACAAGTAATAACGATTTAAGCTATTTTCAACGCGGTGTCATAGTTGGCGCTCGTCAGATGGGCCATAGTATTTCGGAGGTAGAAATGAAGTTCGGATTTTTACGGACGACCATTGCAAAGGTGTACCGTGACTACAACAATTCCGATAAAACCTCCAACCTACGATACCAGTTTGGCCGTAAAAAGACATTGGGTGAAAGTGACCATCGTCGGCTGTCAAGAATCGTTTTACGCGATAGGCGTGCAACATTCTCGCAGGTATAATTGAAATTCAATGCTGGAGCCTCAACAAGCATCAGCGTCCGGACTGCGCAACGTACCCTGCACGAAATGGGTGTTGGGAGCCGACGTCAAACTCGAGTCCCCTTGATGGGTGCACGACACAGAGCTTTGCGCCTCGCTGGTGCATTTCAACACATCCACTGGACACTTGATGACTGGAAACAAGTAGCCTGGTCTGACGAGTCGCGTGTCCAACTGTATCGGGCAGATGGAAGGATTCGTGTGTGTCGCAAACCCCATGAAGCCATGGGTCCCGCATGTCAACAGGGAACTGTACCGGCTGGTGGTGGTGGTAGTGGGGGGGGGGGTCCGTAATGGTATGGGGTGTGTTTAGCTGGACTTCACCGGGACCCCTGGTACGTCTACAAACGTCTGTGACCGGCCAACGCTGTGTGCGCATTATTTCTGACGAGGTACACCCGCTCATGTCCTGCATTCATGCTGATGGGTTGGGTCTGTTCCAACAGACAATGCACCTCCACACAACTGTCAGGACGCCACATTATGGTTAGAGGAGCATTCATCTGAGTTTGGGGTGTTTCCATTCCCACCCAAGTCCCCAGATCTGAACGTGATGGAGCACATTTGGGATGCCATGCAACGCGCTATCGAACACAGGAATCCGTGACCTCGGAATACACCCGAATTGTGGAACGCTCTGCAGGAAGTATGGTGTGCATTGCCTACAGCATATTTCCAGAAGCTAGTGGTGTCCATGCCCCGTCGTATTTCTGCAGTACTGCTCTCCCGTGGGGGATCTACCAAGTATTAGACTGGTGTACCAGTTTTTCTGGCACTTCAGTGTATATATTAGTCCTTTTTATAATTATATAGCCCATTTCCCAACAGCAGGTAGTATTTACATGAATTCCTCAGATTTTCCTTGAAGTATTTTTTAACACAATGCAATAATTTATTGCCGCCCCGGTGGCGCAGTGGTCTAAGCGATGGCCTCTGATCATTCGTCCGAACGGGGTCCGGGTTCGAATCCCGGTGAGGCATGGATGTTGTGTTTGTCTTACGGCACTGGCTCTCTCCCTTCCCTGGAACCAGTGGCCCTAAATTAGGGACGGGCGACTGCTTATAGCCCATTGAGTTGCTCACGGTGGTCGTTAAACCTCCAATCAAAAAAAAAAAAAAATTATTTTTAGTTTGAAGTCTATGTACATAGCAGTTTAAAGTTTCTGCTTCAGTTTTTCTTGTTTAAAGCATGTGTTTAACTAAATTCGATACTAACATTTGTAGTATCGCTTAAATGAAACGTGCTATGGAGATATACATGTCATACACCTTAAAAAAAGTGTGCATGTTTATAGAAAAACTCTTTACACGTTGCTTTTGAGTGGATAAGGACTATACGACATTGAAGTATAGTAAATCTAACGGATGTAAACTGATATATTCACTGAAGTGCCAGAAAATCTGGAACACCAGTCTAATACTTGGCAGGTCCCCCACGGGAGCGCAGGACTGCAGAAATATGACTGCGCATGGACTACTAGCTTCTGGAAATGTGCTGTAGGTAATGCACACCATACTGTTGCAGAGCGTTCCACAATTCGGGTGTATTCCGAGGTCTCGGATTCCTGTGTTCGATAGCGCTTGCAAGGCATCCCAAATGTGTTCTAACGCGTTCAGATCTGGGGACTAGGGTGGGAATGGAAGCACCCCAAACTCAGACGAATGCTCCTCTAACCATAATGTAGCGTCTTGTGTGGAGCTGCATTGTCCTGTTGGAACAGGCCCAACCCATCAGCATGAATGCAGGACATGAACGGGTGTACCTCGTCAGAAATGATGCTCAAAAAGCGTTGGCCGGTTACAGATGTTTGTAGACGTACCAGGGCTCCCTGTGAACTCCAGCTAAATACACCCCATACCATTACGGACCCCCACCAACTGGTACAGTTCCCTGTTGATATGCGGGATCCATGGCTTCATGGGGTTTGCGCCGCACACACGAATCCTTCCATCTGCCCGATACAGTTGGACACGCGACTCGTCAGACGAGGTTACTTGTTTCCAGTCATCAAGTGTCCAGTGGCGGTGTTGCCGTGCCCAAGCGAGGCTCATAGCTCTGCGTCGTGCACCCATCAAAGGGGACTCGAGTTTCACGTCGGCTCCCAACACCCATTTCGTGCAGGTTACGTTGCACAATCCAGACGCTGATGCTTGTTGAGGCTCCAGCATTGAATTCCGATGACATCTTCGAGAGTGTTGCACGCCTATCGCGTGAAGCGATTCTTGACAGCTGACAATGGTCACGTTCACCCAATGTCTTTTTACGGCCACACTGGTATCTTAGGTTGGAAGTTTTGCCGGAATTCTTATAGTAACGGTACACCCTTGCAATGGTAGTCCGTTAAAAATCCGAACTTCGTTTTTCCTCCGAAATACTATGGCCCATCTGACGAGCGCCAACTATGACACCGCGTTGAAAATTGCTTAAATCGTTATTACTTGTCATTCTCATGTCGATAACAGCTCTGACAGCTGGAAAGGATGTGTATCGCTTTATATACAGGGTGATCCAATTTAAACCAGTACCATGTGATTTGTTTATAACTTTTTTTATAAATAACAACAAAATCATACAGTAAGTTGAAAATTATACATGTGGTACTGGAGAATCATTTTATCAAAGCAAATGTTGGAATTGTCCTCCATTTTCTTGTAAACACAGTTGAACACGCAGCACCATATTCAGTGATGTCTCATGTAAAGTACGAGCAGTAACATTGCCAATTTCAATCGTGATTGTTTCACGGAATGCATCCAATGTTTTTGGATGGGTTTTGTAAATTCTATCTTTAAGTAGCCCCATTAAAAAAGTCAGGGAAGTTAAGTCCGGAGATCGGGGAGGCCATATGTTTTTTGAAATTAATCTGTCATCAAAGAAGCTGGTTATGAGTTCCATGGAGACTTTCGATGTGTGACACGTAGCGCCATCCTGCTGAAAGTAGCCCTCTGTCAATTCAATGTCATCAAGTTTTTCCACAAATTCATTGAATATGCGGCAATAAACGTTAGTGTTGACAGTCTCAGTGAAAAAAATGGGGCCAGTAATTTTCGTAGACGAAACCGCACACCACACACCAACCTTTTGTGAACGCATCGGTGTTTCACACATAACGTGTAGGTTTTCGGCAGCCCAGTATCTGCTGTTTTGTGAATTGACGTAGCCTGCCAGATGAAATCAGGCTTCTTCCCTTTTTTTTTTTTTTTTTGATTGAAGGTTTAACGACCACCGTGAGCAACTCAATGGGCTATAAGCAGTCGCCCATCCCTAATTTGGGGTTACTGGTTCCAGGGAAGGGAGAGAGCCCTTCCCTGGAGCCAGTAACACCAACACCCCGTCCATGCCTGACTGGGATTCGAACCCGGACCCCTTACGGACGAATGATTAGAGGCCAGCGCCTTAGACCACTGGGCCACCGGGGCGGCGAAACCAGGCTTCATCCGTAAACCATGTGATGGAGAGAGTATCAGATCGCAAATTAAGAAAATTTTGAAACCATTTGCACTAACTTACTCTCTTTCCCTTGTCCGGTTCCTGCAGCTGATGGATAACGTGCACTTTAAATGGTCAAATATTCGCTTTTTTTGCTACCCTTTGACAAGTTCCGTATGAATATCCTGTCTGTTGGCTGAATCTGCGAAATGATTTCATCGGAGATTGAAGTAAACGTTGCCGAAATCGTCCACACGCGTTTGGGGCATCGGTGGGTGATGTCTCCTGCTACCGCTGAGAAGAGAACCGGTTTGCTCCAGTTTTTTTGCCATCGACAGAATTGTTGACTTGCTTGGCACTTTTCGAACTCCAAACTCTCTTCGAAATGCTCGTTGCGTTTTGATGACAGAATTGGTTACCCAATACGATTTCACTAAAAAACCACACTCTGGAACAGAGTACTGCATGTTTCCGAATGCACGCAAGTGAATGACAACGCAACAACAAACAAATCACGAGCTGAGTTACAGTTACGGTTAACAATCTTTTTCACGGAGGAGGTTTTCATTCTTCAGGAGTTGCTGCCTCTATTGAAAAAAGAAGAAGTTCCTTGCGCGATCCCTTGCAAAAATGTAAGTTTTTTCAGGGTACTGGTTTAAATGGATCATATGCACTGGCGGACGCAACCGAGTACGCGCACAGGTGACGTTGCTATGTATTTTGCATGAGCTCGTCTGTACCAGTTTTTCTGGCACTTCAGTGTATATTGCACTGACATTTATTTTATATGATGTAGAAGATATGTACTTAAAAAATGTATGATATACCCGCTGCTACTGTCATTTTAGCATGTTATAAAAAAGTTTACAAAATTATTTGTGCGAATAATTTACAAACATATATGTATGTACACTGTTACGTTCAAACACAACTACATATATTCATAATATTCAAGCAAGAACTTCTGTGACAAGTCCAATTTGTAAAATGTCGTCGACTGAATGAGTGGTACCCAACGATATACAGTATCTCAGTTACCATGCGAAACAACAGAAACTTTTATGTGCACCATATACCTAACTGTCTCGAATAGCTTCACTTGGACTGTAGTCTGTAGACGCATTAGCTGAATGATACCAACAACTTGTTGTAAAACCGAAGCAGTACCTGATTTTAAAATTACAGCAATTGTTAGTAAACATAAAACCGAACGTACCATACGTTATGCTGAAACGACTGTCATTAAACAAACTAAAGAGAATAACAGTAACATGAATGACCAAATTAAGTTACCTTTATCATGGAAAATGTTGGTCGATGAAGAGAAGGAATTGAAATTCTTATTGTGTATATAAAATTAATAATTCAAAAACTGTCATTAAGTTTTTATAGCAGGAATTGTGTTTCTAATTTATGTATGCATTTTGTAAATTACAAGAACATATCGATTAACATTCAATAGTTGTTATTCATCGCTGTAGACGGCGCGCGTTAAAGTTTCCATGTATGTATATAAGTGATTACCACAGGGATTTTGTGTCCTTCAAGTGGTGACCGTTTATGCCTGAGGATGGTTTTATACACCGAAATGCATAGCAGCTAGTCAAAATCATCGACTACTACTTGAGGACGCTTCGGACTACGATTTGAAGTTAGGTTTTAATTATTCAGCTGCTTTTTCCGATTTAACTTTTTCAGTTTGGTTCATATTTTTGATGAAAATCATCATCGTACGTTACGGTTTTTTAATATTTTTAGTGGTTACATTTGAAGATAACTCCATTGTTGAGAATCGTGTGATCAACGTCTTGAAATGATTCAGCACCTGCACTAGTGACATTCCCCCCGTTTCTATTTCCAATCGGGTACTGGTGTTCATCTGTATGGAGCCCAATTACACTTGACTTTCAGTGTCATCATTCTAATGGCCGCCCCGGTGGCGCAGTGGTCTAAACAATGGCCTCTGATCATTCGTCCGAACGGGGTCCGGGTTCGAATCCCGGTGAGACATGGATGTTGTGTTTGTCTTACGGCACTGGCTCTCTCCCTTCCCTGGAACCAGTGACCCTAAATTAGGGACGGGTGACTGCTTATAGCACATTGAGTTGCTCACGGTGGTCGTTAAACCTTCAATAAAAAAACATTCGAATAGTATCTTGTGACGTATATTCTAAATTAACTTTCCGTTTTAGCTTCTTTACCTATGTAAATCTTGAGTTTATTCTCAATTATACTTCACTCTCTTAACGTAATATCTTTTTTCTCTCAAACGAATACTGTTGGCAACATAATTGAGGTTGAATGAACGTGACGTATGCCTGAGATAAGATAAGAACGAGAGATAAAAACGGCGACTAAACTGTTGCTTGGGAGCGTTGTAAAGCGAGCGTTGTTAAAGACAGCGTTGCTTGGAGAAGTGTTGCAAGTTGAGCGTTGTGTTGTTGAGCGTTGGGTTAAGAGTTGTGTGGTGTGTGGAGAGTTTAGTGCAATATGCTATGCTATGTTACGATGTGTTTGCTACATCCTGAATAAAGCATCTTTTCCGTAAGTTTGACTTCTGTTGTTGACATGTTTCGTCTGGCCGTTAAGGTTTAATTTCGGAACTATTTCATCTTATGGTTATGTTTTTAAAATAACGTAGAAGTACGAAAAGACTTCTACGTCATAATCTCTTCAGGTGAATTGTCTTGTTTGTTCGGAAATGTGCGTTGAAAACTGTAATGAGGAGATGAAAGATACACTTCTATAGTGTTCCCCTTTTTTGTTGGATCTGCCTGCATGTTAGAACTTTAGGGATATATGACAGTTACTACCTCTGTTTCAAGAAATAGAATACGAAGATGAAGATCTAATATATCACGAACTTTATGAAGAAGTAAATTTCTTCATCATCTTTATGCTAGGGGCGAGATTCGAACCCACGTCACTACTTATGCAGCGTTTGCATCAACTACACTGCTGGCCACTCAAAATGCAACACCAAGAAGGAAGCATCCGATTGGCCTGAAATTCGCAGCATGCGTCGCCCGCAAGAGGACATGCAAACGATTAGCATTGCAAGGCATATGCAAATCATGTGCGCCCGGCACGCCACCGAGAATCACTATAAAAAGGGTGCACAGAAGGCGGGGTGTAAGTAGTGGAAGTGTGTTGAGCTGTGGGATCTGTGCATGGGAAGCTTCCTGATGCCTCGTCGCAGAATACGGCAGTCATTCCCGCACGTTTCGGAGTTCAACAGAGAATGAATAGTGGCTTATCGCGACAGCGGTTTATCTTACCGAGCCATCGGCGCCCGTGTGGTACGACATCCAGCCACAGTGAGGCGAATATGGATTCGGTGGGTGGAGGAAGAACGGAGGGACCGACGTGAACGATTGCCGTAGCCGCGGCATACCACCGAACGAGAGGACCGGCATGTTGTGCGGCCGGAATTGACAGTTCGCACAGCCACATCGCGAACGTTAGCGCAGGAATTAGGGTGTATTGCGCAACAACCTGTGTCAGCACGTACCATTCGATGTCGTCTGCAGGAGCGGGGACTTGTCGCACGGCGCCCATTGCTCCGATTATCATTGAAGTTACACCACCGGCGAGTGCGGCGGCAGTGGGCCGTTAAACGCCTCACCTGGACTACTGAATGGCACGACGTTGTCTTCTCCGACGAATCCCGCTTCTACCTGCAACACCACGATGGCCGGATCCGCGTGTGGCTGCACCGCGGCGAGAGACTGTATGACGCCTACATTATGCATCGATATACCTGTCCGTCGCCTGGCGTTATAGTTTGGGGAGCAATTGGATATGACACCCGCACCCCTCTGGTACGCATCGCCGGTACACTCAACAGCCACCGCTACGTCTCCGACGTTTTGGAACCTGTAGTCCTCCCTTACCTACAGGACTTGCCAGCGGTCACGTTTAAACAGGAAAATGCGCGCCCGCACGTGGCACGCATCGTACAACAATTCTTCACGAACCTCCCGGTGCTACTGCAGCCGTGGCACGCCTGTTCTCCCGATATGTCGCCCATCGAACACGTGTGGTCGCTGATCGGCAACCGAGTGGACCGGCAAGCACCACCAGCGGCTACGCCTGATGAACTGTGGCAACGTGTGGAAGCAGCCTGGACCGACATACTCCAAGCTCACATCCAAAGCCTCTTTCGTTCGATGCCGCGGCGTGTAGCGGCCGTTATTTCCAGCCATGGGGGCCACACGAACTATTGGTGTCTGCGTGTTCCGCAAGTCGCATGGCCCTGTAAGCTCAATCGTTTCATATTTGTATCTGTTGTTACGTGTCCCGTAAATCTGGCTTTGCTATCTCGTGTCCTTCTTGGTGTTGCATTTTGGGTGGCCAGCAGTGTATATTAAAAAATATAAGAAATCAACCTACAGTAAGTGTTCGTAGATATTCTACGTAAGCTGACCCTAAAGGATCGTATGCTTTCATGAATGATCTTCAATTTAATTGATTTGGTTACGATATTACGTCTTATAAATTACAACATCAAGCACAATATCAGTGGATAATATACATTGATGAATAAGTTTTGGAACTACCTAGAACTCACAGCGAACCTACTATGAACCTTACGGATTTTTTTACCTTTTGGGAAATGCTCCTACAGACTACAGTCTAGGTGAAGCTATTCGAGGCAGTTAGGTACATGGTGTACATAAAAGTTTCTGTTGTTCCGCATGGTAACTGTGATATACACTGAAGAGCAATTGAATTAGAGACAGCTGGCGTTATACAAATGTGGCGCTGTGTGCGGCCCTGTAAACGGAAACGACATGACGTATGCAGCGATCCGACAGTATAAAGATTGTTGCGACGGGAATCAGTAAGAGTCGGACGCAGTATGGATAAGACAAAGGATCTAAGCGCATTTGATCGTGGGCAAATTGTCGGGGCCCGACGAATGGGTCACTCTATCTCGGAAGTCGTGCAGGCACTGGGATTTTCACGAGCCACTGTCTCACGGGTGCACCGTCAGTACATCGAATCCGGTAGAACTATGCCAACTGCCGTGGACAACACCGTGTGGATGAGCGGGGTCATCGTCGGCTAGCTCGCATTGTAATAGCGGATAGACGGGCCACAGTGCAAGAAATCATTCGGCAATTTAACGCTGGTGCACAAAATCGTGTAACCAGCCGCACCATCCAGAACCATCTCCTCGCTATGGGGTACAGAAGCCATCGTCCCACGAGGGTACCGCTGCTGACCGCACATCACAGGGAGCAAAGATCAGCATGGGCGCGGGAACATCGCCACTGGACCCTGGATATGTAGAAAATGTTGCCTGGACTGATGAGTCGAGATTCACGTTGGTACATGCGGATGGCAGGATACGAGTATGGCGCAAACCACATGAAGCGATGGATCCTTCTTGCCAGCAGGGTACTCTTCAAGCTGGTGGGGGTGGCATTCTCGTCTGGGGACTGTTTACGTGGACTGAAATGCAACTCCTGGTACGTGTGACATCGTCACTCACAGGTCAACGTTACCTGGATATCCCGGATGACCCTTTGCTCCCATTTGTGCGTCTTCAACATCCCACTGGGGACCTCATCCTGCAAGAAGAGAATGCACCGTGTCATCGCTCCCGAATTGTATCCAAATGGTTGGATGAACACTCCACCGACGTGACCTCGCTTTCTTGGCCAGTTAGGTCACCTGACCTCAATCCCATCGAGCTCTTCTGGGATGCCATCGAGAGAGATGCTCGAGGCTCTGTCCCCCCTCATCAAATCTTCGTGAACTGTGGGAGCTTGTTCAGGGGTCGTGGATCCGTATGGCTTCCCAACGCTTCCGGTGTCTTGTCGAGTCCATGCCGAGACGAATCGCCGCCGTTATCAGGGCGAAAGGTGGTGCTACATGCTACTAGACAGGTATCTCTAATTCAATTGTTCTTCAGTTTATATAATTGGGAACCACTCATTTAGTTGACGCCATTTTGCAACTTGGACTTGTCACAGAAGTTATTGCTTGAATATTATGAATATACAGGATGTAGTTGTGTTTGAACGTAACAGTGTATGTACATATGTTTGTAAATTATTCGCATAAATAATTTTTTAAACTTTTTTTATAACATGCTATAATGACAATAGCAGCGGGTAGATCATACATTTTTTATGCATATATCTTCTGCATCATAAAATAAATGTTAGTGCAATATATATCAGTTGCCATTCATTAGACTTACTATACTTCAATGTCGTGCAATCATTAGCCTCTCATGAGCAACCTGTAAAGAGTTTTTTTTATAAGCGTGCACACTTTTCTTTAAGGTGTAAGATATTATCGCATATGTTTAAAGTCACTCATTGAAACTACAAAACGTATATGTACGTATCTTTTCATTTGAGTTGGTTGTAAGTATTGCAGATATACTTTTGAATCATTCCAGCATGCAAAATATTTCTGAAAACATCTGTTTCAGCAACACGTGTTTAATACTTAGTTGCTTTTGACTTTTTTTAGCATTTAGCGATGAGAGATTAAAAAATTAAAACAGCACAAATACAAAATACTTGTGTGTAGTTCCGAAAGGGATTCCTCTTTTTAACCATTCGTAGCTATGAAAAATTGAAAAGTTCTCAATTTTTGAAATTTTCCCCATTTTTGATCCTGGATTTAAAGTCTAAATATTTCACCATAAAAACCTTCAGCCTTCGAAAACTTCGCTTTCACCCAACACCCTCCTGCCCCCTATTTTTTCAACAGCCTCAAAATTTTCCAGCACCTTTCCAAATTAAAATATTCACTAAAATGTCTTTCCTGGCTTTATCCACTAAATACGAGAACATTAAATCTGAATTTCATTGTATCCATATCTTTTTATTTTTAACAATTTCTTGATATATGCGTTCATTTTAACTTTCATTTCGCTTAGAGGTTTAACGACCACAATTTGTTGTAATTTTCTTGTTTTAAGAGTGTAACTGTATGTGCATATGTCAATTTAACCAGAATATTAACATTACATGAAGCTTGATTCGTTATAATTGAAACCCTGGGTACCCGTACAATTAATGACCTTAACTGATCACAGCAATATCACTTCAAGAAATCTTCAGGGAAGAGCTACTTACAGTAATCCTTTGATTTACGTCAGCAGAACAGAAGTCACTTCAACTATTACTTCAGCAGCACAATAAACGACAGATTATAACACATAATAATATCCACGTCATGCTGACAACGAATGTCACTTCTACTGCCATGAAACGCCTTTCACTATTCGCTTCCATCAAGCTCGTAACATCAGACCTTGAACATCGACTATAATCAACTTCAAAACCAGTCAGCCAGAGACCATACGTTGAAAAATAACTTTCTTATCTCATCTTTTTACATACGTCACTCAACATCCAAACTCATTTGTCGTTGTCAAAAGACATTCAGTCGGGAGAGAAAATATAGCGGTAAGTCAGAAACTGCTTAAAGAGACCGAAGCCAAATTTACATACATATTACTGAGCTGCTCCCTGGGATTCAGAGGTTAGCTCCACAAAAAACAAAACAAAAAAACAATCCGCCAGATAAATGTTTAACTGATTATTTACTCACTGTTGCCGTATCAAGCGTTTCCATTTACAGCGATCTTGGCCCACAGTTTGCTAAGGCTTCACTGACATCTATCACACGACGTACACAAGACTTCTTACTCATAATCCCCTTTTTTCACGTAGACATTCCTGAATCTGGTCCTCTCATGCTTTCCTTGGCTTTCATCTACCTTTCTTTCCTGCCACTTGGGCTGAAAAAAATTCTTTTAGTAAACATCTCATCACTCATTCTTTCAACACGGCCAAACCATCTAAGGATATTAGTCTCCACCTTACTGATAACAATTTGCCTCACATTACAACACATCTTCATTCCTCACATGATCAGAATGTGTTATGCCACAAACACCCCGTAAGCTTCTCCAGCACACAAACGACCCCAAGGATTTTTCTGTAGTACAAGGTTTCACTACCATACATCAGAGTAGGAACAATTACACTTTCATACACATTCATTCAGGACTTCCTTGAGAACCCATCCTCCTAAAACAGCTACGACTTGCAATGTATAAATATAATCCAGAAGTTTACATTGATGCAGGGATAAAAAAGGAAAGTTATATTAGAGTATACATTACATTGTAAGGAACTTCATATCTCTCATTTGGGGCCCTTGTTTCTAAGGAAGGAACAGGGGCAACGCCGTAGGAGAAGCGACTTGCTAGGTCTCATTCGGGACTGGAATGCGGGCCTGACTTGTTCCCAGAAACCCAGTGCCCACGACTCGGCCATCGCAATAACCATTTCTTTTCATCATACAGTTTTGGTCTTTCATTAGTTAGATAGCTGAATAAATTTTTCCTGCCTGGAAATGATGCTCGAAATGTTTTGTTTTTGCAGAAGTTTAGCAAGGTAGCGAATATACTCACTGCGGATGAAGCGAGTGAAATGTATGCAGATGCGCAGAAAATTATAATCATAATATGCATGTATTATAACGACATCAGATTACGTACGTGCCTGTAAGAAGTTCAAACATCAGAACTCCAGTTGCCCAATAGTCTACAGCTCTGTCGTGGCCTTTGTTTAAGATCACTTCTGGTGCAACGTATTCTGGAGTTCCACAGAATGTCCACGTTTTTCTCCCACTCATTAACCTTGTTGAGAAACCGAAATCGACCTGAAATCAAAAGAATAAATATTTAATTGGAGTAACAAAATTTTTGTTTGGTTATTTGGCGTTCAATGCAACATGAAGCACACATAGCAGCAGAAATAATGAAATTATTGATATTAATGTGTATGTGTGTGATAATAGTAACTCCTAAACCCCTACGCATCTCAGCCATTCAGCTTATAATCCAACTATTTTAGAAAACTTTTATCATGTTTACAAGCTAAGAAATAAGAAAGATGCCATTAATTTCCTCGTTTTATTGAGCGGAACATTTGACAAAGTCTGAAAGTCCGTACGAGAAATGTATTTTAAAATATTCCCGAGAACTAAATCAGAAGCTTGCAAGAAAGAAAAGGAAAAAAAGTGGGTGATTTCCTAGAAAGCGCTGAGTAATCAATTCTTCGTTGATTACTCAATATCATCTTGTTTGTCACATGTGCCTCTATGGAATGAAGTTTTCTTACTGGACTTGCACCAGCTAAAACATCGTGCAAAATGTTAATATGCATTTATGTGACTCCTCCCTGAAATATACATTAACGTAATCAAGCAACAAAAAAGTGCACCATGGAAGTGCACGGAAACCTTTGTTTAAATTTCCATCAAACGCAAAATAATTTTTCAATCTCAATGTTAAAAACGTAAATATAATGCCAGGCATGAATATACACCAAGTGACACACAGAATTATGACCACCCCTATCAAAGTGGTGTCCGCCGTTGACCACGAGATTTCCAATGAGGGAGCGATTAGTCGACCAACGTAGCATACATAAGGTGTGAGGGGAGCAGTTGGTAGTAAAATTCCGTGCGTGATTGGAAAACGGAAAGATTTATCAGACTTTGAGAAAGGACAGATTGTGGGAGCTCGGAGAGTGGGTGCTTCGATTTCCAAACGGCTGAACTGATGGGTTGTCCGCGAGCTGCCTTGCTAAAAGTGGATCAGGACTGGTGTGAAAATAGTCAAACAACGACCCGATGGCAAAACTGCACAGGACAGCGTAGCGTTTATGTCAGAGTTGAGCGCCGGGTCCGAGGACTCGTACAAGTCAATAGATGGAGAAATGTTCAACATTTGGCTGTCCAATTCAACAGCCGTCAACCCGGGACAGTATCTGTCATCACCATGCGCCACACACTTGCACGAATGGGCTACAATAGAAGACGACGTTGACGACATTCTCTCCTAACGACGGTTCATTGGCACAAAAGGCTCTCCTGGCGCAAAAATCATGCACGTTGGACGTCGGATGACTAGGAAAAAAGTGTGCTGCTCTAACGAGCCGCGTTTTTTACTCAACTCCGTGGACGGTCGTGTACATATTTGGCGCAAACAAAATGAGGCACTCGATCCATCCCGCATAGTCTCCACACTGTAAGCCAATGGAGGCAGTCGTATAACATGGGGCATGTTTACCTGGCAGGAATTTGAACCCCAGGTGCGTATGGAACAAAGTATGACTGGTACCCACTATCGTGAATTGCTTGCTGACACTGTACGCCCATCAATGTTGCACATTTTCCCGAATAGCGACGGTGTCTTCCAAGATGACAATGCGCCAAGCCACAAGTCCAATGTTGTGCAGGAATGGTTTGAGGAAAACAGTTCAGACTTCCAGCCCATCAATTGGCCTTCGAACTCCCACGATATCAATCCAATGGAGCACTTGTGGGACACTATGGAACGGAAAATGGGGTGTCTGGATATACCAATGATATCCGTACCTGCATTGCACACACAGCTTAGGTGGCAATAGCTCCCAACTGCTTCCGGCATCTTATAGAATGGATGTCACGTCAGATAGCTGCTGTACTGAGGGAGAAAGGAGGACCCACGAAGTATTAGTTAGGTGGTCATAATTAAGTGATCCTTCAGTGTATGTCTATACCACCTTTCCAAAATTTCTAGAATGTAACCTATGGATGCAGAAATGTGGCGTTAACAGAAGGATTACTTTGTACAGTATAAGTTACGAAACAGTTGAGTCGTCTGTAGGGCCAGACATATCAATTCTTAGATAAAACCTTTTGTTTCCCGCCGTATAGCGAGCTACCACCTCGCCTTTACTATACGATCTGGCTATCAAGGCGGCTGAAGGCGTCCTTGTGTAGAAGAATAATTACCTCGACAAATTCAGTCCAGTACACGGAAATAAACACAACAGCAAGACTTTATTATTCCGATAACATTTGCTTCACGGGTTTCCGATGACTTTCCGCTCAGGTTCCCCGTACTGACCACGTGCTACCTTTCCACAATTCTTTCCGCGATACCCGGTGGACGAAGGAATCCTCCTTCCCGTTCACCACGCTGCACTTCTGCGATACCCGGTGGACGAAGGAATCCTCCTTCCCGTTCACCACGCTGCACTTCTGCGATACCCGTAGCCCTTCCGTCAGAAACCGGCGTCCAAACCAAGACCCTCTCTCCTTGACGACCGAAGCTCAACTGTCTCACTCAATTCTGCTGGCCCTTTTTGTTCTCTACCACGCATGCGCAAGGAAAACTGATTTCCCCGGTCAGCACGTTAAATACCTGAACTCAGGAATGCCGTCGGATACCCGCAGGCGATTACAACCTTGCACGTATACAAAAGCGGTATGACAACTTGTTTAACAAAAGCACTCGGGCAGCTGACTCTTCAAGGTCAGGTGCCCCAGGTGTTCATGCACCCCTCTCTTAATCCCCCATAGGATTAAAATTGTGCCACGTGGGTGGTGAAGAATATCAGTTCTTATCTGAAACAACAAAATGGCGGAATGAAACGTCCGTCCGCACGTGTTCATCACAATATTAAAAGTAAATAAATTCATAATTGACAGTTTGATAGCAGGCGACCCTTACATAGTCAATTTTCACTTATGTACTGTTTTATGCTAGACGATGTATTAAAATTCAGGACCTGAGTATGCATTTAGAAGTGAACACGCGCACGACGAATTCTGTTTCCAATATTAAGCTATTTTTTCTCCGGTTGTGTAGCTTTTTTCTAGCAAAACGTCATATAACTGTAAGCATTCATTTCGACAAAACAGTTCGAAGATGAGTAAGATTCAAATTATGTAATTTTTCAAATATTTGCCCCAATCGAGGGGACAAAATTTTCAAAAAAGGTCAGTTTTAGCGTTGAAAAACGTTTCTGATTCCCCGGTGAAGTGATTCGATATTTGGAAGTTTGATTCTTTCTTCGTAAAATCAACCTTTTTTGTGTGCGGCCGTGTGCAACCCATTAATAAGTAAACAAAAAAAATGTTGCATTCTTACCAGCTTAAGATATCCTTGATTGTCCAGCATCAAATTTTCTGGTTTTAAATCCCTATAAATGATGTTTTTGCTATGCAAATATTCCAAAGCATCAATGACACAGGCAGTGTAGAACCTGGTAGTTGCTTCATCAAAGCAGGCCCTGAAATCAGAAGGATATGACATTTAAATTAGAGTAACGAAATTTAAAGATTGTTTCTTACATATCCCGTGAGAAGTCGTTTTTAAAGTGCAAATATTTTTGAAGTACTCGAAAATATATCGCACTGTAAGTAATTGATTACATAGATATCACTAAGCTATTCTCTTAGTTTCATAGTTTAAGTCCTCAAAGCAAAAGTATCCAACATTGACGGTGTAAGATCTTACTTATTACACAATACAAATTAGGAAGATGTGAATTCGTTTATTGGTGTAAATATGACATGGATGTTAAGTCAGATAATATCTGAAAACTTGAAAATTTCGTCGTCGACGGGCGGAAAACAAATCCGCGTCCCCCGGAGTAAGCTAACCACTACACAATGGCGTAATCCCGTATTTCATTCATTGATCTTACTTATTGTTGATATATGAAACGTCTCCATTTGCAGCGAACTTGGCACACAGCTCGATCTTTCCTCACGTCATTACATGTAAGCCATCACCACTTTTAACTTAATGCCTATGATTCTTTCTCCTACATCATTCCCAAATCTGGTCTTTTCATTCCGTTCTCAGCTTTTCTGTTCTTACTGTATCTTCTCTGCTGTTTAGGCTGAATAGATTCCCTCACTTCTTTCGACATGCTGAAATGAACTCAAAATATTTCTCACCACTCTGTAACAACATTACAAATCTGTCATACATTTCTTGCCACGAGCTCCACGTAAACATACTGAAATTCAGCAATAATTTTTTATTATACTGAAAGAATATTCAAGTCTTATAAACAATTAATTTTACAACCTCAAGCTACCAATCAAGTTATTGGTAAAATAAAAAATATAGAAACCGTCGTTTGTTTAAACCTGGAGTTTGTTTCTATACCAGATCCTCGAATTTTTGGGGAAAAACATCCTGATGGGAATTTTCTGGGTGTTATAAACAAAATGAAAAGGGTCACGAAAATACATTCATCGTCAAAAAAAAAAAAAAAAAAATAGTTGCACCCAGAAGGACGTGTCGGATTGCAATGATATCCGGGAGGAAGTTAAAGGTGACAGGAACAGTAATTGATTAAACATTGAGAACGATATGGGCAATATTTATTATTGAGCTACACGCCAATAAGTAGTGTCTCTCAGTATGGCGTCGGGCCGCCATGTTTGCTCACACAGCATGCCAGGCGTCTCGAAAATGGAGTTGTACAGGTTCCTAACGGTGTCCTGCGATAAGCCATCCCATGCACTTTGAATCTTCTCACGCAGTTCCTGAAGATTGTGCATTAGGGGTCGAGTGTGGATTGTCGTCCAATAACATCTCACACATTTTCAATCTGCGATAGGTCTGGAAATGCGGCTGGCCATGGCAGAGTGTCTTGAAGGCAAGCTCTCGAGACCGCATCAGTATGCGAACGAGCATTGTCCTGTTGCAAAATCGCAGCGGAGTGAGCGTTCAGAAAAGGTAGAGCTACTGGTTGCAGAATCTCATTAACGTAACGTTGGGCTGTCAAAGTGCCTGTAATAAACACCAAAGATGATCTGGCATCGTAGGCAATTACACCCCACACCACGACACAAGGCCTTCTCAACGTGTGATGCTCGACAACAAACCGTTCATCTTGGTACTGACCACGGTGCCTCCACACACGGACTCGTTGGCCGTCTCTTTCAAGACAAAAGCTGGACTCGTCGCTGAAGATCACCCGCTGCCATTCTGAGTGGCTCCTTGACAGTCTGGCACAACACCATTGCCGACGGGTTGTCCACGCCATGATTGGTATGCCGGGCAATTCGGTGATAAGATCATCCCTCTTCCCGGAGCCCGAAGATGCGGCCCCTTTTGAATTCTTCCAAGTGCCCGAATTGCTTCCGTACTTTTCTCCGAGGCATAACAACAACAGCATGAGTCAGAATGGCAAGCACGCGCAACGGGACGACCTTATATAGCCGGTCAGGCACAGCGCTACGACCCCTCCTTGTTTGAGTCACATGCGCGGTCGAGCGTGATACTTGAATCATTTGCATGTCACGATGTGACACCTACCCACCAAGTTATATTCCTGACGGTTGCTGCCTTCTGGGTGCAAATATTTTTTTTGACGATAAGTGTAATTAAATATCGGATCATGTTGTCTGCCAATCAAAAATATGAAGAAATTCACTCAAACCTTCAACGATTTGTTAGCACATCCGAAATTAAAACAGCGTTATGTAAACTCCAAAGGCATTGAGTTGCATTCGGAGAAAATAAAAACTACACATTTCTACTTTGTTGTTGTACATCAAAATAGGACTTTAAGGGATGCAAAGCTAAACATAAGAAAAGACCGTTTTGAGTTTCTGAAAGGGATATTGCTTCCGAAGCAAAGTTTCAGTCATTCTTATAAAAATATTCATTCCTTTTTGGAAAGCGATCCGTTTGTCTGTAGAAAACTATGATTGCATGGATTATTATTATTATTTGATTGCATGGATTATTATTATTATTTGATTGCATGGATTATTATTATTATTTGATTGCATGGATTATTATTATTATTTGATTGCATGGATTATTATTATTATTATTATTATTTGATTGCATGGATTATTATTATTATTATTATTATTTGATTGAATGGATTATTATAAGTAGAAAAACCATTGCTGTACTTCGTGTATACACAGAGGCGGATTGGGACGACAAAAGCGAGCTGGGAATTTTTACCTTGCGGCCCACTACAAAAGCACAAGCATCTACCGGGCTACTATAGAAACACACATATAAATCTATAAAAATACACGGATCTATACCTCATAAATTAGCTCTTAAAAAATACAGTTACATCCTGGATGAAAGATAACTGTGTTAAAATATGCATTGTAAAACGAATTCAGGTGCAAAAAAGATTAACAATTTAAAAGTGAAATAATTGTAGAAATCTGCTCATGATTAGCATCAAACTACGCTCGAAACCAGATGTTGTGCCAGATAATTATTTCCACAAAGAAATTTAGTTTTGACAAAAAGAAGAAAAAAAAAGAAAAAAGAAAAAAGCAGGTAGGCTCAATTATGATTGAGTCGTCACTTTGGAATGTAGAACTACGACTTGCAGATCGGAGAGTTAAAATGAGCTAGTCGAGTATGGTTTCAAAGCGTTATTTAATTTGTTACAGCCAACACAGGTCTATGATATGAAAAGCAGCTTACATAATTTTTACAAATAATACTGGATGCATTGCGAACACAAAGCATATCTATACACGAATTACCCAACGTGATGCTCTGTCTTCTTGGGCTTCTTACATTCCTCATCACTTGCTCTTGCCTCTTGTTTTGATTTCCCCCACTTTTGCTTGCGTTCATTCTGTGAATTCTGCGGCATTGTCGAAAATGTTAACCCGTTCACACGAAAACAATTAAAATTTTTTTAGTTTAAGACACTTGGAAATGTTCTTCGTATATTTGAATAGATCTCGCCGAGAACTTTCAAACGATACCACACACAGTTGTGTTGCGCTCTCCGTTGCCGGGGTAGACTGAGTCAAACGCGGAGGCACACCCAGAAATATTTGCATCATCTCGCCCGCGCCCAGGGAGCGAGGGGAGTATCGCACACACGTTGTATTGTGCAGTACGCAAATTGGACTCCATGCTTTGTACGAATACGGTAACGCGATTAGTGTGTGGCAGGTATTTTTAACGCTATAATGTTATCAATTGGGACCTGTTTTTGTCACAGGCTGTCGGCCGTTAGTCGCTCCATACTATCCGCGGAGTTAGACGTAGTTCTACATAAAAAAATTGTGCATCTCGGGAAGATCCCATTTCCTACTACACCATAAAATTCATTTTGTGACTTGATATGTGCGCATGCAACACGGTAATTTCCCTAGGCACTTAATTTTTATTCTTATTTGGTTCCTGATCACCTACCGTCCAATGATGTTGATCTTCTTGATCGATTAGACGCCTTTTTTCAATTTTTTTATTGGGGATTTCACGATCACCGTGAGCAACTCAAGAGACTATAAGCAGTCTCCCGTCCCTAATATATGGCCACTGGTTCCAGGGAAAGGAGAGAGCCAGTGCCGTAAGACAAACACAACATCCATGCCTCACCGAGATTCTAACCCGAACCCATCTCGGACGAATAGTGAGTAGGTATCGCTTAGACCACTGGACCACCGGGGTTTTAGACGCCTTTTTTACGTCTACCCATTATTTTTACTCATGAATTAGTACTGATAACTAATTGTATCTTTTAAGACACATATGGGTAGGAGATAGATTTCGGAATATCTCCATGGGATAATCGCCATTCCCCACCCCCATCCTCACCCTTATCCACAGTGTCAGTCTGTGGATAAGGGTGAGGATGGGGGTTATGAGCCACCACATGTTACTAGAGTATCCTTCAAAATTGGGAAACAGGTATAGGGCATACCAATAACACTGGGCCCTAAGTCCAAAGTTCTACGTCTAACTATAGTTTGTTTTAGCTCAATTAATACATAACCGCGTGCTTAGTCAGGCTGCATTTTTCTCACAGAAGTGCAGAGAACTATATTTCATTTCGGAAGTAACGCAAAACACAATTGAAAGGAAAAGCTTTATTGTTATTATCATTATATTTTATTAAATTTTCTCATCTACAGCAATGGCATCTGTAGCAAAGTCCACTTGTCAGTACCGATATAAAGTCAAATAAAGACACAGTCACTCATAGTTTAAAAATCGTCGTACGATGTGCCACGTATCGAGAATTACTTCTTGGATTTTGGGATTTAGGTGTTGTAGACTTAAAGCATCAAGCTGAGTTATAAGAGTCTGAGGAATTATACCAGTTGCAGTGTTCACTGGTCAACACATTTTTTCTAGCATAAGGTATTCCAACGGTTTTAAAGTAATTTTGGGGTGCTGATTCCAAATCTGGCATCAGTTGTTTCCTATCGCATCAGGTTTTTGAGATATCAGATATTGCATTTTCAATAAAAACAGCAAATTTATGCTCATATACGAATAGCTAAACAGACATACATACAAGAATAAGATAAGATACAATATACAATAATAATGAAACAAACATTTAATGAGCAGTAGCACAAAATTGTGAGAGTGACTGCATATCATTGTGAGTGAATGCATATTACCATGTAAGAATTGAATTGTGAAGATAAGAAAAATGTGTACAAAAAGGTTATTAACAATAGTGATGTTACATCTGCATAAACGACATCTTCTTTGACCATCTCCGATGTACAGCTTGTGGAATGTCTCTCATCAAGGACCAGCAGTAATCTGCCATCATGTTTGAGTCCCGTCGGCCTTGGTAACGTTCTTCCATAACTTTAATGTCTTGATGAAAGCGTTCTCCTTGCTCTTCGCTCACGTGACCCATGTTCTCTGGAAACTGGGCCAAGTGACTTTGTAAGTAGTGAACCTTGATGCTCATTCTACATCCAAGTGCTTGGAAACTCAAGAGCAGCTCCTCCACAATCTCTCGATAGTTGTCCGCTTTCCTGTTCCCAAGGAAATTCCGCACCACATCAGAGAATGCATTCCAAGCTCTAGCCTCTGCCGCAGTCATTGTTGTAATAAAGTGTGGATCCCTGATGAGTGTTCTTATTTGAGGGCCATCAAATATTCCTGCCTTTTTCTTCTGGGCACTGAGACTTGAAAAGGTAGAACATATATAGCTGTAGCAGTCTTCAGTGTGATCAAGAGCTTTGACGAATTGCTTCATTAACCCAAGTTTGATGTGCAGTGGGGGAAATACAATTTTATTCCTATCAACCAGAGGCTCATTCTTGATGTTCCTGTCACCAGGCGTCAAACTGATTCTTGATGGCCTGTTCTTTTTAACCCAGTGTTCTAATGTAGCCCTACTGTCCCAGTAGCACAGGAAACAAGGGTATTTGGTGTGACCTCCTTGCTGACCCAGCAGAAAACTAACCATTTTCAAATCAACACATATTACCCATCCATGAACATGGTATTCCAATCTATCCAGAACAATCTTGATGTTAGCATACTCTTCTTTCATTTTTACAGAGTGTCCTATTGGGATTGAACCATATATATTTCTGTTGTGAAGTAACACACATTTCAAACTCCTTTTACTACTGTCAATAAAAAGTCTCCATTCACTTGAATCATATGCGGGCAGTCCCATATTGAGAAGAAGCCCTTCAACATCATTACAATAAACAAGTTGATCATCTGAATGGAAGTACTTTGGCAGTGCTGCTTCTTTGTTACGATAAAAGGAGACACTAGTGCCAGGTCTGAGTAGTCCTTTCTCTTGCAGCCTGGAAGCCAACAATTCAGCAGACTGCTTCGGCAAATACAAATCTCTTACAAGATCATTCAATTCAGGCTGAGTAAATAGATAAATTTTATCGCAATCTGCATCAGATGGCGTATATTCGATCTGAGCATCATCGTCATCAACTGTAGAAGCAGGTAAACCGAGGTATTCAACATCAATCTCTGGTAGCTCAGTAAATACAGGCACAGGTATTTCCTCAGAGTGCTCAACTGGTCGTCTGGCAGATGGGATACCTGGGTATTGTAAGTGTTGTTTGTTTTTCTTATTGAAACCTTTTACATTGACAAGGCAGAAGCAGCAGTTATCCAAATGGTTTGTAGGTTCTCTCCAAACCATTGGCACACCAAACTTCAGCTTAGCATTCTAGACCATGATCGCAAAGTTTCAACACAGGTTTTACACACTTTGCAAGGAGCCCAATTTTTGTCTTGGTCTCCAAGTCGTACTTTAAAGTAGCAAGATAAACCTTCTTGACAAAGACATTGAGGTTGCTCCTTTGATCCTGCAAACTGAAGCTACCACAGATGTAGCAGAAGATATCTGGGTCATTACTGCATTTCCTTCTTTCGGATGTTGTAGCCATTGTTAGATCACGACCTGCTGAAGCAAAATATTAAATAAATGTGGATATCTACATAAAATGATATTATAAACACACTATCCTAAAAATACAACACCATATTTTAACACTAAAGCAGTCACTGACTCACAACAACTTGCAATCATAAGTGACAAAGAGTTAATTTCGGATAAAATAAATGAAAATTGGGTATGCCGATAGCATAAAAATGAGATGTGATAGAGCAAATCTGAAATCAAATTTGGAATCATCACCCTGAAATTAGTCTAAAACAGCTGCAGAAGTCCAGGCCAGAATTTTTTTTTTTTTGTTGACCAGTGATAATGAACTGCATGTGTGAACTGCTTTCAGCTTCCACATCTGTTTAATCTCTGCAGCCAGTTCCACATACTTGTTGATCTTTGTTGCATAGGTATTCTGAATATTATGGTCCAACGGTACCAATATGTTGTTAATGACTGCTTCCTTCTGCCTTTTGTCATATAGCACTATGTCTGGACAATTGGCAAAGAAAGTTACGTCTGTTTTAATTTCACGATACACAACTATCAGTGTCAGAAGCAGTACTTCTGACACTGATAGTTTTGTATCGTGCGCTATTTGTTGATGTATCATCTCAGCAAAATTATTATGTCGCTGCACATACTGCTTGACAGAGAAAATGCCACACCACAAAGACATAAAAGCAGCGCCATGCAAATTGCTGGGTGAGTAAACACGTACAAGTTATATAAATGATTGCACTTGCAGGCCAATCGCACGAACGACGCGCTGGAAATGAGCGGACAACAAGCCCGTGAGTGCAGCAATCGAGACGTCGTCACGGCTTCGAGAAGTGAGTGGTTCTGGTGTAACCGTGTCTGGAGAACGAACAAGGGTTGCCAATGCCGTTAAGATGACGTCGTAAGCGATTTCGTCAAACGGATGAGTTCACGAGAGGTGTCATCGTAGGCCTTCGTACCGCCGGATGGTCCTTGCATCGTATTGCGGAAGAAACGCAACGTGATGCCACAACCGTTGGCCGCATTTAGAGACAGTGGTCCCAGGAAGGATCTGTGCAACGTCTCAGGGGGACCGGAACACTGAGACGGACGTCCGAGCGCAGCGACCGTCGCATCCGACGTCATGCCGTAGCGGACCCACACCCACAACGGGCGACATTTTGTGGAGTGTACGAGGTGACCTGGATTCTCCGATATCGACGCCGACAGTGTCGCACCGATTGGCTGCGTTTGTTTTGCTGTCCAGCTGTTCGTTACGAAGGCTATCCTGAACAGTGAGCCATCGTCGTCACCACTTGGCGTGGTGTCGCTCCACGTCTGCGTGGGTTGCCGAATGGAACAATGTGGTATTCAGCGACGAATCGCTGTTCTGTCTCACCACGGACGATCGCCGTGTGAGATTCTGGAGGCGACGTGGCCAACGGGCGGATTCTTCCGCCATTGTGGAGCGACAAAAAGCCCGGCAACGTGGAATCACGGTGTGGGGTGCTTTCAGCGCCAACACCCGCTCACCGCTGGCATATATTACAGGCACATTGACGGCACGCCACTATGTTAAAGAGGTGCTGCTGCCCGTGGCACTACCGCATCTGCAGGGCATCCCAAACGCTGTTTTTAAGAGGATAACACCCGGCCGCATATCGCTCGGATCAGTCTAAATGCTTTTCATGGTGTGCGGATACTTCCGTGGCCAGCACGATCTCCCAACCTCTCGCCCATCGAGCATCTGTGGGACACAATTGGACGTCGGTTGAGTACTCCCCCCACCCGCAAAGTGAAGATGAACTGTGGACTCGGATCAGCACCACATGGTCCACGATACCACTGGACTCTATTCGGACTCTCATTGCCTCGATTCCACGTCGAATTAAACGCTGTACCGACCAAAATGGGGGCCATACTCTTTATCGATCATCCTGTTTATTCTGCCACTGGAGCCTAGTCTGTATGTGACAATTAAATCATTTGTTCAGGACCTAATTGACTATCTGTGTGAGTGTGTGTGCAGTTTGGTCTGTTTTCGAGCAGTGTTTCATGGTGCGCCATTTTATCTGTCAGGCAGTGTATAATCAAAGTTTGCTGTCGTGGTGCATCCTCCGCAGATGTGTTCAATGGGCTCACTGCACATTCCACATCTTCTACATTTGTCACTTTGCAGATCCTCAATTAAAATGTATTTCCCATAATTTTTTGTTGTAATCACTTTATCTTGAACATCCGTCATAAACCTAATACACTGGCGGAAAGTGAAAAAAGAACACCAAGAAGGACACGTCTGATACCAACGGAATTTATACAGCATAATAACGGAATACAGAGGATAACCTGATCAAAACATTATGGCAAAATACAGCTGTATTTGCTGGTAAACTGAAAAATAACATTTCCATGTAACATGGTTAGTACGAGGTTGAACCGCCATGAACTGCGTCACACTGTGCAATTCTGGAATGAAGTCTGTCGTACAGATGTTGGATGTAAGTTTGGGGTATTGAGTTCCAAGCATCCTCAACCTGGACGCGTAAATCGAGGATGGTCGTGGCTGGCCGTGGAGACCGGATAAGTCGTTGTCCCATAAAATCCCACACGTGCTCAATGGGGGACGAATCCGGTGAACGTGCAGGCCATGGAAGTTGTCTCACACCCTGAAGTGCATGCTGCGTTGCGCGTGCCGTGTGTGGGCGTGCGTTATCTTGCTGGAAAACACCACGATGGACCGACCTTACAAATGGCACAACAACGGGCTGAATGATGTGGTTGATGTAGGAGGTGCTGTTTAACGTACCCGGTACAAACACTAGTTGTGTACGGGAGTGATAGCTGATCGCTCACCACACCAGGAGATCAGGTGTAGGCCCTGTGTGTCGCTGGCGGATGCAAGAAGGGTGGAGATGCTCCCCGTGCGTCTGCGAACACGCATACGGCCATCGGAGACTCCCAAGCAGAATCTGCTTTCATCGCTGAACACGACAGATCGCCATTGCGTTCTCCAGTGCAGACGTTGGCGACACCACTTCAGCCATTCCTGACGGTGGGCTGGAGTCAGAGGTACACATGCCAGAGGCAAACGTGCACGTAGTTCTGCCTCCAGTAGACGGTTGCGGATTGTTCGCACAGTTACCTCAGGTGCAACGGCAGCTCGGATTTTCGTCGCAGTGGATGTTCTGCTTGACAACGCCCCTGTTCTAATGCGTCGATCGGTCCGCTCATTAGTTCGTCTGTGACTCCTGGTTCCACGTCTTCTCGTGTGGGAATATTCCTCCGACCATCTACGCCACCATCGTAACACCACCGATACTTCCTGTCCAATTCGCTCCGCAATACGACGATACGACCACCCGGCCTTGCGGAGTCCGACTAGACGACCTCGCTCAAAGTCCGATAACTGCTGAAATCGTACACGTCTTCCATGTCCAGGCATTGCAGCTTCTTCAGGGTCTTCGCACGTGTCCGTACGCCGACGACTGATTACATTCACTTCGCCGTACTCCTTAAATACCACCGACGATAATTTTCATATTATGCCGTGCTGTGGCGTAAGCGCACACCGGTTGGTCTCGAAATTAACATAACACCTTCGTAAACTCGACCCCATTAACATATGTAAATTTCATGATCGTCCGTCAATTCCTTCTTGGTGTTCTTTTTTCACTTTCCGCCAGTGTAGTTCCTCCATATAATTTTCTTCGCTTCAACCACTGATTTGAGGCTTTCTTGCCAGATTCTGGTCTGTCTAACTGGTTTGGATGAGTCCCATGAAGTTCCTTTTGCTTCCATTTTCAAATCTGGTCTTCCGTATAGACGACTTTTCGATTTTATCATCTGGTTTACTTAACATTAGTGGAGAGCGCTCTCTTTGTCTGCAGCACATATGACATCTAACATTATTTTCATTACATTTAGAGTGAAAGTATTTTCTCAGTGAGCAAATTTGCACATTGTAACTGCGTTTTGTATCATGAACACCTAATATTCCTCCTTCTTGTCGGAGTGTGATGCGCTTTACGGCCGCCTTTGGATGTCTTGTTTGATGTTGGGTCATACTTGATCTCACAGCTCTGTTAAATTGCTCAAGATCTGTTTCCGATCATTTGATAATACCAAAAGAATAAGTTAGAACCGGGACCACAAAGGCATTAATTGCTTTCACCTTGTTAGCTGTGCTTAGGTATGTCTTTAGAATAATTTTAAGTCGATGCTGGAACTTATCTTTTATATTATTCTTAATTTTACCGTGTTTAATGCTACGTGCTTGTAAAAATCCCAGGTACGTGCACCCATTTTGTGCATTTAAATCTTCAATTATTTTATTTTTGTCTAAAGAGAAACTTTCAGATTTAACCAGAACTCCGCTTTCCAAATGAACAACCTTACCCCTTTGTCCAAGCCAAAGTCCATATTATTATTATTATTATTATTATTATTATTATTATTATTATTATTATTATTATTATTACTATTATTATTATTATTATTGTTGTTATTAATATGATAAAATAACTTTTCAGACAGAAATAAAGCTCAAATAAAATTAACGGTTGTTATTTATAAGAACCAAAATAAATTATCTTTTCCTTCCAAAAAATCTAAACTAAATAAGAAGAATACAAGAAAGTTGGCCAATTCTGGAGTGGTGCACAGGAAAATGTCCCTTAGTCCGGTGGGTCAATCCACTCCTGTGTATACGTACAAATGCTTTAGGATGACATCTATGTTTCGTTTTGCTATACTGCTCTGCTTGATTAAAGTACAATTCCTCAAAGGACCGCGCTGTTGGCTCAATGGTCAAAGCGGCGATGACCATTCGTCCGAGAAGGGTTCAAGTTCAAATCGCGCATGAGATATGGGTGATGTGTTTGTCTTAGGATACTGGCCGTCTCCCCTCCCTGGAACAAGTGGCTCTAAATTAGGGACGAGTGACTGCTTATAGCCATTTAAGGTGCTAACGGCGCTCGTTAAACTTTAAACTAAATTTTAGAAAATGGAAACGGCAGCTCAGATGAGACGATTGGAATGCGTTGAATAAAAACATGACCTTCTGTGTGCAGCATGCCAATCATGATGGTAGCTTCGATGACATTTGACATGGGTTTCTTAAGGGTCAGTCATGTCCCGTTGCCCAGCGGTGATGAATGCAGATCACGTTAACATGAAATAAACAAATAGTCAAGGTGATGTGGGAGAGCGCGCGAATGAAGGAATAACAATGTTAAGCTTTTAAGGAATTGATTACGCAAAAACACCCATTTTTCTTACATTTCTTCTGTTTTAATTGCATTTCATTGAAATATGTTTTCTCTCTGAAAAATCGCGGAACTATTGCTTCTCCTTTTAATTTATGGAAATCAGCGTATTTATAACGCGTAGTAACACGTAGAGAGTCGCATTGTGAAACGTCGTAGTAAGCCGTCGGCAATTGCGGAGGAAGGATACACGCAACACTTTGGAAGTCTGTAGTAAGCAGAAAATCAAATTTCAAATTGCATATCGGCCGCGTTATATTAAATTCGAAATTTTTTTTTTGAAGAAACTTAGTTGAAATCGTCCCGTAGAAATATCTTGGAACTATTAATAGCGCTTGGTAATGCACGAAGGACCGAGATCTAAAACGCAAACAGACCCGTCTGCAACTGAGGCTAGAGGAAATACTTAACAATTCGGAAGCGCATTCCAAATATTTTGGCACAACCTATTAACATGTCGCTTCTATTCTGCCGTAAGTGTTCTCCCCGAAGTAATATTGGTCTATCTCAACAAAGTCATCCGTATGTGCGTGAAAGATTGGCACATTTAAGTTGCTACCCCAATAAAAAAAAACCGGATTTTTTTTTTTTTGATGAGGTTTAACGACCACCGTGAGCAACTCAATGGGCTATAAGCAGTCGCCCGTCCCTAATTCAGGGTCACTGGTTCCAGGGAAGGGAGAGAGCCAGTGCCGTAAGACAAACACAACATCCATGCCTGACCGGGATTCGAACCCGGACCCCTTACGGACGAATGATCAGAGGCTTGCGCCTTAGACCACTGCGTCACCGGGGCTGCCCGGATTTTTGTTGCTGTTGTTGTTGTTGGAGGTTTAACGACCACCGTGAGCAACTCAATGGGCTATAAGCAGTCGCCCGTCCCTAATTTAGCGTCACTGGTTCCAGGGAAGGGAGAGAGCCAGTGCCGTAAGACAAACACAACATCCATGCCTCACCGGGATTCGAACCCGGACCCCTTACGGACGAATGATCAGAGGCCATCGCTGAGACCACTGCGCCACCGGGGCGGCCCGGATTTTTGGAATAACTTCTATCATGTTTGGAATGAGTACCTCGGAGAAGATTAGAGTTCAACAATGGCTGAAGAATTTAAAAATTAAATAAATAGATTAAAAATTTGCAAATTCGAATTTTAAGGAATGGGGTCCGAGATGCACACCGTAATTTTGTCATGAAGGTTTCTGCCGAATTTCAAATATCTCTGTTCACTAGTTTTTTCTTTTAGGCGACTGACAGACAGTTATGTTAACTTTATTAATATAAATTGATATGAAAAGCGTTTCAAAGAAAGTAACTTTTTAACATACCATGAGATAGGGAATTATAACGAAGTAAATTTCTCCGTCATTTTTGTCCACGCCGGGGCTCGAACCCGGGTCCCCTCATTCCGGAATAAGTCACTCTACTAATTGAGCTACGCAGACGTTCGTTCTGACTGCTATCTGCTTTTATGTCGTGTGCGTCCTACTGGGCAGGCACGTCACATCTCCCCCCCCCCGAAAGAGGGCCGGGGGCATGGCCCACGGGTCAGCCATGACCATGAATCGTTGCAAGCAGCCATCCGCTGTAGAACGTGCACTTGAAAACTCCCAGTCAATCTGGTGTGTGTACTGCATCATCACACATTTTTATTTTTCGAAGCGCTGGAGAAGGGATTCTCTTATTTTTCTTATCTCGCGGTGTGGAAAAAACATCACACCTTTGCGAGATTTTGAACGGCCGGGTCATCCGAAAAGTTCGGGCGCCATTATAACGAAGTAAACTTCTCCGCCATTTTTGTTCACGCCGGGGCTCGAACCCGGGTCCCCGGAATAAGTTGCTCTACCAATTGAACTACGCGGACGTTCGTTGTTCCTGCTATCTGCCTTTATGTAGTGTGCGTCCTGCAAGCAGGCACGTCACAGAATCCTGATGCTAGCTGTTAGCTCAGTGACGAGGATTTGCCGCTCTGGTGGCGAAGTGCTCTACGCGCTGGCTCCTGATCATTAGTCCGAGTTGGGTGTGGGTTCGAATCCAAGGGGGGGCATGAGTGTTGTACTTGTTTGCTTGCCTTTGGCCACTAGCTTTCTCTCTTCCCTGGAACCAGTGACTGCAAATTAGGATCTAGCGATTGCTTACAGCCTATAGGGCTGCTGAGGATGCACCCCACCTCAAATAAGCACACCAGACAAAAAATTAGCCACCTCCAACGGGAATGAAAGTCGGAAGTTACCAGTTGTACACAGGGCGCCATGATGGCATTGTTGGGAGATGAATAGCAGTGACGTGGTCTACAGGATCATTTCTGTTTCGCGTAGTGGTAAAGAGCAACGTGTGTGTTGAATTTAGTCTGCAATATGGGTCATAAGACAGACGTTACTGAGAGGCAAAAAGGAGCCATTGTATTTGGCTATGCCCACGAAGACAAAATGGATGAAGTCACCCAATTTGTTGGTGTGTCGAAGCCTACTCTCCTTTGGGTCTGCAAACAGTTGTGTGGCTCGCAGTCAACTACAAATCGGCGACGTAACTGTGTCCGGAAAACGATTCTCACCAACACAGACGGCCGTCATGTTTCACGCCTAGTTACTGCAAATCGGTTTCAAACCAGATAACAATTGCTCCAAACAGTCAATGAAAATCCACTTCAACCAATTTCCGAAAGGACAGTGCGACTAGGACTGCATGCGATGGACATCTGGATCAGAGTACCACGGAACAGGACTCTTTTTGCAGCAAGTCACAAAGTCGCCCGTTATCAATGAGCTCAGAGGCACCGAAACTTTACTGGGGACGATTGGAAACGAATAATGTGGTCTGATGAGTCTCCTTTTTATTTGTACTCCAATGATGGGAGGCGACGAGTGCAACGCACACAAATGAAGGCTTTCATCCTGATTGTGCCGAAGATGCTATTCAAGCTGGAGGGGGTTCTGGGATGTTTTTGGGGATGTTTTTCGTACCAGAATATAGGCCCTCTCGTTGCAGTAACGATGAATTTGAACAGCATGCATGTCTCCGCATTCTGAATGACGAAGTGTTGCCCTTTGCCCTTCATCTCCAGGCGCAGCATCATATTGCCACTCCTGTCTTCCAAGACGACAATTGTCGTGTGCACAGGGCTAAAACTACGCCTGAGTGGAATGACGAACAATCAGCAACACTGTCCCACCTCGACTTGACCACCAAATCCCCGGATTTAAATCCTATTGAAAATCTGTGGGACCATTTGGAACAGAAGGTGAAACGCCGGAATAGACACCCACGTACTCTGGCGGAACTTCGGGACCAGTTGACGCAAGAGTGGCTGCAAATCGATGTTCAATACATCCACAACCTCGTGGGCTCTCTACCGCACCGGATTCATGCTGCTATGAATGTAAGAGCCGCCGTCACCCGTTATTAGGTAAGTTCTGACAGGGGTCACTAATTTTTTGTCCTGTGTGCTTATTAAAAGGACAACAAATGCTGATGATTTCGTGCTTTTAGTATATGAGAGTGTTGGCAGCTTGTAATATAATACTAATCAGCTAAGTCAGACTCGAATAATTCTGAATCTGTGGTTTTAACTGCTAATCATGTTCTTTACGTAGTTCAAGGAAAAGTACTTGAAAAGCTAACAGATTTTAACTATGCGGGAGCAGTAATCGATGAGACAGAAAACCTTAATAAAGAATAGGAAAATATGAACTTAGAATAGACCAGAAGGTCTCGTATAACCTACATAAGATTAGTTTCATTTACGGAGGAGGTTTTTCTGTTTGTAACGTAGTATTTAGACCAACGCAACAATAAAGAAAAGGTCTCCTTATAGGAAGTTGGACGTGGCCCATTTAAGAATGGTAAGAGGAATATCAGGCTAAAACAGATAGATATAGTAGCATGACAGGATTATTAATGCAAATATCAGATATATTAGTGTGGTGAAAAAATACTATTTATACATCATTATTTTTTCACCACACATATATTTTTTCTAGTAGACCTTATTTGACTTCAATTGTAGTTCCAATATCTTACAGGTTTCTGAACAAGTCAAAGTGAATAATGAAATAACATCACAGGGAAACTGTATTCTAAGAAAATATGGAGTACATGAAAAATAATGGTGGCGGTAAAAACGTTTGAGCTTTGTGATTCTATACAAGCGGAAACAAAGACAAACTGTTTGTCAATGAATTCCTCGAAAGTGTAACCACACAGGCGTCATTCACTAAAACATATAAATCATTACCTGTCCCTTAAACATGTCCAGACTTCGCCTCCTAAACAGGCTTCCATCAACATGTACACGTACTTCTGATTCCGGAAAGTCTTGTACAATCTATATCAATACGAACGTGATAAATATTTATATATACTTCTTCATAGCAGTAAAACATCAAAAACAGATAAAATTGGGTGCCTACAATATTAATTTACTAACAATAAGGCACTGTACACCAACTATACTTATAATAAGTAACTAGTAATGAACTTAGTAAAACCATATTAGCAATCTAAATTTGTTAACCGAAAAGTAGAAATGAACATTCGCAAGCTTACTCACACCAATCAGAAGGCTCTTTCAAGGAAGCGATGCACAGAAAACTGCAAGCTGAATATTGTTACGCTCAAGAAGATGAACTTTGGCGTCGGCGTAAGGTCTGCATCTACATCAATGAGCCATTACATTATGACCACATACCTAATAAACTCTAGGACCCCTGTAGCCATCAAAACAGCGACCAATCGGCGAGGCATCGATTCGATGAGGTGGCGATAGGTATCCTGAGGTATCTGGTACCATAATGTCAACAGCAGGTCCTTCAGTTCTCGTACATTTCGGAGTGGTTGTGAATTAGCGGGAACCCGCTTTTCCAAGTCGAACCACAAATGTTCCATTGGGTTCATGTCAAGTAAATTATAACAGAAAGTCACCTGCATGTTCCTCGAACCACGCCTTGACGATTCTGGCAGTGTGGCATGGCGCATTATCCTGTTGGTACTGGCCCTCACCAGCAGGGAACACAGTTGCCATGAATGGGTGAACTTGGAGATTAACAATATATTTGGAGATTAATAGAAAGTCACCAGCATGTTCCTCGAACCACTCCTTGACGATTCTGGCAGTGGCGCATTATCCTGTTGGTAATGGCCATCACCAGCAGGGAACACAGTTGCCATGAATGGGTGAACTTGGAGATTAACAATATATTTGGAAATTAACAGAAAGTCACCAGCATGTTCCTTGAACCACTCCTTGACGATTCTGACAGCGGCGCATTACCCTGTTGGTAATGGCCATCACCAGCAGGGAACACAGCTGCCATGAATAAGTGAACTTGGAGATTAACAATATATTTGGAGATTAACAGAAAGTCATCAGCATGTTTTTCGAACTACTCCTTGACGATTCTGGCAGTGCCGCATTATCCTGTTGGTAATGGCCATCACCAGCAGGGAACACAGTTGCCATGAATGGGTGAACTTGGAGATTAACAATATATTTGGAGATTAATAAAAAGTCACCAGCATGTTCATCGGACCACTCCTTGACGATTCTGGCAGTGGCGCATTATCCTGTTGGTAATGGCCATCACCAGCAGGGAACACAGTTGCCATGAATAAGTGAACTTGGAGATTAACAATATATTTGGAGATTAACAGAAAGTCATCAGCATGTTTCTCGAACTACTCCTTGACGATTCTGGCAGTGCCGCATTATCCTGTTGGTAATGGCCATCACCAGCAGGGAACACAGTTGCCATGAATGGGTGAACTTGGAGATTAACAATACATTTGGAGATTAACAGAAAGTCATCAGCATGTTTCTCGAACTACTCCTTGACGATTCTGGCAGTGCCGCATTATCCTGTTGGTAATGGCCATCATCAGCAGGGAACACAGTTTCCATGAATGGGTTAACTTGGAGATTAACAATATATTTGGAGATTAACAGAAAGTCACCAGCATGTTCCTCGAACCACTCCTTGACGATTCTGGCAGTGGCGCATTATCCTGTTGGTACTGGCCCTCACCAGCACGGAACACAGTTGCCATGAATGGGTGAACTTGGAGATTAACAATATATTTGGAGATTAATAGAAAGTCACCAGCATGTTCCTCGAACCACTCCTTGACGATTCTGGCAGTGTGGCATGGCGCATTATCCTGTTGGTACTGGCCCTCACCAGCAGGGAACAGAGTTGCCATGAATGGGTGAACTTGGAGATTAACAATACATTTGGAGATTAACAGAAAGTCACCAGCATGTTCCTCGAACCACTCCTTGACGATTCTGGCAGTGTGGCAAGGCGCATTATCCTGTTGGTACTGGCCCTCACCAGCAGGGAACACAGTTGCCATGAATGGGTGAACTTGGAGATTAACAATATATTTGGAGATTAACAGAAAGTCACCAGCATGTTCCTCGAACCACTCCTTGACGATTCCGGCAGTGGCGCATTATCCTGTTGGTAATGGCTATCACCAGCAGTGAACACAGTTTCCACGAATGGGTGATCTTGGAGATTAACAATATATTTGGAGATTAACAGAAAGTCACCAGCATGTTCCTCGAACCACTCCTTGACGATTCTGGCAGTGGCCCATTATCCTGTTGGTAATGGCCATCACCAGCAGGGAACACAGTTGCCATGAATGGGTGAACTTGGAGATTAACAATATATTTGGAGATTAACAGAAAGTCACCAGCATGTTCCTCGAACCACTCCTTGACGATTCTGGCAGTGGCGCATTATCCTGTTGGTAATGGCCATCACCAGCAGGGAACACAGTTGCCATGAATGGGTGAACTTGGAGATTAACAATATATTTGGAGATTAATAGAAAGTCACCAGCATGTTCCTTGAACCACTCCTTGACGATTCTGGCAGTGTGGCAATGCGCATTATCCTGTTGGTACTGGCCCTCACCAGCAGGGAACACAGTTGCCATGAATGGGTGAACTTGGAGATTAACAATATATTTGGAGATTAATAGAAAGTCACCAGCATGTTCCTCGAACCACTCCTTGACTATTCTGGCAGTGTGGCATGGCGCATTATCCTGTTGGTACTGGCCCTCACCAGCAGGGAACACAGTTGCCATGAATGGGTGAACTTGGAGATTAACAATATATTTGGAGATTAACAGAAAGTCACCAGCATGTTCCTCGAACCACTCCTTGACGATTCTGGCAGTGTGGCATGGCGCATTATCCTGTTGGTACTGGCCCTCACCAGCAGGGAACACAGTTGCCATGAATGGGTGAACTTGGAGATTAACAATATATTTGGAGATTAACAGAAAGTCACCAGCATGTTCCTCAAACCACTCCTTGACGATTCCGGCAGTGGCGCATTATCCTGTTGGTAATGGCCATCACCAGCAGGGAACACAGGTGCCATGAATGGGTGAACTTGGAGATTAACAATATATTTGGAGATTAACAGAAAGTCACCAGCATGTTCCTCGAACCACTCCTTGACGATTCCGGCAGTGGCGCATTATCCTGTTGGTAATGGCCATCACCAGCAGGGAACACAGTTGCCATGAATGGGTGAACTTGGTCCGCAGCGTTGTTCAGCTGTCAGGGATTGTGCTATTGGGATAATGAAGCCTAAAGTGTCCCAAGAAAACATCACCTACAACATAACACCGCCGCCGGCCTGTTTCCGACCAAAAGTGCATCCAGGTGCGTTAGCCTCCATTGATAATCAGCGTATCCGCGCTAGATCGTCCACGTGATGCACTAGGAATCTTTATTCGTCAGACCAGGCCACTTTCTTCTAATCATCCACGGTCCAATCTCGATGATCTTGGACCCATTTCATGCGTTTTTGGCGATGACGTGCAATGAGCATGGGGATCCGGCTGGATCTTCGGCTACTCAGGCCCATGCGCAGAAAGCTGCGCTGAACTGTGTGCTGTGACACATTTCCCTGATCACCACTGTTTTAACTGCGAGTGATTTGTCGTACTGTGGCCCTGCAGTCACTGTGAACAATGCGCGACAACCTCCGCTCCACTCTGGCATCAATGAGCTACGGACGAAACACGGCTGAACGACGGTTCGTCGTTTGACCATCTTTGCACCACTTTTGATACGTACTCTCTACAGAGGCACGTGAACAAAGTTGCGGTGTTTCCGAGATCGTAGTTCCGAGGCGCCGTGCTATCACAATTTGTCCTTTATCAAACTCCGACAAATCGGCAGCTTTTTCCATTTTGCCCCCGAACACTCTACTAACTGAAATCCAGTCTTCGGGTTGTATATATGCTGCTCTGTGAACTTCACCTGCGCCACCGTTCGGTCTCCAAGAGCGCCCATCGCTCTAGGGGGGTCATAATATAATGGCTCATTGGTGTATATATACCATTCTGAAGCAAAGTACTGATAAGCTCCCTCTTTTCAACGAGGCAGATTTTTATGCCATTCTTCTACAACATCCGGACAGCTCCAAAGGCACGGCATTGGAACGACTAAGCGTTTGTTTAGAATTCGAATCAACGAGAGAAAAAGAGACACAAAGAACGGTAAAGTAACCACGGCTCTATTCGGAGAATTCAAATTGACCTCCACCACTCCTATGTGAGATAACATAAGGAAATTAGCTTCCTACTCCACCCCTCAATCCACAGCTATTCTGAAACTTTGGAGATCATTACCATCAGTGATGCTTGCAAAGATAGTCTCTCAAAAGTTGTCACGAATTTGTAACCAGTTCTTCAAATAACGCCGTTTTCTTTCCAAGATACCTCGTGTCCAACCAACACGACGCTTTGTGTCTTTGAAAGAAAATTACATTCACGTCTATTTGTTTATTGTCAAATCAAGTCACCGCTTTCAAACTGCTGAAGTGTTCTATTATTCAGTTTACAGTTTACTGTCTACCTTCCTTGAAAAAACCATCTGGTTGATGTGCAAAAGCTTGAAAACGTTGATTTCTATTTTTACTCTAACAAATTCGTATTGCTGATATAGTTTTACTATTTTAATGGTACAATATTGTTCAAATTTCGTGCGTTAGACTAGAAAAGTTTCAGAAATTTGCATTAGCTTGATTTCGTACAAAACGTTCTGCAGATTCAGTCAAAGGCCAAGGTGCTGATGCTACAGAATGGACTCCTATAGAACTCTTTTAAATCAGACAATTCATAAGATGTCTTCTTTATTGATTTCGCTCTAGAGAGTTGCATAACTACACTGGCGTGCAAAAATTAAGGACGAGACAGGTTTTCGAATGTAACGACCTGCAGAAGTGCTCCACATCGACTCAAATAATACCATACGATCCCCAAGATGTAAGAATATGGGACAAGTGAGCAAAACCGTCCAAACAAGGAATCCAAAGGATACAAAGGCACTTTATTGAAAAGGTAGCTTCGAGCACAACTGGACAGAAGACAGACCTGCCAAGAAAAATCTAGTCTTTAGTAGGGGATATGATCACCCCTGACTGCGTTGCAGGATTTGCAACTTCTGTCCATGCTGAGGACGAGGTTGTCAAGGAGCTGTCGTGGCATCGTGGCCCATTCCTCTTGTAGCACCAATCGCAGCTGCGGAATCGTTGCTGGCGGCTGGTGACGTGCTGCCAAGCGTCTCCCGAGAAGGTACCACACATGTTCGATTGGATTTAGATCCCGAGACCTTGCGGGCCACTCCATGAGTTGAATATCTTCACTCTCCAACAGCTCTGCTACAGCCACTGTACGATGAGGTGTAGCGTTGTCGTCCATGAAGAGGAACTCAGGACCCACAGCACCTCTAAACAGACGCACGTGAGGCAGGAGAACCTCGGTACAATAGCGGACACCAGTGACTGAACCTTCTTGGAAGATATGGAGGTCAGTACGGCTACCAAGCATGATACCGCCCCAAACAAGAACTCCGCCACCTCCAAACCGGTCCCTTTCGATGATGTTGGAGGTGTGATTGCGTGTTCGCAGCTCTTTCCAGATGTATATACGTCCAGAATCGCTCGTCAGACTAAATGGGCTCTCATCCGTAAAGAGAACTCGACCCCATTGCTGATGTGTCCAGTTCTTGTGTTCTTGGCACCACAGAAACCGCCGTCTCCGACGAGCCGGCGTTAGTGTCACACACCGTACTGGTCGTCGTGCAAATAGACCACCTTTGTACAGCCTCCTGGCCACGGTAAAACGCGATAACGGACGTCCAGTTGTCTGTTGCCTGTGCCTTGCGATTTCTCCCCTGTCTGCTGTCTGTTTCTTCTCGCTTGTCCGCCGCCGTGGTTGCTCGTGCACGACCACTGCTAAACTCTCGGACAGCTGTTCATGTCGTTTGAAATGCTCTCCAAGCTCGTGAAACGATGCTGTGAGCGATCATGAACTCCTCGGCCACACTAGTCACACTTCGACCTCCTTCCAACTTCCCATTGACGTGACCTCAGGTCAATTCATCCAGATGTCGTCTACTGGGTTGCCTGTTGGCCATATCACACGGTGGCAGCAACTCGACGTCGTTCAAACCGATGTACACCGTGCAATAGCTTTCACCGAATTGCTAAGGGTACACTGCCCGTGTGCTTTATACCCTTCCGACACTCTCCTCCCCTCTATGTCATGCTGCATATATGCGCATGCCCTACCGTACCGGACCCTAGTCTATCTCCTGAGTGGTCTTTCGGTCCGTTCTGCCTGCTCGTTCCGCTGTTATGCTAATTTCTCCTCTTCGTCTTTAATTTTTGAACACCAGTGTATTTCAGTGGTACGTTTACATTTCTTTCTAATGAAGAAAGTTATTTGTGACGGAAACGCGCCTTTTGATTTCAAACGCTAAAACGAATTTGAAATTGAAACGATGGTTTCCGTATACTGAATAACTCCCGAAAGAAATAAGGTAGGTTGAACACAAAACGCCGTGCTGATGAATACTGAGAGAGAAAGAGAGAGAGAGAGAGAGAGAGAGAGAGAGAGAGAAAAGTGTGAAATGCCTTTCTCTTAGATCTTTCCTGTAGAACAAAAAACAACCAAGTGAAAATGCTGTATTCCCGCCTACCACCCAACATTAAGGCAATAAAATATTACATTTTCTTGGATTGTGCGAAAAGAAGAAGTTTGCACTTCTCCAACACAAAAGGTTGAGATTCTGATCTATTGCACCGAGCACAAATGGATTAAATTCACTGAGTCAATAACTTAATTAATCCAGTAAATGAGGTGAACAAATCATTTGATCCAAAACCTATGAAGCCTATATGCCGAAACAGTTGTTCTCGCATTCGTCTATAGCCAATGTCCGCTACAATTTACTTCTTTTAAAGACTCACTGCACATTTTCTTTGCATTTGAAAACACACACTTTTTACCAAAAAATGCCTGTTTATTTATGCAAAATACGCTAAGGATATGTCGAACAATTTCTGATATACGTAAGGGTGATATCCCAGCTTCTTATGATGCCATAAAAAAGGAAACCGACTGTTAAACTCATAGAGAGAAAGTAGGACAAAAAAGAAAAAAGAATCAAGTATCAGAATGCCTACCGCTATTAATCAAGAAATATATTGTACGTGGATAAGAGTGAACGTTCTGGGGTAACTCAAAACTTGAATGTACACACATTAGCTGAAACAATCACGAACTTTTATGATAAGACAGTCGCACAAAAAAATAATTGCCAACATACGCAAATGTAAAAGTCATATGGGCTGCTAACGCCTTACCTTGTGCTTTTATAAAAGCGTACAGTTTATTCGACTGCGGTAACTCATATAAACATGCGCAAACCTCAAGAATTCGTAAAAGCTCTAATTGTATGTACGATTAATTTCACACCGAAATTATTGGTTTCTCAAAAGCAACCATTTCAAAGGTGTTAGCGGCGGCAAGACAAGGAGATCTTCCATATCCAAAAAAAAAAAAAGAAAAGAAAAAAAAACATAAATGGGACCGATAAATTGGCCTTAAAGAGAGTGATCACTAAAGCCCGGAAGTTGAGACAGTACAAATGCTAAAAATAGGCAGGCAAATAAGCGAAATAAAGCGTCAAAGTAGGCATAAAAAATAGGCATTTATAGAAGTGGTCGAAAAATTCTGAATCATACACAAGTGTTAAGCTGAATTGTCAAAATAATTTATCAGATTGTCACTTACTTATTTTTGCGGTTACAAGTAAGTATTAGGTGTTTTTCTAAATGTTCGAACGTGAAACTCTGCCTTCTGTCACTTAGGATATGTTTTAGAAGCGAAAATGATCTTTCAACTTCTACGGAGGTAATGGGAGCGTATATTTGAAACATGAGGCAGTTGTAGGATCCATTTCAATAGAAGTTGAACTTTCCCCTTGGAGTATTTCAGCGATGATTTTGATTTCCTCCAAGTCATTATTTGCTGAAAGAACTCGTTGACATTTTTCACTCACGATTTGACCCTTTCTCCCGGGAACACATTTAATTGTACTAACTACAGCATTTAATATTTTCAAGGCATTCACTTACGTTTCGTTCCTTTTTTCCAGCAAAGTAATCATATCGGGCAACTGTGAAAAGTGTGCTTGAATAAAAGTTAAATCGTTACGAATGGAATCTTTAACTAGTATCTGTTGAGCATTGCGTATTGCGCAGGATTCATCCTCTTGAAAACTGTTAATAATTTCAGCAATCTTGTTCAAATTATTCGCGTAATATATAGCGGCTAATATCCATGTTCCCCATCTTGTCAAAATCGTTTTAGGCGGTAAAGCAAGATTTGGTTCCATCTCTTTGAATAAGTGAACTCGATGAGGAGCTATAGGGAAAATTTTCTTCACATTACTCACTAACGCATCAATATCCGGAAATAACCCACGTACTTCCTCCGCTACTCTGTGGAGAGCATGAACCAAACAAGTTAAATGAAGCATTTTTGGAAAGAGAACTTTCAGGTTGTGGGAAGCCTTTTTCATATAAGGAGCTACGTTTGTTAAAAGCAATAGTCAATTTTCATACTTTATTCCGCCAGGCCAAATAAGAGCTAATTAAGAGGCAAAAAGCTGAGAAATCGTGCTACTATTTGTTTTTGGAAGTTGTTCTGATGTAAGTAAGTCGATAGTTGAGGGCTGAGCAGGTTCCATTGTACCTATAACAACATTTGCCACATACCTACCCGTGGCGTCTGTTGTCTAATCGATACTGATCCAGATATTTTTATCCCGACATTTTCTCGTATTTCTTTCATTATACCGACGTAGCAGGAATCTAAGTATGTTTTCCGCAAAGTTGCTTCGCACGGGATACTTTCCTTTGTATATTTCTCCAAAAAATTCTTCAGTGAATTATTTTCCAGCTTCCACAAGCTTCCAGCATCTATAAAAGCGTGGCACAAATCACTTGCAAACTGTGACTGCTTGCTCGAAGTAGAAGCGAATGACGAAATCAAACATGTCTTTTTTTCACCAATCTTCCGAATAACAGCAGCTTTATGTTTAGCTGTTGCCAAATGTTGTGAAATGAAAAATTTCTTTTCGTAATTCAGTTTCGTATCGCATATTTTACAAAACAACACCATTCCATCAGTAGACAAGATATCACTTCCATACTCTTGAACATACCGACTTAATTTAGCACTGGTTGAAGAAGCAGTTTTCGGCATTATTGTTTCACTTGGACGCAAGGCGAGATCTATTAGGGGTAGCGAACTAACAGAATCTTCCTCCCTTGTTTTGCACTTACGTTCAAGGTCTTATGTGTGTACGTGCATTCTTGGCTTTCACTCTAGCTTGATTGGTTACAATGTTATCTGACTGGATTCGGCTACTTCCGCCATGCGCAGAAACTATCATCTAGGATTCCAGGGAGAGCAAAACATAAAATGAGATGCCGACCATCGCAGACCCTGCGAATGCGTCTGCCACCGCTGCTTAAATTGGAGCACCTCGTTTTGAATGTACCGATTGTACTCGTGTTTACTTTCAGATGTCTGCCGACTGTGATTTCGTTTTAGAGAAAATGCCACCTGCCTTATGGTTTGTACACCTATACCCTAAAAAAGAGTTTTTAAAAGAAATGAATAACTTAAAAAAAATTACGTGTTACCCGGAAACACCACGTTCTGCATGCTAGATTGTTATGAAAACTTTGATTTTATCGCATTCTTAAGAAGAAAGCATTCTTTAATAATGCATTTGTTGAATATAGGCAAAAAAAAAGGTATTAAAACAAAAAAAAAGGCATTTTCTTCAAATATGAGCAGAAAAGGCAAAAAAAGCATTTTAAGGCATTTTGCTTAAACTTCCGGGCTTTAGTTATCACCTTTCTGTGAAGAGGATTGTACGGAAAAACATGTCTTCCAGTTTGCAGCAACAGAATGCTGAATTCAATCTAGGTCAGAAGTAGCCCATTTTGACTCAAGCCATGCCTATGGTGTTACAGAAATTGAGTCTTGGAAGTGTTCTACTCAATCAAGAGCCATTTGTCTAAACAAAAAAAAAAAAAAAAAAAAAAAAAATACAAGAAAAAAAAACGAAAGAAAAATGGTCTCTTTTAATGGCGACGAGAACGTCGTGAATGGACAATAGTACGATAGAACAGGGGGAGTCAGAATTGTATTCAGATGAATCACGTTATACATAATTTGCGTTAATGGTTTGGAGAGCGTGTAGCGAGAACTTCATGAAACGGACCCCACACGCAATTCAAGAATCTAGAAACGTCATGTCATGGGGGATATTCTGTTGGCATGGACTGCGTCCAATGATACCATAGGAAGGTAAGATGACACCCAGGGAATGCCTAACCGTTGTAATGTACCAAATGCATCCTGTAACATTGAACTTATTTGCTGCATGTAATGGTCTCCTCTTTAGAGATAACAATACAATAGCACATTGTGCCACAGTCGTTCAAGAATGATTTGGTGAGCGCAAGAAGGAATTCCATAATCTTCCATGGCCTTCACAGTTCCCTGATTCCAGTCCTACTGAAAATGTATGCGACACGCTAACAGAGCTGTTTCACGTCAATGTCCTCTTCCGTTAGCACTGACAGAGTTGCGCGATATTTTTATGCTATCTATGGACCAAAACGAACTCAAGAACTTTATAGAATCTATGCCGCGTCACTTACTTGCTGTCATCAGCTGCGTTGGAACCGCGGGGACAATGAGGGCAACAACTCTAGCAGTCATTTGCGTGCTGGGACAAACTATCATGCCCCCCTCCCCACACACTTTTCTTCCTTTTTAATTATGTTTGTAATCAGAAGTCAGATGAATACTTGTTTTCATTTCCCGGCATTTAAAATTGCTTCTGATAAAACGAAATATTGTTTTCTGATTTAATTATAATATTAATCATCTACAGATCTGAATTCCTGAGACGCTAGACATGGGTTAAACTAGGGGTGGCCAACCTGCGGCACGCGTGCCACAAGTGGCACGCGGAGGCTTCCAAGTTGCAAGCGCGCGCGAAGTCACTTTTTGCAATTTGAATAATTTATTATACAAACTGGCCGCTCATTAACACTATTGTTATTACTCGAACGCGCCTATCTGTTTCACTGTTTTCACTAGAAAACACTCATCCACCCCACCCCCCCACCCCTCGCATTCCCTGCAAGGTCAAGACGACAGAGGTCAGGCGATTGCTACGCTCGCGGTTTTTTTTGTTTGTCTGCGCAGCCGCATTAGTGAGCTTTGGTTCTCACCCAAAGATATTTATTCAGCTTTGGTTCTCACCCAAAGATATTTATTCAGCTTAGGTTCTCACCCAAAGTCTTCTTAGAACTGAAGTGCCTGCTGTGTTGTGAATATGACTTTGAGCAAGCCGTGTGGTTCAAAAAGGAAGTATGAAGATACAGTAATATTGCTCCGCGGAAGTAATATAATCAATATCGCAGGGCCATGCTCTATGAGACATGCTCTGCGATATCGTAGCAGGTTCAGGTCGACATGTATATGTGAAAATGCTTTTCCTATCATGAACTTGGTGAAAAATAAATACAGTTCAGCACTCACTGATCAGCATCTCAAAAATCTGCTGTTCTTGCTACTTCATCTCTGAATTTCAACACAGAAGAACGGGTGAAGACGAAAGATATCCAAAAGCCTCACTAAGGACTCAGCGGGGTTTGTTTCATGTGAATGGAAATGTAATCATACAATGTTGAAATATGTTTCATTCTTTGGAAGTGATTTGTGTTTCTAATATACTAGTAAACTAGTTCTTCAATGATTAATAGCGCTCTGTTACAATAGCATTGGTTTAACAATATTTTTCTCTCCTTCATTACTATTTTATTTGAAGTATACAGAGATACATAATTTTTGTATCATTTCTGGCAATCGTAGTGGGGAGGGGCTAGGTTAAGGTGGAGTGGCATGTTCAAGATTATCTACATCAAAAGTGGCACGTGGCGAGCCGTGGGTTGGCCACCTCTGAGTTAAGCTCTCCTCGCGAACGAATAAATTTCACGAGGTACCGGTCTTCCAATATGCGAACGAATAAGTTTCACGAGGTACCGGTCTTCCAATATGCGAACGAATAAGTTTCACGAGGTACCGGTCTTCCAATATGCGAACGAATAAGTTTCACGAGGTACCGGTCTTCCAATATGCGAACGAATAAGTTTCACGATGTACTGGTCTTCCAATATGCGAACGAATAAGTTTCATATGGTACCGTCTTATTAAGAAAGAGTTAACCTAAATATTTTTGTGCTTTTATAAAAAGAACAGGAACGTTTCTTATTTCACTTAAGTGTAATAAAGTCAGTCTCTCTTTTAAGAAAATGAAAGAAGAACAGGGGGGTGCACTTTAAACTGAAAGGAGAAGATTGCTTCAACCAACTGTTGCGCTGTTGATGGAAGCAACAGTTTAAAGTGGCTGTAACATTCCGAAAAATAAAGGAAGTCGAGCGCGAAGGTGTTGCAGTCACTGAGACGAAGCAAAATTTTGGACGTGGAAATTTGGGCTGGCGACATGAATTGGGCAGGATGAAAGGTTCGGGAAGGCTATCTGCGGTTGATTCATACTCCTTGCTAAAGACTAGTGAAGCAAATCCAACAATCAACACATACAAATTTTTAGCATAATTGGAATTTTCCAAATCTACGACGTAGCCTGGAGGGGTTCATCACTCACCAACCAAAGCTCGGAGCAATGTTTCATTCCCGGAAAAACCGCGAATTGCAGATAATGCTCGACGTCACACAGATTAATTTTACTGAGTATTGTCTGCTAACGTAGATAAACATGTCACCCACAGAAATGCCACTGTGCAAAACTGGCAGATGAAATTTGTGACAGCACATATAAGAGAAACTAAATTTTCAGTGGTACTCTGTGTTGAATCTCAGACTGTACCTGAATAAGAGCCATTGCAGCGAAGTGGCCGCCTTTCTGTTGCAAACACAGGGTGACACGTATTTCCACACTGGCAAAGGTTGAAGCAAGCATAGCAGGTGTAATGAGGGCAATTTCGGTGGTGATGTTGCGCTTTAATTCCTCCAGCGTGGGTGGATTGTTTCTGTGCACCTGGTCCTTCAGGATTTCCCAGGGGAAATAGTCCGGGGTGTCAGATTCGGGAAGCCAGGTGGGGAGGAGGGGGAGTCCTATAGGAATTATTCTTGTTTCGAATGAGCTGATGAACCGAATGGAATTTTCAGAAGTGTGACAGGTTGCCCCCGTCTGGTGAATAACCAAGAGACAGCTCACGATCATCCGACAGGTCAACGAACTCCTCCAACGTTTCCATGTATATATCGCTGTTCACATTTCTGTGGAAGAAAATCTGACCCACTATGCGTGTACGAGATAACGCACACCATACTCCAATTTTCTGTGGGTGAAGGGGCTGTTCGTGGATGGCATGCCGATACTGTGCGGTAGTGATGAGCTCGGGCCCGGGCTCGGACGGGCTCAGAATTCATTAACTACCGAAAAACCCGGGCCCGGGCTCGGAATTACACGCCTTGAATTTCATTACTGTAATTAATTCAACACGTGTAATTCCGAGCCCGTGTTGAATTTCATTGTGGATTTGTTTCCATGGTGGAAAGATTTTCAATTTCCTAAGCTAGATGCCATTGCAAGACAAATTTTGCTTAGCAAGACTTGCATTATGCATTGTCCAAAGCTATGGCCCAAGCAAGGATTAGTTTAAGGAGGTCTGGTATCGAAAAACTGAGAAAAATCACATTCCCATTTTTTTTTATTTTATTAAAAATCAAGAATCTTATATTTAAAATGAAGTATTAATTTCCAAAATTGTGCAGTTAGAAGTATTGTTATTTATTTTTTAAAATTTCTTCACTCCCGCGATTTTTGGGGGTGACGTTGGTTTTCAATGCAGCAGGTCAAGTTTTAAAGAAAAGAAGATCAATTTGAATCGCTGAGGCGCTGAGGCATTAGATGCAATTCTCTCTCTCTCCCTTTTCATGATGAACTTGATCTGGAAACTGCACACACATATGAAAATATTATGATTATTATACTATTAAGCGCAAAGCTTTGTTAATGTTACAAAATACAGAATAATCTGGTCTGGAATACTTTTACGTTCTTTTTATTTAATTTTGGAAATTTCCCTACATGCTTTTTTTTATATTCTACTACATCACTGTAAAGTACCTTTACCAATTAGCATATATGTAAGTTATATTGCAAAAATTAGTTTTCTAGAGTCAAAATTTCAAACACTTGCAACACTGTACGGCGTTGTATGTTTTATAATGCAATGTATACAAAATAAATGTAAATTTAGAAATCAAAAAGAAATAACGAATGGAATTTTTTGTTTCTAAACGATTTTCTTTTCTTCAGCTTTTACCAAAATTACTGATTCCCCTGATGCGGTTGAAGGGCACGATGATTATTTATTTATTTTCAAATCCACATTTCAGAACATTTGGCTTTATGCGTAGTATTTCTAAAATCATATTAATATTGTGAAGTGGATTAACTGAACTAAACTTTTTAAACTAATGATTTTCAAACTAATCCTTGCTTGGGCCATATCTTTGGCCAGTGTATAATGCATAAATGCAAGCCTTGATAAGCAAGGCCCGGGCTCAGCAAACACATGTAATCAAAGAAAGCGGGCCGGGCCCGGACTCTAGGCCTTTGGACCCGGGCTCCTAAAATTGAGCCCGAACTCATCTCAACTGTGCGGTCCAGATGCGTGTATTCTGGAAATTTGCATAGCCCGAAAGGTAAAACCAACCCTGCTCGGAAAACCATGTTGAGTCCGAAATGTCCTCATTACCTTCAATAAAGGCTTTAAACCATTGGCAGTAACACGCCTTTTTTCCTAAAACAGGCAGACGCAATTCCTGCAGCACGGTGACGCGATACGGATGCATCTTTGCTTGCTTTGCCGCTGGGTGCCAGGATGACGTTGACATTTCCATTTCCTATGACAAATGCTGTAGATATTTCATCAGTGACTGCTCCAACTGGGACTGCTCTTTCCTCGCTGTATAGAATTCGTACAAAAGGTTCGGTCAACCCGTTCCGATTCGTACAGAAGGTTCGGAGGACCCGTTCCGATTCGTACAGAAGGTTCGGTCGACCTTCTGTAGGAATGTACCCATGTTCTCCAACTTTTTCACCATTTTGTGCGTTGCTTGTTTTGAAGGCGCAATTTCGTCATACTTTTCTTGAAACGCTTTATGGCGCTACTTAAACTATCCTATAACCCAATAGGAGCGCAAGAGAAAAATACGTTGCTTTATCGTAGCATTGCCTCAACTGAAAAGTGGCAGCTGCGAAAGCGCCAACGTGCGCATTGAGTTGCCTCGCGCCAGACGTTACATCATCCGTCTGGAAGATGCGACAACACGGCGCCTGGTGGCATTCGCTTACCTATTAATTCAGGTACGTTGTACCGCAGTTTAATCTTCCTAAGATAAATAGGATTTCTGTAATAATTAATTTACAAGGTCAACCTAGCAGTGAAACACACGCAGGACAGTGCTATTTTTCATGCACGAAATATTCTTCTATGTTTAAATTACACAGTTAAAGAAGGCTGTCGAAAAGTGATATTAGAAAAATACTTCTACATTGTCATATAATACATAGAATGCATCCAATAAGTTCTTAGCCCAGATATGTACTTTAGCTAACCGAAGTCAAAAGTTCTTCCCAGTAGGGTATCATTCTTTTGCACCATAAAATTGACCAAGCAGCTACCGGATATCGGCTATGGGACTTCAGAAGGTGGATTTCTCTTGGGAAGTCAGACAGTAATTTCAGGAAATATTAGCTAACCAAAGTCAAAAGTTCTTCCCAGTAGGGTATAATTGTTTTGCACCATAAAATTGACCAAGCAGCTACTGGATATCGGATATTGGACTTCAGAAGGTGGATTTCTTTTGGGAAGTCAGACAGTAATTTCAGGAAATATTGCAAATTTGAAATATCGAGTCTTCATGTAATTTTTAACAAAGAAATTTCACTAGGTAATTTTTGGAGCCTGCTTTTAGTCTATAGAGATCCTGCACCATTCAGTGGCATTTTAGAATTCTTCATCGCGGCTTCTAAAAGCCTTGAACATATTTTAGAGATGATTAGGACTTTCAGAGAAATGTCTGAACGAATGACAGGTTTTTAACTGATGACTAGCCAGAATTTTTTTAAGGAACTGGACTATAAAATTTGCAAAACAATGAAGGCCCCATCACGTGTATAAGGCGATTGTTATTAAGCAAAATGCTGTCCAATGAACAAAGGCGACCGTTCAGGAAGCAAAGTTAATACCTACCCTCTTCTACGGAAATGAAAATTGATTACATGTGGCAAACATGAAAGTGTTAAGTAGAATAGCTGCAAAATATAAATGGATTCAGTGGCGCGATGGGATTAGCATACGGATATTAGATTTTATTTGCTTATTTCCTCTGTGAAAGGCAAAGCTAATGTAGACATTCTGAGGTGGTTTGGGAATATGTGTCATTTGGAAGATGAAAGATTACTACAACAAATGTCACATTCTAAAGTTTCTTGTCACAAACCAAGAGGAAGACCTAGAACAAGATGGATTGATTGTGCTAAACTGGCCATTATTGACTAATTTAGGCATTTGCTGTAGGCAGAAGATTCTGCACCGGAATGAAACAGGTGGAGAATGTTGTTACACCGTGAAACATGATGGTCGCACACAAAGATCAAGATTAAAACAAGTTTTTTTTATTGATGATGTAAATTTGGCTATTATTGAGAGAGGGAATGATTTGTCATGGACAAAAGACCTTGCAGTAGAATTAAAGAGGAAAATTTTTATGTTTTAATTTGTTTTTAATTTCAATATTTTATTCCCACAGTATGCGTGTTGTGTCTTATCAATATAAACACCTTTTGTTAATCAGGTGTGGTTTATTAATGAATAAATGAATTGCTTGAGGAAGCCGGAATGGAAGCTGTGGCTTGCGGTATCTGAGAGATTTATATTTAGAAGGAATAACAGAGCTGTGACAGAGAAGTGCATCAAAGTTACTGGCGACTACTTCGGAAAGAGACTGTAACATACAGTGATGGCAAAACATAGGCATATTATGTTTAGAACTTATTCGATGCTCTTAGTACATGAAATTAAAGCTTTAAGATGCAGAAGCTCAGAGCGTCGTAAGGTAACACAAATAACTGAACTGAGAAAGTCACTCAGGACATGCCTACATATGAAGGAATGTCTACAAGCCATCATAATCTCTTTCTCACTCAAGATGTGTCGCTGCTGGTCTGTGCCTACGATGTGTTGTTTCTTCAGAATCTTCAGGGCAAAGGTTAAGTTGCGGTCATGAGCGTACTGAACCTGGAAACAGAACATAATACATTTATTACAAACTTGACTGAAAACACTAAACATAAATATGTATGATATTGGCTCGTGTATCATAACAAGACTGCTGTGCAATACTTTTCTAACCAAATGGCTCAGTTCAATGAGTGCGACATTTAATCCAGTAAGAATAGGAAAACATCTCTTACTTAATATCTTGAAGACGATTAATCTATTAAGTAAAAACGCATGAAAACTTAAAAGTTATACCATGAGCAAAAATATGTGGGCATAGTGGTAAACAGTTGTGCTATTTGTTTTGCGACTATATGGCGTTCTTGATAGAAATACACAAGTTGCTTTTTTCTTCTTTGACATAAATTACCAAACACAATCCACGACATTTTCTTCGAGGAAACTTAAATATCTCTTTATTGACAAGTTGTTTTCTTTGGTTCTGAGAACGTTATCGGCACACACTCTCTGGTGACGAAACAAACAACATAAACTTCCAGTGAATCTTCTTGCACAATCAAGAACCAAAACCTAAAACAGGATATTTCCCTAACTCCGCAATGTGGAAAAAGTGTCTAACATGCAAAGACATTGGAGGAGAATAGACTGGAAAAGAGCATGCTACTTCCGGCATACATAAAGCCGCCACTGTAGGGAGAAACTAGTATGTTGACGTTTTATGTTGATGTATTGCGCGAGTATTTCAGTTCTATATCTTTGATTTTGTATGTCTTTTAAGATTTAAGTGTAAATCTCGCAAAATTTTCCTGTTTAGTAGTTTTCTTTTCTATTATTATTATTATTTCTCTGCTCTGTGTAAACACAGTCTTATCAGAATATTATAAAAACCTACCTAATAATGGGAATAACCACCCTTGGCCAGGATGACAACGGCGAGGAGACAGCGTGATATGGACGCAATGAGGCCCTGGAAGGTTGCCTGAGACATACGTGCTCATTCATACTGCAGAAGAGCACGGATGTCACTGAGATGACGTGGTTGTGGGTCGGCATGTCGAACCTGTCGATCTAAATAGTCCCACAAGTGCTCTATGGGATTGAGGTCGGGTGATTTCGCCGGCCAAGGGAGAACAGAGACGTTGCTGTCGTGTTCCTGGAACCAGTCACGTACCTCCTTAGCGAAGTAGCACGACGCACTGTTCTGTTGGTAGACACAATCACCGCCAAAGTAAACGTCCACTCATACAAGTGGTACCAGCGGCCCCAGGTCATACCAGGAAAACATCCCCCAGACAGGCACACTGGCACCGCCGGCCTGTACTTGACCGACAGAGATGGGTCGCTGTTACCAATGCTTTCTCAATCTCAGGGAGTTCAAATGGATTAAGATCTGTGAAGTTCGGGGAACATTTTAACACTTTGAATTCTCTGTCGTGCTTCTGGAGCTATTGTGTGACGATCCGAGCCTTGTGGCATGGGGTATTATTCTGCTAGAAGTAGCTTTCTCCATCAGCAAATATCATGTACAGGTAAGGGTGTGCATGGTTTGTAATGATGGTAAGATATTCCTTGGCATCTAAATGTTGTTTCAGAGGTACTAAGGAATCCAATGCCAGCCAAGGAAAAAGACCTTAAGCCATTAAATGATCTCTCCCAAGCTCAACAGCGAACAGTAACCATCTGGGATTCATCGATCCGTCCTGTTGACGCCATCTTGGGGACCGTCCATCATTAACTGAAAACGTGCTTCATGGGAGCAGGCGACGTTTTTTCCAGTGGTGCTCGCGTGCGCACTACAGAGGCATTTGTCGGTGTTTAGTAGGAATGACTGTTGCACGAAGGAGGATGTCAGTTTTATAGCCCATTACTGAAGGATAGATGACTGTTGCACAAAGGAGGATGTCAGTTTTATGGCTCATTACTGAAGGAGGGATGACTGTTGCACGAAGGAGGATGTCAGTTTTATAGCCCATTACTGAAGGAGGGATGACTGTTGCACGAAGATGGATGTCAGTTTTATGGCTCATTACTGAAGGAGGGATGACTGTAAGAAACAACCTGCCATGTGGTTTGGCTGCAGTTTATCGTATGTGAGTCTGGAGAATTCGAGGCCACTGTGGTGCAGTGATAGCATGTATAGCGCGTAACTGGAAGACCCCAGGCTGGATTCCCGGTGGCGCACGACGAGAAATTTTCCGTGCCTCACTTATAAATGTGGAAAGAGCGATGACTTCAGTTTGACAATCCCCTTTTGTTGTGAATTGCAAGTTTGAACTCGTCTACAAGCACTGCTGAGTACATTGCACTGTTAACAGTTTGTCTGTGTTTCTCATATAATATTTCATAATAGGCTCACGTATATCCCAAAACAAGATCAGTAAGATTTGGTTTTTGACAGAAGAGTCACTTCTGAATTTCCTTTTTTTCTGGAGTTTAAGAGCGTTTCCTCTCCATATTTCTTCTCCTTTTTTTGTTTGTTTGAAGGTTTAACGACCACCGTAAAAAATCCCATGGGCTATAAGCAGTCACCTGTCCCTAATTTAGGACCACTGTTTCCAGGGAAGGGAGAGAGCCAGTGACGTAAGACAAACACAACATCCATGCCTCATGGGGATTCAAACCCGGACCCCTTCTCGGACGAATGGTCATAAGCCAGCGCTTAGACCACTGCGCCATCAGGACTGCTACTTCGTGTCATTCTGCTATAGTCAAAATGGTTCAGTCAGCTCTTATCTCCGTAGTCCTTTTCATTAGAAGTGTAGTCAGATGCTGACTGATAAACCACGAAAAGCGCTGTGAATTGTTGGCACCGTAGCGTAAAGCGAACGCACTCGGCTAGCTATCGAGAGATCTAGGGTTAGATCCCAGCGGTGTCGGATGTACAATTTTCCAGTTGCTATTCGTTGTTTATAAACTAACGTGGACAGAGCGAGAGCGACGACATCGTATATTTACATTATCTCCACGTATTTAAAATATTTTCACGATCTTCATAACTTTGCAGAAACAGGATCGAAATCGTACATTGTGTTTGTGTTTATCGGTCAGCTGTTTTATAACCCAGCTGACACACACTTTCCGTTATCCTAAACCGTCATGAACCATTGCATAAGCAGAACCACAAGTTATGTACAGTAACGAACAAAGGTATTTGGCGAAACACTTTATCGACCATAATTTTTTTCTGCTGGACCAAATCGGATCATTTTGGGATATGACATGTGTTGATTGGTGGGTTACAATGCTGCGTTGTTTGTATTTCGCTCAGAGCGAATTTGTTGTTCGAAATGGGCCATATTCAAGAGTCGCCAATTATTACCCATTTGTTTGATGCATGTATTATTGTTTTTCTTGCGATTTTTGTGGGCTTTGTGATGTGTAGTGTGATAATAAGTCAATCTTAGGTTTTCAGAAATGGGTAAAAAGGCGGAGATCCCTGTTGAAGCTCGCCAGGCGGCCGTGAACATGATGGAATACGGAATGTGCGTCACCGACATTCCGTGGGCCCTGAAGATCCGACACCAATCCATTTCAGCTATCCTGCAACGTTATAAGAAGACTGGAACCGTCGAGAACAGTCCGCTATGTGGTAGGCCTCGTTCCACTACATTGCGTCAGGATAGACGCATCCTCCGTCGATCTCGTGCTGATCCCACCTTGACTGCTGTGGACATCGCCACCGAATTCTGCGACAGCGACGACCTGAACGTCAGCCGAATGACCATCTCCCGTCGTCTCATTGCTGGTGGATTGAATGGAAGACGCCCGGCCAAGAAACCACTCATCGCAGTCAAGAATAGACGAGCAAAATCGCGTTCGCGCGCCGTTGTCGACACTGGACCACGGCGGACTGGATTAAGGTGCTTTTCACCGACGAGAGCAAGTTCAACTTGTTCGGAAGTGATGGCATCCGATACGTACGACGTCCGTGTGGCCAGAGATTCAACCCCCAGTTCATTCAGCCGACTGACAAGCACGGAGGAGGATCGCTCATGGTTTACGGCGCATTCTCTCGCAATGGAATGGGCCCAATCATCAAGATTGAAGGAATAATGACCGGCCAGAGCTACACGAACATGCTCATCAACGATGTCTTCCCATGGGCAAACCAGAACATGCCACCCCGATGGATCATGCAGCAAGACAACGATCGGAAGCACACCTTCAGAGTAGCGAAGGCAGCCTTCCAGCAGCAACAGGTCACACTTCTAGACTGGCCAAGCCAGTCTGCAGACCTCAACCCCTTCGAGCACATGTGGGAGGAGCTGGAGAGACGACGTGCGGAGAAAACCTGCCGGAGTAGGACCCAGAAGTTCGACCAGCTGTCTGCAGAATGGGCGCGAATTCCGCAGGTCACCGTCGAGTAGCTAGTGGACTCGATGCTGGCCCGTTGTGCAGCTGTTATTAAGTCTCGTGGTTATCCCACTAAGTATTAGTTATTGTTTTGTCGTTTTCTGGTACTTGTTTTCTGTTATCGTTGCATTAAATGAATGTGATATACACCTACCTTGTTGGTCAATTTGTATGATCTTTGCGATTAATCTCGGTACCTGATCTGTGTTAAGGTTTCCGATCCATCTGCAAATGGATCCTATTTACAACTGAATAACACATATCATATTCCAAAATGACCCGATTTGGTCCAGGAGAAAAAATATTATGGTCGAAAAAGTGTTTCGCCAAATACTTTTGTTCGCTACTGTATAACATATTAGCCGTCAAAATTACAGTAGTAATCTATCGGTCTTCTTCTGTGAGAGAGCATACACTTTCCACGTGGTCTCGAGTTTGACGTACCCCTTGATCGAGCTTCTTTCCTTTCCTTTTGTATGGGAGTGAAACAACTGCCGTGAGTAACTCAATTGGGTACAAGCAGTACCCGTCCCCAAGTTAGAGCCACTGGTTCCAGGGAAAAGAGGGAGTCAGTGCTGTAAGAAAAACACATCATCCATACCTTACCCGGGCTTCGAACCCCGACTACCGACGTAACACTTGATCAACGTGGTGGCTGGCCAATATTCGTCAATTATTGTGTGTGTGTGTGTGGGTGTTTGGCAGATTTAAACCTGCCTCCCATTCTTAAACTTCTTTCTCTAACCCATGCACTTGCTACTACACTCTGATACGAGTACCATTCTTCCGCAGATTTCAAAAGTCCTATCCCCTTCTACCCAAAGAAACCTTGTTGCTGCATGGTATTCAGTAGCGATGCAATAAGAAAGAAGAGCTTTACGCAGTCCACGGTTTAGCTGGACTGAGGTGTAGTATTGTGCGATGCAGGTGCCACCTTGTCTAACCGTCGTTAACACGCGGTAAGGGTGATAGATTGCTCCCATTTGTTGCATCAGTTAAATTCACAAATTGTCTTTACTATTTTACTTACGTTCTTTACTTTCTTTAAAATATCAGTATTGTTTTGTGTGTTTACTACAATGGATATGCAACATGCTTTAACAAACCAATTCCACTCTGCCGAAACCGCCAACTCCCAGCGTAGCCACCACCTCGAGGTCATCCAATGTTATGTGAGAATATTCTTCAATAACTTGTTCTGTGTCAGCAGCACTTGTCGGTCTGAAAAAGAACAGAATTGCTGTATATAAATCACGAGTCTTTCCCTAAAATTTGCGATTTCGTATTTTAAACAACAAAATAAAACAAAACTTCTAGAAGGAAAACTTTCGCTTGAGAAATTCTTACATTCAGCAGATGGAACGTTTTTTTAAATACCTACTGATTATAACTTCACTGTCCATATGCAGAGCAACCTGCAGAGACAATCAAGGGGGAAATTTGACCGAAACTTTTAAGGACTTTTGCCAGAGAATGGGGAATTGAGTTGTGACGTACCTGCCAGCAGGACGCACACGACATAAAGGCAGATAGTAGTCAGAACAAACGTCCGCGTAGCTCAATTGGTAGAGTGACTTATTCCGAAATGACGGAGAAATTTACTTCGTTGTAATGGCGCCCGAACTATCCGGATGACCCGACCGTTCAAAATCTCGCAATGGTGTGATGTTATTTCCACACCGCGAGATAGGAAGAATCAGAGAATCCCTTCTCCAGCGCTTCGAAAAATAAATATGTGTGACGTTGCATTCCACACACCAGATTGACTGGGAGTTCTCAAGAGTACGTTCTACAGTGGATGGCTGCCGGCCACGATTCATGGTCACGGCTGACCCGTGGGCCATGCCCCCGGCCCTCTTTCGGGGGGGGGGAGATGTGATGTACCTGCCAGCAGGATGCACACGACATAAAGGCAGACAGTAGTCAGAACAAACGTCCGCGTAGCTCAATTGGTAGAGTGACTTATTCCGGAATGAGGGGATCCGGGTTCGAATCCTGGCGTGGACAGAAATGACGGAGAAATTTACTTCGTTGTAGAGTTTGGAAATAGAAAACGAAATATACTGCTGGCCACCCAAAATGCAACACCAAGAAGGACACGAGATAGCAAAGCCAGATTTACTAGATACATAACAAGAGATACAAAGATGAAACGATTGAGCTTACAGGCCCGTGCGACTTGCGGAACATGCAGACATCAATAGTTTGTGCGGCCCCCATGACTGGCAATAATTTTTTTTTTGATTGGAGGTTTAACGACCACCGTGAGCACCTCAATGGGCTATAAGCAGTCGCCCGTCCCTAATTTAGGGTCACTGGTTCCAGGGAAGGGAAAGAGCCAGTGCCGTAAGACAAACACAACATCCATGCCTGACGGGATTCGAACGCGGACCCCTTACGGACGAATGATCATAGGCCAGCGCCTTAGACCACTGCGCCACCGGGGCGGCGACTGGCAATAAGGGCAGCTATATGCCGTGGCATCGAACGAAAGAGGCTTTGGATGTGGGCTTGGGGTATGTCGGTCCAGGCTGCTTCCACACTTTGCCACAGTTCATCAGGCGTAGCCGCGGGTGGTGCTTGCCGGGCCACTCGGTTGCCGATCAGCGATCAGACGTGTCCAATGGGCGACATATCAGGAGAAGAGGCGGGCCACGGCAGCAGTGACACCTGGTGGTCCGTGAAGAATTGTTGCACGATGCGTGCCACGTGCGGGCGCGCATTGTCCTGTTGAAACGTGGCCGCTGGCAGGTCCTGCAGGTAAGGGAGAACTACAGGTTCCAAAACGTCGGAGATGTAGCGGTGGCTGTTGAGTGTACCGGCGATGTGTACCAGAGGGTTGTGGGTGTCATATTCAATTGCGCCCCAAACCATAACGCCAGGCCGCGGACCGGTATGGCGATGCATAATGCAGGTGTCATACAGCCTCTCGCCGCGGTGCCACCACACACGGATCCGACCATCGTGGTGTTGCAGGCAGAAGCGGGATTCGTCGGAGAAGAAAATGTCGTGCCATTCCGTAGTCCAGGTGCGGCATTCAACGGCCCACTGCCGCCGCACTCGCCGGTGGTGTAACGTAAATGGTAATCGGAGCAATTGGCGCCGTGCGACAAGTCCCCGCTCCTGCAGACGACGTCGAACGGTACGTGGTGACGCAGGTTGTTGCGCAACACACTCTAATTCCTGCGCTAACGTTCGTAGTGTGGCGGTGCGAGCCGCCAATGCCCGCCGCACAACATGCCGGTCCTCTGGTTTGGTGGTGTGCCGCGGCTGCGGCAATTGCTCACGTCGGTCCCTCCGTCCATCCCGCACCCACCGAATCTATACTCGCTTCACTGTGGCTGGATGTCGTCCCACACGGGCGCCGAAGTCTCGGTACGATAAACCGCTGTCGCGATAAGCCACTATTCTTCCTCTGTCGAACTCCGAAACGTGCTGGAATGACTGCCGTATTCTGCGACGAGGCGTCAGGAAGCTTCCCACGCGCAGGTCTGGCAGCACAACAATCTTCCACTACTTACACCCCGCTTTCTATGCACCCTTCTTATAGCGATTCTCAGTGGCGTGCCGGGCGCATATGATTTGCATATGCCCTGCAATGCTAATCGTTTGCATGTCCTCTCGTGGGCGTCGCATGCTGCGAATTTCAGGCCAATCGGATGCTTCCTTCTTGGTGTTGCATTTTGGGTGGCCAGCAGTGTAGTTTATGAATATTTTTTACAGGAATAAATATGGTGCTGGAAATGGAAAAACGGCAATTTTATGATCTGTATGGGTTTTTTGGTATTCGCAAATGAACCTAGTTGGGGACATATGACTTTAATCAATTAATTCATTGTATTAGTTTATCGTGTTTCCTCGGAAACACAAATGTGTAGTGACGTAAAAGTGTTTCCTTAACGCATATACACTGGCGGAAAGTGAAAAAAGAACACCAAGAAGGAATTGGCGGACGGTCATGAAATTTACATATGTTAATGGGGTCGAGTTTACGTAGGTGTGATGTTAATTTCGAGACCAACAGGTGAGCGCTTACGCCACAGCACGGCATAATATGCAAATTATCGTCGGTGGTATTTAAGAAGTACGGCGAAGTGAATGTAATCAGTCGTCGGCATACGGACACGTGCGAAGACCCTGAAGAAGCTGCAATTCCTGGACATGGAAGAAGTGTACGATTTCAGCAGTTATCGGAATTTGAGCGAGGTCGTCTAGTCGGACTCCGCGAGGCCGGGTGGTCGTATTGTCGTATTGCGGAGCAAATTGGACTGGAAGTATCGGTGGTGGTACGATGGTGGCGTAGATGGTCCGTGGAACATTCCCACACGAGAAGACGTGGAACCGGGACTCACAGACGGACTGATGAGCGAACCGATCGACGCATAAGAAGAGCGGCGTTGTCAAGCAGAACATCCACTGCGACGCAAACCCGAGCTGCCGTTGCACCTGAGGTGACTGTGCGAACAATCCGCAACCGTCTACTGGATGCAGGACTACGTGCACGTGTGCCTCTGACTCCAGCCCACCGTCAGGAACGGCTGCAGTGGTGTCGCCAACGTCTGCACTGGAGAACGCAATGGCGATCTGTCGTGTTCAGCGATGAAAGCAGATTCTGCTTGGGAGCCTCCGATGGCCGTATGCGTGTTCGCAGACGCACAGGTGAGCATCTCCACCCTTCTTGCATCCGCCAGCAACATACAGGGCCTATACCTGGTCTCCTGGTGTGGGGAGCGATCAGCTATCCCTCTCGTACACAACTAGTGTTTGTTCAGGGTACGTTAAACAGCACCTCCTACATCAACAACATCATTCAGCCCGTTGTGCCATTTGTAAGGTCGGTCCATCGTGGTGTTTTCTAGCAAGATAGCGCACGCCTACACACGGCACGTGCAACGCAATATGCACTTCAGGGTGTGAGACAACTTCCATGGCCTGCACGTTCACCAGATCTGTCCCCCATTGAGCACGTGTGGGATTTTATGTGAGAGCGACTTATCCGGTCTCCACGGCCAGCCACGACTATCCCCGATTTACGCGTCCAGGTTGAGGATGCTTGGAACTCAATACCCCAAACTTCCATCCAACATTTGTACGACAGACTCCATGCCAGAATTGCACAGTGTGACGCAGTTCATGGCGGTTCAACCTCGTAGTAACCATGTTACATGGAAATGTTATTTTTCAGTTTACCAGCAAATACAGCTGTATTTTGCCATAATGTTTTGATCACGTTATGCTCTGCATTCCGTTATTATGCTGTATAAATTTCGTTGGTATCAGACGTCTCCTTCTTGGTGTTCTTTTTTCACTTTCCGCCAGTGTAGTTGCTAAAGCTTACCTCAACAAACAGAGTTGATGAACACAACTGGGTGCTATCGAGGAATATTATAGGGTACTCTTCAATGTGTCCACCGGTCTCATCGACCAAAAAATCAATACGAGAAACAGTGTTATCTGTGGAAGAACTCAAGTGATCTTGAGTGATGTTGCCGAGATTCTGTATGCCTTTGTCCTTTAAGTCTGCCAAATGAATAACGTTCGCTCAATGACGTCATACTTTTTAGACAAACTCACAGACAAAGGTCACGGGGGTTAATGTATGGTGAATAAGGGGATCATACTTTTAGGAATGAGTGCCATTTCACTCTGTCCACTGTAAATATTATTCGCAGAATCGACTTCACGCTTGAGGATTTGCTCCATTTTGCGTAAATGTAGTAGTACCAAAACAATTCATTTGCTACCGTTGCAAAATGATAAAACCGTGTAACATGTTCCAACAGCGCAGTACAGTTTCGAAGCTGGTCACACATGTAGTTTGATGATTTTCTTGAGAGAAAAACTGGCTAATAAGAAACATTGCCGCGAATCCTATTGATAGTGTATAATTCAGTGTATGTAAGACACATATGAACATTCTCTACAGCTCAGATACGATAGTTTTGCTTGTTCACGCTTCCACTGATATGGAAATGAGCTTCTTCACTCCACAAGGTGTTTCGCGATCAAGTTTCTTGTTCCTCTGTGCATACAGAAAAAGTTGACGGATGTGTGCGTTACCTCCAGTTCACCGTTGCTAATTGTGAATACGTTTCTAAAGGCATCGGTGAAACCCATTTTAGGCAACATTTTCCACACAGTTGCGTAGGAAAGATCTGACTGCCTCCTGATACCGAACGAAAACACTGACTCTACGCATAATTAAATGAAATGATTGCTGCACGACTGCGTGGCAACGTTTTCAATATTGTTCCAACAGACAGATTTGCACCCTATACCTTATCTGACGGGCTATAACTCAAAATGTATGTGGTGTCAGCTGAAGCTTTCCAAATGTCCTGAAGCGTCCGTATTCAAGAAATCCTTCAGCATTTTCTATCACTCTGGTATTACAACGTCACAAATAAGGCACGTTCGAGCGAGGCAAGGATCACCCTTTTTTTTTTTTTTTTTTTTTTGATTGGAGGTTTAACGACCACCGTGAGCAACTCAATGGGCTACAAGCAGTCACCCGTCCCTAATTTAGGGCCACTGGTTCCCGGGAAAGGAGAGATCCAGTGCCGTAAGACAAACACGACATCCATGCCTGACCGGGATTCGAACCCGGCCCCTTTACGGACGAATGATCAGAGGCCAGCGCCTTAGACCACTGCGCCACCGGGGCGGCAAGGATCATCCTTACACTAGAAGAATAACGAAAACAGTCTTGAACCTTCCCGAGCAGAATTAATTGGAAATTCCATTTCCACGCAATCCACAACACTCAGTATCATATTGTTGGATTTTCTATTTTGTTCATGTCTGAGTTATAAACCATTTGCAAAATCCGAACTCCTGAATAGTGTTAGCAAGTGTTCGGTGTGACAAATTTTAGTCTTGTATTTTGCATACAATAACCTTTCTGATCGCAAGCTTCCAGTTATTTGTGGCGTTGTGTGTTGTAAGTTTGCTGATTCTTTTACAATCCTACCAAAACGTCTTCACAAATAAATTTCACACAACATTTCGCCACACTCTGAGAACGCATTACACCTTCTTTGCCGTCTTTTTGGTTTCTCTCTCTCTCTCTCTCTCTCTCTCTCTCTTCTTTCTATTTCTCTCTTTCTATCTCTCTTTCTCTCTCTCTCTCTATCTTTCTATTTCTCTCTTTCTATCTCTCTCTCTCTCTTTCTCTCTCTCTCTCCCATTTCTCTCTCTCTCTCTCTCTCTCTCTCTCTCCCATTTCTCTCTCTCACTCCCATTTCTCTCTCTCTCTCTCTCTCCCATTTCTCTCTCTCTCTCTCTCTCTCTCTCTCTCTCTCTCTCTCTCTCTCTCTCTCACTCACTCTCTCTCTGTTATCTTATGTACATTTGGATCATTCTCTTCAAGCAATTTCAAACTTAAAGCTAAATTTTCCCTTGCTGAATTTTGGTTTGGCAACTTGATACTAAGTCAAAGAGTGAATAACGTACGTCATGTTTACGATTGTATCGTTGCTCTCCTGTCAAAAGTCGGCTAGAGCGTGGGATCGTTGTAATTGCTTTGGAGAAAGATTGTACTACTTTGATGTTTGATTTGCGTTTGATCTTATACAATTGGATTAATTATTTCACGTTGAATATTACGTTCGTTTGATTACTAAAGTTAAATTGTTACTGAGTTAATGTGATTTGGATATTATTAGGTGTTGCGAGTGTTGAAGAATTATTCAGCTATTGAAGATACCATTGATTAAGTTCGATTGAAATGATTTCGGCAATTGTCATTATATGTAACATATACCAGTATGGCCACTCGCGCAGGTCCTTTGTACTTTGCTTCCACCCTATTCGTTTCTTCGTAATTACTATCAACCAAGTTAGTGGGTTGTAAGAGTTGAGAAGACATCCCTCCTATGGCATAGACACATTTCATACCAACAGCATCTTTATTTCATTCTTACAACATCTATGGTCGTATGTTAAAGCTTTCCCTCCACATGGGCCTATCTCTCCCGTGTACCGTCATGGCAAACAGCCTCGCTATGCTCTCTACTGCGCCTCGTGTTTTTTATTTCTCCTGCCCTTGAGAGGCCGAGCGTGTCCTCAGGCAGACGGGACAGGTGAAACAATACCTGTAAGTACAAGACTTGTTATTTTACGTGGCCGTTAGAGCCATTAGGTGCTTAATTTGGTGTTATGTTTGTTTAGTTAGGGTATCCCGAGCACACGACTTAAACTTGAGAAACATTTCAAAGCAGATAATTTACATTGAAATAATGTTAGCGTTTTGGTGTGATATAGGCAATTAATTAAAAAATACACATGTGGAAAAAAGTATCCGGACGCCAGTGCTATTTATACAATTATGCATTTACGGTAAAATGAATACGGAGTTGTACCACCTTTGGCCACAATTACATTGTGCACCCTCCTTGGCTTACTTTCAGTGAGATTCTAGTAAGCAATCACAGATATGTTGTTACATTTCTCCCGCAAAGTAGTGGTCAGTTCAGACACAGAAGTTGGGCGTGTCTCTCTAGCCCGAATATGACGGTCAAGTTCATCCCAAGAGGCCTCTATAGGATTGAGGTCGGGGCTTTGAGCTGACCACTCCAAATTCTGTACATCCATATCCTCAAACCATGTCGACATGGAGCGGGCTTATGGCACGGCACGGCACGTTGTCTTGATGTAAAAAGAACGGTCTGTCTTCGCAAAATTGATAAAGTGTAGACAGTGAACGATTATCTAGAATGCCCCGGTATTTCGTTGTGTTCATGGTTCCATCCACAACCACCAACGGTCAGAGTCCATACCACAAGAAACATCCCCACACCATGGCACTGCCACCACCAAATTTAACAGTTGGGATGACACATTCTGGTAGATGCCGTTCACCTGGCATACGCCACACCCAGCAACGACCATTGGATTTAAAAACGATGTTGCGTGATTCGTCACTCCATAACACTCGTTTCCACTGCTCTAAGGTCTATGGATGATGTGCTTTACCCACATTCATATGAAACGATCCTAATAAGTGCCGGCCAATACACATGTCACAAATGCGTAAAAATAATTAAATCTAAACAGTTCACTTAATACGAAAAGGCTTTCACTGGCGTGCTTTCAACAGCGATTAAAAAGCAGATTATTTTAATACCATTACACAGTAATTTAAATTCGTTGCGAAATTCTAAAATACTTACACAGCTTTTAAATCATGATCGTCGTAGCTTTTGTCTTGTAGTTCTCTTAAGTCTTCAATGAACTGCTTGAAAGACCTGAAAAAAAAAGCTTTAAAAGAAGTACGGCTTAAAAAAACTTTCTACGAACTATATGACTTCCGAGAAAAGTGTTGTGATGGAAACAGTAATATAAAGGAGTTATTTCCAGACCACAATGAGCAGGGAATTTTTTCTTTTTTCCTTACTTTCGCTCTATATGTAACACGTCTTAGAAAAAATTAAAATGCACGTTTTTACGATACCAGTTTTTATTATCTGCATTGTTTATGTAGGAAAAAGAAACGATATTTCCTCAGGTATTGGCTGGCTTTGAAAAATTCTGTTTGTGTTCAAAAGCTGGAAACATGAAAATGTGCTGCATTCTTCTTCTGGCCTCCCCCTACTTTTTAATTTTTATGTTTATTTTTCTTTGCTTTTCATCCATTTTGCTCAATAGGTGTGCTAAATCCACTTTTCTATTTTGCACGTTAACTGCTACCCGGAAAGTGCGACTGGAGAAATTCTGGTTTCGTTCAGTAGCATTTCTAGGTACCTGCTTGTGCATTTTAAAGAACATGACAGCAGCACGTGATGCACGATATCACTTAAGGAGCAGATTGTTTCATAGAAAAAAAAGTGTTTCTAATAATGCAGTCCCTTGGTGTATGCAGCATATGAAAACTATTCGCACAGTACAATTCGGGTTTTTAGCATATGCTATAGCTGTCAGCTGAATTCATGTGTTTCATGAAATTGTTGCATGCTTACCTGGTGTAGTTAATACTATTAATGACCCGGTAGGACTTTTAAAAGCGGAGATACGGTTGCAAAAATAAATGCACATTAACACCACCTAGCGCTAGAAACTCCGAACTCAAAAAGACAGGAATGCATGCAAAGGGTTCCACATCGTGAACAGTATTCGTAGTTAAAATAGTTAAACGATTTTATTTTTTAAAATCGGACTTTTAGCAGCAGAGATATCGTGTAAAACATGTTAACGGAAAGCAAAGTCCCTGCTAGGGGCAAATTGTACCCCTAGCAGGGAGGCTTGCAATTGTTTTAGACAGAAAATGCACAAAAAATGTTTTTTTTAGTGAGTAGTGTGGGACCCAAAAATAATTTTTTTCAAGCGGGTGTCTAGACCCGCTGTAAACGGAAATATAAACTTTTGCCCTCTAGTGGAAAAAGAGGGCATTAAGAGACATTTTAAATTATGTATATAGCCTTTAGCATTCCAATATCTCTCCAACGCAGAGAGAATTTTTCAAATTGTACTGTTAGAAGCAGAGATATCGAGAAAAGTATGATATACAACTACGCTTCCTAGCGGAAAAACTACTCATTAATATAGGCAGAAGGTATTCTGAAAAGGTTTTTCATGGGGGGAGGCATCTTATCACAAAAGAATGTTTTCAAATCGTGTTTTCTGACACGCAGACATTGTTGAAAGTACATCAGAAATGCAAATATGCTCCTCAGTGGCAAAACCTTTCATCCCAAAAAATTATAAACTATATGCAGAACATTTCTTAGCAGGTGTTTTATCCGACTATCCGATACAAAAATAATTTTTCAAATCTGACTTAGAGGAGACAGATATCGGAGAAATCCCATCTTTACTTTCCGCCCCTAGTGCAAAAACTGGGCACTACTTGAAAAAGAAACTGCCCAAAATAGCTTTCGTTATAAATGGTATTGAAAGGAAGGAAGATTTTTTTCCAATCGTATGTTTAGGAACAATCATATAGAATAAAATGTATTTTGAATTCGATAAGGCCGCCCCGGTGGCGCAGTGGTCTAAGGCGCTGCCTCTGATCATTCGTCCGTAAGGGGTCCGGGTTCGAATCCCGGTCAGGCATGGATGTTGTGTTTGTCTTACGACACTGGCTCTCTCCCTTCCCTGGAACCAGTGACCCTAAATTAGGGACGGGCGACTGCTTATAGCCCATTGAGTTGCTCACGGTGGTCGTTAAACCTCCAATAAAAAAAAAAAATCGATAAGATCCACATTTACGCCCTCCAGCGACGCCAACTGATGGCGCTGCCACCAACAGACAGCTACCGTGCCGTAAGCGGCAGATTTTGGCCGGCAGTGACCCATCACTGCCAGTTGGTGGCCAGCAGTTTCCCAACACTTGTGTTTCTGTTGGGTAAGGAAGAAAGTAAATGCTGATTCCCTGTCGAATTCCTCTGATGTCACAGAGATCACCATTCATTGTTTTTTTCAACCATTAGGCGCTCGAGGTAGGGTAAGCGGGAGCAGCAATATAAACTGAAGGGCAACAGGCTGTCCATTAATGCTAACTTTACGGTCTTCAGCCTTAGTCACAGACGTTTAAATTCAAAACCGCGAAAAAAAATGCTTCTCTTTTTTATATGTATTACGTTCAAAGCTGCCGTCAAAAATTTCGGGCTATTTCTTTAACGAGTGTTGTATGAAGTTTCCACAAAGGATTTCGTAAAATCGTTTTCTTGTGGCTAGAAACTCTCCCTGAGTGGGAATTGGAGTTAAGCGGGCTATCAGTACACCAATGATCCTCTGTCTTCCTTCACGCATATTTCACTGTTTACGGATCATCACATCAGTGTACGAAAATGGAACTAATGCTCTGGATGTGCACGGCAACAGCACGTACAGAAGTGGGACGACACGATCGTTTTCTTCTGGCACCCCGATCTAGCGTTGGAGTCACTGCTCGGAGAGGTGTATCATTTACGTTCGGTGTGTTTCGGAAGCTTATCGATTCTTACGTGTAGACTCATCACTTATTCGTAATCGGAGAGGTATATCATTTACGTTCGGTTTGTTTCGGAGGCTTATCGATTCTAACGTGTAGACTCATCACTTATTCATAATCGGAGAGGTATATCATTTACGTTCGGTTTGTTTCGGAGGCTTATCGATTCTTACGTGTAGACTCATCACTTATTCATAATCGGAGAGGTGTATCATTTACGTTCGGTGTGTTTCGGAAGCTTATCGATTCTTACGTGTGAACTCATCACCTATTCATAATTTGTAGTTTCATTGCAGGTACGAAAGACTCTTCCTGATATACAGATTATCCTTGGGAACAGTGCTTTTATCTTCCCGCAGCCATTGGTTCAATCCGGGTAATGCCCGTGGAATCTTGGAAGATTCGGGAAAAGAGGCCCTTTCGTAATATTTTTGAAAGGTATTATTTGTTATGCCTGTTTTATGAGTTCCGGTCATGGATGCCAGTAAATACATAGATTTCTGCCGGACAGTGTTTCAGACAAGAGTAACGGACTTTTCTCCTCTAGCAGCTGTAGGTATTGAAAAAAAGATTATGAAGGGGATGACGAGTGCGATTATTGAAATAGATTACTCAGAGTGGCTTTAAATCGTGTTACATTCTTTTCTTAAGCTCGTAGTTATGAAAAATAATTCCTGTGTTGGCGCCATATTTCTGCATCTATTTGTCCGATTTCAAAAATTATTTTATCTTGGCATTTAAAATTGTGATTAAAAAAATGATTTCCTGTTTCAGGCCTTTCGCAACTTATACATTTGTAAACAGTTTCTTCCTGAAACAATGCCCAGTTTTTCAGATAGAGGACGTACAAATTTTCCCCTATGTCTCTGCTTCAAACATTTAGATTTGAAAAATTCTTTTTGTGTCGTACAGCTTCTATGAAGAAAACATTTTTTTTATTAAACTTCAAATTTAACAAAATAACGTTTTGTACAAATCTACTGCTCAAAATAATGAAAATGTTCCCACTAGAGGGCGTAAATATATATCATAAGTTTTTTTAGATATCTCTGTTTCTAAAAATCTGATTTTAAAAATAGTTTTTTTGATGACAAAAATGCAATTTTATAGTGAAAAATTCTTTTTGTGTTGCATGTCATTCGCTACAGTAAAAACTGCGAACATTATACATTTTAAGTAATACATAATTTTCCCGCTAGGAGCGTAAATGTGTATTTAAACTTTTTTGATGTCGCAAGTTTTAAGTGCCGGATTTGAAAAATCTTTCAACATCAGATACCATTCAATTAACGGAACATTTTATATTTAAATTTGGATTTTACGTAAATCTCAGTTCAGCAGCTAGATGGAGTAAGTATGCATCTCTGTTTGCAATAGTATCTCTTTTTCCAGAAATCCCCTCAAAAAAGATATTTTTGTGTTATTTGCCATCACTATAATAAAGACTGAACACTATGCATTATTAGTAATACATAATATTCCCGCTGGTCACAGATATGTGTGAACTTTCTCGCTGTCTGTTTCTGTAAAAGGCTCATTTGAATTACATTTCTTACTTTTCATAGCGGACTGTTTTGCCCCATATCTTTATGTTTGAAAAAATATCTCTCTTTCCAGAAACCCGTTTAAAAGAAAAAATTCTTGACCTGATATAATTTACGATGGAAAACATTTAACGATAATTTTTTTCAAATAACGTACATTTTTCCTGCTAGAAGGCGTAAAGTAATATTAGATTTTTCTTCCCGTCTTTGCTTCTAATGGTTCAATCTGAGGAATACCTTTTGCCTCGAACATCTTTCTCTATGAGTCAAGTCAGTCCAGAGTTTTAGGTTTTTCGTAACGTGCTTTTCTGCCGCTAATGGTCTTAAGTAGCTATTTCTACTTGTAAATGTTTTAACTTGATTTGAAAAACTTACTCTTGCAACTGGGTTCGTTCAGTGTGAAAAACAATTTCATTTTTTTTGCTAAAAAAAAAAACACTTTGAAAAATTTCTTTTGTTTCACAAAGGATTCCAAAGACATATTCATTACACCCGAGAGATGTAATCTTTCTTCTTGAGGATTTCTTGGGACACAGGTGTTTTGCTTATGTGTGTGTGTGCGCGTATTTTTGCTGTTAAAATATTTAAGGTGCTAACTATATGCTTGTAAAAGCCCAATTGGAGAAAAAAACTATTTTGGGGTCTAATACAACTCACAAGAGAATTTTTTTTATTTATATTTCCTGCATGAAACATTAAATTATTAGTAGCTAGAGACGTAAATATATATTGCATTTTTCTTGATATCTCTGCTTCTATAAGTGCGACGTGAATTTTTTTTTTTTTTTTTTTTAGATTCCATTTTTCTCGCAAAATGTTTTGCAAGTATTTTGAATTTTTCGTAATGCACAATTCTGATATCAAGCGTGTAATCCTGTCCGCAACTGTACTCCGCTTCTTGAAATCCGAAAAAATACTTTGTAAATACTGTATGCTATTTGGCAGGGAGATAATTTCACTTTAAATAACGCACCTCTTTCCCGAGAGAAACTCATATGCATGCATTTTTCTTGTTGTGTGAAACCCAAATTTACCGGTGGCGAGTTTCGAATCCACATCCTTCTGCTGCGGAGCCAAATGCTCTCCCAATTAAGCTACATTGGCAAAAGTTTATCGCTGCTACTTGCCGTCTTGACATGAGCGTGACCTTTGTAGTATGTCACCGCTGTCTCTGCTACTAAAAGTCGCGTTTGAAAACTTGGTTTTTCTGGTACATAATAATGCCTTTATAGAGAACATTTTACTTCCATTTTTTTTTATTTTTACTTTTTCATGAAGAAAAGTTCGTCCTCTAGGAAGCATCAGCGTGTATTTGAATTTTAAAGATTTTCTTGCCTTCTAAAAGACCTACTGAAGAAGTTTTTTCTTGATAATTACTAGGGCTAAGATTTTTATGAATTTTGTCGGCAATACTAAAAGGCTGTTCAAGTGCATGTAAATGAGTTTCATACAAAACTAAGTTGATTTAAGTACATTTATTAAGGAACTTTTCTGCATTTGTTTCGTGATTTTTACGTCATATGTCATTTTTTCAGGTTTTTCGGTCTTTTTAAGGCTTTTTTTTTTATATTTTTGAGTCATTATTTTGTATATTTTAATATATTCAGCAAAAAGGGCATTTTTGGATGAATTTCCCTGCAACTCCATTTCCTCCTGAAAGCCAGAAGCTAGACTGAGAAATTAGGAGGGGAGAAGTGCTCATGTTTAGAACATCTGTAGTCTGCATTCACGTCTTAGCGAACTGCGGTCAAAGCACTTCCAACCCTCCCTTGTATCTTCCTTCAAGCAGGTGACAAGCTGTTCTCCCATTTGGAGTTGTCCGTTGCCATTATACCGGAAAGTGAGATTCCGTGCAGTGGAGGACATACTTGCATGTCTTTTTCTTGGTTTCTTTTATAGGGCAAAATATTTGCTAACAAAAGAAAAAAAAAGACTCAAAAACTGTAAAGAGTTAAATTGTATTTTTAAGGGGTTTATTTATCTTATAGGGCATGGTTTTGGGCAATAAATTCTTAGTTCGGCGCAGAAATTTTAAAACAATTAAATAGTATTCTTTGTCTATTCTTTGTTTTGGTCTGTAATTCACGTGTTTGTTAGAAAAATAAAGAATTTCAGTTGACACAGAAACAGTCAACAGATTAAATTATAGTTTTTAGATTATTTTTGTTTTGTTTGATGCACCCCTTCTTTTTTAATTAATCAGTTTTGCAATAAAATAAAAAAGAAATGTGCACTTATTAGGAAATTATTTTGTTTTATAAGACATTTTTTTGTCTTTTTTTGGGGGGGGTCATGAATGCATTTTTGTAGGGAATTTTCTAGCAAATTTTAGTTCATAAAAACCCTAGCCCTAGTGATTACTGTTCACTATGTAGAACATTACATTAGGTTTTTTCCATAACTGTACTTCTGATTGTTCGATTTAAAAAATATTTTGCTATGGATATCTTCTGCTATGAGAAAAGCGTTGTGTTCTATTTGTTATCTTTTGCGAAACACATCATCTCTGCTGCTGGCGGGCGTAAGGAGCTATATCTACTTTTAAATGTAATTCTCGGAGACCGGACGATTATTTTACTGATTCTAGTCACTGCTAAAAACATTGCGCATATTGTGCAATTTAAACAATGCACGATGTCTCCGCTACGAGAGGTAAATCAATTTTCTTTTTCGCCAATTTTCTGCTTTTCGAAAAATCCGCTTTGAAACATTCGTTTGTTTCTCGGAACGCAATCAAAACAAGCGCTTATCGCACCCGAGAATTCGGAGTCGTCTTATTTGAATATGTTTTCATTGATTTAGACCACCAAAGGAATTCACATTGCGATGCGAGAGCTAATTCAATTCATGTTTGTTGGGGCATGTGTGGTATGTATGCAAGGTAGAGTTTGATACCCAGTATATGGCTTCGGAGAGCATCTGCGGAAACCTTTTTGAACTGAATTCAGCCCTGTTTAATTTAACGGAACGTTATCTGTTGAAAAGGAAGGATTTATGATTTCTGTAATCCACCCAGGATAACTGGAAAATAATTATCTTGAGAATTATACCCACCTAACTTTAATGTTCCGTAAGATTGCTCCCATGCTGCACTTCAATGTAAAGGATTTATTTATGGTTTAAGCCACGCGGAGTACTTTATGAATCGGGAGTAAGTGGTAATAAAACTAAACTGAATTTTCAGAACTTCCTTGAATTAGTTGCAAATTTTCGGAATTCTGTTTAACAGTGTCACCTCCTGTATCTTTGTGCTAAGAGGAACGAATGAAACTTGTCTGTGATCCTGAGAAGTGTGTGAACACTGTCGCCTTTATGGATTAATATACTCATGGCCGAAATTTGAAGAATAAACAGGAAAATACAAATCAAAAAGGAACACGTAGACCAGGATGCAAATCACAAACGTCAGGCTAATGAAGCGAATCAAGCCTCGGTCGCGAATGAGATGTAAAGCAGTGAAGTCCAAAAAATACGCTACAGCTGGTGAAGCTGGTTAATCCAGGAAAGGCGGATGTCAATGGAAGTTTAGATAACTGTTTTTCAGAGAATGTCGGAAAGACGCTGTTTGAGGGACACTTTTCGGTGAAAAGCCGTCAGACGAATGGAGGTCTGTAAAATAGCAACAAATGTTGCGCAGTTGCTAAGCATCGTATGTGATGGAGCGCCAAGAATCAATACCGAACCCCTGGAACGGTTGCTAGTCTACCTGACCCGGGCCGCGCGAGGGTCACCACAACATGGGATGACCGTTACCTTACCATATTAACAAAGCTCCATAGGTCCTACCCTGCTTTGAAAATGGCTTCGGAGCTGAATGCAGCCACGGGAAGGACGGTATTTCACCAGACAAAGTATCGACGTCTTCATGAGCATAGACTGTATGCCCAACCGCCTCATCACATGAGGGAACATTTGAGGTGGTACAGACGTCATCTGAACTGGAGCCCGGTACAGCAGAGGAATGTACTGTTCACAGACGAGTCCCGTTAGTGACTTAAAATTAATCCACGTCTGACATGGACTTGGAGAGAACGAAGAGCCAGTTACCATCCCAGAAACATCGTCGAAAGGAACATATATTGAAGACGAGGTTAACTGGTGTGGGAAGGTATTGCGCCCCAAGGCCACACGTATCTGCGTATCTTCAGAATGTGAGCAATGTCAGCTTGCGCAATCGGGAGGAGATTCTCGCACAGCATAGCGTCCCTTTCGTAGCTGCCGTGGATCCCCACTTTCTGAGAATAGACGATAACGCAAGACTCCACGGAGCCCTTTGGTGGATGGATTCCTTGAATTAGAGACTCCGTTGAGCTCAACTTGAAGGTCAAGGTGAATTTCAATAGGAGGAGTTCCTTTAGCCCACAAGAAACGTATTACTCCTCGGATTTCTTCCTTTGTCTGTTCAAGCAGTACAGAAGCCATTTTGAATCTGTGTAGTACAGGAACGTAATATTTCTAGAGTTTCAAACTGCAAATACCTAAAACAGAAGATGTCAAGCTATACGTCAGCAAAAACATTTTCAATACATAGTTCTTTTAAAGTTCTTCAAATAAGGAAAATTACTTTCTGACTTCCTCTCGCATATATACTTACACTTACATACTTTCCAAGTATTCTCTCTCTGCCTGAATGCACCGGTCGCATCTTTCTATCCACTTCCGGAAGTTGTGTTCGAAGCCCTATGTCGAAATTTGCTTCAGGTTACCCATTCATAGCATTGCTCAGTTCAGTATTTGATGCAAACCGACGCCCACGAAGTTGTTCTTTCACTTCAGGGAATAGGTGGAAGTCACACGGCACCAGGTCTGGTGAATACGGAGGGTACGCCATCATTTCGATGCCTAGATCTTGGAAAACCTGCTGGATAAGCAAAGCACGATGCGCAGGGCATTATTTATAATCTGTTGGGTGAGCAAAGCACGATGTGAAGGGGCATTATCTTGACGCAAAATCCAACCAGTTTGTGTATATTTTGGGAGTTTAGGGGAAATATATTTCTTTAGAGGACCTTTGAGAACTTCAGAATAATAGACACCGATAACAGTTTTCCCTTGTGGAATGGGACAACAGGATCATACACAATTCCCTTTTTGTCGAAGAAAACCAGGTGCGTAACCTTCCCTGCACTTGCTTGAACCTTTGCTTTCTTGGATCGGGGACTGTGCTGGTGTTTCCATTGGGTGCTCTATTGTTTTGTTTAAAGAAAACCAGGTGCATGACCTTTCCTGCACTTGCTTGAACCTTTGCTTTCTGGGATCGGGGACTCTGTGGATGTTTCCATTGGGTGCTCTGTTGTTGTTTTTTAAAGAAAAAAGGTGCACGACCTTTCCTGCACTTGCTTGAATCTTTGCTTTCTGGGATCGGGGAATCTGTGGGTGTTTCGATTGGGTGCTCCGTTGTTTTTTAAAGAAAAAAAGGTGCACGACCTTTCCTGCACTTGCTTGAACCTTTGCTTTCTGGGATCAGGGACTCTGTGGATGTTTCCATTGAGTGCTCTGTTGTTTTGTTTAAAGAAAAAAGGTGCACGACCTTTCCTGCATTTATTTGAAACTTTGTTTCCTTGGGTTGGGGACTCTGTGGGTGTTTCAATTGGGTGCTCTGTTGCTTTGTTTAAAGAAAAAAAGGTGCACGACCTTTCCTGCATTTATTTGAAACTTTGTTTTCTTGGGTTGGGGACTCTGTGGGTGTTTCCATTGGGTGCTATGTTGTTTTGTTTAAAGAAAGAAAGGTGTACGACCTTTCCTGCATTTATTTGAACCGTTGTTTTCTTGGATCGGGGACTCTGTGGGTGTTTCCAGTGGGTTCTCTGTTGTTTTGTTTAAAGAAAAAAGGTGCACGACCTTTCCTGCATTTATTTGAAACTTTGTTTTCTTGGGTTGGGGACTCTGTGGGTGTTTCCATTGGGTGCTATGTTGTTTTGTTTAAAGAAAAAAGGTGCACGACCTTTCCTGCATTTATTTGAAACTTTGCTTTCTGGGATCGGGGAATCTGTGGGTGTTTCGATTGGGTGCTCTGTTGTTTTTTGAAGAAAAAAAGGTGCACGACCTTTCCTGCACTTGCTTGAACCTTTGCTTTCTGGGATCAGGGACTCTGTGGATGTTTCCATTGGGTGCTCTGTTGTTTTGTTTAAAGAAAAAAGGTGCACGACCTTTCCTGCATTTATTTGAAACTTTGTTTTCTTGGGTTGGGGACTCTGTGGGTGTTTCAATTGGGTGCTATGTTGTTTTGTTTAAAGAAAAAAGGTGTACGACCTTTCCTGCATTTATTTGAACCTTTGTTTTCTTGGATCGGGGACTCTGTGGGTGTTTCCATTGGGTGCTCTGTTGTTTTGTTTAAAGAAAAAAGGTGCACGACCTTTCCTGCATTTATTTGAAACTTTGTTTTCTTGGGTTGGGGACTCTGTGGGTGTTTCAATTGGGTGCTATGTTGTTTTGTTTAAAGAAAAAAGGTGTACGACCTTTCCTGCATTTATTTGAACCTTTGTTTTCTTGGATCGGGGACTCAGCGGGTATTTCCATTGGGTGCTCTGTTGCTTTCTTTAAAGAAAAAAGGTGCACGACCGTTCCTGCATTTATTTGAAACTTTGTTTTCTTGGGTTGGGGACTCTGTGGGTGTTTCCATTGGGTGCTATGTTGTTTTTTTTAAAGAAAAAAAGGTGTACGACCTTTCCTGCATTTATTTGAAACTTTGTTTTCTTGGGTTGGGGACTCTGTGGGTGTTTCCATTGGGTGCTTTGTTATTTTGTTTAAAGAAAAAAGGTGCACGACCTTTCCTTCATTTATTTGAACCTTTGTTTTCTTGGATCGGGGACTGTGGGTGTTTCCATTGGGTGCTCTGTTGTTTTCTTTAAAGAAAAAAAGGTGCACGACCTTTCCTGCATTTATTTGAAACTTTGTTTTCTTGGGTTGGGGACTCTGTGGGTGTTTCCATTGGGTGCTATGTTGTTTTCTTTAAAGAAAAAAAGGAGCACGACCTTTCCTGCATTTATTTGAACCTTTGTTTTCTTGGATCGGGGACTCTGTGGGTGTTTCCATTGGGTGCTCTGTTGTTTTCTTTAAAGAAAAAAAGTGCACGACCTTTCCTGCATTTATTTGAAACTTTGTTTCCTTGGATCGGGGACTCTGTGGGTATTTCCATTGGGTGCTCTGTTGTTTTGTTTAAAGAAAAAAAGGTGTACGACCTTTCCTGCATTTATTTGAACCTTTGTTTTCTTGGATCGGGGACTCTGTGGGTGTTTCCATTGGGTGCTCTGTTGTTTTCTTTAAAGAAAAAAAGTGCACGACCTTTCCTGCATTTATTTGAAACTTTGTTTCCTTGGGTTGGGGACTCTGTGGGTGTTTCCATTGGGTGCTATGTTGTTTTGTTTAAAGAAAAAAGGTGTACGACCTTTCCTGCATTTATTTGAACCTTTGTTTTCTTGGATCGGGGACTCTGTGGGTATTTCCATTGGGTGCTCTGTTGTTTTGTTTAAAGAAGAAAAGTGCACGACATTTCCTGCATTTATTTGAAACTTTTTTTTTCTTGGATCGGGGACTCTGTGGGTGTTTCCATTGGGTGCTATGTTGTCTTGTTTATAGAAAAAAGGTGTACGACCTTTCCTGCATTTATTTGAACCTTTGTTTCCTTGGGTTGGGGACTCTGTGGGTGTTTCCATTGGGTGCTATGTTGTTTTCTTTAAAGAAAAAAAGGAGCACGACCTTTCCTGCATTTATTTGAACCTTTGTTTTCTTGGATCGGGGACTCTGTGGGTGTTTCCATTGGGTGCTCTGTTGTTTTCTTTAAAGAAAAAAAGTGCACGACCTTTCCTGCATTTATTTGAAACTTTGTTTCCTTGGGTTGGGGACTCTGTGGGTGTTTCCATTGGGTGCTATGTTGTTTTGTTTAAAGAAAAAAAGGTGTACGACCTTTCCTGCATTTATTTGAACCTTTGTTTTCTTGGATCGGGGACTCTGTGGGTATTTCCATTGGGTGCTCTGTTGTTTTGTTTAAAGAAGAAAAGTGCACGACATTTCCTGCATTTATTTGAAACTTTTTTTTCTTGGATCGGGGACTCTGTGGGTGTTTCCATTGGGTGCTATGTTGTCTTGTTTATAGAAAAAAAGGTGTACGACCTTTCCTGCATTTATTTGAACCTTTGTTTTCTTGGGTTGGGGACTCTGTGGGTGTTTCCATTGGATGCTATGTTGTTTTGTTTAAAGAAAAAAGGTGTACGACCTTTCTTGCACTTGGTTGAACCTTTGCTTTCTGGGATCGGGGACTCTGTGGATGTTTCAATTGGGTGCTCTGTTGTTGTTTTTAAAAGAAAAAAAGGTGCACGACCTTTCTTGCACTTGCTTGAACCTTTGGTTTCTGGGATCGGGACTCTGGGTGATTCTATTGGGTGCTGCGTTGTTTTGTTTGTGGATCGAAATGGTGAAAAAATGTTTCATCACATGTGCCGACTTGATGCAAAAAGTGTGGCTCACGTCGCAGCCGGAAATTGCATAGGCAACACGTGATTACACAATTTGTTGCCTTGAGTTCATTTGTGACCAAGTGGGGATCCACTTTGCAGCGATATTTCGGTACTGCAACCGGTTTCTCACAATTTCATCAACGGAACCAACGGCCATCTGCATCACATTAGGATCTTCCTCAATGGTCATTCAGCAGTCTTCGCGTACGAGTGCTTGACATTAACCTCCATTGACCTTCGTAGTCCATGTCGAAGGCCTACCTGAGCTCGGCGCATCTTCCATCCACTTTTCACTATTCAGAAATTTTTTGTAGCCCTCAAAAACTGTTGCACGGGACAAAGCATCTTCCTCATATGCTGTTTTAATAATTCCGTGCGTTTTTGAGGCAGTTTTATTCAATCACACGCAAAATTTTATAGCTGCTCTTTGCTTCAGTTTTAAATCTGTACTGGGTTACAGAAACACGTCTAAACTCTACACCGTCTACTGTAAGAATGAACTAACTAAAGGAGCGCAGTAAAGACTCGTCGTCACGTAACTGACCTTGCAGGCAGCTGCAGTTCTCCGCGTGGGTTTGATTTGGAGCTATGACGTCAGCTTCCTTACTTTTTGAACGACCTACGTATATACCTATCATTATTGTCAACACTTATCATTCCATTGCTGGATGAAGGTCTTCCCATGTTTCTTCCACAGTGGTCTGTTTTGCGCCAATCTCCTCCATGTCATCCTAATGTGCTTCCGAATTTCACCCAACCATCTCCCATATGGTCTTTTTTTCGGTCTTTTCCTGTCCCTTGGAATCCCGTCTAAAACTTCGGTTGTCCATGGTGGCCGGTTCTACTGGCAATATTGTCCAGCTTATTGCCATTTCATTGATTTTAATTTCATCATAATGCCTTCTGCTGTTGTCATTTTCCTTATTCACAAGTTCCTCTTCTTATCTTTTCTTTCCTGGTTACACCAAGCATACTTCTTTCCGTGCTTCTTTCAATTGTCTGCAGTCTTCGTCTGTCATTTTTAGTTAAGGTTCAAGTATCTGTTCCCTACATAAGAACTGAAACGATGTATTGGTCAGGCACTTTACTTTTAAGATACTGTATAATTTTACATTGCTCTTGAAAATTGTTCCGGCGTGTTCTCGCGTTGGCGAAACACAAACCAACAAATTAGTAAAATCATGCAATGCACTGATTATAATACGCTTTCCAACATACCAGAAATTATTACTCAAGTTATGAGGATAATGGCTGTGGAATAAATCTCACTCCTGTGTCCTGACCTTTGACCCCATTTCGATGATATTCAACAGAACCGGTTCAGTATACCTCAAGAATAACATACTAAAGTTTTGTCGCAATAGAAGCAGTTTTACGCAAGTTATGAGAATAATGGCTGTAGAATAAATCTTGCTTTTGTGCAATGACCTTTGACCCCATTTCGTTGATGTTCAACAGAACCGGTTCACTATACCTCCGGAACAACACGATAACGTTTTGTCGCAATCGATACATGTTTAGGTAAGTTATGATGTACGAGGGCAATGGAATGGATCCCACTCCAGTGTCCTGACCTTTGACCCATTTCGCCCATTTTCAATAGGGTTCGTCTCCAGTGGCTCCCTACCACATACTAAAATTTCATCGAAATCGAACCATTTTTACGCAAATTATGACGCATAAGGGCAATGAAACAAATCCCGCTCTTAGGTCCTGCCTGACCTTTGACCCATTTCGCCCATTTTCAATAGGGTTCGTCTCCAGTGGCTCCCTACCACATACTAAAATTTCATCGAAATCGAACCATTTTTACGCAAGTTATGACGCATAAGGGCAATGAAACAAATCCCGCTCTTATGTCCTGCCTGACCTTTGACCCCATTTCGCCCATTTTCAATAGGGTTCGTCTCCAGTGGCTCCCTACCACATACTAAAATTTCATCAAAATCGAACCATTTTTACGCAAGTTATGACGCATAAGGGCAATGGAACAAATCCCGCTCTTATGTCCTGCCTGACCTTTGACCCCATTTCGCCCATTTTCAATATTGTTCGTCCCCACTTACCAAATACTAAAATTTAATCGAAATCAAACCATTTTTACGCAAGTTATGACGCATAAGGGCAACGGAACAAATCCCGTTCTTATGTCTTGCCTGACCTTTGACCCCATTTTGCCCATTTTCAATAGGGTTCGTCCCCAGGTGGTCCCCTACCACATACTAAAATTTCGTATAAATCGAACCATTTTCAAGTGAGTTATCGTGCGGACAGACGGACAAAGCTGGAGCATATACGCTTCTTCAACCTACGGTTGGAAAGCTTAAAAAAACGACGAAGCGCCATCTATTACACAAATTAAGAAACTAAACTTTGTTATTTTCTTTTACGAGTTTTCTAATTCTTTCCAAGGTCCAGGAGTTGATAGCAGCAATTGTATTTTTATATTATTATTATTTGTTTTATTATGTTTCTTGTCAACAAACAGTAATTTTGATTATTATTTTTATAAGCATTTGGTCCATCGTTCATAAAGGGCTGCAAATTGCAAATCACAGCATTTTAAGAATTATCATGAGTCGTCAGTTTTGGCAGGCTGTTAACTCTCAATTTTCTTAGTAATCTAATCTTACAGAACGCAATAAATTCTGATTCGCATCGGGAAAGTGTACTTACTCTCTGTCCAGAGCTAAACATTCAACTCCTGGAGCTGAAGCAATGACGTTGGCAGTGCGGCGGTCTTCTCTACAGTTAAAAGAATAAAAGTGAAATACATTATTTATGGAATGCATTTGAAACCCAATCGCAACAATTGTAAAACGAACCATTCATAAAATAAATTACACAGTTAATGCGTGAAAAGAAAACAAAATCATCTTTCACAGGCGAACTACTCACACATATATACACTGCTGGCCACCCAAAATGCAACACCAAGAAGGAAGCATCCGATTGGCCTAAAATTCGCAGCATGCGTCACCCGCGAGAGGACATGCACACGATTAGCATTGCAGGGCATATGCAAATCATGTGGGCCCTGCACGCCACCGAGAAGCACTATAAGAAAGGTGCACAGAAGACGGGGTGTAAGTAGGGGAAGTGTGTTGGGCTGCCGTACCTGTGCGTGGGAAGCTTCCTGATGCCTCGTCGCAGAATAGGGCAGTCATTCCAGCACGTTTCGGGGTTTCGACATAGTACGAATAGTGGCTTATCGCGACAGCGGTTTATCGTACTGAGACATCGGCGCCCGTGTGAGACGACATCCAGCCACAGTGAGGCGAGTATGGACTCGGTGGGTGCAGGAGGGACGAACAAACCGACGTGAGCGATTGCCGCAAACGCGGCACACTACCGAACCAAAGGACCGGCATGTTGTGCGGCGGGCATTGACGGCACGCACCGCCACATCACGAACGTTAGCGCAGGAATTAGGGTGTGTTGCGCAAGAACCTGTGTCAGCAAGTACCGTTCGACGTCGTCTGCAGGAGGGGGACTTGTCGCACGGCGCCCATTGCTCCGATTACCATTAATGTTACACCACCAGCGAGTGCGGCGACAGTGGGCCGTTGAACGCCGCACCTGGACTACGGAATGGCACGACATTGTCTTCTCCGATGAATCCCGCTTATGCCTGCAACACCACGATGGTCGGATCCGTGTGTGGCGGCACCGCGGCGAGAGACTGTATGACGCCTGCAATATGCATCCCCATACCGGTCCGTCGCCTGGCGCTATAGTTTGGGGCGCAATTGGATATGACACCCGCACCCCTCTGGTACGCACCGCCGGTACACCCAACAGCCACCGCTACATCTCCTACGTTTTGGAGTCTGTAGTCCTCCCTTACCTGCAGCACCTGCCAGCGGCCAAGTTTCAACAAGACAATGCGCCCTCGCACGTGGCACGCATCGTGCAACAATTCTTCACGGCCCACCAGGTGTCACTGCTGCCTTGGCCTGCCTGTTCTCCCGATATGTCGCCCATCGAACACGTCTGGTCGCTGATAGGCAACCGAATAGCCGGAAAGCACCATCCGCGGCTACGCCTGATGAACTGTGGCAACGTGTGGAAGCAGCCTGGACCGACATACCCCAAGCCCACATCCAAAGCCTCTTTCGTTCGATGCCGCGGCGTGTAGCGGCCGTTATTACCAGCCATGAGGGCCACACGAACTATTGATGTCTGCGTGTTCCGCAAGTCGCACGGGCCTGTTAGCTCAATCGTTTCATCTTTGTATCTGTTGTTATATGTCCAGTAAATCTGGCTTTGCTATCTTGTGTCCTTCTTGATGTTGAGTTTTGGGTGGCCATCAGTGTAGATACACTCACATACTACTGTAAATAGTTCCCAAAATTAATAAAGATAACAACATTACAGGTTTCAAATTTTTTTGGCGCTAGGTGATGCGACATTTGCTACCTATTTAATTAGCGTTTTGTTTGCTATCGCCTATGTAATTTTTTGATTTTTTGCTCATTATATTTTCCAAACTTAACGTCACACGTCGGAACTCTTAAGAGATGATTTCTTCAGGAATTCACTGAAAGTACTACATATACATTATCTACCAACAAGTAATTGGGCACCCATGCAATCGACGATACCTGCAGTCCTGATACACGTCACGGCCGCCGCCGTTAAATATCGTGTGGGAAACAACAACGCAACCAGTCGCATGCAAGATGCCACGCAGTTCGGAGCTCTCTGATTTCGAGAAAGGTGTAATCGTCGGGTATCACAGAAATGGCCGATCCATACGTGACATATCCGGCGAGTTGAAGTACCCAAAATCAGCAGTGGCCTACGTGATTGGCAAGTGGAAAATGAGAGGTGACTGTCGGAATGTGCCCCGACCCGGCAGACCCACAAAACTTGGAGTTAGAGACCGACGTGTGCTGGCCAGATAAATTCGGAAGAACCGCACCAAATCGATGGGCCACATCCGCGAGGAGTTTCAACAGGCATCCAGGAGTGTTCTTTCAATAAATACCATCCGTAAGGAAGCCCATCTGCTCGGTTATCATGGACGTGCTGCCGCCCACAAGCCTTTGATCACCAAGTCCAATAGCGCTGCTCGGCTAACGTGGTGCAAAGAACGTCGACAGTGGACTGTTGAACAGTGGAAATAGGTTCTCTGGAGCGACGAATCAAGGTTCACACTCTACCGTTCGGATGGCAGGGTCTGCGTGTGGCGTCTGCCTGGAGAACGCCTCCTGCCGGAATGTATTGTGCCAGCTGTGAAGTTTGACGGCGGCGGAATTATGCTATGGGGTGTTTCTGCTGGTATGGCACGGGGCTCTTGGTCGCAATTCCTGGTAGACTCAACGCCGAGACCTACTGCAGCATTTTGGATGACCATGCGCTTCCTACGTTGTGGCAGTTTTACGGGGTGGACCCATGATACTTTCAGAACGACAATGCCACCTGTCATGTTGCGAGGTGCACCATAGCTTGGTATGGTGACAATGGGGTTAATCGAATGGACTGGTCTGGGCAGAGCCCGGACCTTAACCCTATTAAGCACCTTTAGGATGAGTTGGAGCGTCGACTTAAGGGGTGCCCCCCCCCCCGTCCGAAATCGGTGAAGGAACTGACCTGTCTTCTCCAAGCCGAGTGGAAGAAAATACCGCTAGCCGTCGTACAACGCCTGGTTGAGAGTGTGCTCTGGAGGGTCGCAGCTGTAATCGCCGCTCGTGGAGGCTCCACCAACTATTGAAGGTGAATAAACTTCGTTTTTCCTTTGCTATCACAGGTGTCCAATTACTTGTCGGTAGATAGTATACAATCAACACTGAATGTTTTTTGAATTATAATCATTTCTATTATAAGTGAGTAGGTACTGTGGTAAGCACAAGGAGGTCGAGGCTTGTATGCTAAATAAGTGTGTACAAGAGGTCAGTGGTTCAGTTAAGAGCAAAGTTACGGACGTGTTGCTTAAAATCAAGGATTTACTCCTCTTCAAAGGGAGTTACACAAGTTACTGGAGTAAGAAGGACGAAGGCGTGGCCTGTAGGCTAAATCAGTGTATATAAGGTTCAGTTGAGAGAGAAGGTATGGACGTCATGGGTAAACCACCGCTTTATTGTAGTTTACGAAAGGCTGAATTGTAGGCACACGAATAGCTGGAGCGAGAATTCAAATGACGTGCTCATTACACCCAAGAATTCAGTGTCATTTTTTTGTAGCTTATTTCAGGGAACTGTGTTTTTAAAGATTTAAATTCCATAAGAATATTCTCACTGCAATGACAAAAGTCTTTGGTATCGAAGTTGTTGAAGTAGATATCACTGCAGCGTAGTACTTTTGATTCATTGTCCCGATGAGAACATTCCAGGACGTATCATCAATATATCTGTTAAATGTATGAGTAGAATGAAATAGAAATCATTGATATACCAAAGAAAGAAATGAGGCGACAGAACAGGTTCTAAAGACCCCTTGCGTTAAAAAACAATTTATCAGAGCTTCTCTTTTCCAGAATTACATGCATGCTACGGCGATAAAGAAATTTACTGATACAGCAAATAATGAAGATCATAGGACAAGTGATAATGTTGCTTTTAATGCTAAGCTTTACCAAAAGCATTTGCTTGATTTCTGCAGTGAATTCGTGCTACAAACTGGTTACAGAATTTTTATATGTAACCAAACATTACAGAACGGAGGGAATTTTTTTACTAAAGATTGAGTTAATGGACAATGCGGTCCTGAAGGACGTTGGCAGATCAAATAGAATGCAACTGCTAGGATGTCTCAATAGTCACGTTTGGCCCGAGTTTGAATTCTGGATGAGTCACGGGTTATTTACACTGGCGGAAAGTGAAAAAAGAACACCAAGAAGGAAACGTCTGATACCAACGAAATTTAAACAGCATAATAACGGAATACAGAGTATAACGTGATCAAAACATTAAGGCAAAATACAGCTGTATTTGTTGGTAAACTGAAAAATAACATTTACATGTAACATGGTTAGTACGAGGTTGAACCGCCATGAACTGCGTCACACTGTGCAATTCTGGCATGGAGTCTGTCGTACAGATGTTGGATGGAAGTTTGGGGTATTGAGTTCCAATCATCCTCAACCTGGACGCGTAAATCGGGGATGGTCGTGGCTGGCTGTGGAGACCGGATAAGTCGTTGTCCCATAAAATCCCACACGTGCTCAATGGGAGACAAATCCGGTGAACGTGCAGGCCATGGAAGTTGTCTCACACCCTGAAGTGCATGTTGCGTTGCACGTGCCGTGTGTGGGCGTGCGTTATCTTGCTGGAAAACACCACGATGGACCGACCTTACAAATAGAACAACAGCGGGCTGAATGATGTTGTTGACGTAGGAGGTGCTGTTTAACGTACCCGGAACAAACACTAGTTGTGTACGGGAGTGATAGCTGATCGCTCCCCACACCAGGAGACCAGGTGTAGGGCCTGTGTGTCGCTGGCGGATGCATGAAGGGTGGAGACGCTCCCCTGTGCGTCTTCGAACACGCATACGGCCATCGGAGGCTCCCAAGCAGAATATGCTTTCATCGCTGAACACGACAGATCGCCATTGCATTCTCCAGTGCAGGCGTTGGCGACACCATTGCAGCCGTTTCTGACGGTGGGCTGGAGTCAGAGGTACACATGCCAGAGGCACACGTTCACGTAGTCCTGTATCCAGTAGACGGTTGCCGATTGTTCGCACAGTCACCTCAGGTGCAACGGCAGCTCGGATTTGCGTCGCAGTGGATGTTCTGCTTGACAACGCCGCTCTTCTTATGCGTCAATCGGTCCGCTCATCAGTCCGTCTGTGACTCCCAGTTCCACGTCTTCTCATGTGGGAATGTTCCTCGGACTATCTACGCCACCATCGTACCACCACCGATACTTCCCGTCCAATCGCTCCGCAATACGACGATACGACCACCCGGCCTTGCGGAGACCGACTAGACGACCTCGCTCAAAGTCCGATAACTGCTGAAATCGTACACGTCTTCCATATCCAGGCATTGCAGCTTCTTCAGGGTCTTCGCACGTGTCCGTACGCCGACGACTGATTACATTCACTTCGCCGTACACCTTAAATACCACCGACGATAATTTGCATATTATGCCGTGCTGTGGCGTAAGCGCTCACCTGTTGGTCTCGAAATTAACATCACACCTACGTAAACTCGACCCCATTAACATATGTAAATATCATGACCGTCCGCCAATTCCTTCTTGGTGTTCTTTTTTCACTTTCCGCCAGTGTATATTTGTCCTACGGAACTGATAGTGCATCCCTCCTGGACCCAGTGGCGTGAAATTGAGATTGAGGTCGGTCAACACATTTTAGCCTTAGGTTCTTACGGGGATTGTTAAAAACGGAAATAAAAAAAAAATAGAATTCGCAACTAAACCTACACCTGGAGTCGGCTACTTTGACAGTTATTCACTATGCGGTGCTTCCATAGATGTAATCAATTAAACAAGTAGGAGAATCACAAGATCGGATCAAACACTTAACATCTGACTTCTGTTGTGCTTTTATGTTCCACACTCCTTGAGGAATAATATCATACAAATCAGGCAAGTAAGCAAAGTCTACAAATAAAATAAAAATACATGTAGTGAAAGTAAAACACATAAAAAAATGCTTCAGTGACATCTTTAAAATAAAAGTAACACTACAGAGCATATACCTTAGCAAAGCCCTTTCGCCGAAGTAATCACCACGTTCAAGTACCCGTATCTCCTCTTCAGTTTTGGAAGATTTTTTCGTTATTATTACCTAAAAATTAAATTTGAAAAACTTGAATGATGCAAAAGTCAAACAACTATTAAAAAATATATTTCTCTTTAATAATACAGATAAAACAGGAAATATACACAACAAGATACTACGGACCTGGATACTGTATCAACAGAAACTTTGTGCGACAGTGAATAGCACACAATGAAATGCTTTATCGAAATGCATCTAGAAGCGCTCATGCATGTGATAAATCTCACCAGATGCTCTGAGAAGCGCCACAGGCCGTGGCGCAACGACAATCTGTCAGAAACGAGAACACCGTCGTCTGAGAAGGCTTGTACGGAGAAAGACTTCCTGTGTTCATCAACTGACCAAAGCATTGAATGAAGGCTATCCCCGATCCATATTGCAGTGGACTATGCTCAAGGAATTGGAGAGGATTTCTATTGGCAGTCGTATATCCATACGGAAATCAACGATTTCTGCGAAGAACCGGTAAGTTCGTCTACAATGGTTTCAGGAACACCGTGACCAGACACTGAAAGACTAGGGAAAACGTCAAGTAGTCCGACGAGTAGCGGTACACCTTGTTCGGTACCGACAAACACTGGAAGAGTAGGGAAAACGTCAAGTGGTCCGACCAGTAGCGGTACACCTTGTTCGGTACCGACAAACACTGGAAGACTAGGGAAAACGTCAAGTGGTCCGAATAGTAGCGGTACACCTTGTTCGGTACCGACAAACACTGCAAGACTAGGGAAAACGTCAAGTGGTCCGACGAGTAGCGGTACACCTTGTTCGGTACCGACAAATACTGGAAGACTAAGGAAAACGTCAAGTGGTCCAACGAGTAGCGGTACACCTTGTTCGGTACCGACAAACACTGGAAGACTAGGGAAAACGTCAAGTGGTCCGACCAGTAGCGGTACACCTTGTTCGGTACCGAAAAACACTGAAAGACTAAGGAAAACGTCAAGTGGTCCGACGAGTAGCGGTACACCTTGTTCGGTACCGACAAACACTGGAAGACTAGGGAAAACGTCAAGTGGTCCGACCAGTAGCGGTACACCTTTTTCGGTACCGACAAACACTGGAAGACTAAGGAAAACGTCAAGTGGTCCGAAGAGTAGCGGTACACCTTGTTCGGTACCGACAGATACTGGAAGACTTGGGAAAACGTCAAGTGGTCCGACGATTAGCGGTACACCTTGTTCGGTACCGACAAACACTGGAAGACTAAGGAAAACGTCAAGTGGTCCGAAGAGTAGCGGTACACCTTGTTCGGTACCGACAGATACTGGAAGACTTGGGAAAACGTCAAGTGGTCCGACGAGTAGCGGTACACCTTGTTCGGTACCGACAAACACTGGAAGACTAGGGAAAACGTCAAGTGGTCCGATGAGTAGCGGTACACCTTGTTCGGTACCGACAACCACTGGAAGACTAAGAAAAAAACAAGTGGTCCGACGAGTAGCGGTACACCTTGTTCGGTACCAACAAACACTGGAAGACTAGGGAAAACGTCAAGTTGTCCGACGAGTAGCGGTACACCTTGTTTGGTACCGACAGACACTGGAAGACTACGGAAAACGTCAAGTGGTCCGGCGAGTAGCGGTACACCTTGTTCGGTACCGACAACCACTGGAAGACTAAGAAAAAAACAAGTGGTCCGACGAGTAGCGGTACACCTTGTTCGGTACCAACAAACACTGGAAGACTAGGGAAAACGTCAAGTGGTCCGACGAGTAGCGGTACACCTTGTTTGGTACCGACAGACACTGGAAGACTACGGAAAACGTCAAGTGGTCCGACGAGTAGCGGTACACCTTGTTCGGTACCGACAACCACTGGAAGACTAAGAAAAACAAGTGGTCCGACGAGTAGCGGTACACCTTGTTCGGTACCAACAAACACTGGAAGACTAGGGAAAACGTCAAGTGGTCCGACGAGTAGCGGTACACCTTGTTTGGTACCGACAGACACTGGAAGACTAGGGAAAACGTCAAGTGGTCCGACGAGTAGCGGTACACCTTGTTCGGTACCGACAACCACTAGAAGACTAAGAAAAAAACAAGTGGTCCGACGAGTAGCGGTACACCTTGTTCGGTACCAACAAACACTGGAAGACTAGGGAAAACGTCAAGTGGTCCGACGAGTAGCGGTACACCTTGTTTGGTACCGACAGGCACTGGAAGACTAGGGAAAACGTCAAGTGGTCCGACGAGTAGCGGTACACCTTGTTTGGTACCGACAGCACCCAGAGAGTTTAGGAGGGGCCCCAAGACGCAATGGACCTAACTTGCGCTGTAAACACACTTCAAGGTTCTGGAAGTAATGCGAACGTTCTCTTGGTACGGACCGGGCCTCCTGACATTACTGGAATGTCGGATGTCGTCCAAGGATTACCTGAACATTATTTCCGATGAAGTCTATTCTGCAGGGTTGACTTTTTATCTAGTAGGTGACCGCTGTTTCATGAATAACAATGCTTCTGTCCATCGCTCAAGGGGTGATCAGAGCGGTTCAGCTAACATGATCGAGAGTTGCACCATCTCCCTTGGACATCACAAGGCCCGTATCTGAACCCCATTGAGAATGTATGGGACATATTACAAAACAGATCCGGCAGTAACGCCCACTCCCATCAATTCTGAGCCAGTCAAAGGACTGTCTGCTGAATGTCTGGTATGCTGTAGACGTAGATGCACTCCAACATCTTGTGGAATCTATTCCAAGCCGCATATGTGCTCTAAGATTCGGGCTAAAGGAGGTCCAACCCTTAGCATAGTAAGTAAGCGTTTCGAATACAGTAGCTGGTATGCGTATATCACAATTTCATCAACAAGATCCTGCGATTTGGATAAAACGTCGTTGTTGATTCCAATGTTCGGGAAATTTTTAGAGAAAATACTGTATTATTGGATTGATGCGGATGAAATGTCTGGCAAAGGACAGGCACACGTTGACGGCGGGAACGGAAAAGTAGGAGGACAACTTAGCTGGGCAAAATAATCCCCTTCGGCATCGATACGTAGTTGCCATTTGTTCGGCAAGACCATGATCCCGGAACGAAAAATGTCTTGTGGCTGGGAACCGAAGAAGTCATCAACTGCACGTTGTCTGTCGTGAACAGTTTCGTTTCCCGGACAGGAAGTGATCCAGGCGACAAAGCAGATAATAGTATGTCGGAGACAAATCCGGGGAATAGGCAGGATGAGGTAGTGCTTCATAGCCCAAGGCACTTAGTGTCAGCGTCGTTCGTTGTGCGACATGAGGGCGGCGTTGTCCTGGAGCAAAAAAACACCATGTCTGTTGACCAAAGCCGGTTGTTTCTGCAGCAATTTCCGGTGCATCTGGTGTAATTCAGCACAATAACATTCTGCAGTGATGGTTTGGCCTCTTACCAAGAAACTCCGATTAATTCTCCAGGCTGTGGACCACCAGACGAGGAGCATCATCTTCTTGGTGTGTAGGGGTGGCTTAGGATGCCGTCCAGCAGGCTGTGCCTTGCTTAACCATTGTGCAGATTGTTTCCGATTATCATAAAGGACCCACTTCTCGTCGCAGTGGACGATTCGATGCAGCAGAGATTCCTGTTTATTCATGGCATGCAGCGACGTGCAGACTTCCAAACGGTTAGTCTTGTTGGCAGTTGTCAATTCATGCGACAGCCACATGTCCAGCTTTTTGACCTTACCCAGCGCAGCCAGACGCCAAACAACTGTCGTGTGGTGGACACCTACCTCTGCCGCTACCTCACGACACGTTTTTCAGTAGTCCGCTTCACCCACAATTAACAAGACGTCGTCAGAAACAGCAACAGGTCTGTGATCACGTGCTTCGTTTTAAGGTCCGTATCTCTGTGACGTAATGCCCGCAACACCTGTGGGTGGTTCCATTCCGCTGTGGTGGCCTAGTGGGGAACGTTCGTTACTGCCACGGAAAGGGCCTCAGGTTCGATTCCAGGCAGGTACGAACGCTCGATCCACTAAATATCCGCCGTGCGTCGGATGGGCACGTTAAGCCGTCGGACCCTGGGTACTGGCCCCCCGGTAATGAATAAGGGCGTCTTCCTCCCCCTTTCTACTTCGCTTCCGTATCACTTTCCTATCGGGCGCTCTAGCCAAAATCTCCTAGTTTCCTATTTCTAAGGGTTGTTTAAGACCTGGGGTCAGACACTCCCTAACTGAAATCCTCTACATATATGATCCGCTGTGGTGTGGGCCTGCCTCCACTGTTCGTTCGCGCCGGACATTTTATTCGCACTAATCCAATATTTTCCTCTCGTAAGACTTAAATACTTGTGCATTTGCACTAATAAGCGCTAAAGGTTACATCGTCTAATCCAATCAGTGCTCAGTGGATACGACTGCGTGGCACAATGCTGCCAAATCGCCCCAAAGCTGCATGAGGAGTTACGGAGGCACAAAAAAAAAAAAAAAAAACAAACAGACATGGTAATATAATTCATTAAAAGCATCTTTGTTCTCGTAAAAACGAGATATACTTTCTATGATGTTAGCTCGAAGATAAGTTCTCTGCTATTTAGAGGAAAATGAAAAACGATGTAAGACACATGTCGGTGCGACCACACGCTCTCCGCTGTTTTATTTTACACAACAATAACTTCCTTTTTGGACTCTGAATTTCCTTTTTTGTTCCTAGGACCGAAAGATCCTTGGTTTTGCCATTGTGATTAACACTACTGACGATTACTAACTACCAGCAGCCTTAAGTAGTTGTCTAGATCACGTGGTAGCACACGTGATCACGTAATTTGCATATGCGCTGCGTAAGTGACGTTACGTACGTCTGTATAATGGTTTCTCATTGAGTGACCACTGTGTGCATCACGCCAGTCCAGTTCTGTAAAAGAAGTGCGCTCTACAAGTGTCACCATCATTGTGCATTTTTCATATTAGAATTGTGGAATCTGGCAACAGGAGCTGCGCAAAGACAACATAGTTCTTATTGAAAGTAAAGAACTTTCTTCTTTCTTGTATGTTCTTCTGCAATTTAGGATTGAAGCAGCAGCGAAGTACTACGGCATGCTAAGCAGTCTCGTGATATAACGGATTGTAGAACTACAGAGGGTGAGTCGAAAGTTTTGTAATATTTGGATCACTTTATGTCTTCATACGTACCTTTACAACGAAAGCTGACTAACATTCAAAGAATAGGCCATCATGTTACCCCGTCTTTAGCCATCTGTCTGCCAGTTCTTCGATTCCGTTGAGGTACCAGTTCTTGTCCTTCGAGGTGAAGAACCTCTTCACCCCAGCTGCCACCTTCTCCTGGATGTTAAAGTGCCGCTCGCAAAGGAAGTGGGCCATGGACCGGAGCAAGTAATAATCCGATAGGGCAAGATCCGGATTATATGCTGTGTGTGGCATCAGTTCGATGCCCTCAAGTTCCTGGAGATTTGCCCGGGTCGTTTTCGGGGTATGAGGCCGAGTGATGTCCCGTTGTAGGACAGTGTGCTTTCTATCCATCAGTGCCGGGTAGTTCTCCTCCAAATCAGGATACATCCGATTCAGTTGTTCAGAGTATAGGTTTGCGTTGATGGTCCGACCATCTGGAACAATTGGAATATCTCCTCGAAATTCCTTATGTACCTTGTGCTCGAAGCGCCCACGTTTGGAAACAGGCTCAGGAAACTGGTCCGGGCTCAACCAAACGATCTTTCAGGTCATTGCTCCTGAAAGATATCGATAAATAAGGGTACATCTGTAAATATTTGTAAACAGTGTAAATCATTTAATGTGCCTTCTGTTTGCCCTGAGCCCTGAGCATGTCGGTAATAGAATAGTTTATTACGTTTTCCCTGTTGTCCGCCGTTCATTTTTATCTCATTCGAATTCAATGTCCAGAATCTCTCTCTGACCGGGAGTAATGTGGTTTCAGAAGCGGGATTGTTATCCTTATCTGAAGTATACGTGTGCGTGTGAGAGAAGTGTATTACAGAAATGAGCAAACAGACGAATAAGCAAAATGTCTTTCATACCTTGCCTTTGCTTATGATGAAAAATGTATCTCCGACAGCTCCTTCTCTAATAATGTACTCTCCAGTGTTGTAGAAGTCCTAAACAAAAAGGAAATACATTAACGTGGATTTTCCCCGCTTTCATCTTGAATTTATTACATTAATGAATTAGAAAATATCCTTCTCGAAAATTCCCCACAGGTTTCAAAACCAACGAATATGCAACTGATGAATCAATGCGAGAAAGTAGCAGCTTCTTAAGTTAAAACAGACAGTTATTGAATAATCAGACGTTTCAGCTTCTTCACTTTCGCTTTTGTGCAGAGAATAATTTGTGAGCACTACGTTTTGGTAACCGAAATCCACTGCTGGATGTAGAAAATGCTTCACAGGGAAGTATTTGTAGCCGCGCCGTGCAAAATTCTGATTATGTGTTGACAGTTGGATAGGAAAATGATTGCAATTGCTAATGAATCACGTGATAGGTAATGACGGCATAATATTTACTGCGGTTCGGGCTCGGGCAGTCTTGGGCCCTGAGGGAGAGATAAGTTTATTCTTCTCTTTTTAAATGCAATTTTGAATGATTTGGCATGCTCTCACACTTTCAAATTAGTAAGGAGAATTCTTCGACTACTTAATCTGGATGAAGACTGGGGGACTAGGAATTGCTATTTATTCTGAGTTTGGATAGCAAATGCCATATATAGGACATATTAGTGGATTTCCGCTGCTTAGGAAACGCTTCTTCAAAAATTACAGACACTAGATATCAGATAGTACCCCGACGAAATTTTGCCCTTTGACCCCACGCGGCAGCTCTCTTCTAATTTTATTAAGCCAGTGCGTACATTGCAGAGCCACGTGATCTTTCCGGATTTCCGGTCGATCGAATTTTCCCGATGCCCGGTAGCATTTCAGGGAGAAACGAATTGATGAAAGAAAATGCACGACTATGCCACAGAAACAAATAAATATCCTTTCCCCACTCCCCAGTTGAGAAAAAACAAACATCGGTTAATTGCAGGGGGAAGACGAGGGGAAATATAGAAGAGAAGTTTTTTTTAATGAATGCCTAAACACACACATAAACACGGATAGTGTCATAGTTATCCAGCTCGTTCGGACCTAGACTTTGTCTTGCCATGTAAACTTCAGGCTAGGGCGGGCTCGGGTTCACATACTGTGGACTCAGACGAGCTTGGGCTCTTAAAATTGAGCCCGAACTCAGCAGTGGTACCTACGTGGCATTGGTGTGGAAACGCATCGTAATGACACAAGTGTCAAACAGTGGTCGGAGGAAGACAGCGTGCATTCCGTAGTAGGGAAGCTGCATGTAGACGGACGTCCAAATTTTTTGATCACCACATTCAACGGCAAGTCGTAGCAAGCAGTCTCACAATCCCGAGCAGACGACATTCAACCAAGTACTCAGACTCCTGGCTAATTACTACAGGGTCTAGTGGATTGTGAGACTCCTACGACTTGCAGGTAGCTATGGATATCCCCTAATGACACGAATTGTGAATCGGAGATTGTATGAGTCCGTTTTGGACTCTCCAGCTATTGCTACACCTGCCACTCATCGCAACACATCTTCGCGCACGATTGCACCGGCGTCGTATTAGACATGAGTGATGGGATTAATGAAACCATGTAGTAATCAGCCATGAGTCTGACTTCTGTCTCAGTACCTATAACAAAGTAAATTTCTCCGTCATTTCTGTCCACGCCAGTATTCGAACCCAGATCCTCTCATTCCGAAATAAGTCACTCTACCAATTGAGCTACGCGGACGTTTTATTCTGATTCCTATCCGCCTTTATGTCGTGTGCGTCCTTCTGGCAGGTACGTCACATCTCCTGGTACGTTACATACCGACCGTCACCGATTTAGAGCCTGGAGATGACTGATGTTGCTGTCACCCATGAGCGGCATACGACTATATAGCTTACTGTCATGGTTTCGGGCGATATGAATTTCAAAAGCCGTTGACAGCTGGTGCGCATAGTGAATACCAGAAAGCACGATAATACGATGAGGTGCTGCAGCTCGTTTACTTTCCGCATCGCTGCGGTATCCCTCATCCTCAGTTTCAACAAGAAAATACCCTCCCGCACACTGCGAGTGTCAGCAGACAGTGCCAACAAGGTGTCCAAGTGCTGCCTTTGTTAGTTCGGTCCCCTATAGAGAATGTGTGGGGCGTCATTAGCAGACGACTTAACGCCTTTGGGCAAACTCCTCACAAATTCGATGAATTGCGGACAAAGGTCAGCGATGCATGGTCACAATACCTCAGGACGTCATCCTGGGGCTTTTTCAATCGACACCATGCCGTGCTGCCGAATATACAGGGTGATTCCTAAAGTCCTAGGTCACCTCAATAACTTGGAAACAAAAACAGCTAGAGCTATGGAAGTAAGGTATAGTATAGTAAAACAACCATGCGCTATCGGATGAGAGTAATTGCAGCGCCCCTAGTGGCAAAATGTGGAAGTTAGCACTCCTATCTCAGAAACCATGAGAGATACAGGAAAGAAATCAATTAGAAACTTGTAGAACATCAACGAATTAGTAGGAAACGACATATGGTAGAAACGGCTGGGGTAAGTAGAAGGATGGAAACGCGAACTTGTGCGAAGCCGGTTCGTGTCGTTGTCGTGGTAACAGTCTAGCAGAGAGAAATGTATGACGTATCGACGGCACTCCTGTGAGTGTCGTATGCAAATTCTGGTGTGACATAACGCCTCACCTGCCGTATCAGGCGCGGCGGGGAATGTATAAGTGGTCGTCTGTCAGGAGCTATGTCATTCGTAACGTGAGTATCGGGTAAAGAACGAGCATGGCAAACTATTCTGATGAACCGTATTGCGAGATGGTACAGCTATATGGAGAATTCGGACGTCACGCCCCTATGACTTACGATTTCCGACTCATCCATCGCCGACAGCGTGGACCATCAGTCGCGCTGTTCGACGGCTATGTGAGACAGTCAGTATTGCAGCGCAGCCCTGTTCGGGTTGACCCACCGGAATGGGTAGGGATGTGCAACCAGTCGATGTTCTGGCATACGTTTTGGCCAACCCACACACCAGTACGAGGGAAGTCAGTATGGCATGTGACTTATCACAATCCCGTGTGCGGAACATTTTGCATCAGCATGGTGCCCACCCGTACCGTACAGTACCGCTGCACGTACTGATGCCAGGGGATAACCAACGATGTCTAGATTCGTGAAATTTTGTAATGAACACCGTAGAAGAAAATGCGGCCTTTCTGTCAAACATCCTTTGGACTGACGAGGCGCAGTTCACACGCGCCGGGGTGCTGAACAAACAAAACACCCATTACTGGGCAGTTCAGAATCCATTTTTTACACGGGAAATGAGGCATCAGGTGCGTTGGTCGATCAATGTCTGGTGTGGCATCTGGAAGGACCGAATTGTTGGGTCTGTGTTCTATAAGGGCGCATTAAATGTACGAAGATACCTGCAGCTGTTACAAAGCACATTACCTGAGTGGTTAGATGATCTGTCTCTGCAAGATGTACGCTCATTATGGATTCAGCATGACGGCGCTCCGACACATCAACCAACAGCGGTACAGCACTTCCTGTCCGACACTTTCGGACAACAGATCATCAGTTATGGAGGTCCCGTGGCGTGGTCTCCACGATCCCCGGATCTAACTCCCATGGATTTATTCCTCTGGGGTTACCTAAATGATCACGTGCACAGGGTGGAACCGACGAGTCTCCATGATCTCCGACTGCGTATCGTCGCTGCGTGTGAGAGCGTGACAAGCTGTTTTGCTGGTGAACGTACAACGGAAAGTTCTGTCTCGCATTCAAATGTGTATTGTGGCAGATGGTGGCCATATTGAACCCTATTTACGTTAAATGCAGCGTTATGTAAGTACCGCTGTTGCATTAAATACGACCAATGTACTCCATTTGCATTCATGCCTGAGTATAATAAACCTTGTGTTTCCCTCACGTTTTCAGCCTTCTACTTACCCCAGCCGTTTCTACCATATGTCATTTCCTACTAATTCGTTGACGCTCTACAAGTTCTTATTTGATCTCTTTCCCGTATCTCTCATGGTTTCCGAGATAGGAGTGCTAACTTCCACATTTTGCCACTAGGAGCGCCGCAGTCACTCTCATCCGATAGCGCATGGTTGTTTTACTATACCATACCTTACTTTCATAGCTCTACCTGTCTTTGTTCCCACGTTATTGAGGTGACTTAGGACATTGGGAATCACCCTGTACAGCCTAGCCTGGCTCTCAGGAAACCGACTAGCTCAGGCCACATAATACTATCACTTCGCCCATTGCATCCCTATAATACTTCAGAAATCAAATCACTTCTTTCTCACTTAAATCTATCCTAAGTTGCGTCTCATTTTGTTCATCCCTTCATGGCATGCATTTTTCTAGGTCCAGCAGTATATGTCAAACTCACGAGTTCGTTTCGTGCTGGAAAATATGTGTCGTAAGCACAGCGGACAAAAATTAGTCATTCCTAGCAGAACTTACTTAATAACGGGTGACGACGCTTCTTGCCTTGAAATCAACATGAATCTGGTGTGGCAGATACTTCACGAGGTTGTGAATGTATTGAACATCGATTTGCAGCCACTTGTACACAAATTGGCCCCGAAGTTCCGCCAGAGTACGTGGGTATCTATTCCGACGTTTCACCTTCTGTTCCAAATGAGCCCACACATTTCCAAAAGGACTTAAATATGGAGATTTGGCGGGCCAGTTGAGGGGAGACAGTGTTGCGAATTGTTCGTCGTGCCACTAAGACACAATTTTAGCCCTGTGCACACGGCAATTGTCATCTTGGAAGACAGGAGTGGCAATGTGATGCTGCTACTGAAGATGTAGGACAAAGGGCAACACGTCGTCATTCAGAATGCGTAGGTACGCATGCTGGTTCAAATTCATCGTCACTGCAATGAGAGAGCCCATTTCGTGGTACGTAAACATCCCCAAAATATCACAGAACCTTCTCCAGCTTAAACAACACCTTCGACACAATCAGGATTAAAGGCTTCATTGGGACTGCATACACTCGTCGCCTCCATTCATTGGAGTACAAACAAAACGAGATTAATCATACTAAATTACTCGTTTCCAATCCTCCACAGTAAAGTTTTGGTGCCTCTGAGCCCATTGAGAAAGTGCGACTTTGTGGATTGTTGTTAAAAGAGGCATCTTCCTTGGTACTCTGCTCCAGATGTCCATCGCATTCAGTTATCGTCGCAATGTCCTTTCGGAAATTCATTGGAGTGGACTTTCATTGACTGTTTGGAGCAATTGTTGCTTGGTTTGAAACCGATTTGCGGTTACTAGGCGTGAAACATGGCGGCGGTCCCTGTTGCTGAGAATTGTTTACCGGCCACAGTTACGTCGCCGATTTTCAGTTGTCTGCGAACTACACCACTGTTTGCAGACCCGCTTGGCAGTAAACTTCGACATACCAAAAAATGGGCGACTTCATGCATTTTGTGTCCGTGGGTACAAACACGAGGGCTCCTTTTTGCCACTTAACGTCTGCCTTACAATCCGTATTGCAGACTAAATTCAACACACACGTTGCTCTTCACCACGGCAGGAGACAGAAATGATCCCGTAGACCACGCCAGTGCTATTTATTTCCCAACAATGATAACACGGCGCCCTTTGTGCAACCGGTAAATTCCTACCGTCATTTCTGTTAGGGATGACTCATTTTTTGTCCGGTGTGCTTAATTCGGTGTAAACATTAATATTAACACAATATAATGAATTCCTTTATTGGCGTTAGTTAAGAAAAATACACTGCCGGAAAGTGAAAAAAGAACATCAAGAAGGAATTGGCGGTCGATCATGAAATTTACATATGTTAATGGGGTCGAGTTTACGTTGGTGTGATGTTAATTTCGGGACCAACCGGTGAGTGCTTACGCCACAGCATGGCATAATATGCACATTATCGTCGGTGGTATTTAAGGAGTACGGCGAAGTGAATGTAATCAGTCGTCGGCGTACGGACACGTGCAAAGACCCTGGAGAAGCTGCAATGCCTGGACATGGAAGACGTGTACGATTTCAGCAGTTATCGGAATTAGAGCGAGGTCGTCTAGGCGGACTCCGCGAGGCTGGGTGTTTGTATCGTCGTATTGCGGAGCGATTTGGACGGGAAGTATCGGTGGTGGTACGATGGTGGCGTAGATGGTCCGATGAACATTTCCACACGAGACGTGGAACCGGGAGTCACAGACGGACCGATGAGCGGACCGATCGACGCATAAGAAGAGCAGCGTTGTCAAGCAGAACATCCACTGCGACGCAAATCCGAGCTGTCGTTGCACCTGAGGTGACTGTGCGAACAATCCGCAACCATCTACTGGATGCAGGACTACGTGCACGTGTGCCTCTGGCATGTGTTCCTCTGACTCCAGCCCACCGTCAGAAACGGCTGCAATGGTGTCGCCAACTGGAGAACGCAATGGCGATCTGTCGTGTTCAGCGGTGAAAGCAGATTCTGCTTGGGAGCCTCCGATAGCCGTATGCGTGTTCGCAGACGCACAAGGGAGCGTCTCCACCCTTCTTGCATCCGCCAACGACACACAGAGCCTACACCTGGTCTCCTGGTGTGGGGAGCAATCAGCTATCACTCCCGTACACAACTAGTGTTTGTACCGGGTACGTTAAACAGCACCTCCTACATCAACAACATCATTCAGCCCGTTGTTGTGCCATTCGTAAGGTCGGTCCATTGTGGTGTTTTCTAGTAAGATAACGCACGCTCACACACGGCACGTGCAACGCAACATGCACTTCAGGGTGTGAGACAACTTCCATGGCCTGCACGTTTACCGGATTTGTCCCCCATTGAGCACGTGTGGGATTTTATTGGACAACGACTTATCCGGTCTCCACAGCCAGCCACGAACATTCCCGATTTACGCGTCCAGGTTGAGGATGCTTGGAACTCAATACCCCAAACTTCCATCCAACATCTGTACGACAGACTCCATGCCAGAATTGCACAGTGTGACGCAGTTCATGGCGGTTCAACCTCGTACAAACCATGTTACATGGAAATGTTATTTTTCAGTTTACCAGCAAATACAGCTGTATTTTGCCCTAATGTTTTGATCACGTTATCCTCTGTATTCCGTTATCATGCTGTATAAATTTCGTTGGTATCAGACGTCTCCTGTCTTGGTGTTCTTTTTTAACTTTTCGCAATTGTATTAAGTTGTGTAGCTTTTGCTCAACACCAATGGATTTCTCAAGGCAGACGGCATAACAATGTGTAATGAAGAATGCCAATGGAGTGTATCATTGCTGAAATATTAATTTTAATTACGACTTGACCTTATCAATGAAAATGTCACACCTTAGCAGCTGATGGTGCCAAATAGCAGTACGCAAAAAAAAAAAAACCACAACAAAGAAACAAAAAACTACATAAAAATGAAATGAAAGGAAACAAGATCAAAATACTTGGAACTAGTCTTTTAGAGGTCCTTCAAAATCGGGAATAATTCCAAACACACCGAATCACTGAAAAAATTTAGTGCGCAGTATGGTTTTGGTAGTTCTTCTGGTAACCAATCTGTTTGGTCTGATGTTGTCTGATAAGTTCAACGCGTTTGATTAGGCTCCACTAATCCCAAGTGTTGGGATATCTAATTTCTTGAGAATGGCATGTAGAAACGACCTCATGCTTTATACATCTTTTGTGTTCTGCAATCCTGATGCCAATTGACCTTTCTATCATCCTTATATAAAATTTTATTTCATTTAATAATACGTTTACACTCCTGCATTTTCTTTGAATTTGTATTCTCTCTTCTACATGTCAATAAATACATAATTCATGGGAACGGCTACTCCTATGTTGAAGATACACTATATTACCAAACTTATTCGTACACCACAATGTTTTGCGACAATTGGCTTTATTATCGCAATTAGTAGTTAGCCGGATCACCTTTTGCTTGTATGACAGTGGTAACACGTCGAGGTCTACTATCAACGAATTTCCGCTAGGTCCCGACCGGAATAGCTTGCCATTCGTCTTGCAAAGCTTCTTCCAGGGTGGAGAACGAAGACGGTCGTTGTGGTCGGTTTGGTATTCGTCGCTCCAGTTCATTCAAGAGGTGTTCAGTTGGATTAATATCAGGACTCTGAGCAGGCCAGTATAACAATTCCACCTCATTTTCAAGAAACCAGACCTGCACAGGCCGTACAGTGTGGCAAGAAGCTCGATCGTGTTGGAAGAGACAACGGTCGTTTCCGTATTACTGCCACATTGTTGGTAGGGTAGAATTATCCAGAACGTAGAGACAAAGTTCATAATAAAAGTTAATGTCTTTTTTTACGAGGCAAAGTTCATGATTATCCATAATGTCATTCAAAGTTCATGGTTTGTGGTATAATAACCAACTGGCCGAGTCCCATCCACGAAAAACAACTCCATACCATGATGGAGTCTTGTACGGACTTAACCGTTGGAAGAACACAGTCTGACGAGAATGGTTCGCCGGGCTGTCTCCAAATCCAAACACGTTCATCAGATTGAAGAGTGAAAAGCGTGACTCATCACTCCAAATAATAGCTTTCTAATTGCCCACAGTCTTGGGACGCCGGGAGGCTCACCACTCAAACGGCGGTTCGCATTAACGGTCGTGATGTGTGGCTTGCATTCCGCTGATCTACTATAATAACCCACACTGTGCAACTCACTGCGGATTGTTATGGTACTAAACGAGCCATTACAAGCATTTCCTATTTCAGCAGCGATGGAAACGGCAGAAGAATAACGGGAGTTTTAAACATTTCTTGCCATGGCTCTTCTGTCACGTTCCGTCAGTTTGTGCCGTCTTCTTGAACATGTTTTTACTGTAGTTGCAACGTTCTGTTTCCATCTCTTCACGACATCACTCACAGTCGATTTTGGTATGAAACGTTACTCAAATCACATCCTATGACCAGCTCACGCAGGAACTCCGAAAGTTCACGTCCACGCGTCATATCTGTTTCAGAGTTACAGATATAACACGATAGAACATCTCAGCTTTATAGTATACGTACCTCCCCACTAACAGTGCACCTTCCTGCGCAACCGTACTTTGCACTTATGCAAATATTTGGTATTGTACGCATACTTTTATTAATATCGTGCATATATACATGTATTTCGTTCAACAATTGGAACCGCGACTTTTGGATCACAGTTTTTTAGCTAATAGGAGGAAAAGTGCATTTTCCTTTCAGCACTATATTTTCCCTTGTGTTGGCCTGAATGGAATTCGTTTTCTTTATTTGGAAGACAATATGGCTTCGTAGCGCAGCTGTACACGCAGTTTTCGCAAACATCCTGATGACAGAGACTTTTGTTGCAATACACTAAAGAGCAATTAAATTAGAGACAGCTGGCGTTATACAAATGTGGCGCTGTGGGCGGCTCTGTAAACGGAAACGACATGGCGTATGCAGCGATCCGACAATATAAGGAGTCATGCAACGGGAATCAGTAAGAGTCGGACGCAGTATGGGTAAGACGAAGGATCTAAGCGCATTTGATCGTGAGCAAATTGTCGGGGCCCGACGAATGGGTCACTCCATCTCGTAAGTCGTGCAGACACTGGGATTTTCACGAGGCACTGTGTCACGGGTCAGTACATCGAATCCGGTAAAACCATCCCTGCAAGGGCCAACTGTCGTGGACAACAACATGTGGATGAGGGGGGTCATCGTCGGCTAGCTCGAATTGTAACGGCGGATAGACGGGCCACAGTGCAAGAAATCACTCCGCAATATAACGCTGCGTACAAAAAACGTGCAAGCAGCCACACCATCCAGAACCATCTACTCGCTATGGGGTACAGAAGCCATCGTCCCACGAGGGTACCGCTGCTGACCGCACATCACAGGGTGCAAAGATTAGCATGGCGCGGGAACATCGCCACTGGACCCTAGACATGTGAAAAAACGTTGCTTGTACTGATGAATCGAGATTCACGTTGGTACAAGCGGATGGCAGGATACGAGTACGGCGCAAACCACATGAAGTTATGGATCCTTCTTGCCAATAGGGTACTCTTAAAGCTGGTGGGGATGGAATTCTCGTCTGGGGACTGTTTACGTGGACTGAAATGGGACCCCCTGGTACGTATGACATCGTCCCTTACAGGTCAACGTTACCGGGATGTCCTGGACGACCATTTGCTCCCGTTTGTGTGCCTTCAACATCCCGCTGAGGACCTCATCCTGCAACAAGACAATGCACCGTGCCATCGCTCCCGAACTGTATCCGAATGGTTGGATGAACACTCCACCAACGTGACGTTGCTTCCTTGGCCAGCTAGGTCACCGGACCACAATCCCATCGAGCACATCTGGGATGCCATCGAGAGAGATGTTCGAGGCTTTGACCCCCTCGATTAAATCTTCGTGAATTGTGGGAGCTTGTTCAGGGGTCGTGGATCCGTATGGCTTCCCAACGCTTCCGGTGTCTTGTCGAGTCCATGCCGAGACGAATCGCCGCCGTCATCAGGGCGAAAGGTGGTCCTACACGTTACTAGACAGGTATCTCTAATTCAATTGCTCTTCAGTGTATATTGATATAAAGTGAGGCTAAGTTGAAAGCTATTTCTGTCGACTTTTAACTTTGTTGATGATCGAATACCTTCAGAGACATTTCTGTGCTATCACTGGAAAGCCATTAAGGGAAACAAATTAAGCTTTTGTGTGTAATTGCAAGCTAATACTGGAAACCGAACAAAGCCGAAGTAGTGGCTAAGGTCACATGAAAAACACACATAGAATTTCTTGATTAGCCTTGTAAATTCTTAAAATTAGATTGCCTCTGACCAGTCAGATGGGCACAAAAACACACGGGTACACAGACAAAAAAGTACATACAGCCACAGGCATGCGTGCATGCGAACATGAAATAAGCTGACGTAAGTTTCATTCAGTAATGTAAAAAGACACGAATCACGTACTTTAAAAAATAATGACTTACAACTTCAAGGACATCTGCCAACTTCGCAAGAATTTCTTCTTTGAGGTTCTCGAGAAGAGGAACACTGAAACATATATGAACGTCGACTAGAACGACTCTACAATCAAGCTAATGATCGTTTTCATACACACACACACATACTCATATCCTAACCTAGAGAACAAGTGAAACTTGTAAAGCAAATCCATCTGTGTTCGGTGAAACACGGTGGTACCTCATCCGAAGGGATGTATTTATCAGCAGGAAAAAAAACTGAATGCATACTGGTAACATGCCAAGAAAACATCCGTGTACTTTTTAATGTAAAAGACTGCTAGCTCTAAACTAAAAAATCCGAAACAGCTCGACTATTTTGTTTCTCCATAACATACTGAAAGCTCGAACATCAATATCCCACAGAATGGCTTTATGGGGTCACTTCCAATAAGTGGAAGTTAATCGGTGGTTTGGCAAGCAGGCAGAGACTACAGGTGAAATAAGAACCTATCAGATCAACACGAATCAAAGAAATAGAAGTAATACTTTAATAGTTCAAAGCAACAAAACGATATGAAAGCATCTGAAGGCGCCACCTTTTCAAGAACTTTATTCTTGCTTGAATAAATATTCTACTCACCGTATGTTACAGCGTATAAAACGAGACATTTTTTCTTCTGAAGTCCGAGCCTCGACTTATACGCCACTCCGATTCATCTGTTGATTGTACATTGAAAAAATTTCTCAGTGAGGAATATATATATATATATATATACTTAAGAACTTAGCCGAAAACATAAGAAAAACTTAAGAATTTAAAACGAAAGTTGCAAAATAACCGGAAAATCAAAACGCGCAACGCAGCAGTTATGAAAATTCAGAATTCACATTCTATTAAGAAGAGTTTCTTCTTAATAGAATATATATATATATATATATTTATTTATTTATTTATTTATAGCATAAGAACGAGTCATAACTATAAAGGCCAAAAACTTAACAGGATCGAGACAAAATAAACGATAAAATAGCTTACGTCCGAAGGTAGCGCATTCAGCGGCTGCAACATATGAAGTGCACAAGTACTACGATGCAAAAAACCTAGACAAATAAACAAAGAACAAATAATGAAACATAAAACGCTGTACCATGAACTGTCTTCATCAGAAGAGTACCAGAACATGGCGAGAGCAGCTTTTCTGATGTCCGTGAAAGGTAATTAGAAAACCAAACACACACGGACAGTTCTCTCTAAGCTGCAAACACTGATGCGAGACTGAACGAAGAAGCGAAAAGAAGGAGAGACGTTGAACAGCATATAAATAAGCATGGGTGTGACGCGTATGGTGATGTAGTGTGGGGGAAAATAGTGCGCGAAATCTAAAAAAAGAAAAAAAGAAAAAGTGGGGGAAGGAAAAGAGGTTAGTGTAGGCCGCTGTTCGTCATGCATCAAACAACATTTTGAAAGCCCTGCAAATTAACCTTGTAGGATCCTGGGTTAATAATGGTGTAAAGGTCGAAATTTGTGTGGCTGTATTATAGGTGGTAAGGAACTGTTGAAAATATTTTTTGAGGAAACGAATTGGAAGTCGATTGTTACGGAATTGAAAATACAGGATTCGGAAATTTTTTATGACATTAGCTGAACAAATTTTACAAATTCGAACTAATTGTGAAATAACAATGTTACGATGCACGGGAATTGAGATATTTGAGGTCCAGTATGAATAATAGTTAATTCTGAAGTGAAAATTACGACGTTTATGGTAGACATCTGTAACAATACCTCTACCATCGGTGAAAGAAATATCAATATCCGAATAATGTATATAATAATGTATATGCATGGAAGATTTTTCAAGTGTCAGAGCTGATGTATATATATATATATATATATCTTGAGCTTGAATACTGAAGATCGGATTATTAAAAACAATAAGATCATCAATATAACGAAAAATACGGCCATAATCTTGCGAAATGGTAGTCGTAAAATCCCGTTCATATAGATATAGATTAGCGAGAGTGCTGGAGAAAACACTGCCCATGGATATGCCGGTGACTGGTCGGTAGATTTTTTTACCCACACAAATGTAGTTGTGGTTGAGACAGAAGTCGACTAAACGATCCCAAAACTGTGAGGTATACTTGATCACATTGCCATATTTTGTAAATAATGCAGCACAAGCAGCAATTAATCCAGGAATAGGAATAAACATAAATAAGTTGCAAAAATCAAAAGTTTCAATGCTATGTAGATCCTGGTTTGTAGTTATGTAATTCAAGGCGGCTGCACTATTATGAATGATCCATGAATCGTGAGCCCGACCATATAATAGTTTTAAAGATTTTTCAAAAACATTGCCGGCTTTCCAACTGTAACAATCACGAGTATTGGTGATATAACGAAAGGCAGTTGGGTTCTTATGGAACTTAGGCACTGCATAGATGATAGCAAGTGAGATAGAAGAAGATATGAAATTGCAAACGTTTATTTAAAGCGATAATTCTTTTCAGTACAATGTGTGAAGTGGTTAATTCCTCTTGATAGGTGGTCATTCAATTCTTTAGTCAAAGTATCCGGGAAAAATGTTTTACACCAGATGGAAAAATTATTATTTGCCTTGTCAACGGGTGTGATAATGAAGTTTTGTTGTAAAGACTTAATTTCAGTAAGGATTAAAAAAATCCTGATGATTCCCGGTGGTAGCTTCACAAGAACTGAACGTTTAAAATCCGAAAAGACCTCATAAATCCACAGAAGGAAGGACTGATAAAGTAAATTGAAACGGCAAGACAATTTCAAGGCGAATTGTGTTAAGTCTGATCGAAATGTGGCGAGGCATTTCGAATGGGTTTGTCCTCTGGTTAATCTAAAGCGAGCATCTTTTTTCATCTCAGTCCGCAGTTCTGGGTACGGCACCACGTCAAGGTTACCCGTAACAATATGTCCGTAGTATTCACCAATAAATTAAATTGATCTCTGTGACATAAACACAGTTCCTGTTGCCCTTTCAGCAGATGATCCAGGTCCAATGCTGCTTGTCGGTAATTTTAAGTCAACCGACCGAGAGGCGAATCGTATCTGTAACTAACTGCAACGTCAGCAGAAGTGTTAAGGGGAAGTGTGATTCTCCATCGTTTCTTCATGCATCTACCCATCTCTCTGTTTGGGTAAAAAGTGAGTGTACCTTTTTCAAGACGATCTACATAATTTAGAGTGTGTATATATACATTTGTTTTTAGAGCGTAATTATTACTACTTTTCCAGAAGATGTGTTTTTCCTTTTTCTTGAGCAAAGAATTCAAAAGCTAGCACTGAATTTGTTGCGTGCCAGAGGCATACAGAAATTGTTCTAGTATGAAATGAATTGAATAATGGCATATAAAATCATTTTGGGTTTAGAATGAAATTTAAATGAAAAATTGTGAAGTTAATTAGTTTTATAACCCAGGTTCGAATCCTGATCACGGCTTTGGTTTTTCTTATGCATTGTATGTGTGTTAATGCATTTTTAATATTGATGGAACATGGTGTTTAAGTAATGAAATAATTTTTATGAACATGTGTTAGTTGCCCACCTTCAGATCCGGCCTACTCCAGCATTTCTGTGTATGATTTGAGATTCAGTCTGACGTAGCATTTTAATTACATAATTGGTAGTTGAATCCTACAGCGTTATTTACATTCATTGACTGTACTTCAAACGGATTTGCAAAAGCAACTCAAATAATTATCATCGATAGTGATGACTTTTTTCCTTGCATATTGTGTGAACTTTGAGAATACTAATCTGTGTGAATTTCTTATAACAGACTGAGAATATAAATTTGTGTGAAACACTGAGAAATGGCTTCTATTTAAAAACAACAACAACAACAACAACTGAGATTTGTATTATTAGTACCTTAATTTTGATTTCACAAAAACTAGGAACTGACTGAGGACTGAGAGTGATTAATCTTGGTGATTTGAGCAATCTTAATTTTTGAACTGTGTGTTCTTTAAAATGAAATTGAGTTAAACGGTATTTTCGTTTTTTAATCACAACGCATTTGTCTTGATATAACGTTATTTTCATTTTACTTTAATCACAACGTATTTGTTTTTCATATTGTGTATGCATATTTTTTTTGTATTTCTTTTTAACGTCAATGTTTACAAGTATTAAATTGTTTTGTTGCTAAAATTTGTGCCACTCACTTATTTGAGTGTTTCTTGAAATTCATTACTCCTATCGAGTCTCAGTGCATCACCCCACACCTATATATGGTCGTGGGAATGGTCAACAAATTACGAACCTGATTTATAATAATATAAAATATTTTTTTTAACAGTACACCTCGTCGCCCACACGTTGTTTTAAAACACATGACTGTGGTAATGGTGTGAATTTGAAAGTTTTGTAAATATTGCAATTGCTGTCCATGGAACTGAGTTTGATACCATTAAAAAGGCTGTTTAAACCATAGGAATATAGTGTTCGGAATTGAAGCATGCATAAATTTTCCAAGTGAAGTCTCTTTTGAAGATTGTCCTCGATAAACAAAATTCGAAGTTCAATTTCTTTGAAGCCATAGCGTTGAAAATGTAAAAACTCTATATCGCTGGAATTATTACATAAGCTAATGTCGGACCTATGACCATTGAGTCTAAGATCTAATGCATTACCGATTTGACCAAAGCATCTGAATTTAATACGTGCACAAGTGATAAGGTATTCAGAATTCTTAGTTTTACAAAAAAAATTATTTACGTCTGTTCCTATTGCTGGATTAATTGCTGTTGTGCTGCATTATTTACAAAATATGGCAATGTGATCAAGTATACCTCACAGTTTTGGGATCGTTTAGTCGACTTCTGTCTCAACCACAACTACATTTGTGTGGGTGAAAAAATCTACCCCGGCATATCCATGGGCAGTGTTTTTTCCAGCACTCTCGTTAATCTATATCTATTTGAAAGGGGTTTTACGACTACCATTTCGCAAGATTATAGCAGTAATTTTCGTTATATTGATGATCGTATTGTTTTTAATAATCCGATCTTCAATATTCAAGCTCAACATATACACTGACGGAAAAAAAATCCCAACACCAAGAAGGGTTTGTGTTAGATAAACGACAGTTGGTAGGCGGTGAGAGTACATCTGTAAGATGACGTCTATGCAAATTTCGCGCTCGGCGGATACGTGTGGCGCTAGTAGCGCCCTCGGAACATGCACAGCTGGTTTGCTGTAAATACGCGCTGTAACGTTCGTGAGCGTTAGTTATTGTTGAGATTCGACGTAGTGTGTTTATGTTAGTCAAGAATGCCACAATGATAGTTTGTTGATGTTAGCACTCTATGCTACAATGATTGCTTGAAGATGGAGGAAGAACATCGTATGATTTATAATGACTTCAAGAATGGTCATTTCACGGTTCAACATACTAGCAATAGATTCAGCAGTGTTGTTTGGTATCAAGCTCTAGAGCAACTGAATAATAAGCCAGCAAAGGGATCAGGAGGCATAATCGGCATTACGAGACGAAAAGAAGCCGTGACAAAGCACGATCTTATTAAACATGAAAAAGAAAGCCTTACACAATTTTTAAGAACGTTTTGTGGTCTACACGAAGACGATGAATTTGCTCTTCATCACGAGTTTGTAAGTCTCTAACAATTCAAGACCAACAGAGTATTTCCAATATGTTAACGTTTGTGCTTGATCGAGGAAATCCCTTCTTGAAAGATGACAGTTGTGAGATATCAAACCTCATAACTGGAACGAAAAATGCTCCACTAGTAGCTGATTACTTACTCCATGTACAAGAAAAAGGAGATAACAGCTACAAAAATTTTGTTAAAGAAAGGCTTACTGAAAAATCCAAAGCTATCTTAGATCCTATACACAAGGAATTTCCCCAAAAGAAGAAAGACAAATCTGGAGCTGAGTCTGCACTCCAAGCAACCAGTGATGCTCTTTGGTGCGTAGAAGTAGCACGTTCCAGAGGTTTAGATATAGAAACAATACTAAAATACGAACTGACATCCACATCTTACTACCTAATGTGTGATGTATATTTGAAGAAGCCAGACAAATCACAACTAAGCAAAGAACTTGAACGCCAGTTTTTAAATGAGGATGATGTAATTACTCAGCTACAAACATCACAGGAGAAAATAGCTGCGGTGATTGACTTCATGGCATACGCGCGAAAAGTATACGTCAAACGACTATTGTGCAAGACATTTGGAGACTACTCTGACTACTTGTGGAAAAAATTCTTAAAACTTTCAGAAGGCTGTTTGCGCATTGATATTGTTTTTGACTTGTATGAAGAGAAAAGTATTAAAAACTGGGAACGACTCAGGCGGACAAAAGTTGATCCTATCGATGTAACTACCAACAACCCAAGCACGCCACTTCCTGTCAACATGGATACCTTCTGGGGTTCAAGCCAGAACAAAACCTGTCTTCAGGAACTATTCATTGACTGGATTAAAAATCAGGGAAACAGCAGAAAACCTTTGTATTTAGGAGGAGGTCACAAACATAACCGAAAAATATGCTTGAAATTGGTGGAAGGTTCTGTAAGTTTGGTACCATCACTTTGTTGCGAATGTGAGGAAGCTGATGATAGGATCATTAAACACATTGGAAACGTCGTTGAAACAGAATCTATTGAAATAGTAATGATTGCCTCAGCTGACACAGATGTCATGGCCTCTGCACTATACCATTTTAAAGAGAGTTTTCAAAAAGGTCGTCTTAAGGAACTGTGGATAATCAAAGATACCCAAGCATCTGTCCGATACATACCACTTCACAAAATGATGGAAAATATGGACGACATTCTTTTATCCATTCTACCTGCCGTACACAGTTTAACTGGTTGTGATACAACAAGCAAGATAGGAACAGAACTTATGGCACATAAAACAGCAATTTCATCAGGAAAACGTTTGAAAATTTTTGGGTTTGCTCCTCTTGATAAAGAAATGATACAAAATGCTGAACTGTTTATTGCAAAAGTCCTTGGTTCATCAAAAACGAACTGTGATGGGGTTCGATTTGAGCAGTACCACAAAACAATAAATATAATTTTTTCTCAACTGTGTCCACCTTCCTCAAAAATGCTGTTTCATATCAAGCGCGCATACCTTCAATGCTACATATGGAGCAATGTGCAGAAGGGAAACCCATCACTGGACCCTCTACAATATGGTTACACAGCAGAAGACGGAGCTTTTAAGCCGATCATAACGATGGAACATTTAAGACCCCCTGAATTTGTGTCTCCCTGCACCTGCCAGAAATGTGCAAGAGCTAATATTTGCCCTTGCAGAGTTGAAATGATACCTTGCTCTCCGTTTTGTAAATGTAAAAGAAGAATCTTTGTTTAAATATTTAAACAAAAGGGAAATTAAAAGAATTTATTATATAATTTTCTGTTTTACTTTTCCGTTGTCATGTAAATGAAATGACAACTTGTTTATTTGAGAATTTCATATAAAAAGGTTTAAAATATGATTTGGTATTACATTTGGAGCACATTCAATGCTATTTTTGAACTTAGCATGCCTGAAAACATATAAATTGATATACAACAACCCCATACTGCGCATCAAGTTTATTTTTTTAAATCATTAATTATTCAAGATGGCGGACATTCCTGAAATAATGACCACCATTCTGAACATGTGACAAACATTTTTTTATTTACTATACGTAGTAGAAATAGCCAAAACGAACAAAACTTCTGGTTCTTAAAGTTCCAACAGAAGTCTCCTAGCTCCTAGACTAATAAAGAAAAGAAGCTTCATTTGAAGCGGCCACTTTCTGTATTATTACCTAAGTAAATAAAATTAAATCACTTATGAAGTGAAGGGACATATGTATCTAGCGATGATGAATGGTAGTCATTTTTTTGAACCAAATGTATTTTCATTTACAGACAGGTTATAAAGTTACTGATGTCGTTTCTCCATCTACTTCGTTCTTTTTACTTTCTTACTCACGTTTTCTTTAGTTCATTCAACACATTTAGATACTTTTTTCACAAAAAAGGCTAACTAAATAGTTAAATAATTGTAGGAATAATAAAAATTAAATTATTTTCCTTGTTTTAATTCCCTGGGTTTCAATAAATAAATAAATAAAAAGGACCACAACTTGTTACACTTCCATACGTGCATCCACAGTATTATTCCAGTTCTACCTAAATGGAATTAATTTATGAAATTTTATATACCTACCTCTTTTGAGATCATCGGAATATGTCTTGGATGTTGAATTCTACTGGAAATCTACTTCTGTTTACTTTACAGTATAGACTTTGCCTTTGATTGAATACACGAATCAAAAACGCAAAACTTAACGGGAAGGGTGAAAGGGATTTGAAATCGAAACTGGCGAAATTTATTCTTGATAAAAATTGGCACTTTTATGACATGCTTTAGTAACTAGACACTTTCCAAGTTGAATTTCATTCCTTTTTGTTCTGGCAGATATCATTTTCTGGATGTACCATCATGATAATTAATTTTGCGAAACACATACCATTGACATCATTAAAAGTTGGTTCTCTCATCTGCTGAACATGGCTTCGTTTCCTCGAAAGCAACTGCTTTTAGTCGAGTCTGCATGGCTTTGATTCTAGAAAGTATCCTTTCGAGGTCATTATTACTTCACTGATTTCAATTTTTCGATGAGCGCTAATGAAACTTGTTCTCGCGGTCTCAGTAGCGCAGTGGTTTGTCTTGTGACTATTCGTACGAGATTGGTCCGGGTACTGGCTCTCTTCTTTCCCTGAAATCAGTGGCCCCAAATTGGGGACTGGTGACTGCTTACAGCCTATTGAGTTTCTCATGGGGAATCGTAAAACCTCCAAACCACAAATAAAAAAGAATCTAGTTTTGTATCAAAACGAGAGTATTTTTCTTCAATAGAAGACTTATTAGTCATATGAACACAAAAGCTGCAATCGCAGTAAACAACTACATTTAGTCGGAATCTGTCGCCTTTGGGAGGGGCTGGGTCCAATTGAAAACCAAGGAGCAAAGTTCAATTTACGAGGGAGCACAGGAAATTTTAGCAGTATTGGTTCAAAATCTAATAAAGAAGCTGTAGCAATAAAACAAGGAAAGTGTTGAAAAAATCTAGAAAACTTCCAGTGAAATACTAAAGAAATTGAGCTAAATAAAAAGTTTACATGTGTTCGTAATAGATGTCAAAAAAGTGTCAAATGTATAGGATATTCGCCGAACAGCCAAAACATTATGTCTCCCTATGCAAATCGAAGCAACCAGGTAAACAACGGCACGTGTGAAGGTCATGAAATGGTATAAAAAACACCTGATAAGGAGCTCTGTTAATCAGTTTTGTTCTTGTTCTTCAGATGGGAAAGGCCAAATTATAATGGCCTGACGACTGGGTCAGAGCATTTCCGAGACTGCTAGGCTTGTGGAGTGCTTACTGTCAGCAGTGGTCAGTACCTTCAAAAATTGGTCCGAGGAAGGAAAAACCACGAACCGCCGGTAAGATGTGGTCCGACCACGGTTCATCTATTCTAGAGGTTAGCGAAGGCTATCCGGTATGGTACGAGCCAACAGAAGGGATACTGTGTCGCAACAGCAAGTAGCTTGAGTGCTGGTGACGAGAGTAAAGTGTCACAACACACAGTACATCGAAATCTGATACAAAGGAGCTGCGTAGCCGCAGGCCACTCCGAGTGCCCATGTTAACCTCTGTTCACCGTCCAGAGCCCCTACAATGGGCACACGAGATCAAAAGTGGACTTTGAATGATTAAAATAAGATCGTCTCATCCGGTGAATTTCGTATTCTGTTTCACCATGTGGACGGCCGGGTGCGTGTGTGTCGTTTACCAGGGGATGTGTTGGCACCAGGATGGACCGAGCGACGAAACCGATCCAGTAGTATAATGCTTTGGCAATGTTCTGCTGGGAAACCCTGGGTCCAGTCATTCATGTCCAGGATCTAAACACCATTGCAGTCTAGGTACATCCTTTCAATGCAAAGGTATTCCCTTCTAGTAGTGCCTTCTTTCTGCAAAAGTTTGCGCCATGGCACCATGCCGTGATTGTTCAAGAACGGTTAGCGGAACATGAGGAAGACTTGCAGGCATTACTCAGGCCTCCAAATTCCCCAGTAATCAATCCAATCGAACATCTGTGGTTTGTGTTGGAACAACAAATCAAATTTGCTGCGGCTGAACCACGTAACTTACGAGAATTACAGGAGCTGCTGGTAACGTGTTGGTAACAGATACCACAAAACATCTTTGGAAATCTTGTAGCGCCCAAGACTCGCAGGGTAAGAGCTATTCTTGCAGCACTTGGAGGACCAACATCATTATAGACAGGTGGTCATAATCCTTTAGATTTTTGGTGTATGACATGACCTACTGAAAAAGAGCGAAGGCATTTCTAAAATTCTGAAATATTCAGTGTAGAACAAAAAGCGGTTCTTGCTGCATTGGTACATATATGACAAATAACCCACACAAAATTTAAATAAATATCAAATTTATCGTAACTTATTGAAGGTTTTGGAAAGCATAACACAGGTTCAGAACCTCTTATCCGAAATTGTTGAAGCAGAATGTGTTTCGGATTTTTGAAATACGTAATTATAAAGAAAATCAAATTTTCAGTGTAGAACGAAAATTAATTATAAAGAATGTCAAGGCGAGGAAACAGAAGAATCATGTACTGTACTACTGTTTCACTATACTAGGAGTGCTTTAAGTCTTTCTGCTAGAATCATCATGTACTGTTCTAGTGATTCACTGTACTAGGAGTCCTTTAAGTCTTTCTGCTAGAATCATCTGCTCCATTAGCAATAGGCTTTGTTGTCTTGATTTTATAAACCGTTCCTCATGGAGGCACTCTGCTCTAGCCCATCATTGTGTCGGTCAAGGGTTTTCAACAAGTCGTCATACAGCACATTTTCGCAGTGTTTACAATGCCATCTTCAGCTTCACTGTTATCATCATAATTATTTTGATTCAGAACCATTTTACCTATTTTCACCATCAGTCAACGAGTAGAATTTTTCACTCGTGTCTGCGCTGAAAAAAAGTGCGAATCTCAGGGTTTTACAAATTTCGTATGAGAGATATTCTCTCAACCTGTATTTGCTTCTATTTATTACGGTTTCTAGGAAAAAATAAATACTACAACAGCAGACCAAAATAATAGTCTTTACATCACAATTAATAAAGTACTACAAGACTGTATATTGATCTCCACAAAGACGGAGATGAAAATGAGGTCAAAAGGCAACTTACCTTCGAAGGAAGCTTATGTTTTCTTGCTGTCTTTGCAATCCAGACTTCATCATTATGATTTGGAAAGCCTTTCTTTCTAGAACCCACAACTTCGCATCATTCACAGCTACAATGATGGGAATTTGCCTTGAGTGAATGCAATTCTTACTTGTGTATGGTGCAAAATTAAGCACAGCAAAAAAAGGAAGCAGAAATGTTAAGGTATTAGCACAGCTTCAAAAGAACCCTTCCAGCAAAAAAATATGCACCACATGAAAATAACGCAAAAATAATAGCTTACGACTTGTTTTTAAGAATGACACTGCTTTGCAAGTACCATGACACTTAGAGTCCAAAGTACAGAGTGACTTAAAAGTTATGTTTCCCGTAAATTCAGGTTGAAGTTGTGCTTCATCACTTTCGGAAATATTTGGCTGTACGATATGATCATTAATATTAACGGTATGAATATTTGTGATCCCATCACATGAACCATTTATTCAGCAACAGAAGTACACGTAGTCACGTCAACTAGTGAGAGAGGTTCAAATGGTACGTTCCTCGTGGCATAAAATCTTTTGATCAGGTTCAGATCGAGAAAAGGGACGAGCCACTGGAGCCACTGAAATTTTATTTCATCCAAACATTACATATCGCAAAGTGTTTCCCTGAAATTTGGAGTTTAGCTCTCAAAGAAAGCTTATCTGCCAGATAAAAGTTTAAAACTGGCGGTGCTATATTTTGCTTACTGTTGATGTACCAACCGTCTCCACTTACAGCGATCTCGGCACCCAACTCGAAACACACGTCTCAAACAATACCTATTGTATTACATAGTCATCATTTCTGATGCAAATATTCCTGAATCTGGTTTTCCTGTGATCTCCTAAGCCATTCTCTACCTTTCTTTCTTGCCACTTCGGCTTAATAAATTCTCTTAGTAATCATCTCACCACTCATTCTTACAGCGTACCCAAACCACCTCAGAAAATGCCGGGTGCTTCGACTAAGGAATCCTGCGATGGTTATATACAAATCAATCGGAAACTTGAAACTTGGTCGTTCTGGGTGGTGTAGTGGTTAGCATACTCGGGAACTATCCGGGAGACGAGGATTCCATTCCCGCTCCAGGTCGACGAACTTTTCAATTCTGATATTACCTGACTTAACATCCACGTCATATTTACACCAATAAACGAATTCGCATCTTCCAAATTTGCACCTCAGAACATTTATCTCCACCCCGCTGACATTTTCCTTTACATTACACATCTGCGACACATCTCCATTCTTCACATGATCAGAAGGTATACCTTGCCACAAACTCCCGTAAGTAGCGCATCTGTCCAGCATACAAACGACTCCTATATATCTTAAGATAGTATACCTATACTAGTAATCTGATTTTATTAGCGTATAATAGAAATCAAAGTTTCCAAGCTTTCGCACATCAACCAGATGGTTTTTTCAAGGAAGGTCCTGCAATGATAGCGTCTCTCCAGAGTTACCACGGATTTGGAACCAATTCTTCAAGTAGTTAATGCGTACTGAAGCAGACATGATGCCTCGTGTCTTTGAATGAATAATTACATTTGGATCTCTAGGTTTATCGTCAAGTCAAGTCACCACGTTTAAATTGTTGAAGCATTCTATTATTCCATTTGCTGCCTATCTTCCTTGAAAAAGCTGTCTGGTTGATGTGCGAAAGCTTGGAAACTTCGATTTCTATTATACGCCAATAAAATCAGATTACTAGTATAGTCATACTATCTTCAGTATATTTGGTGTATTGTTCTTCGTGTTATTATTGACCGCTATACTCTTTTGCAGAATCTAGAATTCACAGATGTACATCAGAGTAAGAGCAATTATATTTTCATACAGAGATATTCGGAATCTTTTTCGAGAACCCGTCAGTCCTGTGTAATCCTCCCAAGGTAAAATTCCATTTCATGTTCCTCGAAATCTATGGGAGCGTCATCCTGAAACATATAACTCGTTTAGGATCAAAATGGTGCAGCACTACGCACCCCAGTCGTGCAGCAGTATTTCAGCAATTAATTTCCGTTAGATTTTTCCAGTTTTCCCCATGATTTCTGTATTCCCTATCATGCAGAATTTCCTTCGTAGACGGAGCCCGTTTTTTGTTGCACTGAAGTCCACAACATTCCTTGCAGATGCTGTAGCCAACCCAACTGCACGGATGAACCAATATCCTCTGAAGTCGCCATTTTCCTACATGTTGCACTTTTCATCTAATCTGGTGTTTTTATTACGGCAGTTGCAACAATGCGACGACATATTGTTGCCTATCGTAGGCATTACGGCCGTCGGAATAAATTAATCAGCCTCCGTAAACTAACCAAGAGAAGAGGGAAAACCTTTTCCCTACAAATTTATTATTATCAACACGATTTTAAACTTAATTTTAAAATATAGTGAAAAAACTTAAAAAATTAACTTACCGTGCACACTGGCTGTCCTGGTACAATTATACAGAATAGCAAGTTCTCCAAATACTTTTCCTGGTCTCAGCTTTCCGAGTACTTTACTGTCTTTCACGACTTCTAACTCGCCTTCTAAAAGATACAAAAACATCGGAATTTATTCATTGAATTTAGTACCAGCCAAATGTTATTTAACTTTGATGGCTTTGGTAGTTCACAGATCGGGTAATTAGAATGTAGAAGTACGTAAAAGGTTTTTCAACAAGAAAAATTTTCACCGAATTTTTAGGTTAATGAGAACCTCTTTTGAATCCCCGAAGAAGAAAGAATTTGTTAACTCATATTTTTTCGCAAAAGACAAAATCAGCGAAAAACAGAATGTATTTACGGCCCCGAAAGGAAAAACTGCTCTTTGTTTAAAATGCGCAATACGTCCAGTGTTCTTGATAGTTTATGAGGCCAGTTACAAAAAAATAAAATAAAAAATAAACAGAGGTCATCGCTCTTTCTACGTTTATAAGTGAGTCACGGAAAATTTCTTATTGGCCGCCACCGGGAATCAAACCCAGGGTCTTCCAGTTACGCCCCGGATATGCTTCCACTGCACCACAGCGGTCTCGAATTCCCCCAGACTCACATACAGGGGGCCGCTGTGGTGCAGTGGAAGCATAACTGGAAGACCCTGGGTTTGATTCCCGGTGGCAGCCAATAAGAATTTTTCCGTGACTCACTTATAAACGTGGAAAGAGCGATGACCTCTATTTGATATTCCTAATCCACGTCAAATGTTTGTTTTAATTAAAGAAATTAAACCGGATTTCTAGATTCCATAAATCGTCCACAACTAGAAATAGTTATTTACTCCAGCTAACGGCAAAAAATGTGCTCAATAGAAAAAAATAAAAAACAATTAGTATCAAAGGGTGTTTGCATAACTTTTTCCGAAGAAATTGTCGAGCAGAAAAGAAGGCAGAGGATATGGGTGTGGCATTGGAAGACCCTACATGCTACCAGGAAGCCAGAAACGAGTTTCTGTTTCGAATTATTGCTGGCAACATTACTAGATGTCACCATTTTGCGACAGCGACGAACTGCATGATCATGCAGTGGAATCACCAGGACCGTGACAAGCTTTTCTTATCTGGGAGGGCGAGACTTGAAATGACACCTGTTCGAGTTTCACTCAAATAAGACGTGGTTTTGACTTTCTCACACATGCACCGCCGTTATAGGAGAGTATTATGATCGTTCAAAAATCGCACTTCAGGTTTTTGACGTAATTTTATTAAAAATATAAAAGCTAGGTAAATACCCAAGAACCACACGTTGTAAATACCAAGTAAAGCGTGAATGTTTTGTGAACGTCGACAACACAACACTCCACAGAAATGCAGAACGAAAAACAAACAAACGCTGAACGAATGAGTATCGGATAATGAACGTAACAATAAAAAAGAAGTTTTAGGGGTAGATCTTGGGAAAATTCCCTTCAAGGTTAAACGCTCAGATAACTTTCTGCGACAGAGCAGCAAATTAGCTCTTCATCCCAACGACATGTTCGCAAAGATCGTAGAGGTTAGGCATATCAGCATATTGTTTTCTATGCCTCTTTTCACGGTTCTAAAAAATTCCCTGCATGGATATGAGATATTCACACCTCACAGTGTACGCTACTCGGCCCCCTGGTCAATTGCATGGAATACTGTATGAGACTAACTAATATCTTTAAAAAGAAAATAAAGAACGGTGTAGCTTTTTTTAGTTACAATTTTTATTTTTTACGTCCCTCAGAGCATGAATTTACGCCCCTGGAATGACCATTCTGGGAGGGCAACTGTCCTCCCTTCCCAACCGGTAGCTACGACTCTGGGAATAAAACTTAGATCGCGTCTGTACTAGTTTAGGGAAAATCATGCTCAGCTTATTTTCCTTTGATGAGAACGGCCCATTTTTCTCACTGATTGGTCTCCACCTGGTGCGACTATGAATTCTGAAAAGTAGAGTAATTATCTGCATAAACTCAAACGCTTTCAAAAATAAGTGTCCAGGCATACTGACACGTGGCGTCGTGCTGCTGCACACCAACGCATGACCTCACGTCGCCCATCGCAGGACACAGACACTGCAACGCTTCCTCTACGAAGTTCTTTCCCTTTCTGCCTTCATCCCGAGCGGTCGCCATACACTGAAGTGGCAAATAAAAACTGGGATGTCTATCTAATACCGCGTTGGTCCTCCTCGCGATCGGATAACGGCAGCAACGTAACGGGGCGTGGACTCCACGAGCTCTCCGTAGCACTGTGAACACAGCGCACACCATGCTTCCTGAAGAGAGTCCCACTATTCCGCAGTATTCGCCGGTGGAGGATTATGACATTGACGACACTTTGAACACTCTCCCAAAGGTGTATTGCGTTCAAATCCGGCAAATTGGGTGCCAAGTCAGGTTGCCCAACTCAATGGAATGTTCCGCCAGCCATGATAAGACGACTGCGGACGTGTACGGTGGCGCATCCTTGTGTTAAAAGAGGTCGCACCCGTCGGAGTGGTTGCATGACCCCAACGATGGTTACGTAGCCTGCACCATTGAAAGCGGTCTGCAGACGTATGAGGGGTCCTAATACGTGCCAGCTGAAAACATCCCACACCGTAACAGAGCCACCGCAGGCTCGCACTATCCCTTTTAGTCCTATGGGAACCATAGCCTCGTGGGGCTATCGCTTACACGGAGTCGTTCATCTGCCCGAAACCGTTGGTACCGCGATTGGTCGGGCCAGGCTATACGTTGCCAGTCATCTTGCGTCCAATGAGTGTGTTCCCGAGCCCAGGGGAGGCGCCCAGCCGTGTGTCGTCGGGTAGCAATAGAACCCGGATGGGCGGTTGGCTCCGGAATCCCACAGAACACCGGGAACGTTGCCTTGTCCGAACGCTGATGCAACTACTGGACCTAACATTAAATTGCGCTGTGATTTGTGACAATGTTGCACGCTCGGTGGATGTTATTCTGTGCACGGTCATCCAGGGCTTTAATACGGTTCCAATTTCAAGGGTGTGCCTGAACTGTGTAGTCCAGGTACACCTTTGAAATCGTTGATCGTGTAAATGCAAATTTCCTTGAAATTTCCGAGATGGAGTGATCCCTCTCCCGGGCACTGACTAGCACACCACATTCGAAATCGCTTAAATCCTGATAAGCTGTCATCTGAACTGCCAATTCTACTACTTGAGCTTGCGGAGATGTCTGCTTCTATATACACTGAAGAGCAATTGAATTAGAGATACCTGTCTAGTAACGTGTAGCACCACCTTTCGCCCTGATGACGGCGGCGATTCGTCTCGGCATGGACTCGACAAGACACCGGAAGCGTTGGGAAGCCATACGGATCCACGACCCCTGAACAAGCTCCCACAGTTCACGAAGATTTGATAGAGGGGGGGGGGGTCAGAACCTCGAACATCTCTCTCGATGGCATCCCATATGTGCTCGATGGGATTGAGGTCAGGTAACCTCGCTGGCCAAGGAAGCGAGGTCACGTCGGTGAAGTGTTCATCCAACCATTCGGATACAATTCGGGAGCGATGGCACGGTGCATTGTCTTGTTGCAGGATTGAGCAAATGGTCGTCCAGGATATCCCGGTAGCGTTGACCTGTGAAGGACGATGTCACACGTACCAGGGGTCCCATTTCAGTCAACGTAAATAGTCCCCAGACGAGAATGCCACCCCCACCAGCTTGAAGAATATCTTGCTGGCAAGAAGGATCCGTCGCTTCATGTGGTTTGCGCCGTACTCGTATCCTGCCATCCGCATGTACCAACGAGAATCTCGACTCATCAGTCCAGGCAGCATTTTTCCACATGTGTGGGGTCCAGTGGCGATGTTCCCGCGCCCATGCTAATCTTTGCACCCTGTGATGTGCGGTCAGCAGCGGTACCGTCGTGAGACGATGGCTTCTGTACCCCATAGCGAGGAGATGGTTCTGGATGGTGTGGCTGCTTACACGTTTTTGTGCACCAGCGTTAAATTGCCGAGTTATTTCTTGCACTGTGGCCCGTCTATCCGCTGTTACAATGCGAGCTAGCCGACGATGACCGCACTCATCCACACGTTGTTGTCCACGGCAGTTGGCCCCTGCAGGGATGGTTTTAACGGATTCGATGTACTCACGGTGCACCCGTGACACAGTGGCTCGTGAAAATCCTAGTGCCTGCACGACTACCAAGATGGAGTGACCCATTCGTTGGGCCGCGAGACTTTGCCCACGATCAAATGAGCTTAGATCCTTCGTCTTACCCATACTGCGTCCGACTCTTACTGATTCCCGTCGCATTACTCCTTATATTGTCGGATCGCTGCATACGTCATGTCGTTTCCGTTTACAGGGCAGCCCAGAGCGCCACATTTGCATAACGCCAGCTGTCTCTAATTCAATTGCTCTTCAGTGTATATGTCGTTTGCGGACGATACCATTTAGCGCATATGTGTGGTGGCATGTAATGGAAGTGATAGCTCCCTTTCCAGTTTTTTTGGCACCTTAGTGTATAACTTTAACATATTCGGACCCCTGAAAGCGTTCCTGAAAAACCGAGAATTCACTTCAGACGACGAAGTCCAGGAACCTGTCATGGACTAATTCATCCAGCTTCTCATTCTATGCGGATGCAAATGAGAACGTTTGCAGCGATAGGACACATATCTGAACACAAGAGGTGAATACGTGCAGGAGGTACAGTAACCTTGTTCTTTGTACCTTACCTGCGTCACCCTGATGTGAAACTAGTATGCTACCCATTAATCGCAGCCTCAGACCACTTTTTATTTGAACGGCTTTTACCAAAGTCCTATTTAAATACCCTCTTTGCGACGGAGAGCGTTCATATCTCACACTTGACAGTTTTTATTTTATGGTAAGAGACAAATTTGCAACTAGAAGTTAGTACCTTGTAACATATTTGCAGCCATATGTACACTATGTATTCGGACACCACAATGTTTTGGAACAAATGGCTTTATTATCGCATTTAGTAGTTAGTCGGTCCACGTTTTGCGTGTATGACAGCGGTAACGCGTCGAGTCATAGTATCAATCAGTTTCCGGTAGAAATGGGGCTCGCCATTCGTCCTGCAAAGCTGCTGCCAGAGTGGAGAGCAAAGATGGTTGTTGTGGTCGTTTTGGTACCCGTCGCTCCAGTTCGTTCCACAGGGTGTTCTATGGGGTTAAGATCAGGTGATCAGGCCAGTAAAACAATTTCACCTCATTTTCAAGAGCCCAGTCCTGCCCATGCCGAGCAGTGTGGCAGGGAATTCGATCATGTTCCAAAAGACAACGGTAATTTCCATAATAGTGTCACATTGTTGGTAGGACAGAATTATCCAGAACGTCGGGGTACACTTCGGAGTTCATGGTTTGTGGTTTAATAGCCAATGGGACGAGTCCCATCCGCAAAAAGTAACTCCATAACATGACGGAGCCTCTGTGTCATCACATTCTGACCAAAAAATTGAAAATGCTTCGAATTGCTGCAAAGTTCGTCCCACGTCTACTGATGCAGGATCTGAAAGGCAATCGCGTTGCAATCGGTCGGGGACATTTGGACCGCGAAAATGGGGACGAAAATTTCATGAAAAGAATTATCACTGGTGATGAGACGTGTGCTTACGGCTACGATGTCTAGACAGAAATGCAGTCTTCCCAGTGTGTTGGAAAAAGTTCACCAAGACCAAAAAATTACGAAAACTCAGGTCAAACGTCAAAGACATGTTGACCGTCCTTTTGACATCGAGGGCGTTGTCCATCAGAAGTTGTTATTAGAGGAACAAACAGTGAATCGGTAATGTTATCCTGAAATGCTGAAACGTCTGAAAGAAAATGTCAGGAAAAAAGGTCCGTGCTGTGAAGAAAGAAATCCTGGTTCCTCCATCACGACAACGCGCCAGAAAAGCTCATCACTTCTGATTCGAACTTTTGTTTTAAAACGGGAGACAACTATCGCTTCCAAGTCCTGCTACTCGCCTGACCTGGTCGCCTCGATGTTTTTCCTGTTTCCAATGTTGAAATCCACTTTGAAAGGACGAAGATTCGATACGATAGACGACATCAAGGACAATTCACAAACAGACCTACTTGCGACCCTGACAAAGGCCAGGGCTGCTTCAAGAACTGAAAACGGCGTTGGGACCGGTATTCCAACTGAAGAAAAGAGTACTTCGAAGGCAACAAGGCTGAATAAGTTGTACGTACGCCAGAACGTTTAAGTTCGGAAACGTTTTAAATAGGCTCTAGGTGTGCTAACATTTTTGGAACCGTGATATATGTTAACTTCAAAATAGAGGAGTTCTATATGTTGCAAAGGCACGATTTAATGGCTTTACTTCAACAAATAAATGCTGTTCCCTTACAGAAACGCCAACTTTTTTTTCTCGACCAAATTTTCAAGCCTTTTGTTACACCATAAAGTGGTTATAATAAAGGGACGACAGAAATTATGGAAAAGTTGTCACAACGGAGTTTTATTTCGGAGCGTATCGACCTTAATTTTCCCTTCAAAGCGTTATGGAATCGTGATGCTAATGTAATGTTTTATGTTAGAGCACCTGAATTTCGTCAAGCCAGTTTGTGAAACTGATTGTGCTATAAAGGATCCAAAAATCTAAGGAAGGAGTAAAGGAGAAAGCTGCCCTTGCAAAAAAGGATAATAAGTTCCAACGATACAGCGAATAAGATAATTAATAATAATTTATCCCGTTTTAATATCGATTTCTCTCCGTAAACATAAGCACACTCTATGTTTAATTACAAAATAAGTGTCGTACTTACCAGATGTTACATACAAGTGGCTGCCAACATCACCTTCCCGGATGACTAAATTTCCATGATAAAACTGTTGAGGATACATGCATTCTACTATTTCTCGTACCTGGGAACTATCCAGATTCTTAAGAAAATCGTTTTCCATGATAGCGTCTTTTATCAACTGCTTCGATCTATAAAAGTATGTATTATACAAAATCAGAAAGGTCCCTTTTAAATTCTTCCTTTAATATACATATTCTATAATAGAAATGAAATGAACTATTAATCAGAGCAAATATAGTGTAATCACACTGATCTTTAAAGAAAAAAGAAAACCTTTGAAGAGCTGTTTTAGCATTGATAACTGATTTCTTAGAATTTGAGAGATCTGAATGTTTCTATAACTTCCGGTTTTGTATAGCATGTAAGGAAGTTTTATAAATCAGGAGGGAAAAGATAAAAGTATACAATAAAAGGTTTTAATATATACCAAACATTTTGACTTCAAAACTTTATATTCGAATGTAATACTGGAAATATAGCGAAAATGGATAAAATAAAGTCATATCAATTAATTGAGGAGCACAAATGAAAAAGAGGGTAAGTGCCAAAAACCCCATTTTACAGGAGAAGCAGAAAACTGTTTTATTCCGATTATGGTACTTACCTCCTTTTCCAGGCAAGTAATGTTCTATGCTTGTCAAATCAGCTGTCTAATATTTTAATTCTGTCCTGTTTTATTTCATGTATGAAATAAATTAGTATTTTTCTATTATATTCGTATTTTATGTCATTTTTTATTTGGCATTATTATTTCCTTTATTATGATTTACTTTTATAACACTACTTAAGCTGTTTCTGAAAATAAAACCGAAGACAAAAAACTGCAGGTTGAAACGTGGTATAAACTTCATATTTTTAATACCACAATGTTACTCTGTAGAAAAAACAAAAGCTTACAGTGCATAAAACAAAGGTCTTCGCTCTTTCCACGTTTATAAGTGAGTCACGGAAAAGTTCTCATTGGCCGCCACCGGGAATCGAACCACGGGTCTTCCAGTTACGCGCCGGATATGCTTCCACTACACCATAGCGGCCTCGAATTCCTCCAGACTCACACTCGCTAACTGCCAAGCCAATTTGGCAGGTTGCTTCTTGGAGCCCCGCACAATGCTGGGGATTCACCAAAGATGGTAAGCAGCAACTGAAGAAATAATTAGAAGGCGAATGAATAATTAATACAGACATTTGACGTGGACCAGGAACATCAAACAAAGGTCTTCGCTCTTTCCACGTTTATAAGTGAGTCACGGAAAAATTCTCATTGGCCACCACCGGGAATCGAACCACGGGTCTTCCAGTTACGCGCCGGATATGCTTCCGCTACACCATGGCGGCCTCGAATTCCTCCAGACTCACACTCGCTAACTGCCAAGCCAATTTGGCAGGTTGCTTCTTGGAGCCCCGCACAATGCTGGGGATTCACCAAAGATGGTAAGCAGCAACTGAAGAAATAATTAGAAGGCGAATGAATAATTAATACAGACATTTGACGTGGACCAGGAACATCAAACAAAGGTATTCGCTCTTTCCACGTTTATAAGTGAGTCACGGAAAAATTCTCATTGGCCACCACCGGGAATCGAACCACGGGTCTTCCAGTTACGCGCCGGATATGCTTCCACTACACCATAGCGGCCTCGAATTCCTCCAGACTTACATTCGCTAACTGCCAAGCCAATTTGGCAGGTTGCTTCTTGGAGCCCCGCACAATGCTGGGGATTCACCAAAAATGGTAAGCAGCAACTGAAGAAATAATTAGAAGGCGAATGAATAATTAATACAGACATTTGACGTGGACCAGGAACATCAAACAAAGGTCTTCGCTCTTTCCACGTTTATAAGTGAGTCACGGAAAAATTCTCATTGGCCACCACCGGGAATCGAACCACGGGTCTTCCAGTTACGCGCCGGATATGCTTCCACTACACCATAGCGGCCTCGAATTCCTCCAGACTTACACTCGCTAACTGCCAAGCCAATTTGGCAGGTTGCTTCTTGGAGCCCCGCACAATGCTGGGGATTCATCAAAAATGGTAAGCAGCAACTGAAGAAATAATTAGAAGGCGAATGAATAATTAATACAGACATTTGACGTGGACCAGGAACATCAAACAAAGGTCTTCGCTCTTTCCACGTTTATAAGTGAGTCACGGAAAAATTCTCATTGGCCGCCACCGGGAATCGAACCACGGGTCTTCCAGTTACGCGCCGGATATGCTTCCACTACACCATAGCGGCCTCGAATTTCTCCAGACTCACACTCGCTAACTGCCAAGCCAATTTGGCAGGTTGCTTCCTGGAGCCCCGCACAATGCTGGGGATTTCACCAAAGATGGTCTTTGCACCAATGAGAATTTTTCCGTGACTCACTTATAAACGTCGAAAGAGCGAATATCTTTGTTTTATGTTCCTGGTCCACGTCAAATGTCTGTATTACTTACAGTGCATGCTGGAATACATCTCACAAACCATCACTCATTTCACTGTCACCATCACGGAAGTCCTCCTACGTTATTCCAAATAGACTCTTATAGAACATTTTGTGTATACTATCATGTAAATATGGAATCATGCTAGCGAGGTCCGTTTTCTTCTTTGCACTTATTCCTTTTTTCCCGTGATCCTCGGCAGTCCCAAAGGAAATGGAAAAGCCGCGGGTTTCTGAAAACGTGTTTTGCAGTTGGGTCATTGAGTTCATTCTGACTTTCTCTCACCTGAACTTTTGTGGGGTCGTATCGGTTAACGCAAAGATATGACAACTCGCTCGCGTTTAATTATTTAGTGATGATGAACTGATTGGCAAGAGCGCCTAAGTAAAACAAATCCTCCTCTATCATTTTCATCGGTATGAAGGACTTGCTAGATCCTGAGGATTTTATGAGACTGCATTCTTTCTCAACTTGATGAGACCAAAGTCCCTGTTACAGTCCATGAAACTATGTCCCGAGACTAGGAATTTAGGTTCGATTGACTCGAAATAGTGTTTAGTCACAAGGTAAATCATTGCATAATGATCATCCGATTGTTATTTTCTACTGAGTCCTTCGTGCCAGGTACACATGAATGACTTATCATTCATGTGTACCTTTTTATATGAAATACGTTAATAATATTCCTGGCATGCATTGCTGAAGTTGACTCGAAATAGTGTTTAGTTACAAAGTAAATCATTGCATAATGATCATCCGATTGTTATTTTCTACTGACTCCTTCGTGCCAGGTACACATGAATCACTTATCATCCATGTGTACCTTTTTATATGAAATACGTTAATAATATTCCTGGCATGCATTGCTGAAGTTGACTCGAAATAGTGTTTAGTTACAAGGTAAATCATTGCATAATGATCATCCGATTGTTATTTTCTACTGACTCCTTCGTGCCAGGTACACATGAATGACTAAGTCATTCATGTGTACCTTTTTATATGAAATACGTTAATAATATTCCTGGCATGCATTGCTGAAGTTGACTCGAAATAGTGTTTAGTTACAAGGTAAATCATTGCATAATGATCATCCGATTGTTATTTTCTACTGACTCCCTTTCGTGCCGGGTACACATGAATCACTTATCATCCATGTGTACCTTTTTATGTGAAATACGTTAATAATATTCCTGGCATGCATTGCTGAAGTTGACTTGAAATAGTGTTTAGTCACAAGGTAAATCATTGCATAATGATCACCAGATTGTTATTTTCTGCTGACTCCTTCGTGCCAGGTACACATGAATGACTTACCATTCATGTGTACCTTTTTATATGAAATACGATAATAATATTCCTGGCATGCATTGCTGAAGTTGACTCGAAATAGTGTTTAGTCACAAGTTAATCATTGCATAATGATCATCCGATTGTTATTTTCTACTGACTCTTTCGAGCCAGGTACACATGAATGACTTATCATTCATGTGTACCTTTTTGTATGAAATACGTTAATAATATTCCTGGCATGCATTGCTGAAGTTGACTCAAAATAGTGTTTAGTTACAAGTTAAATCATTGCATAATGATCATCCGATTGGTATTTTCTACTGACTCCTTCGTGCCAGGTACACATGAATGACTTATCATTCCTGTGTACCTTTTTATATGAAATACGTTAATAATATTCCTGGCATGCATTCCTGAAGTTGACTCGAAATAGTGCTTAGTTACAAGGTAAATCATTGCATAATGATCATCCGATTGTTATTTTCTACTGACTCCTTCGTGCCAGGTACACATGAATGACTTATCATTCATGAGTACCTTTTTATATGAAATACGTTAATAATATTCCTGGCATGCATTGCTGAAGTTGACTCGAAATAGTGTTTAGTTACAAGGTAAATCATTGCATAATGATCATCCGATTGTTATTTTCTACTGACTCCTTCGTGCCGGGTACACATGAATGACTTAGTCATCCATGTGTACCTTTTTATGTGAAATACGTTAATAATATTCCTGGCATGCATTGCTGAAGTTGACTCGAAATAGTGTTTAGTTACAAGGTAAATCATTGCATAATGATCATCTGATTGTTATTTTCTACTGACTCCTTCGTGCCAGGTACACATGATTTTTTTTTTTTTTTTGGTTCGAGGTTTAACGACCACCGTGAGCAACTCAATGGGCTATAAGCAGTCGCCCGTCCCTAATTTAGGGTCACTGGTTCCAGGGAAGGGAGAGAGCCAGTGCCGTAAGACAAACACAACATCCATGCCTCACCGGGATTCGAACCCGGACCCCTTTCGGACGAATGATTAGAGGCGAACGCCTTAGACGACTGTGCCACCGGGGCGGCACACATGAATGACTTATCATTCATGTGTACCTTTTTATATGAAATACGTTAATAATATTCCTGGCATGCATTGCTGAAGTTGACTCGAAATAGTGTTTAGTTACAAGTTAATCATTGCATAATGATCATCCGATTGGTATTTTCTACTGACTCCTTCGTGCCAGGTACACATGAATGACTTACCATTCATGTGTACCTTTTTATATGAAATACGTTAATAATATTCCTGGCATGCATTGCTGAAGTTGACTCAAAATAGTGTTTAGTTACAAGTTAATCATTGCATAATGATCATCCGATTGGTATTTTCTACTGACTCTTTCGTGCCAGGTACACATGAATGACTTACCATTCATGTGTACCTTTTTGTATGAAATACGTTAATAATATTCCTGGCATGCATTGCTGAAGTTGACTCGAAATAGTGTTTAGTTACAAGGTAAATCATTGCATAATGATCATCCGATTGTTATTTTCTACTGACTCCTTCGTGTCAGGTACACATGAATGACTTATCATCCACGTGTACCTTTTTATATGAAATACGTTAATAATATTCCTGGCATGCATTGCTGAAGTTGCCTCGAAATAGTGTTTAGTCACAAGGTAAATCATTGCATAATGATCATCCGATTGTTAGTTTCTACTGATTCCTTCGTGCCAGGTACACCTGAATGACTTGTCATTCATGTGTACCTTTTATATGAAATACGTTAATAATATTCCTGGCATGCATTGCTGAAATTGACTCGAAATAGTGTTTAGTTACAAGGTAAATCATTGCATAATGATTCTCCGATTGTTATTTTCTACTGACTCCTTCGTGCCAGGTACACATGAATGACTTATCATTCATGAGTACCTTTTTATATGAAATACGTTAATAATATTCCTGGCATGCATTGCTGAAGTTGACTCGAAATAGTGTTTAGTTACAAGGTAAATCATTGCATAATGATCATCGGATTGTTATTTTCTACTGACTCCTTCGTGCCAGGTACACATGATTTTTTTTTTTTTGGTTCGAGTTTAACGACCACCGTGAGCAACTCAATGGGCTATAAGCAGTCGCCCGTCCCTAATTTAGGGTCACTGGTTCCAGGGAAGGGAAGAGCCAGTGCCGTAAGACAAACACAACATCCATGCCTCACCGGGATTCGAACCCGGACCCCTTTCGGACGAATGATTAGAGGCGAACGCCTTAGACGACTGCGCCACCGGGGCGGCACACATGAATGACTTATCATTCATGAGTACCTTTTATATGAAATACGTTAATAATATTCCTGGCATGCATTGCTGAAGTTGACTCGAAATAGTGTTTAGTTACAAGTTAATCATTGCATAATGATCATCCGATTGGTATTTTCTACTGACTCCTTCGTGCCAGGTACACATGAATGACTTACCATTCATGTGTACCTTTTTGTATGAAATACGTTAATAATATTCCTGGCATGCATTGCTGAAGTTGACTCAAAATAGTGTTTAGTTACAAGTTAATCATTGCATAATGATCATCCGATTGGTATTTTCTACTGACTCCTTCGTGCCAGGTACACATGAATGACTTACCATTCATGTGTACCTTTTTATATGAAATACGTTAATAATATTCCTGGCATGCATTGCTGAAGTTGACTCGAAATAGTGTTTAGTTACAAGGTAAATCATTGCATAATGATCATCCGATTGTTATTTTCTACTGACTCCTTCGTGTCAGGTACACATGAATGACTTATCATCCACGTGTACCTTTTTATATGAAATACGTTAATAATATTCCTGGCATGCATTGCTGAAGTTGCCTCGAAATAGTGTTTAGTCACAAGGTAAATCATTGCATAATGATCATCCGATTGTTAGTTTCTACTGATTCCTTCGTGCCAGGTACACCTGAATGACTTGTCATTCATGTGTACCCTTTATATGAAATACGTTAATAATATTCCTGGCATGCATTGCTGAAATTGACTCGAAATAGTGTTTAGTTACAAGGTAAATCATTGCATAATGATTCTCCGATTGTTATTTTCTACTGACTCCTTCGTGCCAGGTACACATGAATGACTTATCATTCATGTGTACCTTTTATATGAAATACGTTAATAATATTCCTGGCATGCATTGCTGAAGTTGACTCGAAATAGCGTTTAGTCACAAGGTAAATCATTGCATAATTATCATCCGATTGTTAGTTTCTACTGATTCCTTCGTGCCAGGTACACCTGAATGACTTATCATTCATGTTTTTGGCTTAAATTTAATGTGGTGCTATCCTAAACACGTGTGACGTGATTTAATCTATCAAATTAACCCTTTCCTCAGGCTTTTCTTTTTTTTTTTTTTTTTGCATAGACAGGCGTTTCCCGCCAATTCAAGAGCCAAATTCTTGCGTGCCTACTTTATACCCTTTATATGAAATACGTTAATAATATTCCTGGCATGCATTGCTGAAATTGACTCGAAATAGTGTTTAGTTACAAGGTAAATCATTGCATAATGATCATCCGATTGTTAGTTTCTACTGATTCCTTCGTGCCAGGTACACATGAATGACTTATCATTCATGTGTACTTTTTATATGAAATACGTTAATAATATTCCTGGCATGCATTGCTGAAATTGACTCGAAATAGTGTTTAGTTACAAGGTAAATCATTGCATAATGATTCTCCGATTGTTATTTTCTACTGACTCCTTCGTGCCAGGTACACATGAATGACTTATCATTCATGTGTACCTTTTTATATGAAATACGTTAATAATATTCCTGGTATGCATTGCTGAAGTTGACTCGAAATAGTGTTTAGTCACAAGGTAAATCATTGCATAATGATCATCCGATTGTTAGTTTCTACTGATTCCTTCGTGCCAGGTACACATGAATGACTTATCATTCATGTGTACCTTTTATATGAAACACGTTAATAATATTCCTGGCATGCATTGCTGAAATTGACTCGAAATAGTGTTTAGTTATAAGGTAAATCATTGCATAATGATCATCCGATTGTTAGTTTCTACTGATTCCTTCGTGCCAGGTACACATGAATGACTTATCATTCATGTGTACCTTTTATATGAAATACGTTAATAATATTCCTGGCATGCATTGCTGAAGTTGACTCGAAATAGTGTTTAGTCACAAGGTAAATCATTGCATAATGATCATCCGATTGTTAGTTTCTACTGATTCCTTCGTGCCAGGTACACATGAATGACTTATCATTCATGTGTACCTTTTATATGAAATACGTTAATAATATTCCTGGCATGCATTGCTGAAGTTGACTCGAAATAGTGTTTAGTCACAAGGTAAATCATTGCATAATGATCATCCGATTGTTAGTTTCTACTGCCTCCTTCGTGCCAGGTACACATGAATGGCTTATCATTCATGTGTACCTTTTATATGAAATACGTTAATAATATTCCTGGCATGCATTGCTGAAGTTGACTCGAAATAGTGTTTAGTCACAAGGTAAATCATTGCATAATGATCATCCGATTGTTAGTTTCTACTGACTCCTTCGTGCCAGGTACACATGAATGGCTTATCATTCATGTGTACCTTTTATATGAAATACGTTAATAATATTCCTGGCATGCATTGCTGAAGTTGACTCGAAATAGTGTTTAGTCACAAGGTAAATCATTGCATAATGATCATCCGATTGTTAGTTTCTACTGATTCCTTCGTGCCAGGTATACATGAATGACTTATTATTCATGTGTACCTTTTTATATGAAATACGTTAATAATATTCCTGGCATGCATTGCTGAAATTGACTCGAAATAGTGTTTATTCACAAGGTAAATCATTGCATAATGATCATCCGATTGTTATTTTCGACTGACTCCTTCGTACCAGGTACACATGAATGACTTATAACTCGTCGTGACGTGCGTACAGAAGTTGTAGCACGACAGCTGCCTGCAATAGGACATCTATGAATGTGTTAATGTAGGGGTGAAGATGACCTGTTGAATATCTATACATAAGGAGCAAAAGTCGCTTCTTGGCTTTCGGGAATCTACTGCTTCACTATCGATAAACGTCGTAACTTTCTTAGCTTGGGCGTGGTGAAGTTCAAAGCAAAACTGCTTCTGTAAGGACTTGTTAATGCTGCTTTTGCTGAGCAATGGAGTTTATCACATTTTTGGCATGTTTGAGTACGTTTTTTACTAAATGTAAGTTTAGGAAATTCTTTTTGAATACGTCGTTGTAGAACCAGTAAGACACCCGGGTAGTTGAGTTTTTTTCCATGAAGGCCCTGAACAATTTATTCACGTTGAGGTATTGACTCAAATATTCCAATTAACGTTGTTCTTATGGAATAATGACAGATTTCCCTGGGAAATAGGTTTATATGGGCACGAACCAGGTTCCTTTTGTCCTTGCTGAACTTTTATTTATGGGCATTTCTCTGGTTTAATGCCACGCTCGTCTGTGTAAACCAAGCATCCTCTTTTTTTCTGATTTTGAATGAACTCCAACTTTTTTGTGAGACCAAAAATGCCCTTGAAAGTTAGGCTGCATACCTGAACAAGGTTTCCTTTTCCGTGTAGTACAGTGTATGTGAAAGTTGCTTGCCTTCTGCTGTCTGATGACGTCTCATAAATAACATGGCGTCTCCTAGTCACATTGACCATATCAACTAGGTTGAAAATATAGTTAGTTTGTTGTTTAAAAGAGAGCTCATAGTATTGTAGAAAGAGAATTTCTTTCTGCCCCAGTGATAGCTTTTCGCAAACGTAATGGCATTTACAAGGTGATACTTGTGGTAACATTTAGCCTCGAACATCCTTATCTGATGATGATTGATACGGCTTCCCCTGCCGCCTATTTTCTGGGCGTGCTTGAACAACATTTTTCTTACTAGGTAGCATCCTGCTACAAAAACACTTCGATGAAAACAACTCAAAAGTTTCTGTGGATGTACTACACGTTTAAGCTTCAAAGACAATAACATATGTGTCGTTATTAAGGGTAGAAATGTGCCTCAATGGTGCGTAAACATACAGCAGCACGAACAACAAAGAGAACGTTGAACCATGCTGCCCTGGCAGTCAGTAATGTAGTTCTAAATAAAATAGTGTCTTAGCGGTGAACTGAATAGTCAAAAACAACCCGGAAAGAAGAGTTTTAAAAGCTTTTTTAAAGTTTAACTGGTTTTAATCATTTATAATTTAATTAAATTTTATTATACATGATTTTGTTAATTTGTATTAAAACTGCTGAGTTTAGGCATATTCAAACAAAAGAATGAATGTTACGTTGAGTCACATGACAAGAATGATTTTTTATATTTCTACAAGAAAAAAACTGCCTTCGCGGTGAACGTGATTCTAAAAGATTTTAAATATTAAGTGTTAGTAATATTTTAAATATTCGGTGTATTTTTCACTGATTTGGCCTATCAGCCTCACCTATGAATTGGGGGAGGCAGTGATGGATATCTACCGCCCCGGTGGTGCAGTGGTCTAAACGATGTCTTTTGACCATTCTTCCGAATTGGGTTCAGGTTCCAATCCTGGTGAGGCATGAATGTTGTGTTGGACTTACGACACTGGTTCTCTCCTTTCCCCTGAACTAGCGGCCCTAGATTATGGAAAACGACTGCTTATAGCCTATCGAGTTTCTCACGGTGGTCGTTATTCCGCCCCCCCACACAAAAGGATATCTTTTGTGTGGGGGGAGAGGGCGTTTAATGAGCACCATGAGTATTCAGGACCATAAGCAGTCGTCCGTCACTGATTTGGGGCCACTGGTCCCGAGAAGGGGAGAGCCCCGGGCCTACTTCAACCTGGTCCTTGGTTCGGGACCGGCTCCATGCATTAGCCGGAAGCCAACCCCTCTGACTAATTGTCAACCAGGGCTTCCTTTCGCGTTACCCGTGAGAAACTAGAAGATGTGCTAAGTGATGACTTCATCAGAACATCCACTGCAAACAATTGTCAGTTACGCTATGTACTTGTTTAATTTTTCTGTGTTGATTTATTTCTTGTTAGTAAAGTTTTAACATACGCAGAATCTACCTTATATAACGTCATTTTTAAGATTGCGGGCCGCCCCGGTGGCGCAGTGTTCTAAGCGCTAACTTAAAGCCATTCGTCCGTGAAGGGACCAGGTTCGAATCCTGGTGCTGTGTTTGTTTTACGGCACTGATTCTCTCCCTTTCCTGGTATAAGTGACCCTGAATTGGGAAAGAGCGACAGCTTACAGTCCACTGAGTTGCTCACGGTAGTCGTAAAACCTTCAATCAAAAAATAAATTTGCTGTAGTAACAAAGAAGTTATAATTCTCTTAACACTAAAACTCTTCCGATTCATGAAACGCCATAGAGCGTGAACCGACTGTAACACGATCATTCATTTGATGTACGAATATGCTTGCGCATGAAACACAGCTATTGCCATTTCTGCCTGCATAGCAATCAAAAAGTACATACCTCTATCCCGCTTTAATCATGGAAAGTGCCTTGGCGACGCTAAGCCTATAAAAAAAGTGCCTTAGCCCCGCTAAGCCGCGCTAAGGCACTTCTACATCCCTGCTGGCAGTTTCCCTCTTACCCATTTAACTTCGCACCACCGCGACATCCTTCGGCCTTTGTACTAACTAAACTAATTTGTTTAGGAACTTTTCACCTTCACCACTTTATTCAGCGTGTCACTTATATAATTTTCCATTCAAAAAACGCATTTCGGAGTTTTTGGCACTTAACCCCTTTTCCATTTTTTCTTCTCAATTACGTTGTTAGAGCCAAACCTTTGCTTATTTCTTCAAAAACATACCGCAGAATTGACTTTGTTTTATGCATTTGCGATTCCTGACGCTACAACATCTAGCAAAAATCCGCCAGCACATGGGTATTACATTGTCTCCTTGGTATGTCCTTTCCATCACTTTGATGTATCGGTAAAATTTACTGACTTCCCCAAGATTCTCTGGGAATCGATCGAAATGTGAGAAAAGAATACGCACTTTGATACTCATGTTACATACTGGAACTTGTAACTTCCTTTAAAATGCCGCCCCGGTGGTGCAGTGGTCTAAGGCGCTGGCCTCTGATCATTCGTCCGTAAGGGGTCCGGGTTTGAATCCCGGTGAGGCATGGATGTTGTGTTTGTCTTACGGCACTGGCTTAACTGGAACCTAATTTAGGGTCATTGGTTCCCTTAACTGGAACCAGTGACCCTAAATCAGGGACGGGCGACTGCTTATAGCCCATTGAGTTGCTCACGGTGGTCGTTAATCCTCCAATTAAAAAAAAAAACTTCCTTTAAATCGTGATTACATTAATAACTGTTTGAGAAAAGTAGGAGGGTGGTTTCTTGACAGATGCCTGTTCGGAGTAGGGGCGTTGATCTTTGAGAATGATGAGGGTGGACGCCTAGAACGCTAAATTTGTACGTCGCCTATTTTTATCTTTGAGGTCACTCTTTAAAACAGAGACGATGTGACTTCTCTCGCCCTCTAATGTGTTAAGCTTTTGATTGCACACTCTCTGTCATGTGAGACACTCGCTGGGTAGAGTTTTAACTGAGGCGTGTGTGACGCTCCCTCACTCTCCCTATTATTTGTGGCTGAAAACGTGTGTCTCTTTTCTTTTACCTTTTTGATTTCAACTAGAGACGCGAGTGGAATAGAGATGTTATGGGTGTTGCCGACTGTTGCTGCTGTCAGGTGATATTTCTGCGATATAACGAAGTGGGAACGTTCTTAAGGACGAAATCAGTTGACTGACTACCTCAGATTTGCGATTTTGAGACGGTTTTGCTGTGCTTCAGTGGATTGTCTACCCGTTGTTCTTCCAGGTATGATTCAAGTGCTATTCCCGTTTTTTCCAGTTGACTGCCTGTCCGATGTTCGTCCATGCATGTTTCAATAGCATGTTTCATTATCTCCCTTATACACTGACGGAAAAAAAATCCCAACACCAAAAAGGGGTTGTGTTAGATAAACGACAGTTGGTAGGCGGTGAGAGTACATCTGTAAGATGACGTCGATGCAAATTGCGCGCTCGGCGCATACGTGTGGCGCTAGTAGCGCCCCTCGGAACATGAAGAGCAGGTTTGCTGTAAATACGCGCTGTAACGTTCGTGAGCGTTAGTTATCGTTGAGATTCGACGTAGTGTGTTGATGTTAGTCAAGAATGCCTTTAAGAAGACGAAGAAGCCATTATCAACAGCTCACGGAGTTTGAACGAGGTCGTGTAATAGGGCTACGAGAAGGTGGATTTTCTTTCCGCAATATTGCAGAACGACTTGGCAGCAATGTAGCCACTGTGCATGATTGTTGGCAGCGGTGGTCAAGGGAAGGTACTGCCTCAAGAAGACCGAGTTCCGGCTGGCCACGTGGCACTACTGAGAGGGAAGACCGCCGTGTACGGCGCATGGCCGTGGTGCATCGCACTGTGTCTGCGGCAGCAATTCGAGCTGCAGTTGCCATCACAGTGACACAACGAACTGTTACAAATCGGTTACTTGAAGGACAGCTCCGAGCCAGACGCCCTGTAGCGTGCATTCTACTTACTCCAAACCACTGCCGTTTGCGACGTCAGTGGTGTCAAGCTAGAGCTCATTGGAGGACGGAGTGGAGATCTGTTGTGTTTTCTGATGACAGCCGGTTCTGCCCGGGTGCCAGTGATGGCCGTGTGTTGGTTAGAAGGAGGCCAGGTGAGCGCCTGCAACCAACCTGTCTGCGGCCGAGACACACTGGACCTACACCTGGAGTTATGGTCTGGGGAGCAATTTCCTATGACAGCAGGAGCACTCTGGTGGTTATCCCACGCACCCTGACGGCACAATTGTACGTCGGTCTGGGGATTCAACCTGTTGTGCTGCCATTCATGAACAGCATTCAGAGGGTGTTTTCCAACAGGATAACGCTCGCCCGCATACCGCTGTTGTAACCCAACATGCTCTACAGAGTGTCGACATGTTGCCGTGGCCTGCTAGATCACCAGATCTTTCTCCAATCGAGCACGTATGGGACATCATTGGACGACAACTCCAGCTTCACCCCCAACCAGCATTAACCGTCCCTGTATTGACCGACCAAGTGCTTCAGGCATGGAACTCCATCCTACAAACTGACATCCAGCATTTGTACGACACAATGCATGAACGTTTGCGTGCTTGAATTCAACATTCTGGCGGTTACACCGGTTATTAATGTACCAGCATTTCACATTTTAAATGGCTTTTCTCGCGCTTACATTAAGCTGTGATCTTGAAACCTTAATCGATTAAATATGTTACCTATACAAATGTATTGTCGCCATTTCATTCTTCTACAGCTATTTTTTCGTGGTGTTGGGATTTTTTTTCCGTCAGTGTACTTTGTGTGTGCTGTATCCGTGAAGGAATCGTCTTTGTTTCTGTGCACCTGCCGAGTTGGTAAGTGACTTATTTGCTTTCCAATCCTTATTTCATTTCTCGGCCACGTTGGCTGAGATTAGATCTCTTATCGCCATTGCAAATGGCGACTTCCGGAGACGCCGCTGATCAAGCTCTTGTTTCCGAAATTGCTGATCCAGCAAGCCCTCTTTCTATTGGAGCAGTCGTCAATGACGTGCCTCGTTCTTCTAGCCCCTCCTCACCGCGGCGTTCTATCGCTGCCCAGTCCGCTCTTCCCAGCGGTGCTACAGCGTCTTCCCCTGTGCCTGTAGAGGATGATATGGACCTCTCACAGTCCGTTGATGCTCCACCTTCGCCGCAACGACCGGCTGCCTCTTATGCTGCCGTTATCTCTTCTGTTTCCGGAGCTTCACACTTGAACTCTTCTTCTAATTTACGTCAGCTCACGATGACGTGTGATGATGACGCTATCTCTGTTGACTTTTCTGCGAGCTCTTCATATGGGCAGCACTTTATGAAGACTGTCGCATGCGGAGTTATCTTCCGGAGTCTGCCAAATACAAAACTTACGGCATATAGTGCTGCTCTACGTAAGATGTTTTCACCTCAGGTAATCACTCACGTTGGACGGCGGCCCAGACAGGTAATTGCCTATTTTCCTAAACCTGAGTATGCCCTTCGTGTACAGATGGAAGGTCTGTCAGTTGGAGATCAACATCTCTCGGCGGAACCACTCACGCAACTCGCCGTCCCAGTCAGTGTTTTCCCTGTGCCACCGGAGGTCTCAGACGACGTGCTGCTGTCAGTTGTCTATCAATTTGGCCGCTCCGTCGGATCCATGACTACTTACTCCTCCTTTCCGGATACACTAGAGGATCGCTACTTGCGCGGCTTTCGGCGCCAAGTGAGAGTGGTCTTCCTAACTGATGATGACATGCGACGAGTTCCTCCGCACCTCAATGTACGATGTGGGCATCACTTCCGTCAAATTACCATCATGGTGGGCACTGCCTGTCCAGTTTATAATGGTAGAGGCCACCCTCGGGCTCTCTGCCCCCTACGTTCTTCCACCGCCCCTATCTCGCCAGTACAGCCTATTCCTTCTACCTTTAGCCTTCCGGAGTCGTCACCAGCGGTTGTCGACTTATGACAAAAGTATGACTAAAGCCTTTCGTCAACGCGTGACTTCATCTCCACATCCGTCCATCAGCGATGATGAAAATCAGCCACCGCCTCCATCCCTCGACCTTCCAGCTGAGGGCGTTCCACAGCCACCTCCTACGCCTTCCTCCTTACTCCAACTCCTCCTGCCGCAGCGAACCAAGAGGCCACTGCTGCATCTTCAGCTTCTGCGGCTGTACATGACACAACCGCCGAATTTCCTACTTCAGCAGTCATTCGTGATGCCACTGTCTCCGGCCTCTTTAAAGTACCTGAACTTCCTTCTCCGGCCTCTACATTTCTTCGAGGGCGCCCTAAGCGACGAAGGTCAAATCGTCAGCGTGGGCAGAAATCTCGTACTTCGCCAGCAACATCTCGTCGCCAAACGGTTCTCTCAGTGATTCTACCTCTGAAGGCTCCGCGACCTCTGATGTGGATGTCAGAGGCGCTGAACAGATCTCTCAAGAAGCTTTTCTCCGCCTAATGAACAAACTCTCTCTTCCTCAGACGCCCGTCCCGGGAGTGGTGTTACATTCCTGTCTCACATGTACTCGTTATAGTCGGATGTCTCGCACATTCCTCCTCCCTTACTCACAACAACTTCCGGAGGTTGTGGCGCAAACACAAGCAATACGCGAGCGCCTGAACGCACTGGTTCCTACGCCGCTGGGAAGCTTAGCATGGTCTCGGAAATTCTTCAGAAGCCTTCATAAGCTGAAAGACGCGGCTGATAAGTTCCTCGAACCACTTTCCGATGCCTCCGTTCAAGGTAGTGACTTTGAACTGTCGGGGCTTTAGTTCCCCGCTGGCGAATACGCTAGCCCAGGATGACCTCACCCCTCTGGGTGGGGATGTTCTGCCGCTCCAGGAAACTAACTGCTTGTCGTCCACACCATTCCACAGATGGCGGAGCTGGGATTACCGATTCCATCATGCATTCAAGCAATCTCAGACCGGTGGTGTCGCCATCGGAATTCGCTCTCGATTCCACCAAGCGATCTCCTCAGTACAAGTACACAACCTTTGCCACGACTACCTTCAACGTCTCACCTTCTGTCTTGAAGGTCAAAGATACATGATATTTAATATCTACGTCCCATGCACTTCACCGTCACTTACCTCTTTATTTTTGGCACTGCGTACTGCCCTTCAGTCAGCGTTGCCATCAGTAAATGTTTTGATTGGAGGATTTCAATTGTACACTGCACCCTGCTCTGGATCGCATGCCTTCTACCACCGAGTATCGTCATCGGCTTGTGAATCTGCTCAGTACCCTTGTAGCAGACTTCGACCTCACTGTCGTCTTTCGTCACCTCCATCCAGCAACCATATCTCATACGTGGCGGAGTTCGGCTACGTCTGTTCTCACTTCAGCGTGACTAGATCGCTTCTACATCTCTTCTACACTCCTCCCAGTGGTGACGACCTGCCAACCCTCGCCGGCAGCTTCCTCGGACCATTGTGCGGTCCAGGTTGCCTTTGGACATTCTTCATATCAGCGTTCAGGTTTTCATTCCTGGACGTTCGACTCGACTCTTCTACCCGACCCAGAACTTTCCTCTCAAGTCCGAGAGCTTCTACAACACTTCAGTTCTGGACTCTCCGCCGCACCTTGTGCGCTTACGTATTGGTTGATGGTCAAGTCGCACCTCTTGGATCTTCTTAAACGTTTCTCCTTTCGCATTCACACCCAACGGAAAATGGAGGAACAGAACATCCGCCATATTCTCTCTCATCTTGGCGTCACTCATCCGCTCTACCCAGCCTATATGGCGGACCTCCGAGCGATATTGGAACCACGAGCACAGCAAGCCATCCTTCGCCTCTGTCTGCAGCATCTCGCTCCGGAGGACTGTGCTTACGACTTCCTTTCTTCGCTTGAAACTCAACGCCGCTCCTCGCATCATCTCCGTTTTCTTCGCCAGTCAGATGGACGGATTGTCTCAGCTCCCGACGCTCTCTGCTCACAAACTCGTAGCTACTTTGCTTCCAAATTTGGAGACACTCCTCCTCTGTCCTCCTCAGCTGTCTCTTCTCTTCTCTCTTCCCTTCCTAAAGTCCCTTCTTATCTCTTAGACTCTCTCACCCAACCCCTCACCTCTTCAGAACTTTGGTCCGCCTTCCGTTCTCTGAATTCCCGAGCCGTCCCTGTGCCAGACGGCCTCACCTACTCCTTCTATCTAGCTTCCTTTCCAGCTCTCCTTCCGTTTTTACTCGCTGCTTTTCTCACTGCGTTTATGTCCTCTTCTCTTCCGAAGAGTTTTACTGTTGCCCACGTCGTACTTTTTCCGAAGAAAGGGGATCTCCTTGACCTGGGAAACTGGCGGCCCATCTCTCTATTAAACATTGATTACAAGCTTTATACTAAACTCTTATCCTGTAGACTCAACTCTATCCTTCCCTATCTTCTTTCTCCCGACCAGACCTATACGGTTCCAGGTCGGACCATTTCCTCCAATCTTCATCTTCTTCGTAACCTTGTCCATCTTGCTTCTACTAATTGAAAATCGCTCACGCTCCTTAACTTCGACCAGCGCGGTGCGTTCGATAACATTTCCCACTCCTATCCTTCTCTTACTCTCACTGCCTTCGGCTTCCCCCTCCATTTGTCTCCACCCTTCTTGCCCTCTATCGGGAAACGGTATTCCACGTCAAGAACATTGCCTTTCTCACCGCCCCCATCCGGTTTCAGCGTGGCATCCGGCAAGGTTGCCCGCTGTCTGGTCAATTATTTGCCCTAGCGTTTGAGCCGTTCCTCAGATTTTCTCATCGTGATCTGCTCGCTGCACTGCCTCCATTAGTAGCCAATACTCGACACTTCAGCGTAAACTACTCGGCGTACGCAGACGATGTCACCTTCTGTGTCCGACATAACCAGCAATTCGCCATACTTGAGAACTCTTACCAGCTCTACGCCCCTGCTCCAGCGCAGCACTAAACACCACTAAAAGCACTGGTTTGTGGTGCGGTTTATGAAATACCCGGACGGATGCTCCGCGGGGTGCCACCTGGGCCGCTACCACGCAAAAAATCCTTGGGGTCCATCTCGGCTTGCCGACCGCTGCACTTCGCGCCAATTGGGCCGCGCTTTTACCACGTCTCACTCGCTCCATGAATGTTTGGAGAAATGCACACTTCTGCACCTCCTATTTCACTAGAGCCAAACTCGCCCGGACCTACCTCCTTTCACTCTGCCTCCACGTCTGGACTGTTATCAAACTTCCTGCCTATTACCTCCAGGAGATCACCCGATTGATGACCCGGTTGATGTGGACGCATCACCACTGGATTCGGGTCTCTACTCTGCATCGTCCGGTGTTCACAGGAGGCATCTCGCTCGTTGATGTTGCGCTATACTATCGAGCGCACTGTGTGGTCTCCATACTCCGGATCTTTAGTAATTCAGCTCACCTTGGATGTTATGATTTATCCTCACAACCCTAGACTTTCCTTTGTTACTTTTCTTCTGATGGATCACTTCCCCTTTCTGCACTCCCGTCTTTCTTCTTTTTATTCCGAGGTACTTTCTCTGCTCCGTTCTCTACCTATTTCCCGTTCTCTCCCTGGCTCCACCTCTGAACTTCTTGCCCAACCCTTGTTTCCCTGCTCAACTATCCACCCTCCCGATGCTCCCTATTTCTCTGACCTGTCATGGATTCCCGCCGGGGTCGTGACAGTCCGAGATCTTCTAACCGCAAGCCTTTCCTGGAAACCCTTCTCCGAGCTCTCTCCCCACCTTCCTCGCTCTTCCGCTTCTCTTTCCCTTTACGCTGATCTCCGGTACGCTATTATCCATCTTTATTCTGCCCTAGCAACCCCCACTGGACTTCTCTTAGCCCCCTCCGCTTCTCTTCCCCTTCCCATTTCCCTCATGTTTCGAGGCTCCGTCCTCCCTCTCTCCAGCTTCACTGTCTCCTCTCTGTATCATTTTCTACGTGATCCTTCTACGTCTTTGCCTCTACCGATTCCAGACGTCCCAACCGCAGCCTTGCCATGTGTGTGGTCGGCAGGAGCGTCGCCTCTGTCCACACCCACTGAACGAAATATCCAATGGCAATTTCTGCATCGTCGTCTACCAGCACCAACGACCCTATTCCGCATGACACTCATCCCATCGCCTGACTGTGTTTTCTGTCCGGCGGCCGCAGATATCCCTCACATCTATCTGCATTGTCCGGTTCTTCTACCTCTCCTACATCTGGCATTCCAAGTGGTTCAACATATTTGTGTGCCTGACCTACCGTTCTCAGCGTATTCTACGCTCCATCGATCCTTCTCTCTACCTGCTGCCAGCACTTACATCTTCATCTTGGTGAAACATGTGACATATTCCTATCATCTGCAGCTCCGCTCAGCTTCGCCCCCTCCAACCCTCCATCAGGCAAGGGATTCACTGTGCCGAATTTTCCGCGTCAGACTCCTCTCCAGGTTACAGCTCGCATATTCAACTGCATCCGCTGCCCAACGCCTTCCTCAATTCCTACACGTCTGGTCTCTACACCTGCCCTGGTTCACCACCCCTCCTGGTGATATTCGTCTTCTCTTATGACTGTACCGATCCGCCGGGCTGCCGTGGTGATCGTGTCTACCTTGGTCTTCTCTCTCCAATCAGCTCCGACCTTTCATCAGTTGTCTGCCTACCATACCATGGCCTGTGGGTCGCCCTTTCTCACACTGTCGTATCCGCCAGCTGAACTGTCTTCCTCTGGACCGTCGTGAGTCTTTCTGACTCTGGAATAGCATACTCTCCTGAACGCTCCCCAGGCATTTTTGTGGCACATGTGAAGTTACTGTTATTTTCCCCCATGATTATGTTTTCTACTTGTACATAGTATAATTATTGTTCTGCACCGTAACACATTCCCATGTTATTTTATTACTACTGTACTCATAATGTTTGTGTTGTTGCTCCGCATACCTTTCTACATGGAATAATGGTATTTTACTTATTGTACATACCTAGTTTCTTGTATATACTTTTCATGTTTTCATTGTAGAGCGTTCTATCAGTCTCCGACATTCTTGTCCATTGTTCTGTATTTGTATATACTCAACTCAATTATACCGCACATTTCCACATTATTACTTTGTTCTATCACTGTCTCAGCGATTTTCTTGTTGTTGTTCTTGTCCTGTATACTATTCGCATTGCATAATGTACATTCCCTGTGATATATTTTCAACCTGTATTATACATATTTGTTTAACGTGTTCTCTGCAGCACATTCTACGTCTGTGCTAATTCTCCTCACTGTTATGCTTTTGTTTACATTGTAAATAGTTCATTTGCATTCTGTATATTCACATCTTTGCTGTAAATATGTCATCCTTTTTCTTATGCTTTGGCACTGTTATTATAGGCCGTCTGTAACTTCCTTTTCATGTTTGCTCAAAATAAAATAATGGTGAAAGACAAAACGTTTATTTTTGTTGGCCACGCCCATTTCCAGTTCCTGATTTTCTGCCTCATACTGATGAAATAGGGTCTTCTTACCTAGTGTGAGTGCCTTTGTCCAGCTTATAAAGCTCGTGTGTATCGTTCCTGTGACTTGTTTTGCCCAGTAAGTGCCAATATATTTCATATTCAATGTATTTTTCTTATCTTGTGCTTAACTCTCGTCGTTTTCTCCGGTAAATAGCGTGACGTGCCTTGACTATCTCCAGTTTCCTGATCAGCGTTCCTATACGCTGCCTTCTACATTGCTATTCCTGTGCTTATCTCCGCATCTCCTGTCAAAGACCTTTAAGATACATAGACTGGAAAACCGTAAGTTAACCGGGCGACATTTGAAGTTCAGCGTTGTACGGAAAGAATCTGTCACATCGCATTGTTTACTAAAGGCGTTCGCGTGTTTATAACAATTACATTAAACGTATAACCAGTAAGATTTAATTTTTTGTTTTTATAAATAGTGTGTATATATTGTAAAGTATTTCAGAAAATAATATAGCCAAATTTAATGAGCTAAACAGAATTTTAAAACGGTTATATCTTGCGTAGCGTACGGATGTACCAATAAACAAACAACTGGCCAGCGGTCACTTTTATTTTGTAGGTTTCCTCATAAAAATTGTGATACTTTGGGGAAGTGGGTAAATGCTCTAAGACGCGCTAACTGGAAACGAAGCTAAGCCAAGCCAAAATCTGGCGATTGCCATTTAGCAAGAGGTATCACACACCTTTGCGGTCTCACTATACCGATATCCCCTGTCTGGAAATAGAAAAAGAAGTGCAACAACCAAGTTGTCCCCCCCAAAAAAGCGTGAGAAAAAAGAAAGAAACATTTTCATCCGGATTTAGGTGCTAGTCACAGCAATGTTGCCGTGACTTGCAGTTTCAAGTTAGGCTTCTCACCTTCTTTTCTAATCCTTCTCTGGAAATAATAGAGGTGTTTTAGTATTTTAAGTGCAGGATAGTTAGCTAGTAACCTTTTGCACTTACTTTATTTCTAAATATTAAGTTGAGGGACTCAGTTTTTATTAGAACCCTGCCTCATTTATCGTAACTTGCCGTTTCATTCTAGGCTTTTCACCTTTTTTCTAATCTTTTCCTTCAAATAATAGAGGTGTTTTAGTATTTTAAGTGCAAGATATTAAGCTAGTAGCCTTTTTCACTTATTTGATATCTAAACATTCACCAGACTGTGTATGGCTGTAAAGAGAAGATTTCTGGTTAAACCTACACATGGTTTGTTAACTCGTGTTTCTTTTCCCAAACTTTTCATCCTCGAGATTTGTAATTGTCTAAACTCTAAATTATATGAAGAGGGCATTTCTTTCTATCATATTTAATTTTACTTATTTTTTCCCGTTGAGTAGCTATTACGAACTCATAATACTGCGTCGTAGTGCTGCGATTTCTGAGCTCCGAAATTTCGTGCCCAAAGTTCCGATTTTAGTACCCTACGACTTATTATTTTATGTATTTCGTGCGTCTAAAGGTTTGAAGCATCGTTTTGTTTCGTTTCCCGAATCGTAAGTACGATATTTTATTCGAAATAGCTTTGTTTACCTTTTGGTCGAGTTGGCCAGAAGAGCTGCTGGGTGCCGCCATTAGTAATGGCGTCATCCGGTGGGGTTGCTGACATTACTATGCCTACTTCCGGTTCTTCCGTACCAGGACTCTTGCTCGACAGCGTTGCCACATCGTCTTCCCCGAATGGCGTTGCCCTTTTTGGGTGCGTCATCCCGATGTATTTCTGGAGCTCCTCAACGTGCGTGTTTCTTTACTACTTCTTCCTCTGTGATGACTGATGACGTCATGGACACGTCGGACAGTACTCTTCCTCGACGACAACCACCCTACTCTATGGTTGCAGCTGCACGGGCATTTCGTGTGTCCCCTCCGTTGTACAAGGATGCAAGTACTCTTCTACCTTTTTGAGTCGTGCGGGCGATGACCTCCTTCTTGATCTCCCTGCGGAATCGTCTCCCGGAACCTCCTTCTCATCTATTTTAGCCCAAGGGGTATGCTTTGAGGCATTGCCTAACATGCCTTTCAAAATCTATGCTACTGCTCTTAAACGCCAGTTCTCCCCTACAGCCATACTTCACATGTCTCGTCGACCACGATTTGTCATCGTGTATTTCACGGAGGCAGCCATTGTTCATTCTGTTCTACAGACTGGACTGTTTATCCGGAATCGACTTCTTATGCCCGAACCTGTTGCCCAGCGCACTGTTGCTGTGTCATTGTACCCGGTCCCCCAGAAGTGACCGATCTTATGCTCTATGCTGCCCTTACAATAGTTGGCCGGGTTGACGGCCGTATTAGCACGTTTTACGCTGCACCACGTGATGCAGATGATCGCTCCATCCTCAGTGCTTGACGCACGGTGCAGATGGTGTTTTCCTCTCAAGATGATATTGCTCGCTGCCCAACCAAGCTTACAGTTAAGTGTGATGGTCACGTTCGTCGAATCACACTTCCTACTTCCTACCACTGTGATAAATGCCTGGCCTTCGGACATCATAGGAAAGACTGTCCTCCTCCTGTTTCTGCTCCTCAGTCATCTCCTCGACGGACTACTGTGCCTTCCACAACGGATGATCCATCGTCGACGACTGCCTCTGGTGTGGAACAAGGTGTTCCTTCCTCATCGCCTTTGCTTCTTCCTGTGGATCCTCTCTCTTTGCATCCGTCGTCTTCGGATCCGGCTGCAACTGACTTGCCTGCGTCCATGGACGACACAGAATCTGCCTCTGAATCGGAATCTTCTTCTGATACCTCGTTTGAAACTCCTTCGGTGGTGGAAGTTCCTGTGGCGTCGCCAGTTGCTCCTGCTTCAACTCCTACGTCCAGTGCACCAATTTCGGCTTCTTCGTCGGTGCCTGCTAGTGTGGTCGGTGAGGGTGGAACTGACCCGCCTCTTGATGACAACTCCGCGAGTGATCCTCGCTCCCGGAGTGAGAAACGCATCACTTTCCGGGCTCCTAGTGCTCCGGCCAAAAGTGGCCGCCCACGGGTCTACCGCTCCCGTTCCTCCTCCGGCACTCGTTCGCCTCCGCCATCTCCGCGTGGGTGCGGCCTCACTGATAACCCTGTGGAACTTGCTGATAGCTGCATTACAGGTCAAGTTTGAACAATTTTGTACAACTGCTGCTGTGCGCACTACGAATCTATCCCAAAGGCAATTGTGTCGTCTCTTTGCGTTAGCCCACGAATAATCGTTCTGCTTTCCTACATATCTCTCTCAATGTACATACAGAGTACGTGATGTTGACTCCCAGTTGTTTGGACTTATGTCTATGCTTCGACATTTTGTCCAGACCAACCCTGACTTTGAACCTTTCCTTGAACGCTGTGCCTATATTTCTTATCCGGTGCACACTCATGTTATGTCTGTTTCTAATTCCGGGACTCATGCAGTCTGACTTCCAGCTTCCTGTTGCTCTCTCAGGAATGATTGTGCTGACGGACTCTTTCTCTGTACGGACTTTTTCTGTAAGACATTGTATTTCTGCCTTCCTGGATTGATTCCAGGCTATTTTATTCTCATGTATATTATTGTTTTTCATATGTTTACCTGATTTTACTCTGTACCGTGTCGAACGTGGTTCTTAATAAATATTTGACCTCATAATACTGCGGGAAAAACTTCCGAAATTAAAAGTTTTGCTCTCGGCAATTTCTCTTAAGAATAAACAAATGGCCACATTAAAATGATTTTTGGCATTACTTAGAGTGTGAAATACGAATTTCATGCAACTAGATCACGCAGTTTGCAAGCAACTGAAGCCGAAATATATTTTACGCGTTGGAAAAGGGATGTTTCCCTTCAGTTATTTCATATCCCCCAAAATTACGATAATGATGATTTCTTTAATCGTAAGTTAAAAGACGCAATGCCTAATTTATACCCAATCGAAAAAAAAAATGAATACGCAGTATTAAAACAACGTAAAATTTCTTCTTTCGCGCATGTAATAGAGCTTAATTACCGTTGCTCACATACGACACATGCCGTTTTTACCGTACAAGCTCTGCGATAAAAATGTCGCCTGCTGCTGCCACTCATTTACACAAGAACTTCCAGTCTATGTATCTTAAAGGTCTTTGTCTCCCGTATCACGTCGCCTTCTGCTAGTGGTCCTCCAGTGACGTCATCTACTTTTTTTTTTTTTTATTGAAGGTTTTTTTCTTTTTTTTTCTTTTTTGGTTATAGGTTTAACGACCACCGTGAGCAACTCAATGGGCTATAAGCAGTCGCCCGTCCCTAATTTAGGGTCACTGGTTCCAGGGAAGGGAGAGAGCCAGTGCCGTAAGACAAACACAACATCCATGCCTCACCGGGATTCGAACCCGAACCTCTTTCGGACGAATGATCATAAGCCATCGCTTAGACCACTGCGCCACCGGGGCGGCCATCTACTCTTCAATTGTGCACCACCGTGACCTACGTAGACAGGCCTGAGAACAAACTCCTCAGCCTCATGTGACGTCATCACCCTCAGGTATGTCTAGACAGGGGAGCTCTGATGTGACCTTCGACCACTTAAGTGATCTTTGTGCACGCCTTTCAGGAGTAGGAAACTACCGTATCTCTTGCGTGAAAAGTCTAACCACGTGCAAGTTATTATTGTTTTTTGTTAAAACTTTTTATTTCAGTTGTCACCAAGATGCCGTACACATGCTATGCTCCGAAGTGTATCGGCAACTATTTAAACGGTCCAAAGGTTTCATTATTTGCATTTCCAAAGGATAAAATACTCCGAAAGCAATGGATTAACAGAATTCCTCGAAAGAACTTTATGCCGACGAAATACAGCGGGGTATGTACAGATTTCTTTTTTAACTCAAGTGAAAGGCTAAAATTATTAATGAAAGAATTATTTTTCATTTGCGATGTAAGTTCGGAAATGTAACAAGTAACTAAGTTCAAGTAATAGACACTTTTGGATCCACTTTCTGACTGCAACTCATGCCACAACTCTAGTTCATAACGGTTATTAAGGAAATTAGGGATCCAATTTCTGTAAAAGCATATATATATTTCGTACTTTAACTTGTACGTTTCAAACAGAAATTCAATATTTTGTGGCTACGCTTATAGTGTTACTTGTACTGCATATCAGTGGCGTACCATTTTTTACGCTTTCCAACCGTAGATTGAAGAAGCGTATATGCTCCAGCTTTGTCCGTCCGTCCGCACGATAACTGGCGTAAAAATGGTTCGATTTCAATTAAAGTTTAGTGTGCGGTAGGGGACCGCCTGGGGACGAATCTCGTTCAAAATGGGTGAAGTGGGGTCAAAGGTTAGGACATAAGAGCGGGATGCATTCCATTGCCCTTATGCTTCCTAACGTGCGTAAAAATGGTTCTATTTCAATTAAATTTCAGTATGTGATAGGGAACCACCTGGGGACGAACCCTATTAAATGTGGACGAAATGGGGTCAAAGGTCAGGACATAGGATTGCGATCCATTCCATCGCTCTTATCCCATATTATTAAGGTGGACGTCAAGTAATTTTGCTTACTATACTTCCAATGGAAAAACTTTTGTACACATTTCCTTCACAATTAATGTGTTCCCAAGGATGAAAATTTGAACATCGATTAAAGTAACTTTATTACAACTTGGAATACTTAATATTTTCTAAAACATAACCATAATTACATTAAAAATCAATAACTTTTCCTTTGGTGGTGTTGAAACCAGAAAAAGGATGGCGCGACCTGTACTTTGATGACGTCAGTAGACAAACAAATGTTGGATTGCATAATTATGGTTATGTTTTAGAAAATATTAAGTATTCCAAGTTATAAAATGAAGCTATTTTAATTGATGTTCAAATTTTCATCCTTGTGAATGCATAAATCGTCCAGAAAAAAGATGGCGCTACCTGCATTTTTCATGACTTCAGTAGACAAACAAATGTTGGATTGCATAATTATGCATAATTATGGTTATATTTTAGAAAATATTAAGTATTGCAAGTTATAAAATGAAGATATGTTAATCGATGTTCAAATTTTCATCCTTGGGAACGCATTAATTGGGAAGAAAATGTATACAGAAATTTTTCCATTCGAAGTACAGGAAGCAAAATTACTTGACGTTCACCTTAAAGGAGCAATTCTTGTATGTATGTAAATTTTATTTTGAAAACGGCTCTAAGGATTTTGATGAAAGTCGTTAACCTACCGTTTTCCGGTACTAGAAATCGATTTAGCTTGATCTCGACTTTAAGAAAATTTGTTTAGTGGGTTAACCCTTTAACCGGCTGGAACGAAGTATCTCGGGGTTAACAAAATGGGCTGAACACAATCATAAAGAATATATTCGATGTCTAAGAAGTGGACCGAACGCGGCTGGAATGAATTCATTCAGGGTATGTTTAGTGGTCCCAAATCTGCTCGTATGAGTTATGTTCAAGACTAGAGCATTGAAATTTATTCAGACTGGTCATTCAGGCGTATGATTGACACTAATCCCTTCTGAAAAATTAACTGAGAAAGGGCTGTAGCAATGGAGCCAAGTTTAAGGAAGGAGAGAGAGTAGATATTTGAGCAACTTTTTTTTTACTCAGTTACATGATGCTCGTGTCAGCGAGACTAGCCCTTCCCTATCATATTTTAAGTCATGGAACAGGGAATAAAGGACCAGAAGGTAGAGCTTATCACCTATAATAGGTTTAGTTTGGCTGATGATGAGTTCAGAGGGGGTAAATATAAGTTATTTTCCCGTAGCTTTCGTAAAACCCGGTCGCTATATGAACATTTCTGTTTGGAGGGAGTAAAAGCTTTGGGCGCCGTTTAGTTCAAGCACAGAACATCGGCCGCTTAAAGGGGTTAAATAACCACCCTGAATTATCAAGTTTGCAGTGTGGTGTCATAGCGTCGCCCCTTTAGATATTGGCGCGCGGTCACGCCATCTATCTCATTACGTCACGCATTGTTTGTGGATCCTATTAAAGTTTTATGACGTCACACCTTGTTAGCAGATGGTCGCGATTCCCATCTGCCTCATTACGTCACGCGTTGTGTGCGTATGTTCGTCCGCATGATTACATGCGTAAAAATCGTTCGATTTCGATGACATTTTCGTATGTGGTAGGGAAACACCTGGGAAGGAACCCTATTGAAAGAGAACGAAATGGGGTCAAAGGTCAGGACATCAGAGCGGAATCCATTCCACTGCTCTTATGCGTCATAACTAACGTAACAAAGGTTCGATTTCGATTAAATTTTAGTATGTGGTAGGGGACTACCTGGGGACAAACCCTATTGAAAATTGGCGAAATGGGGCTCAAAGGTCAGGACATAGGAGCGGAATCACTTCCATTGCCATTATGAGTCATAACGTACGTAAAAATGTTTCGATTTGGATGAAATGTTGGTATGTTGTAGGTACCTGTCTGGAAACGAATCCTATTGAAAATGGGCGAAATGGGGTGAAAGGTTAGGACACAGGAGCGGGATGTATTCCATAGCGCTTATGCATCATAACTTGCAGGAGCGGGATGTATTCCTTGCAGGAGCGGGATGTATTCCTTGCAGGAGCGGGATGTATTCCATAGCGCTTATTGCTTCGATTGCGACAAAACTTTATCATGTTATTTCGGAGGTATACTGAACCAGTTCTGTTGTACTGAACCAGTTCTGTTGAATATCATCCAAATGGATCAAAGGTCAGGGCACAGGGGTGAGATTTATTCCACAGCCATTTTCCTCATAACTTGAGTAATAGCTTGAGTAATGATTTCTAGTATATTGGAAAGCGTATCATAATCAATGCATTGCATGATTTTACTAACTTGTCTAATTTAACATGTGTTTGCTTCTTGTTGCATATAGTCTGCAACAATTGGTGGATAAACCGTATTAAAAACTTACTCATTATGAATAAATTAAAACATCTATTGTAAACGTGTATGAGTCTAATACAATGGTTTAGTCTGTGCATTAAAGTTATACCAAATTACAAATCAGTTAGTCAGTTTTCCATATTTTACGGTGTCGCATGTAGCCTGAGATTTTTATTTCAGGCGTAGGTTCCAATGCAGGTTAATAGGTCCGAATGTGTAGTTCAAATACTGGCTAATAAAGTATCACAACAAACAATAAAATTATGTATAAATAAAATGTATCAAAATAATCTAGTTTCTAATTTAAAATTTGTTTGCTGCCTTTAAGCTTTAATTCACACTTACAAAGGTAAAAAATGTTTTAGTTTTCGTGTTAACCAATTATTTATCGTTACATGTTTCACAAAAAAGGAAAAACTAAAAAAAATGGTACCATAACGTGTATAGTTTACTTAGTTAATCTTCTGAAATACTAAAAGCAAATATTAATTTTTTAAGTGTGTGAACGTCATTTTAAGGCTACTGATATTGAATGCGAAACGAGTGTTTTGGTAGGTATATGAATGTGAGAATATGCTTAGAATGCAAAGTTTGATGAAACTAGCATTGTCTAACATTGTGGAGATATTTCTGTTGTGCACGTTGATGCCAAAGAAAACTGGGAGGAACTGGAGGAAAGCCAGTTAAATCATGCATTTCCTTTTGATATAGTTGTCATAGAAAGTGATATTGCTGGAGTGAAAGAGTCTGTTCCTATATTAATTTATTTAGCAGGATATTGTGTTCATTCAGTTTTGAAGAGGATTAAATGTAATTCTTGTAGAACTCATTTATCTCTTGATCAAGAATTGGAACTGGATCCATCATACACTTTCTTGAAAAATTTAGATAGAGGAAAACTGGCATATCCACATCAAGGTGTTGTGAATGCAATAATGTATACTTATATTATTATTAAAAAACTGTGCAGTGAATTTGAACATTTATTTTTAAAATCCCAAATCAGAAATGTCTAGCAACTGAAATTTCTTTCAGTTGCTAGACATTTCAGAAGGGCATGTATGTGAGAAAAGTTTTAAAATGATTATTTGGGCATCAGTTAATGCCATGCTCAATAATTATTGTAAGAAGATGAATGATCTCATGCAAAAAACAGCACAGTCCAAAAAAAGAAAATTACAAACTCTTATGAAATAATTCCAGAAGAGCCAACAGAATAAAAAATGGAATGCATAATTGAATTAGTTTAAAAAAAGTATTGATAATTTTAATTCAAAAATTTTCTATAACTTTTAAATATAAACACCTTTATTAACCTAAGTAAGATCCTACAAAGTTACTTATACTTTTCCTAGGTAAATTATTGCATGGTGGATCTCTTATATCTGATGTTCTAACTTATAACTGTAAACGTATGAACCCACCTTGTATCTGTTTTATACATATGCTTTGCGATTTCTTAAGGTTTATATTTCATTTCATTTCATTTTGTAATTACAAAAGGAAGGTATGTGTTTTATAAGTGCTGAATTCATCTGTTAATTGTTTGAAATAGTTAATAAGTATTTTAAGACTTCAGTTAACATAGTTTTCTAGGAATTCATCTCTCTGTATGTGTAATATGAATAATGACTTCATGCAATTCAAATCTATTCTAACTCAGATTAATGGAAATTCACTAGTAGTTAAATTACTATGGATTTGAAGTACAACAAAATTTTGTGAAATAAATCACTACAAACCCTTTGCTGGTTGGAATACGGGAGGTTAATCAGATACGAGCACCATTCCTCTAATCTGTAATCCACATTATAGGATGGAAGGAATTAATCCTCAAGACCTTATTGTCATAAAACCAGACCATTCTTTGGTTGGAAAAATTTAAAAGCAAGTGTTATGAAACTTTTTATTATGGAGATAGGCCACCTGGGGAACCAACCCGCCATGCTCTAAAGCAAAAATGTGTAACGCGTTTCAAGCATTGTACCTCTTGGGTGACGTGGAAAGCAATGCACAAATAAATTCATATAAATTTCAAATAATTAGTATCTTCTTTAGAAAGGGTTAGTGCAGTATGTTGTAATTTTAAATGTTCTAACTCAATGCAATAGTGGCAAATTTATGTTCACAGTTTTGGAGATCCTCCGTTGCTCAAAGGCGCGACTGCAAAAAGTTCGATATTTTCTGTTGCCTAATATTTAAATTGGACTCGTCTATATTTTAACCTACTTCAGAATACATTTTTCTTTTCTGCTTAAGCAAATGAAAATAAAATCTCGGGATTGAAATTAAGCTGTAGGAGAAGGAAGCTACGCAACCAGAAAAAGCTGTCCTATCCGTTCCACACAACAGTTTGCTCCGGTCATCGGCGATATATGCGTAGCCCTCTCGTACGTGACGTCACAAACTTGTCCTCCGGCCTGTCTTCGAAGGTCACGGCACCACCCGTCTCTAGCGGCTCTTCTTGTGACGTCATCGCTCGACTTTCTGCCTTCGTTCACCTGTTCATCGTGTCTTCCCCACTTTCAACGTCTACCATTTTAATGATTGTGCTTTTCAACTCAATTGCTCATGGCCTGTGCTACATCTCCTGAGTATTGTTCACCGATTACGCCTCCTCATGATGTTCTGCTTCAAGATCAACTTCATCTTTCTTCGCCTACCGCCACTTCCATACACTCTGCACTTTTGCCGTCCTGCCTGGACTTCATTGTTTCTCGCAATGATACACACATCCCTGAATCTTCACCACGAGGCAAGTCCTTACTTGCCTCTTTAGCCTATAGGAGTGAAATATATTGTTCTCCCTGATACTAAACTCACTGTGAATACAACAGTTCTTCATGAGTTTGTTCCCCTTGATGCAATTACTCATATCGCACGAAACCCCCGCTCTATGCTTGTTTATTTTTCCTCCCCCGCTCAGGTTGCGCGGGTCATTTCTTCCCCCATTTCCGTAGGCGATCGAAGTCTGTTCGCCATTCCTTTAGCACAGTGTCCCATTCTTGTCAGCATGTCGCCTGTTCCTCCGGAAATCTCCGATGATATCTTTTATAGTTTTCTCTCCCGTTGTGACCTTGTAATTGGCCCCATTCGCACGTTACCAGCAGCGTCGGACGAGCAAGGTGCTCGTCCTTATCTTAGTTTCCGACGACAGGCCCTCGTCGTGTTTCCAGACGAAACCTTCATTACTTCCTGTCCCACCACATTCCAAGTAGTCTGTGGCCGTCATATTCGCACTATTCATGTCTATACTGCTCTGCATTGTTTTATTTGCAAATCTCCTACTGATTTATGTGCTGCCTGCCCAGATAAAGACATTGTTCATGCTTCGGCTTCATCTTTTGGTACTCCTACTTCTGCCTCACTGCCTGTCAGACCCTCCGAGTTAGTGTATCAGCCCGGTTAGGGTGGATTGTTCCCGGCCCCTGATTTTTCTTCATCCCTCGTGCCTGAGGACACCATATTATCTACTCATCTGCTCCCGTCTTCTCTCCTGGATGTTACTTCTTCAGCCACTATCACGCCACCTTGCTCACCTCCATCAAGCCCATCTTCCAACAAGACTTTATTAAAACGCACAATGTCTTCTTCCTCGTCACATTCTTCTCCTGCTATTGTATGTCTTCTGCCTTTACCAATGGACACTGTCTCTACACCTGAGGTCCAGCTCTACGGTGTTACGGAGACCGTTCTATCCAGTTGTCCCTTGTCTGCTGTCTTCACCAGCTCCCAGTGCATCTTACCTGTCACTGTGTCTATAGACTCTGCTTCGTCATCTGCTGCCATACCCTCTAATGTTTCTTCATCACCGCCCGGAAATGTTCCTGGTTCCTTGCTCGTTTCTGTTCCTGTTTCGTCGTCTGCGATGCCCGTTTCTCCTTCATCAGCAGCCACTTCACTGCCCGATACTTCCGGTGCACCCCCGGACCCGTTCGCTCATCTCTCCGCCTCCTCAGCGCCGCCTCCTTGCAACAGTGTCTCATAGAGAGGTTGAAGAAATGGGGACTGACACGGTTCTCATGTATCTTGAACTTCTCAAGTTTCCCAAACCCTCCGTGGGAGACATTTTCGCTCCGCGAGCGCCTATAAGGCTGCTCGTCTCGAGCGAGAGAATGCTCTGGAATTCTTCGAAATTGAGCCTTCTGATTTCTGCCTCTCACGATCACCTTCGCTACCTCACGCAATTCATCTGCCAGATGCTTCTCCTGTGTCTACTTCAGCCTCACAGTGTGCCCGTTCTGCTGTTTCATTGTCAGTGTCTCCTGTTGCTCAACTTACGCCATTTTCTCTTGCAGTATCTCCACTTAGCTCAACCGTGCACGCCAGCTCTGCTTGTTCTCCGCTTGACTCGTCTGTCACTCCGCCAATGGAGTTCGCCTCCTACAGCCTCTAGTGTGATTCTCAGTCTCTGACTATGTCATCTTCGGCCGCCACACCCTCAGTTGTCTGATCAGCATCTCCTCCTGCTTCATCGCCTGCAACTCCTAGTGATCCCTTGTCCGAGCCCATTGATCCATTGTCTCCTCTTCAGCCTTCCTCTGATGGTGCTTCTCGGAAACGCCACCGTAAGCGCCGCCGCCGTGCTCCGCTCTCCAATGAGCCTCCTTTGCCAAGTGACTATGCCTCTTATGATGATTTCCTGCGTGCCCGTGACAGTTGGAACAAGCGTCACGCATTTCGTGAATTATATTATAAATATGGTAACTCCATGTAATTCGTATTTTTCTCTGTCATTTTTCTGTATCTCTGCTCACGAGAATATTTGTGTCGCCCAGTGTATAAGTTTCATTATTTCTTGATGATTGCCCTGCATTAATCCATGTACTTTGCTCAGGATTTTATCCTTTTCTCTTCATTGTATGTGTCCGACTTCCCTGTACCCTTTAGTCTTCCCAATAAAGCCATTTTGAAATACAAAACTTTAGTATGTTGTTCCGGGAGTATACGGAACGAATCAATAGTCAGGGTAGGGAGGAGGGTTTGTCTGCGCGCGATTGCTGGTATGTTGGAAAGCGTATCATAATCAATGCATTGCATGATTTTACTAACTTGTATTAATTAAAAGTAATCCGTATTATAGAAGTTGAAAGAACGTATAGCGTAATATAATTCCGTTTTTTTATTAATGTGTTATAGCTCATGCAAATCTTCATTAGGAGGTCTTTTCAAGGCAGAAGTTCGACATAAATGACCACATAAGGTAGAGATCGTATGCCATTTACGGTAGAGAGTCTGTCATCCCGTGCATTCGTGCGATATTCCCGTACATTCGTGCGATATTCCCGTACATTCCGCATTTGGACGGAGCAGGTGCAGGCATCAGTTAGCTTACATTTCCCGGATCTCTGTGTTTCCGTTCCTCATCTGTCTTCTGACGCCACGTTCGTCCCCTTCAAGTAGCAATTTCACGGTAGAAAGATCTAGCTTTTCCGATCCCAACAATCCTTTTTCGCCCAAAGTCCGTCAGGTGCCCATAATGCGACCTTCTTCAGCGACGACGGGGCATAGTAAAACATAAGTAACACCCTTTCGACTAAATGTCGGCACTTCACTGATTGCAACATCTCGTTTGAGCCAGGCCATATACCAAACCGGCAGTTCAGAGGCCGCTTCTCCGAAACTTCATGGGCATTTTCGCTGACATTTTATTCACCTTCTGAAAAGAATTAAACAAATAAAATACAAACCTAAAAAATTAGAGCAAATTCAGAAGGTAAAATGAGACTGGAAAAAATACAGAAACTATTAAGAGTATTCATCTATGGCTCTTTCAAGGACCAGCATAAATGATTCCTCTCATTTTCACAAAGTTCTAGTGAAAGTGGTTTTCTTCTATATTACATCTGTGTAGAGGGCCAAAAAAACAATATTGTCATCTCGTATAATTGCAACATAAACAATTTTACAAAAATATGTTAGCTACTTAAGCTTCCAGTTCGTAATGTTCTGGAAGTAAACACAGCCCCCACAGCCACTCAGTGAAACTTAAAATATTTTTAAAAACATGTATTCCCAATTTTCTGAAATACAATTTTATCGTAACTGCAGGTGTAATACACAGGCCCGACCTGACGTCAAAAAGAGCAGGCATTAAAATTCAAAATTCCAAACTTGAAGTATAAACCAAAAAATAGAACTTACAATTATATACAAAATATTTTCTAGTATGATATTGCAGGAACACCCCCCTGGAATACTTTAAAATTACTAGCAAACGCAAATGGCATAAGCAAAAAGCTAGATCAGGAAGCTCAAAATTTGTTAAGAGAACACAAAGAAACTGGAAACCTACCTAGAATAACTTAACCATACACATACTCCGCTTTCCAATCCTGATTGCAAATAGGGTACTTTGAGTTTGCTTTTACCTGTGCAAGCCACCTGGCTATAAAAAACCACAAACAGAAAAAAGAACATAAGTAGTATACTAGAACATGAAACTTACAACGACTTTTCGGCATAGTTCAGCCAGAGGTTACATACATTTTCAAGCTACGAAGCGTCACATGGAAGAGTGATTAACCTGGCGACCAATATCCACACAGAAACTTGTCACCTCGGAAAACTTCTACCATGAAGTTTATTTTTCATCGTTAGAGCAACCAAAGATTATTTTATGACTTTCACATTATACCATCTTTCAGGGATCCAACTTCGCGCAGTATTTATTTATTTATTTTTTATTTATTAATATTTATTCTGTTACATTTGAGCTTCATTCATATATGTCATTTCAGAGTTAATTTACAAAAACAGCAACTTCGTCATGTTAATTTACATAACAGTAACTTCATCAATGAGGACCTTCCTTTGTTAATTCTAGAACGGGTTTCCTAATGGCATGCATATTTTACGTAGTCAGATGCTGTTCTCGGTGAATAAAAGACGCTATTTTCAGTATGACAAATAAGGTGCGGCTAGAAGGATTACGACGATTGATAGGTGGTATACATCTCTCGTCAGTTCTGAGAAAGATTTGCAACGAACTGGGAAACATTTCTCAGCTGTTTCCAGCAACACCCATTAAGAACAGTTAGCGTAAAACCACTAGAATACTACATAAACTGACTGCAACTTTGTATTTCTCGTACCACAGGAATCTGTAATACGTTGCACAAGACGTTGAAAGATTCGATCTACGTATTTAGATGAAGGTCACTCGTATATACTGTAAATAATAAAAATAAATTACTTTTCTTGATGAAAGATGATTCGTGTTAAAAATGTTGAAAGTTAAAATATCGACTGAACACGATGAAACACATATGTAGCACAGATACAGTACATGTACTTAAGCTTTACTGATGAAAACACACACCACATGAGATCTTTCGAGGATCAAAACGTCCCCATCCTCAGATGTTACATTCACGAGTAAGACCAAGATATATATACATACAGTATATACACAACACCATCGTCATAAACCAGCAATAACGAAACGCCATCTATGATTTACACAGTGCATTTAAAATAAATCATGAAAATGTTTAAATAAAATAGTCCATGATTCCGATATAACTTTAGGGACATAATCATTACAGCAACGAGATCCGAATGATGCAATATATAGGCTCTCCATAAATAATAACAGTGAGAGCTTACCTGGAGAGTTTATAATGTGTACCTCATTCCATCTTGGAGTATAGGAACCGGTCGCAACCAGACGAGACAAGGCGGTTGTTAACTTGCCATTACGAACATCATATTTATGCTCCCTGATTCTGGTACTCAATTTCCGTTTTGTAGAACCAATATATACAGTATCATTAGTGTCTGGAACAACGGCTTGTAGACGTATGGTGTATACGCCGTATCTAGTATGTGGAGGCACCTTGTCCCGATCCTTCTTGATTAATGCATAAATATTTCTAGTCGTGAGGCCAAAGTCAATATTATATGGTTTACACTTATTTCTTAGTGCATTAACAATCCTGGGCACATAGGGAAGTGATCCCACAAAACGGGGTTTACGAAAGTCTCTAGAAAGAGTCGAAACATTAGACTTCTTAATTTGCCGGAGCAAGCGATCCACCACCGAGGGCTCGTATCCATAATGACAGGCTACTGAGGGATTAAAAACCCGATTGAAAATCTTCTATTTTTCGCATAATTTCTAATGTTTGGTAAAGAATGGTTTAGCCACCAGGGGTCATATGTGTTAATTTCTGCTTCTGAAGTATTTGTTGCAAAATCTGGGCTCCTGAAAACTCGACTAATTTTTTCTTCGACCGATACCGCTTATACGGATAAACCTTTTGAGAATACTTTCTTCCTAAAATAATGTGAAAATGCTCTACGTAATAAAAATCGAATAGACGCAAATTTGTAATTAGTCGGGTGATAAGACCAGAAGGGTATAATTTCAACACTGGAAGATGGTTTTCTGAATACAGAAAACTGCAAATGATTCGAGGGGGTCCATTCCAAAATAAAATCCAAAAAAGGTAAACTCCGGTTTTGTTCGATTTCAAGGGTACAATTGATAGACGGAACTTTTGAGGAACAATACTCAGAAAGTAAAACCAGATCTGAAACGGAATATGTCCAAAACAACAAAATATCATCCATGTATCTCACAAATAATAACGGAGTTTGAGGTTAGGCGGATAAGATGTTCTCCAAAGACTGCACCAATATCTCTGCAAAAATGGGAGAGAGGGGGAGCCCATGGGAGCACCACTCTCCTGACGGTAGATAATGTCATTAAACTTAAAATAGGATCTCGTCTGAACAAGGCGCAACGCTGTAAGCACAGCCTGAACCTCCAGTGTAGGAACGACAGCTGCTAACAGCTTAGACTCAATAATTCCGTGAACAAATGTGACAGGAATTTTTGGGAAATAACGATTCTACGTCGAACGAGGCCATCAAAAGCTTAGACTCAGGTTGAAGAAATGGTCGGATCCTGGTCAAGGCCTGAAATGAATTAGAAACAGAATACATGGGATTAGAAATTAATGGTTTCAAATATGCTGCAAGGGTTGATTCCAGTGGGCGGGTAGGATTAGACAAACTAGAAACAAGGGGTCTCAAAGGTAGATCTGGTTTATGCAACTTGAGTTGTCCAAATAATTCAGGGTTTCTGGAGCCACACGGAGGAGACAAAGCTGAAATCAAAGACGAAGGGAGGCTTGCAAGGGTTTTCATACGAGCCAATGCTGATATAGTAGCCTGGGTGGGATCAGTCTGGACGACAACAGTATTGATCTTGGAAATTGCTATACACATTTTCTGGTGATACTCCATCTTGTCTAAAATAATGATCTGATTCGACTTATCCGCCGAAATTATAGCTAGCTGTGGGTTGTCACGAAGTTCCTTTAATGCCTTGCGCTCAGAATTGAATGTATTGTTAAGTTGTCGGTCGAAATGTCGTTCCCGACTGCGAAGGGCTTTAGCCATTCTGTAACGCATTGGATCATGTGATTCAGGAGGGACCCCATGGATCACGGTTTCGATCTGAGACACGACAGAAAAAGGTTGGGTGCACGTTCTGGGTACGCAAACTTAGAATCACGTTGGAGTGCGCTGGTTTGGCAGGCACTTAACGTAACAGCACTAAGATTCAGATACGGTGATTTATTGAGCAGCTCTTGAAATACACCTCTAGAAGAATAGTGATTAGTAGATTTCTTAAAAGATACAGACCTTGCGGCAAGTAGTCTCAACTTATGAATATGGCCTTCCTGTATCTTTGTAAAGTCGGTTGCAATAGACGAACTGGACAAAATAAATATTCTGTCCATAACAATTGGATGGTTGTTTTTAGTGAGAAATAAATAAGCATCATAGATACGTCTGAATAAACCATCGATGAAATACCTCTTCATTCTGATTGCACAGGTATATCGTCTGGATTCTGTATTTCGCAAAATAGTAGCGTCACCATGAGAACATGGATGACAATTTAGAGCCATGAATTTAGGTACGACTTTTAAGTCCCTACAGTTCAAAAGGAAATTGAGATGGGCGTGTTGAATTGCCAAGCTACGACGTACGGTGAAAAAAAGTTCTAATGGTCCACATCATGATATCGTAAAAATAGGTACCACATTAAAAGCGACACAAACTTGATGAAGGATGATTCGTGTTAAAAATGTTGAAAGTTAAAATATCGACTGAACACGATAAAACAAATATGTAGCACAGATATACTACATGTACTTAAGCTTTACTGATGAAAACACACACCACATGAGGTTTTTCGAGGATCACCACGTCCCCATCCTCAGATGTTACATTCACGAGTAAGACCAAGTTATATATACGTATATACACAACACACTTCGTCATCGAAGACTGCAGTGTGCTGAACAAGTTCAACACAGGTAGTGACCATAGATTGGTGAGATGTAAGATGCACCTCAACACTAAACTGGAACGTGGCAAGCTCATAAGACAAACAAAATGTATTGACATAACCAACCTTAAAAACCACCATAATACTTTCAAGTTGGAACTGAAGAACAGTTTCTCTGCTTTAGAAGGCCTAACATCGGAAGAACTGGATATTTCGGAAGTTAACAGAAAAGTAACAAAAGCTCTTATGGAAACAGCAACAAAATTAGCTGGGTCTAAGAACAAGTTGCACGTCAACAAATTATCAGGAAAAACCAAAATGTTGATGCAAAAAAGAAGAGAGATGAGGACAACTAAAGAAGATGTGACTTCCAAAGTGGAATATATAGAGCTATGCAAGACAGCACGAAAAAGTATCACTAAAGACGTAAGGAAATTCAACTGTGAGCTAGTGAGGAAAGCAATTGAAAACAACCAAAGCCTAAAGATAGCAAAGGGACATCTCAGTAAGGGAAGAAAACAGATTATGGCTCTGAGAAAGGAAGATGGTTCTATAACAAGAAATAGAGGCGAAATTTTGACAAGAGTGAAAGATTTCTACTCCAAATTATATGAAAGGGATGATACATGTACTCCAGACATCATGAAAGGTACCAGAGTTCTTCCAGTCCTCCCAGCAGAAGTTGCTCATGCAATCAAGAACATGAAGCGGGGGAAAGCTCCAGGAGAAGATGGAATTACTGTAGACATCATACAAGAAGCAAGTGGAGAAATTGAAACAGTACTCGCCCAAATTTTCACTCGATGCCTTAATAAAGGGAAGATTCCTGAGGATTGGAACAATGCTACAATGATCCTGCCACATAAAAAAGGTGACATTGAGGATCTCAGGAACTACAGACCTATCAGCCTCCTATCAGTGGTTTATAAAATCTTCACCAAAGTTCTTTCACACCGCTTGAAGGTAACACTGGACATGGCTCAACCGAGAGAACAGGCTGGATTCAGGAGTGGCTACAGCACAATAGATCATATCCACGTACTGAGAGAACTAATTGAAAGAGCGAGGGAATATGAACTTCCATTGTGCATGGCTTTTATCGATTATGAAAAAGCCTTTGATTCGGTGAAACCATCAGCAGTTACAACGGCTCTGAAATCCTGCGGCATTGAAGATGCATACATTAATATTATTAATAACATCTATGAAAATGCAAGTGCAAAGATTCGGCTGTTTGAAAATACAACACACATAAAAATTGGAAAGGGAGTGAGACAAGGTGACACCATATCTCCGAAGCTCTTTAATGCCACATTGGAAAATGTCTTTCAATCACTGAACTGGGAAAACAAAGGGATAAAGATTAATGGAGATTATCTAACCCACCTTCGTTTTGCTGATGACGTAGTCATTTTTGCAACTACCCCATCAGAGCTGCAGAGTATAATCCAGGAACTTGCTGACAAGAGTAAAGAAGTGGGATTAAAAATGAACTTTCAGAAGACAAAAGTGATGTTCAATGCTTTTACAAGAAATGAAGATTTATCGATTGATGGAGAAAAACTGGAGATAACAGATATGTATGTTTATCTTGGACAGCAGATATCAAGTGAGGGTCACATTGATGAAGAAATTAATCGGCGTACAAAACTTGCCTGGAGAGCTTTTGGAAGAAACAGCATAATTTTCAAGAGCAATATGCCATTATGTCTTAAAAGAAAAGTGTTTGATCAATGCATCCTTCCAGTGCTTACGTATGGTGCAGAGACGTGGACCTTAACTAAAAGAGACATACAAAGGCTGCAGACAACTCAAAGCAGCATGGAGAGGTGCATGCTTGGTATAACTAGGAGAGATAAGAAGAGAAACTCATGGATCCGAAAAATGACGAGAGTGGAAGACATCATGATCAGAGTTAAATCCCTGAAATGGCAATGGGCTGGACATACTGCCAGAAGGACAGACCATAGATGGACAGCCGAAATTTTAGATTGGATTCCAAGGGACAGGAAAAGACCCAGAAAAAGATCACATGGGAGATGGGTGGATGAAATTCGAAAATATGCAGGAGTGGCATGGAGGAGACTGGCACAAGACAGACCGTTGTGGAGGAAACTTGGGGAGACTTTCGTCCAGCAGTGGATTGATAATGGTTGACAATGATGATGATGATGATACACAACACCATCGTCATGAACCAGCAATGACGCAACGCCATCTATGATTTAAACAGTGCATTTAAAATAAATCATGAAAATGTTTAAATAAAATAGTCCATGGTTCCGATATAACTTTAGGGACATAATCATTACAGCAACGAGATCCGAATGATCCAATATATAGGCTCTCCATAAATAATAACAGTGAGAGCTTACCTGGAGAGTTTATAATGGATACCTCATTCCATCTTGGAGTATAGGAACCGGTCGCAACCAGAGGAGACAAGGCTGTTGTTAACTTGCCATTACGAACATCATATTTATGCTCCCTGACTCTGGTACTCAAGTTCCTTTTTATACAACCAATATATATACAGTATCCTTAGTGTCTGGAACTCCGGCTTGTAGAGAAATGGTGTATTACTTTTCGAAAAATATTTCCACAAATGTTTCCATCCACTTACCTAAAATCTTTTGGATGCTTCTCTACCAACAGATTCTCGAATTCATCACCGCAAGCGCTTTCCCCAGAAACTCCTTGCTTCTTGGTCACGTGGATGCGTTTTCTCATCATTGTGCTGGTATGGAAAGATGACGAGGTGTCTGTGGATGTCGCTTCCAATACATCCTACAAAACACATGCAGATACAACATTTTGAGGTACAGGCATAGAGTGCTATATCTTTTTAATAAAAATTTTGGTTTCGGTTTTTCCTGCACTGTTATGTGTTGACCTTACCACAAGAAGCAGTGTCTTGCATTGTATATAATTCTCTGAAACTGGAATTGAGAGCAATTGCCCTGGTAAGTTCTATCACAGTCAGACAGTAAAAATCAGTAATCAGCATAGCTATTCTTTGAGAGTGTGCCATTTAATGCCCTGTATGGTAATTCTATGATGGATCAGAGATAATCGCTATTTGCACAAATTCTTCCAGCTTCACACTTTTGACTAGTTATATATTCACTCCAGTGGCCGAATAGTGAGAGGCGCGGAGCACAGGCTAATCATTTTAGTTGGGTCTGGTTGCGAGTTCCTAATAATCCAGAGTTGGTTTGTTTGACCTTTAGCTCTGGATCTATCACTTCCCTGAAGACAGTTGTCACAAATTATGGACAAGCAACAGCTTACTGCCTTTGATGCTCATTATGTGATCATTAATCCCCCTCCTCCATCCCTCAAAAATTCTGTGAAGTCAGATTCACATAGTAACAAAGAATGAAATTCGGCGTCTTCGCACGTGTCGAAATTTGAAGCACAGTAATACAAAGAAATGTTACCCTCCCTCTCCTGAGAATTTAGCCTACTTAGCGAATAACTGTTTTAGACATATATATATTTGTTTTGTTGTTTTGTTTGGGGAGTTCGATCATCGTGAGCAACTTGATGGGACATAAGCAGTCGGCCGTCCTTAATTTAGGGCCACTGGTTCCAGGGTAGAAAGGCATCCAGTGCGTAAGACAAGCGAAACATCCATCCCTTACCAGGATTCGAACCCGGATCCATCTCGGACGAATGATCAGAAGCCAGCTCTTGGACCACTTCGCCACTGTGGAGGTATTAGACAACATGTAGATGCTAAAATTTTGACAATGCATGAACTGAACAAAACCTGACAGGATGCAACTGGAAGTTTTCATTTTCGTTCTGTAAAGTATTCTCTTGGCGTGCAAACAAATGGGAAAATGCATTACTTTTATTTTACAAAGTGAAAAAACTTTTTCATTTCGTTTCATTCATTTGTTTTGCTGAACATTTCCAGTAATACATAAAAAAAGTGTTATATAAAATAGAGCACAGCAAGGAAGCAAAGGAAAAAGGCCAGCAAGACTTGACAAAGCCCCAAGCTCCCTCTACAGCAGTGTTAAATAAGAAAAAAAAAGATACATTAAAGGAAATACAAAACAAGCCAGAGCATCAAGCATGATCAGTGGTGTGTAAAGCGAAAGCAGCATTAATAGGTTAAAGTGTGATTTATTTAAAAATTATTTATTCTTTTTTTATTAATAGGTTAAAAGCTATGGTTCATTATGTAGTTTTTTAATTTCTTTTTAAAAAGGTTAAAACAATTAAGCATTGTAAGTTACGTTGGTAATGAATTCCAGTAATGAGGGCAAATGTAATGTAGACTTCGTTTCATAATTTCCGTTTTTGGCTGAATTGATCGAATATATGTTTTAGTTCGTATGTCGTGTGGATGTGTTTCTGGAGTAATTTTTATTATATCGGTGTGTAGATTTTTTTTATTCCCTTGAACATGATTTTTCCAATATTAAAATAATAAAGTTCGTTGATTCTGAGAATATTATATTTATTCGGGTAAACGTTTTTGTTGGAATATAATAATAACTGTGTTACTGTATTAAATTTAAGATCAATCAATCTGATATATTTATTTTGCGAAGTTTGAAGTCTTTTGAAATTATATTTTGTAGTCTGTCCCCTTGTTAGTATGGCATAGTCGGTATTAGTGTAGCACATATCCACCTGGGAGAAATTGTTTCCCCTTCAGTGTAGCACGTATCCATTTGTAAAAAAACCTATTCCCGTCAGTGTAGAACGTATCCATCTGTGAAAAGAACTACTTTTGAACTTCTTATATAACATTTTTGTATTTTTGGTGAAATTGTTTTTTGTTTTGTTTTTATTTATAATTTTTTAAATTAAAATTTTTTTTTAATTTTTTATTATAATTTTTTTTGGTTTTTTAATACAATGAAAATAAAATACTCATACGCACTTTAACTTTCACACTAAAGGAAATTGTCGAACTAATTCAGCTACAATACTATTAAATGGTGCGTGCTCATGCTCAGTTTTCCACCAGTATTCGGCCAAATGTCAAGGAAGCAAGGAAGCAAGACACCACGGGTGCCGCGCATGTTTCTCAAAATTTTTGTTTTCACGTGACCACAGTTGATTTCAATGTTTTGAGTGTGGACACCAGTTATGGAGTCAATGAAATTTTACTGGTGGTTGACCGTTTGGTGTTGGAAGTTGAAACTCGGCCAGTCATGAATGTTATGATAAGTCGCCCATTCATGGGATCAGATTGTTGTGCCAGGAGCCACATGACGTTGTATGATGGAATGCAAGGTGGCTTCATTTCGTCGAAGAACATGGAACATCCGAAGTTCTTGAGTCCCATTTGAACGTTTCCAAAGCAGGCCAAAAACCCATGGTCCAACCACTTGATTTCCGTAATTTTGACGGGCAGGAAGCATGCGATTTCCTTGCAGCATTCGAAAACGGTTATACTTACGACGGCCCCTCATCAAGCTTTCATCGATCTGGATAATTTCACCAGGTCCGCCCATTGCTTTTGCATCATTTAGTGCACGTAGGCATGCTTCTCGGATGTAGTTCTGCCAGTCTACCAGTGTATGATTCTGGGTTACCAGATTGTGAATCATGGCCTTTGTGTTAGTTAATGACAAATCTTTTGCCCATAAGTACAAAATTGCCGAAGCTGCCTGGACTGAAATTTTCGTTTGTGATCTGCTGTTAGCAATAACCGTTGCAAAAAACGACCGCAAATGATTTCCTTCGGATGCGCCTTGAATTTCACCACCCACAACTGCATTTTTTGCTGCAGGCCAGTTTTTGCGTTTAGGACATCTAAAACCAGCATAATCCTTTCTTCGCATGTGTTTGGAACATGGTACCACTACGCCAGTGCAGCCATTGGTACCACTATGGCAATGCAGTAAACATTGTTATTGCTGTAACTGCTGCAGCTGCTGTTTTGATAAAAGTAAACCATTCTTCTGAGTAAATTCAGTTGCAAATTCCTCAGTTGCTGTTAAGGCACAAAACTGGAACATATCTGGATCCTGCGCAGCCATTATTTCAGTCAGAAAAACACACTGTTGCACAGACTGCTGTAATAGCCTCGGAACCAGACTATTGCTCTAATAGCCTGAGAACCAGGCACAGGCTCTTGCAGCTCAATGTTCAGATGTAACAGAAAAATGAAGCATTAGGTCTACGGGTTCAAAAACCCCGTTTTCAAGGCTATAAAGTTTAGTATGTCATTTATTTATACAGGTAGATACGTGCTTTAGTGACGGGAATAGTTTTTATAGGTGGATACGCGCTACACTGAAGGGGAAACAATTTCTCCGAGGTGGATACGTGCTACACTGAAGGGGAAACAATTTCTCGGAGGTGGATACGTGCTACACTGAAGGGGAAACAATTTCTCTGAGGTGGATACGTGCTACACTGAAGGGGAAACAATTTCTCTGAGGTGGATACGTGCTACACTAATACCGGCATAGTCTATGTGTGTTTGAACATTGTATAGTATAAAAGAATCAGAGCTTTGAAAGAAATATTTGTCAATACTGAACTAATAATTCCAATATTTTCAGGGAATTTAAAAAGCAGGTTATTCATATGTTTGTTCCAGTTAAAATCGTTATCAGTAGTAATCCCTAAGTAAAGTAAAGAACGAACCTCTTCAATAATTTTGCTATTTGTGGAAAAAGCAATATTTGATAATCGTATGAAATCTTGTTTAGCAAAAACAAAAGGTTTAGTTTTAGTAGTATTTAATAGTAGATCATTAGAATTTAACCAATCTGAAATTTTATTAAGTTGAGTATTAATTTTTGTATGGTTTCAGAAATATTATTACATGTTGTATGAATAGTTATATCATCAGCAACAGTTATACTTCAGTTGCCGTAATCCAATAAATGAGGATATCTCGGAATCAGGGTATCCTCTCTCGCTGGAATGGATTGCTGGAGAAAAAAATTGACGTATGTATTCGCAACTTTATCGCTGAGAAATCTCAAAATCCCATGGAGAACCGTTTCCGCCTTTCTATCAATTTCTTTCTTTTTCCCCTTTCGGCGTGTAACGAGCACTATCAGCAACATTAAGAGTGGTAAGCCATTCCCATTTCTGAATTTGGAGCCCGGACTCAAGCTTAGGACCAGCTCGGTCTAACTGCCAGAAACATCTGCTTTTGACTACTTAGCCATCGGGGAGTAGCCATTTACCTCCCTGTGTGGTGGTGCTCTATCACACTGGAACTCATCAGCATTTGTCTACTGTTCATTCAACTAGGAACTAAAGCCCTGTAGTATGTCGAGATTATATGGTTTGACTGCCGACTCTACAAAGAACTCCGTTCTAATAACGCAGTGTCCTATGCATTGGCTTCTGGCCATTCTTTCAAGACGGGTTCGGGTTCGAATCCCAGGAAGGCATGGATGTTGTGCTCCTCTTACTGTACTGGCTCTCTCATTTCCCTGGAACTGGCGGCCCTAAATTCAGGGCAGTCGACAGCTTATATCCCACCAAGTTGCTCACGGTGGTTGTTAAAGCCTAAAAAAACTGTGCAAAGAAAATTGTCCATCTAAAGGATCATTTCCAACGCCACCACACCAAAACTGTGCTCTTGGACTCCTGTACCTGCCTACAATTGTGCATCATTGAACGATATCAGAACATTTTAAGAATCAAAAAGTATAGCCCAGCATTGAGGTCATAGGACCTAATAAGTTGGCCACATTATACTGCCTTCTCACTCATGGCATTCTTGCATCCCTCAGAAATTAAATTACTTCTTTCCAAGTTGCTTGACTGCATGGGTGGTAAGTTTTATCTTATTTAGTAAATTCCTTTATGGTGTGGCATTTTCTACGTACTTCCAAACGGAATTATGATGCAGAATCGGAAAAGACATGCTTACACTTCGAAACGGAGCTATAATGCGAATTATTTGCTGAAAACAAATAACGTGATAGAACTGTCAAAAAGGCACATAATGTTTAGGCTTACCCAGTAGTCTTTCGAATCGTTTCCGACACTAAAAGTAATTTTTCAAAACAGATTTTCAGAAAAATAGAAAAATTAGAAAAAAATGCATTTACGCCCGAATGGGAACTTCGCATTATTTAAAAAAAAATGTATGCAGTATTCTTCAGATTGAACAGAACTGTTTCAAAACAATTTTGTCTAACAGATTTCTAGAATCATCTAATCATTATAAGTAGAAACAACTGTTACGCCCATTGGCCACAGGAATGGGCATTATGAAATATCATTATACGCAAAGTGTCTAGCACACGTACTGAAGGGGATTACTACTTTTAACGTAATCATAATCATGCTATTCCGTATCTAGCTATTTTCTTTCTATATTACTCACGCTACTTATCTTGGTTTTATCGGTGCTGGAAATCCTGGAAATTGGGGTATTACCCAGTTTGTAGTATCCGTTCCAATCATCTTTTAATCTCATACGACTCACACTGCAAATCACAAAATTCTACTTTATTTTCATAATCAACAAGATTTTTGCAACAAAAATTTAATTGAAGCCTCCAACCCATAATAATTAAAAAAAGACAGCACAAAAAATAAACGCATTCACACATGTACAATTTTATAAAAAAATTAACCTTTATCACCACCTAGGGTTGAACCAGAGTCCTTTCATATGCACAAATGTTAACCACTAAGCCAATCGTGGCTCTTCCATTGGTGAGCTGTTTGTAAAAACATCTGAACGTCATAGTTGCGTGCGTAAGTGAGGATGGCATGCATGTGATTGCTGTTGGGTGTTCCTAATAAATTACTGCATCAGTATCGTCTAAAAATTAGATGGAACATTTACCATCGTATAACCACGACTATAATCACGCGTGCCATTATAGCAAGACTCTCAGTTGCGGTCCATGTCATGCAGGGACGAAGACTATCTCTTAAACAGTATCTGCAAGTCATCAAATGTTAAGTCGTTTTAACGAAACGCTCATTTTTCACCGATATCTAAGAAAAACTAATTTTGGAAACACGGTGTATACGTTGTTTGTATTTCGTTCTGCTACAGATTAAATATAAAGACGCGCTTATAACTACGCTAAGGTAAAGTACTCGTTTTTACTGAGAAGTGGCTTTTCTGCGCAATTCTGTTATGACCTTTATGTTTCAAAATAAATTACAAAATGGTCTCTGAAACCATTTCACGAAAGAAACCAAGGTAATCATATCCCGTGTTTCATCACTTATAAGAAAGATTTTTTTCATCTTTATCGCGTTGTGAAAATGTGTGCCATTCCTTTGTTCCTTTTAGAATCCTGCACTTCGCTAAATACTTGCGACTAAAGAAGGTAATTTATTAAATCTTCAGTTCTTAGCAAAATGCTCATCAATTACTTTCTTCAGGGAAAGTAGTTTTAATAGGCAGCACTTAGTGGATGTGAAAAAATGTTTTTTTTTCACGGGAATACTTGTAGCGTCAGCAATTTTTCGCTCTTACCTCCTCCTCTTACACCTCTCTTCCCCCTCGGCCCTGCATACCTTCCTCTCTCTCATTTCGAAGCTTTCTGCTTTAGCAGTAAGCACTGGGACAAGCACTATTTCGACATTAAATTTCGATTTACAGGAAGCTGAACGGATATACCATCCATATTTATTTTGTTTCGCCGTTTGTTTTTCTTCCGCAATATACGTTACAGAGGAGTTTTTCCGCTCTTAGACTGAAAGAAAACAGGAAGAACGTTTATATAGAGGCATTTGACATCGGAATGACTAGAAAGTCTGGAAATGCACTGAACAGCGACCAATAAAAAACAAAAAAAGGAAGGCATAGAGCATTCTAACTCCCCCAAAGAGAAAAGAAGCTTCGAATAAAAACAGATATATAAATTCACTGATCAACAGCCGTCAAATCCAATAATCTTTCTATTTTTGACGAAAACGCAATTGACGAAAGTCAGTTGAAATTCTCTGAAAGCATTTCTGTTCCCTGAATGTCATTGGTTACTTATTATGTTTATCCTTTCATACTTTGCTTCACGGAACGCATTTAATAAACAAGAGAGATGACGCCGAAATTTCCATTGTAATGAGCACGTTTTTTGAATCCTTTCCGATAAGGTCAAAATGTTTCAAATTTATTCATAATCAATGGAACCCATTACAAAAAATAAAAAAAATCAACCTCATTTCTACAATTGATAAAACATCTAGAAACATAAACAGCTACTTTCACCCAATAGCGGTAGAAAATTCTGTTACGAAATTTAACAAATTGTACTAAAAAATGTTTCTCTTAGCTGAAGGAACATAGCAGGAACAAAGCGATTTTTATATCAAACAGTTAAATGAACAGATATAAAAGAAAACAACTTTATGCCCCCTAGCGGAAGAATTTCAAGTAATTGAAAAGTAGAAAAACGTGAAAGGTATTCTTCACAACAAAGCTATGTTAAGGGGAAAAAATCAAATACGTTTCTTAGAACCAGAGATAGCGAGAAATATGTAATGACATTTCTGCTCCCTAGCAAGTAAACTGTGCACTGTTTTATAAAGATAATATTCGCCATCTTTACTTTAACGAACGGCATACAGTAAAAGGAAAATTTTCAAAAGGATACTTAGAAGCGGAGATGCAGTAAGTACGCACTAACGCCACCTAGCGACAGAGCTCTGAATTACAAAACTTCATGAGTACATGCAAAGTGTTCCACGAAGGAAATAGTATATCGTGTTAAAAAAAATTTTTTAAATCAGTTTAGAAAGCAGAGAAATTAACAAAGACCGCTAAGATTTTTGCGCCGCTAGAGGGAAAATTTTGCCCTATTTTTGGCAATAAATGCCAAAAAAAAAATGTTTTGGCAGTTAGTAATATTTGACTGAAAGGGTATTTTTTCAATACTGCTTTTAGACGCTCGGATATTGCTGCTAATATGCTGCAAACGGAAACTTGAAATTATGCACTGTTAGTGGCACACGTGCGCGTGAAGAAAAACTCAAAATTACGTGCAAAATATTTTGCACCCAAAGCGCTTTCCAACAAAGAATTTTTTTCAAATTGGGCTGTCAGAAGCAGAGATATCGACAAATATGAGATTTACGTCTACACTCCTGGTCGAAAAATTACGCACTATTTTCAGCACAAGGTATTCTCAAAATGCTTGCCGTGGTTTTTCAAAACGAATTTTTATCTGACAGCGAAATAATTTTTTAAATCGGTCTTTAAGAAACGCATATACTGCTACAAATATATCAGAAACAAAAAAATACACGTTTATGCCACTAGTGAGTAGACAATTCTTTACAAACATTCTAAATTATATGCAGAAACTTTTCCACCAGGAGCTCTATCCGATGTAAAAAGAATTTTTCGAAACGGAATTTTAGAAACAGATATCAGATATCCGGAAATCGCAATTTAACTTTACGCCCCCTATCAGAAAACCTATGCATTAATTGAAAAAGGAAATGTACCCAAAATAAACTTTGTTATAAATGGCATCGAATGGAAGAAAGAATATTTTAAATCGAATGTTCAGAAGTAAATATATTAAATAAAATGTATTTTGATGTCAATAGCATCTGCATTTGAGCCCTCTGGTGGCGAAGTTATGCATCGTAGGAAAACTGGAAGGCCAGGATCCTCGTCTTCACATTTCAAACTTCCCAATGCAAAAATAATTTTTCAAATCGAAAAGATAGTTTTAGATATACCAGTCCATAGGGGGACCGACAAAGTGATAACATAAGCACGATCTTTTTTTTTTACACAATATGTGCTAAAAACTACAATTTGGGATTTCTTTGCAGGTCATATCGTATACATTCATGACCTGCCAAAATGGCTCCTGAAATAGAGACTAAATTTGGCGCAGTGTCCCCTGGTAATATTTGCAAATGCATTGAAACCACAACTAGCTTCATAAATGTTCGAATAATCGTCAGTTCCTGGTTCCTATGTATTGTGTTGTCAGATAAGTTCGTTCGTTTTTTTTTCCAATTATTAGAATCCTTATTTTTCATGAAAAAGCTTTCCCAAATGAATCAATAATATATTCTCCTTCATTGTCCACGATCTCTTGCCAACGTTCCACTAGGTAGTCAAAGCCTCGACGGGAGAAATCCCCGTGTTTTTGACTCGAAGAACTCATCGAGCCTCTGTTTCAGCTCGACGTCCTTGTAAAACGATACGCCTCGCAAACTATTGGAGAGCGACGGAAAAGGTGATAATCTGAGGGCGCTAGATCAGGAGACTACAGTGGGTGCGGTAGAACTTCCCAACCTTGAGTAGCAGTTTTCGACAGATTAGTGACGTGGGAGCGAGCGTTGTCGTGTTCAAGAAACACATCTTGCCGCCGGTTGGATCGTTTCAGCTGAATTTCCTCATTGAGCCGGTGCATTTGCTGAAGGTGAAGCTGTGCATTGCCGCCCCGGTGGCGCAGTGGTCTAAGGCGCTGACCTCTGATCATTCGTCCGTAAGGGGTCCGGGTTCGAATCCCGGTCAGGCATGGATGTTGTGTTTGTCTTACGGCACTGGCTCTTTCCCTTCCCTGGAACCAGTGACCCAAAATTAGGGACGGGCGACTGCTTATAGCCCATTTGAGTTGCTCACGGTGGTCGTTAAACCTCCAATCAAAAAAAAAAAAAAAAGCTGTGCATTGATCGTGGTGTTCTTCCAACCAATTCGTAGTGGATTACACCTTCCCAATCCCACCAAACGCAGATCATGGTCTTGCTTGGATGCAGCTCGGCCTTGGCTGGAGGTGTTGCTTGCTTGTGAGGAGTCAGCCATTCTTTCCTCTGCTTCATATTGACATAGACACACCACTTTTCATTGCTGGTGACGATGAGGTAAAGATCGTGGCCTTACGTGGATGCAGCTCGGCCTTGGCTCAAGGTGTTGCTTGCTTGTGAGGACTCAGCCATTCTTTCCTCTGCTTCATATTGGCATAGACACACCACTTTTCATCGCCGGTGACGATACGGTAAAGAAAACTGTTTATGTCCACGAGTAGCATGGTGTCGAGTGAGCAAATTCGTAGCGATAGTGGAGTGCCAGAGTTTTTCTCTTGCGTTCAGAGAATGTGGCACTCATGCACCCAGTTTTTAGACATTACCCATCGAGTGAAGGTGACGGACGACGGTATCATGAGATCATCTCATCTGCTGGGCCAATTCCTTAGTAGATTGACACGGACCCTCGTGGAGATGCTAATTCAATCCATCCTCATTGAACTAAACAGGTCTCCCGTAACGCTGAGAGTTTGAGGTCGAATTTCCCATTCTTGAAGCGCGAATACCACTTCTGTACAGTTCTGTCAGTAATAGCGCCTTCTCCGTACACAGCACAAATGTCTCGAGCAAGTTTGGAACATTGATTGAAAGCTTAAAGAAGTAGGTGTCGAAAATTCTCATTTCTGTCTACTTGACACTCCATCTTCATATGGCTAAAAAGAGTTAAACCAAATATAATATCGAAACCGATGAACAAAAGTTGTACAGGAAGAATGGAGCTACAAAAAAAAAAAAAAAACGTACAACACTATGATCAAAATATTGAACGTGTTCCTTCAAATTACATTGAAAAAAAACCGAACAAACTTATCTGACAACCCAATAGATGATATTTAAGTAGTACAAAGCGCAGATGATTAAAGGAGATTAAGTTCGATTCGAATGACTGAAGGAGTACAAAAAAATATAAAAATATTTCATTTTAATTGCTTCCTGAGGTGCTATATGCACGCCAGTTTTCAAGTACCTTTTTATAGCATCATTATGTCCATCCGTGCGCCTGTGGCCACTGTATCGCTGTACCTATTATTTCAGTTTCCCTCGGGTGGTGTTCGTAGAAAAGAAAATTTTCCATAACGCGCAGTTTTACCACTGTAGGGGGTAATTTATAATTCCGCTGCAACATATTTACAACTATACACTCCTCGAAACCCATCCGAAAAATTATTTTTTCTTTTGATACCAATCATCTGTCGTTCCGGCAGCGTAGCGGTTCAAGCGCTTGATGGGTTCGAGCTGGTATCAGCTAGGTGTGGTGTGCTTGTCATACGGTACGCTTTCACCCCTAGCTAGAGCCAGTGACCCCAAAACTGAGGACTGCTTATATAACGGTGACCCTTAAACCCCGAGGTAAAAAAAAGGTACGAATCAGTATATGAAAAACGTGTTAGGTCAATTTCCTGATCAAAACATTACACAGTTTATCCGCTAGGTGCCAGAATGTATATACAGATTGTTTCTAAAAGACTCTTGCGAAAATTCATTGTAGAACTTTGTGTAGCTATTGATTTCTAAAAATTATGATAGCCATGGAGTTCTTCATCAGCAGAATGAGCGGTAAGTTCATATAAAACAAGAAAGATGACGCCGAATTCTCTGATGTAAGAAGTATGTCTTTTGAATACTTTACGACACAAAAAGAAATCTTCAAAGAAAATTTTTACAGGAAAAATCATCGAAAAATAGAAAGCATTAACTCTACTTACAGGAAAAACTTCGCATTATCTACAATGCATAATGTGCGCAGTGTTCTTCATAGTGAGTGCACCGGCTAGAAAAGGAATTGTTTTCAATCGGATATCCGGAAACGGTCACGCATCCACAAGTAGAAATAGATACCTACGTCTGCTAGAGGCAGAAATGTGACTAACAGCAAATCAATCGCAAATTGTACGCAAAATGTTTTACATAGCAGAAGATATCAGATGCAAAAGACAGTACAGTTCAAATCACACAATTAGAAGAAAAGATTTGGAGAAAACCGCAATTTAAATGTTCCTCCTAGCGGAAAACCTGTGTATTATTTGAAAAAAAAATTGCGTGTAAAATATCAAACAACACTTCACAAAAATACACGCCCCTTTACGGGAAAAGGTTTTGTTATTTAAAGTGGATAATGTGTGCAGTCTTTTCCATAGCGAATACATGTAGTTAAAAAAATTGATATACTTTGGTATTTCCTGTGTACTGGTCTTCATTAGTTTCTGTGGAACATAGTTCTACCTTCAAGGGAATGTTTAACCTGAAACAGGGAGTATGTTTGCATTCATTAGTGCATTACTTCAGTCACCAAACATTCTTAGAAAATAAGACGAACTAACCCTCAAAAGCATCGAATCCAAGTCTTTTGATTTCCAGCTTAAGAGCAGAAGCTTTACTGCATCTGAAACCAGCCTGCATTTTCTGCTAAACCGTGCTATTACATGCAGTTCATTTGTAGCAAATTACAGGATAATGTAAATATAAAGACAAAAAGAGCAGCTTTTATTCAATATATTGTATTTTCATGAGAACGGGAATGCACTTTTTTTCTCTAAGAAGAAAAATATATATTCTCATCATTCTAAAACCAAGGTGTACGAGGCCGCGAGTGGCCGAGGGGCTAGAGCAGCTGCCTTTCGACCACGTGGCCTCGGGATGGATTCGAGATAGGTTGAGCTGCTGTGAACCGCCGAATGCTCGCCGCGTTTTGGTGAGATACACTAAGCCTTTCGCACGGGGGTATTGCACTCCTTTTTACAAAAAGTCATCTTTTCCTTTCTCCCTTTGCTTCCCCTTCCTGGAAGTACCTACTGTGACGTCATAACTCGCACTCTCAATCTGGCAGTCCTACTTCCCTGACCTATCTATCTTCTGTCTTACCTGAGCCTTTGGGTTGAATCTAATGTAACTTCGTTTCTGATAGCGCAACACAAAAGTCCCACGGGACATAGGTAGGTGTGTCTGAATCCTCTGTGTGGATTCGGATTCAACCTACGAGAAATTGCTGTGTGCCATCTCCATCCTGGTGTATGGCAAATACCATTGTATAACCTTTGAATGCAGGATTTTTTGGTATAGCATCTCAAACGATTTATACACTGACGGAAAAAAATCCCAACACCAAGAAGGGGTTGTTTTAGATAAACGACAGTTGGTAGGTGGTGAGAGTACATCTGTAAGATGACGTCTATGCAAATTTCGCGCTCGGCGCATACGTGTGGCGCTGGTAGCGCCCCTCGGAACATGCAAAGCAGGTTTGCTGTAAATACGCGCTGTAACGTTCGTGAGCGTTAGTTATCGTTGAGATTCGACGTAGTGTGTTGATGTTAGTCAAGAATGCCTTTAAGAAGACGAAGAAGCCATTATCAACAGCTCACGGAGTTTGAACGAGGTCGTGAAATAGGGCTACGAGAAGGTGGATTTTCTTTCCGCAATATTGCAGAACGACTTGGCAGGAATGTAGCCACTGTGCATGATTGTTGGCAGCGGTGGAAGACCGCCGTGTGCGGCGTATGGCCGTGGCGCATCGTCCCGCGTCTGCGGCAGCAATTCGAGCTGCAGTTGCCCCCACAGTGACACAACAAACTGTTACAAATCGGTTACTTGAAGGACAGCTCCGAGCCAGACGCCCTGTAGCGTACATTCCACTTACTCCAAACCACTGCCGTTTGTGACGTCAGTGGTGTCAAGCTAGAGCTCATTGGAGGACGGAGTGGAGATCTGTTGTGTTTTCTGGATGAAAGCCGGTTCTGCCTGGGTGCCAGTGATGGCAGTGTGTTGGTTAGAAGAAGGCCAGGTGAGCGCCTGCAACCAACCTGTCTGCGGCCGAGACACACTGGACCTACACCTGGAGTTATGGTCTGGGGAGCAATTTCCTATGACAGCAGGAGCACTCTCGTGGTTATCCCACGCACCCTGACGGCACATTTGTACGTCGGTCTGGTGATTCAACCTGTTGTGCTGCCATTCATGAACAGCATTCCAGGGGGTGTTTTCCAGCAGGATAACGCCCACCCGCATACCGCTGTTGTAACCCAACATGCTCTATAGAGTGTCGACATGTTGCCATGGCCTGCTAGATCACCAGATCGTTCACCAATCGAGCACGTATGGGACATCATTCGACGACAACTCCAGCGCCACCCCCAACCAGCATTAACCGTCTCTGTATTGACCGACCAAGTGCAACAGGCATGGAACTCCATCCCACAAACTGACATCCAGCACCTGTACGACACAATGCATGAACGTTTGCGTGCCTGCATTCAACATTATGGCGGTTACACCGGTTATTAATGTACCAGCATTTCACATTTAAAATGGCTCTTCTCGAGCTTACAATAAGCTGTGATCTTGAAACCTTAATCGATTAAATATGTTACCTATACAAATGTATTGCCGCCATTTCATTCCTCTACAACTATCTTTTCGTGGTGTTGGGATTTTTTTCCGTCAGTATGTATAAACCCATTTCAAGGAGAGCTTTCATATTTTTCTCCATTTAATTATAAAACCTATGAAGGTTTATTTGTCCGTGCGTAGTTTATACATTACTCACGAACGTGCAAAATAACTCCTCACGATTTTAAGAAACAAAACAAAAAAAGGAGGGAATATTAACAAATGAAAGCCATTAACTTTCATTAAAAAAAACGGACTTCCATTACCTTTTCCCTTGCGAAAACAAGAATTCTGCTGCAACACCATTGCTCTGTTTTATAAATAAGAGATGTTTCAACTTTACCTTGCTTTGATAGCATGATATGGAAATTACTTTGCAGAACGATAACGCTTCATAGCTTCCATGTTAACAAAATAAGGGCCTACTTAATATTAATACTTTCACTTCATTAGTGCGTTGATTATTTTCCGGAATCTACTAACAGTCTTTGTGAATAAATGAAGAAGTTTCCTTTTTTTATGTAAAGTACACATTTCACAGCGCTTGAATGTGAAAGGAACAAAAGGGAAAGGATTCTTCTCATTTTCCTGATCTTGTTTGACAAAAAGTTTACTACTCCGCAATCCCAGTTTCATAAATTTGAGTCTAAGCAACGATGTTTGCTTTTTAAGTATACGAAGCTTACTTTTTTTAAGTTGTATCAGCAATAAACGCATCGAATTTCGCTCCAGTAAAGAAATAACGAGAAATGTTAGCGCAGTTTATAAAACATAAAAAAAGGACGTGTCAAATGAAAAATTGAAGCGTCTTCGGAAGAAATCAAGCATAATAAAACTCGGTACTGGTAGCATTAGGAATACATAGGGGGTTATCACAAAAGAATAACGGTATTTTAAATGCAAGCACACCACGTTGTAACGAACTTCAAGGCGTTGGCAATGTGTTTCTTTATACTCGAATACTAAAATATTGATGTACATTCCTTTTGAAATGTTCGAATTCTTTCTTGAAGATCATTATGCCTTAAAAATATTACCGAAATGCCTTAGGATCGTTAATTGGAATATTTCGCCTAAACTTATCTAAACCAAGGGAAAATACTGTGTAACGATGTTTATATTTATTCGTTTAATTTACGTATGACAGGTTTCTTTATTAATCTGTCTTCAACTGTAACAGGATATTTTAAGTCGTAGGCAGTACTAAATATTGAAGGAGATATACAATATTTCTTTTGAGTCTCTCTCTCTCTCTCTTTCATTCTTGTAGAAGTCAATGAGGCGGCAACGTGCCTCCAAGAGTCTGAAAAAAGAGCGTCGGGTGTTATCCAAATAAAAAATGAGTAACGTTTGGAGACCATACTCAGCAATAAAAATTGAACATATGAGTGCATTGATATGTTCAATGAAAGAAAAACCAGTTCATTAGTTGGCTATTTACAATGTTCTGTAGAGTAAATTTCGTTGTAAAGAATAGCTTTTTAACGATTTGTTACAGGCACCCGTTCAATACATGAATACGTTTCGTTATTTCAGTATTCTTTATAACTAGATTCCTTGTGTATGAAACTATATACTTAAAAAAATAAAGATTTGCTAGTCTCTAGAATGAAAGCGTTTAATTTTTAAAAGTTTTGTCTTTTGACGGGAAATATCTGTAGTAAAATAGGGTGTCGTTGGTAGTCGAGTGGGGAGGAACACCGTTCTGTTGGAAAAGGTAGTTCATGCTTTCTGCTAGAGGGAATTAATAAAAGTCAAATCCAATGTTTGACACAGCCTTTCCCCCCATAATGCTGTCTACAAATGATTCTGAAGTTCAGCTAAAGAAATTATTTTTGCATTATACTGCTGCAGTCGCACGCAATATTTTCCATCCTTTTTCCAAAGACAAAGTATTTCTGCTAGGTGGAGTAAGATTTATTAAGGAATCTTACTTAAACCAATTTCAAAATAGGTGGAAAAAACCTAACTTAGCTTGCTTGAAATTTTTGTCAGAAATCGTGCTCACTGCATCGAGCAAGCGGTGGCATTAGGCCTTTTTTTCTAGTTGCTTACGTGCGTATGGTTGTGCGTACATGTACATGTATTTGCTCTCGCTTGCGTGTTTTATATACTAAGCTCTCTAAACATAAAAATATGTAGAATACTCTAGTGTTTTTTACTTCACCATAAACTACTTTTCACAACTCGAAGATGAGCTGATGAAATGAGCACATCTGTTTCCGAATTCGTCTTTCACCGTGGTTTCCGTTTAGGTCAGCAACAGACATGTAACATTACTTCACAACTTGCAATTGAAGTAATAATGATGGCATATTCATCCGCAGAATTTCGTGTAATTCATTTACTTATCGTAAACTAAAAATAAATGAATAAGTATTTAAATATTTATAACACAGCCATCTGTGAAATGCAAGGCATGGAGCTTACAAAGAAAATCTCTGACAAGGGTAGAAATAAGAAAGAGCGGCGGAAAAGTGGGAATAGAATGCAACATGAGCAAGATAGAATTATTCACTACAATTTATTCATCTAAATAATAACCTGAATCACATCACTGTATTCATAATATGAAATTAATTCATGATATAAAATTATTGAATTCAAAACAAAATAAAAAGGTTTTAAAAGACGTTGCTTCAAACACAGTTGTTTCTTGTTTTGTTGTGTTGTTGTACTTGTTCAAGCATCAGTTTAAGTTACCTCTGGCAGACAAGCCTTGTTTTCTTCTTATTAATTTCCACAGCCGCATTGGTGTTTTGTTAATTCTACAGCTGCAGAGCATCCACCGCTAAATTATGTTTTCTGCTTATATCTTTACCTTTCTATTTCTTCATTGTCGCTTTTCATTCCTTTTTTTTTTTTTTTCATTCCCTCAGATTTTGGCAAATTCCGAATCAGCTGCCTCTCCCAAATAACTCATTTTGCTGAAGAATTGAATATTAGATTTACCCTGTGCTTGAAGTTTGCAGTTCAGTTTCTATAGCCGCGTAGATTTCGATGATCATTCTTCTTAACTTTATGATAATAATATAATCATCATTATGCTGAATGAACTTACAGCTTGAAGACCTTCAATGCATGATGTCAAAGCCTTCACTCATTTTAGATAAATGGTGTAACTTTGAGCGGATGAATACTTTTGAACATCATGCATGGATACTTACAAATTTTCAAACTTCATCACTTCTGTTTTCGAAAAACTTTTCTTCTCTTATCAAGCTAAAATGCAAACATTTAGGAAGGCGGGGGAATAACATTTTGTAGCAACACAGGACAGTGGATACATCGCGGAGGTGGGGGAGGGGTGCATTATGATTACTGGGAGAAATTGCTCCATCCAATATGTATTTTCGGATATATTTTCCTTCACTTTCAAGTTGAAATGCAAATATAATGCAATAAAATGATATTTGACTACAATACTGGGAAGCAGAAACGTCATGAGAAAAAGTACTGTAAGATTACGAAAAATATTTTGCTACGCCGAACTTCCATTTTCGAAAATTGTTGCCAACAGTTTCAAGCTAAAATACAAAACACCTATACAATAAAATAGTATTTAACAACAGTAAATACTGGAAAAGGGAACCATCGCAAGAAAAAGAATCTTCACCTCGTGTAGCATCCAGGGAGAAATATGCAAGCATACTGAAGAAAAAGTTTGGAATTTTGTTCTCCAGGGTACGAGTAAGGAACCACCTTAAGTAATATACTTCACAGACCAGGTGGAAAACTATACCCCCATCCCCACCCTCAAATTTCAGTTTTGCATAGATCCCGAGAATGACCAAAATGTTAATAACGAAAGCGGTACCCCGGGAATCCGCGGATGTACCTCATACCTGAAAATCTATTTTTTTTCCACTTTGGCATTACCATTTGACACCTCATAAATACTGAATTTTCGTGCTGTTCCCTAATTATTTTCTTGATTTAAATAAACTGTATGCCATTAGAAATTCTACTTCTTTTTTTCCAGTTTTGAGAATTCCTTGCGAAGAACTGAGAATTTGATATCCTCATTATCTTGTTTGTTCCATTGTACATGCACAGGTTCTTTGCGGAATGGATGATATTAAACACCTTTCTTATGCTCTCGAGAGAAGAAAAGTGGCTCGCTAATAAACAAAAGATTAATGGTTATTCTCATTTTGAAGACTGAAGAAGAAGGAAGCGCCAGTGAGTGGGCGTGTGTGTGTGTGATTATACGAAGTGTCGGAAGTTACCAATCACCTCGTTGCTTAGTTACGGAAACAAGAGGTGATGAAGGTCATAACTTTCCTGCGTACAACATGATACTTTCTTCTATGTTCTGGAAAACCTTTTCGTGGACAAAGAATGTTCAGCGTATACATGCCTTCGAAGATGCTTAAATTTCCCCATAGCTCTCCATTTTCGTAGGATATTTTCTTTCTGCGGGAAACGTAGGGCACGCAGCAGAAGTGCGCACAAGATAACTCGCCAAAGCTTATGAAAAGAGAAACCAGAGGACAGAGAAATCCTCACCATCACCCGTAGATACATCACTAAATAAAAAGATTTCCTTTTCGCGTCAGAGTTCATGCTTCCACTTTTCCAGAAGGCGGAAGGAAGAGAGAGAGAATGAAAAAGTTTCATATAATCGCTGCTCATATCGTTTGCAAGAACTTGACCTACAGCTTTCAAGAACTAATTTACTAGCATGAGGCAAAGATAACACAAGAAAGGAATTGCAAATTTTTCCATTACGGAAGGGATTTGCAGAGCACATTTTATATTCAAGTAGTTTTGCTACGTAACATTTGTTAGGATCATACATATAAATATAATGTACCAATATCACTTTCTGCGCTGGTGGTCGAGTGGTCTGAGGCGCTAGCTTCTGATATTTCCGCAGAGATGGGCCAGGGTTTGAGACCAGAATGAAACATTTTACAGGGCTGTCCATTGGATTACTTTAAGTGCCCTATCACGTGGGTTCGCCATCAGGCAGTCGCTTCTAAGAAAATTGAACAGCTACGGGAGTTTTAGCTATAGCTTCTCCTCGATGATGAATTGAATTAATTACCAGCTAAATGATAAACTTTTTCTTCTGTGGTTAATGTTGTATATAAGAAGATCAAGTATTTTCTTGTTCTGGTTCCTATAATATTCTTTTTTTAATTTTTTACACGTTAATCTGCTCTTGCTTGTTCTACCACGTATCCTTTTCGGTTACAGCTTTGTTATAAGTTCCAGTTTCCAAATTAATTTCTGCCTGGTAATTCCATTTTGTAAAACCAAAAAACCTTCCTCGATTTACTCGAAGAGCTGTATCCTCCTCCTGGCATGAAGAATAGCCAAATACACTTCCTGTCTCCTTCAAACGCTAAATCAAGACTTCCATTTTATGCTCTTCTCCCTTTCCCAAGGAAAAGCTGGGGTTTATTTCCTAGTCTACTACGCGTGTCTAGCCTTGCGAACATCAGATCAGCTCCATGTCACTTTCACCCCTCTCACGCGTCTTCATTAGAAACTTAATTTCAACGCATGTATTTCCATCATCGCGCCTTTTTTTTACGTGTGACCGATTGTTCATTCCACATCTTTAATTATAAGGGAAATAATACTGAGAAATCAAAGAAAGGTTGTAAACCCATTTCCATAGCAATTAAGTAATTCAAAGCCAAATTTCACGAACAGCCGATGATGGAAAACCGTCTGTATAGGCTGGTCGTTATTACTTCTTTCATTAAGGGTGGCTGAAAACTAGGAAACGATACTTCTCAATGCCTTCCCCAAAAAACTAAAGATGATCGAAATGACTTCAACCCATGAGATGATAATAAAGTTGGTTATCAATGATAACGTTCTCTGAAACTCATGTGCCAAGTTCAGTAGCATGGACTATGCGTTTGTCCGATGGTTTCGTCCCTTTGCTGGAAAAGGTGTCCCTAACTGAGGGTCGAGCGACTGCTTTCATATACATACACGCGCGAGCGCGCACACAGTATGTATAGTGAAAGGCAACATATACCTCATAGAACTTGCAAAAGTCTGCATATTTCCGTTTTTTGCCTGTAGGTTTTTTCTCAAAAGAATTGTTTTGTTTTTTTCTTTAAAATATTTTGTTTTGCAATTCCAGTCGTTGCTAACTTTTTTCCTGTCTGGATTCATAACGTTCGGTTATTTGGCTTTTGCCACGTGTTTCGTTCTAGCTCTTAGCTAGCTTCATTCATTATGGTCTACCAATGCCCAGTGCTTAAAGATATTGAGAAATATTTGCTGTAAATACTGTAACATTCTATGTTAAACTTATTACTTCATATGTAGCAGTGTTCACCTTTTATTTCATGTTATTTTGGGGTTGAGCCAGCGATCGGCATGCTTGAATTTTGTTTCATTATTTTAAGTAATTTAATTTTTAAGGTTTATAAGAGTTTTATGTTATTTCAAAAGTGGGATGTTTATTGGGTTGCTTTTAATTCCTCTAATACAAACATGTCGTAACAGAAACCCAATTTCGCTAGGTCTTTGTAGAAACGAGAGAATGTTTTCCATGTTGGCCTTTGATGAAGTCATGGCTGGCATTTTTGAAATTTCTGCATTATTTCTCTGCTTATTTTCCTACTAGCTCCAGTTCTTTTTAATTTTTGTTTTACTTTAGGTTATTACACCAACTCTTTTTTTGCCTATATATATACAGATCTTTCAATCATTGAACTGGGAAAATAAAGGATGAAGTTGATAAATGGAGATGCAGAGAATAATTCAGGAACTTGCTGACCAGAGTAAAGAAGTGGGAATAAAAACTGAAAAAAAAATTAAATTTCAGAAGACAAACTGATGTACAATGCTTTTACAAGAAAGGACGATTTATCAATTGATGGGGAAAAGCTGGAGATAACCGATACCTACATTTACCTTGGACAGCAGATATCAAACAAAGACCACATAGATAAAAAAATAAATCGACGTATAAAACTTGGTTGGAGAGCCTTTGGAAGAAGCAGTACAATTTTTAATAGCAACATGCCATTTTGTCTCAAAAGAAAAGGTTGAATCAGTGCATCTTTCCAGTTCTTACGTACGGAGCAGACAGATAGACCTTACCTAGAAAAACATAGAAAAGCTGTAGACAACTGAAAGAAGCATGGAGACGTGCATGCGTGGTGTAACCAGAAAAGATAAAAAGAGGAACTCGTGGATGAGGAAAATGACAAGAGTAGAAGACATCATGATGAGAATAAAATCCCTGAAATGGCAATGGGCTGAACTTATTGCCAGGAGAACGGACCACCGATAGACAACGTAATTTTAGACTGGATTCCAAGGGACAGAAAAAGATCCAGAAGAAGACCACATGGGAGATGGATGGATGAAATTTGAAAGGATGCGGGAGTGACGTCGAAGAGACTTGCTGAAGACAGACAGTTGCATAGGAAACTTGGAGGGACCTTCATCAAGCAGTGGATTGAAAATGTTGATGATGATGAGACTGGCACAAGATAGACCGTTGTGGAAGAAACTTGGGGATATATATATATATATATGTAAAATGAGCCGTAAGGCAGAGCTCCGTGACTTTCGGGGTGGCGCGGTCATCATCTGCGCAATAAACCAGTTGTAGTACAATAATTTCTGACTTGTAGCAGCTGTTCCGATAAACTGTAACTGGTGTTACTGTGGTGGAAATGGCTAAACGAAACAATAGCGCAATCGAATAATGAAGAGGAATATATATATATACTATCTACCAACAAGTAATTGGACACCCCTGCAATCGACGATATCTGCGGTCCTGATACACGTCACGGCCGCCGCCGTTAAATATCGTGTGGGAAACAACAACGCAACCAGTCGCATGCAAGATGCCACGCAGTTCGGAGCTCTCTGATTTCGAGAAAGGTGTAATCGTCGGGTATCACAGAAATGGCAGATCCATACGTGATATATCCAGCTAGCTGAAGTACCCAAAATCGACAATGGCCTACGTGATTGGCAATTGGAAGATGAGAGGTGACTGTCGGAATGTGCCCCGACCTGGCAGACCCACAAAACTGGGAGTTAGAGACCGACCGGTGCTGGCCAGAGAAATTCGGAAGAACCGCACCAAATCGATGGGCTACATCCGCGAAGAGTTTCAACAGGCATCCGGGAGTGTTCTTTCGATGAATACCATCCGTAAGGAAGCCCATCTGCTCGGTTATCATGGAAGTGCTGCCGCCCACAAGCCTTTGATCACCAAGTCCAATAGCGCTGCTCGGCTAACGTGGTGCAAAGAACGTCGACAGAGGACCGTTGAACAGTGGAAACAGGTTCTCTGGAACGACGAATCAAGGTTCACCCTCTACCGTTCGGATGGCAGGGTCTGGGTTTGGCGTCTGCCTGGAGAACGCCTCCTGCCGGAATGTATTGTGCCAACTGTGAAGTTCGGCGGCAGTGGAATTGTTCTATGGGGGTGTTTCTCCTGGTACGGCACGGGGCCCTTGGTCGCAATTCCTGGTAGACTCAACGCCGAGACCTACTGCACCATTTTGGATGACCATGCGCTTCCTACGTTGTGGCAGTTTTACGGGGTAGACCCCATGTTACTTTCAGGATAACAATGCCACCGGTCATGTTGCGAGGTCCACCATGGCTTAATATGGTGACAATGGGGTTAATCGAATGGAATGGCCTACACAGAGCCCGGACCTTAACCCTATCAAGCACTTCTGGGACGAGTTGGAGCGTCGATTTAAGGGGTGCCCCCACCGTCCGAAATCGGTGAAGGAACTGACCTGTCTTCTCCAAGTCGAGTGGAAGGAGATACCGCTAGCCATCGTACAACGCCTAGTTGAGAGTATGCCCCGGATGGTCGCAGCTGTAATCGCCGCTCGTGGAGGCTCCACCAACTATTGAACTTCGTTTTCCTTTGCTATCACAGGTGTCCAATCACTTGTTGGTAGATAGTGTATATACATGGGATGTATGGTCAGTTGATGCGCAACATCACAGCCTCCCCTTGACAAATGTCAAACCCGCCTTCTCGTGGTGCATCCTGTTCCCACTAAAGGGGCTCTGACGACCGCCAATAGCGGTATAACTATAATATCGGGATTAGAGGAAATGCTCTCCCACACTCACCAACCAGCTTGGCCAGCGTGGTGAGTTATGGCTAAACCCCTCCAAAATGACTGCACAACTTAAATCTTGGCCCTCAGTCTCCGGCAGCTGGAATGTACCTGGCCAAGGCAGCGGTCAGTGCGACATGAAGGCAGATGGTGCTAAGAATCCCCGGAGGACCGGACTAGGCTGCCATCTGATGCTGACCTTGGCTAAGAGTAATGGACGCTCCCTATCTTCTGATTCAAGGCTTCTTGAATTGGAAGAGTAACTACAAAGGATCAAGTACGACATTGTCGGGCTAAGTGAGGTAAGGAGAAAAGGAGAAGATCTCATTGAACTGAAAAGTGGAAATCTCTTCTACTATCGTTGGACAGATACTGGCAGAACTAGTGGTGCTGGATTTATAATAAACAAGAAACTGAAGGATAAAGTTGTAGAAGTTAAAAGTTCCTCTGACAGAGCTGCAAGACTCGTTATCCAACTCTCGAGAAGATACAAGGCTCAGATTATTCGAACTTATGCACCCACCTCAAAAGTCATCCTGAAGAAGAAATTGAAAAATTTTATGAGGAAATTCGTCACCTAAATAATAAAGGTAAGCAGCACTTGAAAGATAATTATGGGAGATTTCAATGCAAAAATAGGGCAACAGCAACAGAATGAAACCTCTGTAGGTAAATTCGGTCACGGCAACAGAAACCAGCGTGGAAATACTCTCGTAGAGTTTGCAGAGGCAGAAGGGTTTCTCATCATGAACTGGTTTTTCAAGAAAAAGTCACACAGGAAAATGGACATGGAGACATCCAAATGGGACGACAAGTGAAATAGATTTTATTATGTGTAACAAAAAATTCGTCATGGAAGACTGCAGTGTGCTAAACAAGTTCAACACAGGTAGTGACCATAGATTGGTGAGATGTAAGATGCACCTCAACACTAAACTAGAACGTGGCAAGCTCATAAGACAAAGAAAATGTATTGACATAACCGACCTTAAAAACACCATAATACCTTCAAGTTGGAACTGAAGAACAGATTCTCTGTTTTAGAAGGCCTAGCATCGGAAGAAGTGGATATTTCTGAAATTAACAGAAAAGAAACCAAAACTCTTATGGAAACAGCAACATAATTAGCTGGGTCTAAGGACAAGTTGCATGTGAGCAAATTATCAGGAAAAACCAAAATGTTGATGTAAAAAAGAAGAGAAATGAGGACAACTAAAAAAGATGTGACTTCCAAAGTGGAATACATAGAACTATGCAAGACAGTACGAAAAAGTATCACTGAAGACATAAGGAAATTCAACTGTGAGCTAGTGAGGAAAGCAATTGAAAACAACCAAAGCCTAAAGATAGCAAAGGGACATCTCAGTAAGGGAAAAAACAGATTATGGCACTGAGAAAAGAAGATGGTTCTGTAACAAGAAATAGAGGCGAAATTTTGACAAGAGTGAAAGATTTCTACTCCAAACTATATGAAAGGGATAATGCATGTACTCCAGACATCATGAAAGGTACCAGAGTTTTTCCCAGTCCTCCCAGCAGAAGTTGCATATGCAATCAAGAACATGAAGCGGGGAAAAGCTCCAGGAGCAGTGGCGGCTTGTGGTTGGAAAAATAGGTGAAGAGGTACAAGAGCAGTATGAAAAGATATATACTATCTACAGTGAAAATCCCTTAATGAGGACTTACCTATTTTTTGTATGTTAAATCAATTTTTCTCCTTTTTAAAGCTGCAAATTTATCGATTTTGTCGTCATAAGATGGTTAGATGGTTGTTTCTTCATGAGCATCAATAAAATGTCTTCCTGAATAGAAATATTTTCCAAAGAAGCAAATCTATCTTGGGAACGAGTGTTTCTGGAGCAAGTTTGTATTCTTTTAAGAAATCTTCTTTCCACTAGCACACTTGTAGATGGAATTGTTAAACTGAGGAAAACCAATTTCTAATCTTCTGTAAAAATGTCTTGGTCTCCGTGAAACACTCGAATGAGTTCTTGAGTCAATATATTCCTTAATTTTTCATCGGCATATGCAAGACTCAGTTCATTTTTAAGGCGCTGGTGTTTAGTAAATATGTTTCCATAAAAATGTGGAATTTCAAGAGCGCGAGAGGAAAAGCATGCATTAAATTATTCGAATTTGGTTGTGTCAGCAAGTCAGACAAACTGAAGTTTCTTACAGTCTTGAAATCTTATATCCATTTCCATAAGAATGTGGTCCAAAATTTCAAAATATAATTGTTTATAATTTTGACAAATTGTTTCCTGTGTAAGAGCAGCACATCCCCGTGCTTATTTCTGTGATTTTGCTAGCTTTTCCAAACAGTGTTTCAAATAACTCAGCGGTCCTTTTATGGCTCAAAATTTCACGAGTTTTTTTGTTTTTTTTTTAATTTGAGTTAAACAGTAGTTTATGTTTAGTTATTTTTTCTTCAAAAGTTCGAATAATAGATCGGTGGAGCCAAAAATGTACATTCGAAAGTGTTCATATAATTCAAAAACCATTTGGCAAGATTAATTGATTTTTTGTCAGATTATTCGCTATTCGTCAGAAATCCGAACACTTCCTTCAATTTATCCCAATCTTCAACAACTACACTTGCTAATTTCGAAGTGGAGGACCATCGAGGTTCTGTTATGGTTGGTTTGCGTCTTGCGGTTGTTGTTATAAGTGTATAAAACCGCTTCGCAGAATGATGAACAAACGAAGTAATTCCACTGAGGCTTGCAAAAAGTATTCGACACTTTAAAATTTTTAGAAAAGCTCTGGTGTTATACAAGATTCAAACGATGAGCTAAGCAATGAACAAAAACAGCTTGAGAAGCTTTATCCTTGACTTTTTTTCTGTAGCCCATTTAAGTGTCCAGACATTATACTTGCCCCATCGTAACATTGTCCTATTTATTTGTGTTGGTAATCAGACTGTTTCAAAATTTTGTCTAGCATTTTGTATAAAACTCCTGACGTTCTATCTTCATTCACATCATGGAAACCCAAAAATCCATCAACCAATACACCTTCCGAATCAACAATCAGAAATTATTTAATTTTTGACATGATCGTTTATATATTCAGAAATACATTCAATTAATTCATTTTGAATAGTTTTTTATCCTTTCGTATTGATTTTCAACTTCTTCATATCAACAATGAAAGTAATTCAATGAAATTTCCACGATTTATCGAGCCCATGCTTTCGTCATGGCCATGGAATGTTAGTTCTTGTTTGCTCAAATACAGTATAGACTAATACTGCATCAATCACTGTCTGCAGGAAAAATCTAATTAAACGAACGTTTTCGTTAAAATGCGCTTTCAAAAGCCTAGCATTCTTCCAGGGCATCCGCAATGGTGTTTTGAATTTTTTCAAAATTCCTTAACATTAATCCGCATTTCAGGTGTTCGCTAGAATCACGATGTTTATGAAGAGACCGTGTTACGCTTAATAAATCTGAGAATCCGTCTTTATTCCACGCCCAAAGGTTATTACTAAAACGTAATCAGGGCCCCTTCAAAAAAATTAATACAGAAGTGCTGCAAATCCATTTATATTCAGTAAACCAACAATTTTTAAAATTAATATTGTTAGATTTACCGCTCTTCTTGATTTCGTTCTTGGCAACAATTGTGAGTGAATCCCTCGGTCGTCCTTGAAACAAAATGTCTGTTTTATCTTCATCGTTCCACAGATCAAATGGAGTTTGCAATAAATTACAAACAATGTCGTCCACAGGATGCATACTAAAAACTATCACTATCAGTTAAACTGTACACAAAATTAAGATATCATTTAAAGCTTTCAACAACAAGGAAAAAGCCCTAGGAAAAAGCCCTAGCAGATTGAAAGGTACCCTGGTAGTCCGCCCGCTCCACCGTAATCTCTCACGACTTTATGCTCAAAAACTGAAAGATGCAGAGGTAAGGCGCCTGAAGCTGAAACACTTCACTTGAGCGAGCAGATTGGGGAGCGTGACGTCACGGTAACCATGACAACTCGGCGAAAAACTGCAGACTTCCAAGCATTCTCATTTCGGCTCTTCACTTGCACTGTTTTGCGTATAAGGATTTGTTTTCCGTACTGAGCGCGTCATGTGAATTAGTATCTCTTCAAAATTTTGAGTATTTTGGAACTGAATAAAAGCAAAAAGAATATATTATAAAAAAATACTGAATAAAACTTTATTTTGAGTAAAATAGGTGAAGAGGCATTTCACTTACTTCACCTGAAAAGCCGCCACTGTCCAGGAGAAGACGGAAGTACTGTAGACATCATACAAGAAGCAAGTGGAGAAATCGAAACAGTACTCGCCCAATTTTCACTCGATGCCTTAACGAAGGGAAGATTCCTGAGGATTGGAACAACACTACAATGATCCTGCTACATAAAAAAGGTAACATTGAGGATCTCAGGAACTACAGACATTTCAGCCTCCTATCAGTGGTTTATAAAATCTTCACTAAAGTTCTTTCACACCGCTTGAAGTAACACTGGACATGGCTCAACCGAGAGAACAAGCTGGATTCAGGAGTGGCTACAGCACAATAGATCATATCCACGTACTGAGAGAAATAATTGAAAGAGCGAGGGAAAATGAACTTCCATTGTGCATGGCTTTTATTGATTATGAAAAAGCCTTTGATTCGGTGAAACCATCAGCAGTTGCAATGGCTCTGAAATCCTGCGGTATTGATTTTTTTTTTTTTGATTGGAGGTTTAACGACCACCGTGAGCAACTCAATGGGCTATAAGCAGTCGCCCGTCCCTAATTTAGGGTCACTGGTTCCAGGGATGGGAGACAGCCAGTGCCGTAAGACAAACACAACATCCATGCCTCACGGGATTCGAACCCGGACCCCTTTTGGACGAATGATCAGAGGCCATCGCTTAGACCACTACGCCACCGGGCGGCCTGCGGTATTGAAGATGCATACATTAATATTATTAATAACAAGACAAACACAACATCGATGCCTCACCGGGATTCGAACCCGGACCCCTTTTGGACGAATGATCAGAGGCCATCGCTTAGACCACTGCGCCACCGGGACGGCCTGCGGTATTGAAGATGCATACATTAATATTATTAATAACATCTATGAAAATGCAAGTGCAAAGATTCGGCTGTTTGAAAATACAACACACATAAAAATTGGAAAGGGAGTGAGACAAGGTGACACCATATCTCCGAAGCTCTTTAATGCCACATTGGAAAATGTATTTCAACCACTGAACTGGGAAAACAAAGGGATAAAGATTAATGGAGATTATCAAACCCACCTTCGTTTTGCTGATGACGTAGTCATTTTTGCAAGTACTCCATCAGAGCTGCAGAGTATGATCCAGGAACTTGCTGACAAGAGTAAAGAAGTGGGATTAAAAATGAACTTTCAGAAGACAAAAGTGATGTTCAATGCTTTTACAAGAAATGAAGATTTATCGATTGATGGAGAAAAGCTGGAGATAACAGACACGTACGTTTATCTTGGACAGCAGATATCAAGTGAGGGTCACATTGATGAAGAAAGTAATCGGCGTATAAAACTTGCCTGGAGAGCTTTTGGAAGAAAAAGCATAATTTTCAAGAGCAATATGCCATTATGTCTTAAAAGAAAAGTGTTTGATCAATGCATACTTCCAGTGCTTACGTATGGTGCAGAGACGTAGACCTTAACTAAAAGAGACATACAAAGGCTGCAGATAACTCAAAGAAGCATGAAGAGGTGCATGTTTGGTGTAACCAGGAGAGAAAAGAAGAGGAACTCGTTGATCCGAAAAATGACAAGAGTGGAAGACATCATGATCAGAGTTATATCCCTGAAATGGCAATGGGCTGGACATACTACCAGAAGGACAGACCATCGATGGACAGCCAAAATTTCAGATTGGATTCCAAGGGACAGGAAAAGACCCAGAAGAAGACCACATGGGAGATGGGTGGATGAAGTTCGAAAGTATGCGGGAGTAACATGAAGGAGACTGGCACAAGAGAGACCGTTGTGGAAGAAACTTGGGGAGGCCTTCGTCCAGCAGTGGATTGTTAATAGTTGACGATGATGATGATGATGATATGCATATTTATATTAAACGAATAATAGCACAATCGCGGCCTGGTTGGCTACGTACACTGACAGAACTGGACCTTGGCTTGTGCTACAAAATTGCCTGTCGTCGCCTGTAACACTCACACCGAGTTTCAAAATGCCTCTGGAAGCTACACAGGTTCGTCAAGATCTGAAGAAAACGGGGTTTCCATGGTTGATCAACCACCCACAAGCCAAACCTCAAAGAGATAAACGCCATGTGTGGGTTGGAGTGATGAAAAGCTCGACGCCAGTGGACTCTGGAGTAGGGAAGAAGTTTTCTCTGGACAGATGAACCACACTTCATCATCTGCAATCCCAGGGACTAGTTTGGGTATGGAGGATGCCAGATGAACCGTACTTCTCGAGTATTTTGTGCAAATTGTGAAGTTTGGCAGAGGTGGCATCATGCTTTGAGGAAACGTTTCATGATTTGGGCTGGGCCCTCTAGTTCCAATGCCCGAGAATCTTGCGCTGCGGCCTACAGGGACATTCACGGCAATTCTGTGATTACAGCATTATGACAACAGTTCGGTAAGGGCCATTTCCTTTTACCAAGAGATGCACAAAACGAGATCTGTGCAAAAATGGCTTGATGAGATGGGCGTGGAGGAACTTACTGTCCTGCACAAAGCCCGATACGAACCCCGTATAACACCTTTGGGGTGAATTGGAACTCCCGCTGCGAGCCAGGTGGAACCACTCAACATCGGTGACCGACCTATTAATGCCCTTCTGACAGAATGAAAGGGGATTCCTGTTGGTGATTTTTGCATAAAGTAAATGTATAATTCGTAGTTTGCCTTTTACGTAACGCAGTAAGCCACTCTCCAGTTGCACGGAGATCCGCCGTTTACTCAGCATAGTATAAATAGATGTTGCCATTCATCAAAATATAATTAACTATTTATTCATTAAAAAACTTGAATGAAAATAAACAAACACTTGAATATCTATAAAACTACATCTCAAAACACACACACGTGTATATATACACAGTGCGTCAAAGAATTTTTAAGACTGGATTTGTAAAATGAAATAGAAACAATAAATTATAATTTGTTTTGGTTTTTTATTCAAAATAAGTCCCTCCGGCTTCAATACACTTGTTACGGCGTTTTAATAATGATTCGAATGCCTGTTCCAGTTCACTTTGCGGAATTGCTTCCAAAGCACGCGTCGAAGCTGTTTGTATGGTCGAAATATTATCAAAATAACACCCTTTTAACGTCATTTTTAGTTTTGGGAACAAAGAAAAGTCGCAGGTTGTTAAATCAGGCGAATACGGTGGATGATTCAACACACAGACGTTATTTTTCGCCAAAAATCTACGAACAAGAAGTGAGGTGTGACTGGGTGCAATCGTGCAACAAATACCTACTGTTTTCATCATGATATTCTGGACGAATGCGACGAATTCTGCCCTTCAAACCCCTCAAAACATTTAAATAAAACTCACCAGTAATTGTTTGTCCACTTGGAACAAATTCTTTGTGGATAATACCCTTACTATCGAAGAATGTGATGAGCATTGTTTTGATTTTCGATGGAACTTTTCTTGTTTTTTTGGCTTGCTGCGAGTTTTTTGACTTCCATTCCGCACTTTGTCGCTTTGTTTTAAGATCATATTGAAAACACCATGTTTCATCACCAGTAACAATCTATTTTAAGAAGTTTGGATCATTTTCAGCGGCTGAAATGATGTCTCTGCAATGTGCACTTCTCCTTGATTTTTGTTCATTGATTAACGTGTGTGGAACAAATTTAGCACAGACTTTTGTTTTGTCCAAATCTTCATGCAGGATGGTTCCATTCGTTTCTTTGTTGATGTGTAAAGACTCTCCCATCATTCTTAGTGACGCACATCGATTGTTTGCAACGAAATCACGCACTTTTTCAATAATCTCAGGTGTCCTAGATGAACTTGGTCTTCCGGTATGCTTATCATCTTCTAGCGTATATCTTCCGTCCAAAAAACGTTTGTGCCACAGGAAAACATTTGATCTACTTAAACAAAACTCACCGTAAACTTGTTTCATCATTTGGTACGTTTCCGAGGCACTTTTACCAAGTTTTGCGTTGAATTTAATAACAGCCCTTTGTTCCATCTTAATAATTAAACATGAAAAAAATTTTACTTCTCTAATGAACGTCCATTTCGTTTGAGTTACTTTAACAACTGCGCCGTACTTTTGGCAGGAAGCAAGCAGGTGGTCACGGTTTATAACGCATTCGCGATTACACTGGTGGCGCCACCTTAGGCTGAAATCTAGCGCCAGTCTTAAAAATTCTTTGCCGCACTGTGTATGTATATGTATCTTATTATATAATCGCACACACTCTATATCGCCGACATGATTCTTATCCGTCAAGAAACTAACTGCGCATTTATTAATACTTACTGACGTCAGAAGAACGGGTATCTAGGCAATTCTTGCTACAGCAAACACATAGAACAGTGAGCACAGCGCCACCTACAGTGTGGTTAAACATGCGTTTAAGCTTCTGGTTAAGAATTTCTAACAATTCCGGCAGCACTGAAATTTTATCACAGCTCTGTGCTCCGCTGTAGCTGAAAATCTTATTTCTGTAAGTTATTAGTTTTTTTTTTTTCATTTTCCAAAAACAGGTGGATACTTTTGGACCACTCTGTATATCCATCATAAATCCTTTCACTATCGTACGACCACTCTCACCGCCCACTTTTTTTACTCTCGACGCAGTTTTCATTAACCTCTGAACTAGAGTGAGAGTTACCGAAACACATGGAAATTCCGGAAAGTCCCGTGTCGTTAAGAACGAAAATCAACCGAAGTAATAAATTTTACCTCAGAGTAGAAACTTAAAACGGGAGGTTAAATTAGTAATACGCACGGTGCGGCAATCAAATAATGAGACCGAATTTTTAAAGAAAAATAGAAAAGCAGGAAAATTTACGTGAATACATTTTATTAGAAGAACATTCCTCCGCCGTCAATACAAACAGTGACACGATCAGCCAACAAAAGGAAGGATTTGCAGAGGTCATCTTTTACTATAGAGTGAAGAGCTGATGTCACAGTTCTTTGCATGTCTTCAATGTCCTGAAAACTTTTCCTTTCAAAGGCAGCTTTGATTTCGGGAATGGAAAGTAGTCACACGGTGACAAATCTGGAGAATGGGAAGGATGGCTCAGTACACACACTTGTTGTCGTGCCAGAAATTGCTATACGCTGATTCCTCTGTGCGCGGGTGCGTTGTTGTGAAGAAGAAATAATTGCCCATCTTTGTATTCAGGCCTGACACGAACAATCCTTTTCCACAGTCATTCCAAATGGATGTGCAAGCATTGCCAGTGACTTCAGGAATCAACTCGTGATGCAGAATTCCCTTGCTGTCGTAAAAGCACAGAAGCATTGTCTTGATTTTGAACTTCTGTAACCTGATCCCCTTTTGGGTGACTGTGGCGACTTCCACTGAACATTCTGATGCTTCGTTTCAGTATTATAACGAAAACACCATGTCTCATCACCTGCCTCAATGTTTTGGAAAAAATTCCTTAAGTCTCCAGGATGTCTTTTGAGTACTCCACTCCTTCATGTTTCTGGTCGTCTGAGAAAACCTGCGGAACAAAACAAGCACAACCCCCCCCCTATTATGCACAAAAGTTTGACGAATCATGTCCTTATTGACACCGAGCTCACATTCCAGCATCCTCAAGGTTACACAATGATTAACTTTTATCTTTTGGGGAACTTTTCCCATGAGTTCAGATGCGCGCACTGAAGTTGGTCGTCCTGGCCTTTCGTCATTTTCTAAATCTTCCCGCCCATCCTTAAAACGTGCCTACCATCGGACTATTTGTGCACGATATAGGCAATTGACCCCATACACATCACGCAACAATTCAGCTACCTCAGATGTAGTTTCACCAGTTTTCAAACAGAATGGGATATTTGCTGCTCCTTCCTCCATGACAGAGCGGTGACAATGTTCGTTTACCGAATGGCGTCATGCACAGCGTAAATTATCATCTGCGCAACTCGCACGCGAACGTTGTTGCCACCGCATGGCTGATAAATGACTCATCAAAATACCATGCCTTCCCAAACCATGTATTTTTCTGGGATTTTTTTTTTAAATGTGTCTCGTTATTCAATTGCCGAACTATGTATAAAGCTTGTCTTTGATCTTCGCCAGTCAGGGATCCAAAGTATGGTAATTTTCATTACTATGAGGTAATACATATATATATATATATATTTATTTCATATATATATATACTGTACATACACTGGTGTGCAAAAATTAAGAACGAAGAGGAGAAATTAGCATAACAGCTGAACGAGCAGGCAGAACGGACCGAAAGACCACTCAGGAGATAGACTAGGGTCCGGTATGGTAGGGCATGCGCATATATGCAGCATGACGTAGAGGAGGGGGGAGTGTCGGAATGGTATAAAGCACACGGGCGGTGTACGCTCAGCAATTCGGTGAAAACTATTGCACGGTGTACATCGGTTTGAACGACGCCGAGTTGCTGTCACCGTGTGATATGGCCAACAGGCAATCCAGTAGACGACATCTAGATGATTTGACCCGAGGTCGCGTCATTCGAAAGTTGGAAGAAAGTCGAAGTGTGACTAGTGTAGCCGAGCAGTTAGGGATCTCTCACAGCATCGTTTCACGAGCATGCAGAGCATTTCAAACGACAGGAACAGCTGCCCGAGAGTTTAGCAGTGATCGTCCACGAGCAACCATGGCGGCGGACAACCATTATATTGTACAACAGGCGAGAAAAGACAGGCGGCAGACAGCGGGAGAAATCGCAAAGCACATGCAACAGACAACTGGACGTCCGTTATCGCGTTTTACAGTGGCCAGGAGGCTGCACAAAGGTGATCTATTTGCACGATGACCAGTACGGTGTGTGCCATTAACGACTGCTTATCGGAGACAGGCGGTTTCTGTGGTGCCAGGAGCACAAGAACTGGACACATCAGCAATGGGGTCGAGTTCTCTTTACAGATGAGAGCCGATTTAGTCTGACGAGCGATTCTGGACGTATATACATCTGGAGAGAGCTGCAAACACGCAATCACACCTCCAACATTATCGAAATGGACCGGTTTGCAGGTGGTGGAGTTCTCGTTTGGGGAGGTATCATGCTTGGTAGCCGTACTAACCTCCACATCTTCGAAGGAGGTTCAGTCACTGGTGTCTGCTATCGTACCAAGGTTCTCCTGCCTCCCGTGCGTCTGTTTAGAGGTGCTGTGGGCCCTGAGTTATTCTTCATGGACGACAACGCTGCACCTCCTCGTACAGTGGCTGTCGCAGAGCTGTTGGAGAGTGAAGATATTCAACGCATGGATTGGCCAGCAAGGTCCCCGGACATAAATCCAATCGAACACGTGTGGGACGTTCTCGGGATACGCTTGGCAACACGTCACCAGCCGCCAGCAACAATTCCGCAGCTGCGATTGGCGCTACAAGAGGAATGGGCCACGATGCCTCAACAGCTCCTTGACAACCTCGTCCTGAGCATGGACAGACGTTGTAAATCCTGCAACGCAGTCAGGGGTGATCATATCCCCTACTAAAGACTGGATTTTCTTGGCAGCCGCTTGCCACATGGACGTTTCTGGCTTCTGTTCAGCTGTGCTCGAAGCTACCTTTTCAATAAAGTGCCTTTGTATCCTTTGGATTCCTTGTTTGGACGGTTTTGCTCACTTGTCCCATATTCTTACATCTTGGGGATCTTATGGTATGATTTGAGTCGATGTGGAGCACTTCTGCACGACGTTACATTCGAAAAACCGTCTCGTCCTTAATTTTTGGACGCCAGTGTATGAAATGAATAAATAAATATATATCTATATATATAGTAATTTTTTAACCAAACCTATTCAAAGAATCAAAACGAAGCCAGAATTTGAAAAAAATACGTCAAAAGCACTAGAGTGTTCCACATAATGCGCCAAGCAACAAAAAAACTAATGGAAAGATATATTTCACTTGTGACTTAAACAGCACCAAAGAACAGAATTTGAATAAACAAACATAAAACACTGAAGGATATGTAGCGCATAAATGTGGTGAAAGTTCCTACTCCGGACTGAATAGAGCATAAAATCCAAAAAAATAAAAATGGAAAGTATGTGATAAAACTCATCCTGGAGTATATGATAAAACTAATCACTTTTCATAGTAACATAATGCATACCTCAGTCCCCAAAAGCAAAGAAACTGAAGCGATAGAATCTGAACAGTTCTCTTCAGGGAAGCACCTTTCACCAAGTGACCTTTCGAACAGGACAAGTGTCTGACCGTGGTCATATGTATACATGTATATACTGGTGGCTGAAGATTTATGTATTAGCCTCTTTATTTGGTCTGCTTTGCACTATTCTCAAACTTGTTTAGTAATACGTTTTACATTGCAGTTGTATAGATGGCGTCAAAGTCTACTAACTTTAACAGTATGGATATATGTTTCTATTCATATCGCTCAGTGATGTTCTTCCATTTGGTGGTTCTGTTTGGTGACCTAGGAGGCACTGGGCCGGCCTTTTGACTGCGGTCAGACTCTTTTATCTACGAATGGTCTGATAGAACTATATATATACATATCATCATCATCATCATCATCGTCAACCATTATCAATCCACTGCTGGACGAAAGTATCCCCAAGTTTCTTCCACAACGGTCTGTCTTGTGTCAGTCTCCTCCATGTTACTCCCGCATACTTTCGAATTTCATCCACCCATCTACCACGTGGTCTTCTTCTGGGTCTTTTCCTGTCCCTTGGAATCCAATCTGAAATTTCGGCTGTCCATCGATGGTCTGTCCTTCTGGCAGTATGTCCAGCCCATTGCCATTTCAGGGATTTAACTCTGATCATGATGTCTTCCACTCTTGTCATTTTTCGGATCCACGAGTTCTTCCACAATTGTCAACTACTTTTTTAATGTATTTAGAGTAGAGTCTGTTACTATTTTATATGTATCGTCGTTAGATGGTTCTAAAGCAAGTACCTGGTGATATTTTTTTGCAAATGAAGGCATAATTATTGCTACTTTTATCTATTGGGGTAACTATGAAATCATTCTGCAGTTTTTTTAATTTGAGCCTTAACCCCTCCAATCCTTAATATAACCACTTCTTTGAAAGTTTTTATCAACTGATCTTAATAATCCCTCCAGAACTGAAATCAGCCATTGAAAGAAAAGCTCAACGGGAGTACTAATTCTATCAGACCATTCATAGATAAAATTATGAAGGTCCCTGGACACATTTTTTTATAATTCCGATGGGTACGAAGATATTTGGGTCTGAAGTTAGTATCAAAACTTAATAGCTTCTTCAATTCTTTATGTTTTAGAATACCAACATCTCCGGTCACAATATGTCCATAGCTATGATTCACATAAAGTTTGTATAACTTGTCTTGACACATACATGGTAAATCATCCTCATCCATATCTCCAAAATTTCTGCAAAAATCGTTATAGTTGAACACCCTTCTTCCTACAGGTAAAACATAGGCAAAGGAAGAGACCACTTGGAATGATTCTCTAAGAGGAAACAGCACCTCTCTTGCCTTGACTATTTTCTTGAAAGGTTTCTTATCAAACCATTTAACCTGATAACTCATGGCACAGAATTTTCTGTTTATTAATTTTGAAATACCTGTGGCTTTTTTTATTCTAAAATTACACTGGTCAATGATAATATCTCTTGCACAGCCATTATTAATTTTCATTTTCATTGTTTCCCTTGAATGGATTTAACTTTCCTGTTGTTCAAGTAATGAAGAGCTACAATAACTTTACATACAGACACATGTGTATAACAAAATTACTCTCAACCACATTCTCAAAATCCCTGATAAAATCCACAAAACTGAGAAATGGCTATTTGTTTTTCCCATTACCTCTATATCCTCTTTTTGTCCTGTGGCTAACTTCTTCATCTTTTGTTGGATTTTCATTTATCATTTTTTGCACATTTCTTTCAACATCATATGAGAACATTCTCTCACTGTTGAAGATGTTATTAAGTCCATAGGGGTATAAAGTTCTATGAATCAACATTTGATGGCTCTCCATACATAGTCTTGTTTTCTCTTTATGTTCTATATCTAGTATAGTAGTGGTAATATTTTCAAAATCATGCCCCTAATAATGTATCAGTTCAATGTCACCTTCGTTCTTAAAATTCTTAATATCTGACCTGTGACAGTTAATCCTCAGATTCAAGCAGTTCGAAGTTTGACCAGTGTATTTTATATTACAGGTATTGCATATGATAAGATAAGTACAATCTCGACCTTGCAGAAACTTGGTGAGGTCCCTTGTTCATCCAGCTGTTCAATAAACATAACTTTACATGTCTTGCATCTTCAATCACCACATCTACTGAAGTTAAAATTGCAATTAAAACAGGCTAAACCATCTTTATCAATAAACTCCGAATCCCCCTGAACACCAACCGTTCGGGGGCCGGGAGAGTCTTTCCCTGATGAGTGGCTCCCGGTCCCCGACCACAAGTGTTTAAAATTATTATTTTTATTATTGTTGCATGTGAATTGTGAGAGTTTTAGTTTTAGTTTGGCTGTGTTAATTTAGTGGGATTCAGGGATTTCTACGGGAAGTTCTTGGTTGAAGGTGTAGAGAATTTGACTTATATATATATATATATATATATATATTCTATAAAGAAGATACCTAAGCAAAAAATTCATATATAATTTTGACTCACACCTAATACAACATAGAAAAGGTTATGTATCTACCTGTGTGAGTAAAAGGAGAAAAGATAAAAAAATAAAATAAAACAACTGAATGTAGAAGGTGTCGAGAATACTGAGCCTTGGCTTTATCAAGGACCAGCAAAAACTCTGCATTTTCTCACTTCCACAAAGACCTAGTTGGAAATGGGTTTCTGCAAGGCCATAGATGCAAGTAACATTCCCACCTAAAATAGTTTAAAAAAAATATATATAAGTCATGTCCTCCGTAGAGTAGCATGACCTAGCACTAGTTAACAATTTCGCTTGCATCCATTAACCTTCATGGCCCGACCCATGCTCTTCATCTGTTACATATATATATATATATATATATATATAAGGGAGATTTCAATGCAAAAATAGGGCAACGGCAACAGAATGAAACTTCAGTAGGTAAATTCGGTCACGGCAACAGAAACCAGCGTGGAAATACTCTCGTTGAGTTTGCAGAGGCAGAAGGGTTTTTCATCTTGAACTCCTTCTTCAAGAAAAAGCCACACAGGAAATGGACATGGAGACATCCAAATGGGACGACAAGTGAAATTGATTTTATTATGTGTAACAAAAAATTCGTCATAGAAGACTGCAGTGTGCTAAACAAGTTCAACACAGGTAGTGACCATAGATTGGTGAGATGTAAGATGCACCTCAACACTAAACTTGAACGTGGCAAGCTCATAAGACAAACAAAACCTATTGACATAACCAACCTTAAAAAACACCATAATACCTTCAAGTTGGAACTGAAGAACAGGTTCTCTGCTTTGGAAGGCCTAACATCGGCAGAAGTGGACATCTCTGAAGTTAACAGAAAAGTAACCAAAGCTCTTATGGAAACAGCAACAAAATTAGCTGGGTCTAAGAACAAGTTGCATGTAAACAAATTATCAGGAAAAACGAAAATGTTGATGCAAAAAAGAAGAGATGAGGACAACTAAAGAAGATGTGACTTCCAAAGTGGAATATATAGAGCTATGCAAGACAGTAAGAAAAAGTATCACTGAAGACGTAAGAAAATTCAACTGTGAACTAGTGAGGAAAGCAATTGAAAACAACCAAAGCCTAAAGATAGCAAAGGGACATCTCAGTAAGGGAAGAAAACAGATTATGGCACTAAGAAAAGAAGATGGTTCTGTAACAAGAAATAGAGGCGAAATTTTGACAAGAGTGAAAGATTTCTACTCCAAATTATATGAAAGGGATGATACATGCACTCCAGACATCATGAAAGATACCAGTACCAGAGTTCCTCCAGTCCTTCCAGCAGAAGTTGCACATGCAATCAAGAACATGAAGCGGGGAAAAGCTCCAGGAGAAGATGGAATTACTGTAGACATCATACAAGAAGCAAGTGGAGAAATCGAAACAGTACTCGCCCAAATTTTCACTCGATGCCTTAATGAAGGAAAGATTCCTGAGGATTGGAACACCGCTACAATGATCCTGCTACATAAGAAAGGTGACATTGAGGATCTCGGAAACTACAGACCTATCAGCCTCCTATCAGTAGTTTATAAAATCTTCACTAAAGTTCTTTCACACCGCTTGAAGGTAACACTGGACATGGCTCAACCGAGAGAACAAGCTGGATTCAGGAGTGGCTACAGCACAATAGATCATATCCACGTACTGAGAGAACTAATTGAAAGAGCGAGGGAATATGAACTTCCATTGTGCATGGCTTTTATCGATTATGAAAAAGCCTTTGATTCGGTGAAACCATCAGCAGTTACAATGGCTCTGAAAACCTGCGGTATTGAAGATGCATACATTAATATTATTAATAACATCTATGAAAATGCAAGTGCAAAGATTCGACTGTTTGAAAATACAACACACATAAAAATTGGAAAAGGAGTGAGACAAGGTGACACCATATCTCCGAAGCTCTTTAATGCCACATTGGAGGGTGTTTTTCAGTCGCTGAGCTGGGAAAACAAAGGGATAAAGATTAATGGAGATTATCTAACACACCTTCGTTTTGCTGATGACGTAGTCATTTTTGCAACTACCCCATCAGAGCTGCAGAGTATGATCCAGGAACTTGCTGACAAGAGTAAAGAAGTGGGATTAAAAATGAACTTTCAAAAGACAAAAGTGATGTTCAATGCTTTTACAAGAAATGAAGATTTATCGATTGATGGAGAAAAGCTGGAGATAACAGACACGTACGTTTATCTTGGACAGCAGATATCAAGTGAGGGTCACATTGATGAAGAAATTAATCGGCGTACAAAACTTGCCTGGAGAGCTTTTGGAAGAAACAGCATAATTTTCAAGAGCAATATGCCATTATGTCTTAAAAGAAAAGTGTTTGATCAATGCATCCTTCCAGTGCTTACGTATGGTGCAGAGACGTGGACCTTAACTAAGAGAGACATACAAAGGCTGCAGACAACTCAAAGGAGCATGGAGAGGTGCATGCTTGGTGTAACCAGGAGAGATAAGAAGAGGAACTCGTGGATCCGAAAAATGACAAGAGTGGAAGACATCATGATCAGAGTTAAATCCCTGAAATGGCAATGGGCTGGACATACTGCCAGAAGGACAGATCATCGATGGACAGCCGAAATTTTAGATTGGATTCCAAGGGACAGGAAAAGACCCAGAAGAAGACCACATGGGAGATGGGTGGATGAAATTCGAAAGTATGCAGGGGTGACATGGAGGAGACTGGCACAAGACAGACCGTTGTGGAGGAAACTTGGGGAGACCTTCGTCCAGCAGTGGATTGATAATGGTTGACAATGATGATGATGATGATATATATATATATGTAAGGTCAGGTGATGTGCAACATCACAGCCTCTCCTTGACAAATGTCAACCCCGCCTTCTCGTGGTACATCCTGTTTCCACTAAAGGGGCTCTGACGACCGCCAATAGCGGTATAACTATACCATCGGTATTACAGGATATGCTATTCCACACTCACCAACCCGCTTGGCCAGCGTGGTGAGTTATGGCTAAACCCCTCCAAAATGACTGCACAACTTAAATCTTGGCCCTCAGTCTCCGGCAGCTGGAATGTACCTGGCCAAGGCAGCGGTCAGTGCGACATGAAGGCAGAGGGTGCTAAGAATCCCCGGAGGACCGGACTAGGCTGCCATCTGATGCTGACCTTGGCTAAGAGTAATGGACGCTCCCTATCTTCTGATTCAAGGCTTCTTGAATTGGAAGAGTAACTACAAAGGATCAAGTACGACATTGTCGGGCTAAGTGAGGTAAGGAGAAAAGGAGAAGATCTCATTGAACTGAAAAGTGGAAATCTCTTCTACTATTGTTGGACAGATACTGGCAGAACTAGTGGTGTTGGATTTATAATAAACAAGAAACTGAAGGATAAAGTTGTAGAAGTTGAAAGTTCCTCTGACAGAGCTGCACGACTCGTTATCCAACTCTCGAGAAGATACAAGGCTCAGATTATTCGAACTTATGCACCAACCTCAAGTCATCCTGAAGAAGAAATTGAAGAATTTTATGAGGAAATTCGTCATCTAAATAATAAAGGCAAGCCTTACGTAAAGATAATTATGGGAGATTTCAATGCAAAAATAGGGCAACAGCAACAGAATGAAACCTCTGTAGGTAAATTCGGTCACGGCAATAGAAACCAGCGGAGCAATACGCTCGTAGAGTTTGCAGAGGCAGAAGGGTTTCTCATCATGAACTCCATTTTCAAGAAAAAGTCACACAGAAAATGGACATGGAGACATCCAAGTGGGACGACAAGTGAAATAGATTTTATTATGTGTAACAAAAAATTCGTCATGGAAGACTGCAGTGTGCTAAACAAGTTCAACACAGGTAGTGACCATAGATTGGTGAGATGTAAGATGCACCTCAACACTAAACTAGAACGTGGCAAGCTCATAAGGCAAACAAAATGTATTGACATAACCAACCTTAAAAACACCATAATACCTTCAAGTTGGAACTGAAAAACAGATTCTCTGCTTTAGAAGGCCTAACATGGGAAGAAGTGGATATTTCTGAAATTAACAGAAAAGAGACCAAAGCTATTATGGAAACAGTAACAAAATTAGCTGAGTCTAAGAATTAGTTGCATGTGAACAAATTATCAGGGAAAACCAAATTGGTGATGCGAAAAAGAAGAGAGATGAGGACAACTAAAGAAGATGTGACTTCCAAAGTGGAATATATAGAGCTATGCAAGACAGTACGAAAAAGTATCACTGAAGACGTAAGGAAATTCAACTGTGAGCTAGTGAGGAAAGCAATTGAAACAACCAAAGCCTAAAGATAGCAAAGGGACATCTCAGTAAAGGAAGAAAACAGATTATGGCACTGAGAAAAGAAGATCGGTTCTGTTACAAGAAATAGAGGCGACATTTTGACAAGAGTGAAAGATTTCTACTCCAAATTATATGAAAGGGATGATGCATGCACTCCAGACATCATGAAAGGTACCAGAGTTATTCCAGTCCTCCCAGCAGAAGTTGCACATGCAATCAAGAACATGAAACGGGGAAAAGCTCCAGGTGAAGATGGAATTACTGTAGACATCATACAAGAAGCAAGTGGAGAAATCGAAACAGTACTCGCCCAATTTTTCATTCGATGCCTTAATGAAGGGAAGATTCCTGAGGATTAAACAACGCTACAATGATCCTGCTACATAAAAAAGGTGACATTGAGGATCTCGGGAACAACAGACATATCAGCCTCCTATCAGTGGTTTATAAAATCTTCACTAAAGTTCTTTCACACCGCTTAAAGGTAACAATGGGACATGGCTCAACCGAGAGAACAAGCTGGATTCAGGAGTGGCTACAGCACTATAGATCATATCCACGTACTGAGAGAACTTATTGAAAGAGCGAGGGAATATGAACTTCCGTTGTGCATGGCTTTTATTGATTATGAAAAGGCCTTTGATTCGGTGAAACCATCAGCAGTTACAATGGCTTTGAAATCCTGCGGTATTGAAGATCATACATTAATATTATTAATAACATCTATGAAAATGCAAGTGCAAAGATTCGGCTGTTTGAAAATACAACACACATAAAAATTGGAAAGGGAGTGAGACAAGGTGACACCATATCTCCGAAGCTCTTTAATGCCACCTTGGAAAATGTATTTCAATCACTGAACTGGGAAAACAAAGGGATAAAGATTAATGGAGATTATCTAACCCACCTTCGTTTTGCTGATGACGTAGACATTTTTGCAACTACCCCATCAGAGCTGCAGAGTATGATCCAGGAACTTGCTGGCAAGAGTAAAGAAGTGGGATTAAAAATGAACTTTCAGAAGACAAAAGTGATGTACAATGCTTTTACAAGAAATGAAGATTTATCGAGGGATGGAGAAAAGTTGGAGATAATAGATACGTACGTTTATCTTAAACAGCAGATATCAAGTGAGGGTCACATTGATAAAGAACGTAATTGGCATACAAAACTTGCCTGGAGAGCTTTTGGAAGAAACAGTATAATTTTCAAGAGCAATATGCCATTATGTCTTAAAAGAAAAGTGTTTGATCAATGCATCCTTTCAGTGCTTACGTATGGTGCAGAGACGTGGACCTTAACTAAAAGAGACATACAAAAGCTGCAGACAACTCAAAGAAACATCGAGACGTATGTAAGCACGTGTGTATATATACAGTATATATATACGTACTTTATCGCGTCAAGCAAAACTTGGAAATTTGATGGCTGTTTTTCTGCTACATTGTCTTTTAAAATGGTCCAGAAATTTTCGATTTGGTTAAGGTCGGGACTGTTACCGGACCAGTCAAGCACCTCTACGTTTTTCCTCTGCAGGTAGTCCTTTACTGTCTTTGATCTGTGGCATGGAGCACCATCATTTATAAATATTTGCAGCTGTGCACTTGAATATGAGTTAACAGCTTCATACGTAATATTTCCATATAAAACGGACCCCTCATGGTAGTGCCCGTCGGCAAAAAGGATAAGGAAGTACCGGATGCTGACATAGCACTCCATATCCTCTGACTAGATGGATATGCCTCACGGTGCTAACGGTGTATTTTGCATCAAACCTTTCGCGTCTTGGTCCTTTAACATGTGCCATGTGCTTCACGTGATTCAAATTGACACAAGTTGATTCATCGGGAAAAAGAACTTGACTACAATTTTCAGCAGTCCGCGATTGATGATGCTTCGAAAACTGGTGTCTCTTCTTTTTCATAACAGAGGTTAGTTTAGGTTTATGTGCAGGTTTCATCATCATCATCATTATCAACATTGTCAACCATTATAAATCGACTGCTGGACAAAGGTCTCCCCAAGTTTCCTTCACAACGGTCTGTCTTGTGTCAGTCTCCTCCATGTTACTCCCGCATACTTTCGAATTTCATCCACCCATCTCCCATGTGGTCTTCTTCTGGGTCTTTTCCTGTTCCTTGGAATCCAATCTGAAAGTTCGGCTGTCCATCGATGATCTGTCCTTCTGGCAGTATGTCCAACCCATTGCCATTTCAGGGATTTAACTCTGATCATGATGTCTTCCACTCTTGTCATTTTTCGGAACCACGAGTTCCTCTTCTTATCTCTCCTGGTTACACCAAACATGCAACTCTTCATGCTACTTTGAGTTGTCTGCAGCCTTTGTATGTCTCTTTTAGTTAAAGTCCATGTGTCTGCACCATACGTAAGCAAATGAAGGATACATTGATCAAACACTTTTCTTTTAAGACATAATGGCATATTGCTCTTGAAAATTATGCTGTTTCTTCCAAAAGCTCTCCAGGCAAGTTTTATACGCCGATTAATTTCTTCATCAATGTGACCCTCACTTGATATCTGCTGTCCAAGATAAACGTACGTGTCTGTTATCTCCAGCTTTTCTCCATCAATCGATAAATCTTCATTTCTTGTAAAAGCATTGAACATCACTTTTGTCTTCTGAAAGTTCATTTTTAATCCCACTTCTTTATTCTTGTCAGCAAGTTCCTGGATCATACTCTGCAGCTCTGATGGGGTAGTTGCAAAAATGTCTACGTCATCAGCAAAACGAAGGTGGGTTAGATAATCTCCATTAATCTTTATCCCTTTGTTTTCCCAGTTCAGTGATTGAAAGACATTTTGCAATGTGGCATTAAAGAGCTTCGGAGATATGGTGTCACCTTGTCTCACTCCCTTTCCAATTTTTATGTGTGTTGTATTTTCAAACAGCCGAATCTTTGAAAGTGCAAAGATTCAGGTTTATAAGACTTTAATTCGAAATCTTTGCTAAGACGTCGGGAAACAATGCTGATACTAATATCAGACCCTTTTGAATGCAGAAAGGTTTTGATTTTCTTGGATGAACTCCTGGAAAAAAGCATAACTGTTCGCCTTATGGTATTGTCATCAAGTGGGGTTGTTTTCTTTGGACGTCCACTTCTCTTTAGGTCGCTACATTCACCTGTATGTCGATATTTCATGATCGTATTATGAATAGCAGTCTTGCTCACATTCTCGTTTCTGCTTATGTCACGTTCAGTGAATCCTTCATGATATAAAGACACTCTTTGGTCCTTCTGGGTTGCACTTAATGACGCTTTTTTGCCAATTTTTCTCTATATAGAAAATCCGTACAAAACCTCTCAGCATGAAAACCAGAAGCAAACTGACGCTTGCACGCTTCCCCCAACTCTATCAACAGCTGCCGCTGTACGATGATGCAACACCGACTGGAAGTTGAGCAATGCAGACAGTTGACATGATGGATATAAATCTTATAATATCAACAGATGGTCTTAAACTTTTGCAAATGACTGTATATATGAAATAAAAACACATACATATTTATAAAATGAAAAACAATATATACATATACCGTATATAAAAGTGTTTAATCAATACATCCTTCCAGATCTTACGTAAGGAGCAGAGACGTGAACCTTAACTGAAAAACATTCACAGATTGCAGACAACTGAATAGAAGCATCGAGAGATACATACTTAGTGTAACCAGGAAAGATAAGAAGATGAACTCGTGGATAAGAGAAAGGACAAGAGTGGAAAGACATCATGATCAGAGTAAAATCCCTGAAATGGCGACATGCTGGTCATATTATTAGAATGATGGACCACAAATCGACAACAGAAATACAATGTATTAGACTGGATACCGAGAGACATAAAAAGACGCAGAAGATCGCGTGTGAAATGGGTAGATGAAATTCGAAAGCATGCCGGAGTGAAGTGGAGACTGGCTCAAGATAGATAGTTGTGGAAGAAACTAGGAGAGAACTGCATCCAGCTTGATAATGGTTGACCATAAGGATGATACATTCAGTATGTAGTGCGTGTGTGTGTGTGTGTGAATACATGCAACATTATCAATTTTCCTGCTCAAAATTGTTGGTGTTTTTTTTTTTTTTTTTTGTAGGGTTACAAATTTTTGTTTTATTTTTCTCGATTTCCGTTCTAAAAATCCGATTAAAAATTAGTTTTGTATGCCACTCTGTGTGTCATTCGCTATGGTGAAAAATGAAATTACTCAAATTATTCACAATTTTCTCGCTACGGGGCATTAAGTGATTCTGCGAATTTTTTTACTACGTAATTTGGCTGGATAACTCCTAAGGAATGAAAATTTAATAGTAATTTCAGCAACTTTTATGAAGAAATGGAATTTATCTTGAAAATTAATCGTGAATTTCATAACATTTCTCCAGGTAAAAATTCCCGCTATTTACGTATAACCCCTGCAATTCATTTTTCTTCTAGTGTGTTCGGAAGTTAATTTCCGATGGATGTTATTAAAGGGTTTTTAGCACATTTCTCGCTCAAACTGCAATTGTTTTTCACACATTTGTATAAATTTCTATGGTGATTCATACACAGTGTTCTTTCCTACATTTTCAGATAGAAAGCCGTTAAAGTTTTCATCGCAGTATTTTGTGAGTCAAGTTACCGCCACTCCAGAAGCGGAAGGATCAATCACGTGACCAAGTGGCATATGCTATGGAATAGAACTTTTGAAATAAGTGCTGAAAAGTGTTTTAAGGCGAAAAAACGCACTGACAGAGATCGTACTGACTTGTTGTATGCTAAAGACGAGGCAATTTATGTTGTCAGTCACTGGGAAGTATCGATCAAAACGAAGTGAGTTCTTATCTGTTTCGTTGCCATGCCCTTATTTGAGGACTACCTTTGGAAATTGATCTCAAGGTTATATCGATCACGGGACGCTCAGAAGCATCCAGCAGAAAGACGACAACTGCCATGTAGTTCTCCTCATGTTTATGAAATATGTCTCCCCAGAGACTTCTTCATACTGGCAGAGATGAAAGGGGAAAAAAGATGAAGTTTGAAAAAAATTGATAAATAATTCGATACTGTTTGAAAGAAACAAAGTAGAACACCAACGGAACTTAACAGGACGTCAGATCAACGGTAAACGAAGACGGAGTTTTTTATAAGAGAAAAACGTGATTTAAAAAGTTACAATATATGGATTATTTTCAACATGAACATGCTTATTTGTTCAAGTAAAAAAAAAATTACTTACGATTAGTCTTTATTCAACCGTTAATACTTTGGCACTTCAACAAGACGTAACTGCAACTCTTTTTTTATATTATTATCTTAATCAAACGAAAGTGAGTTGATAAAAATAATAACACTTGGTTAAGAAAACAACACCAACCCTAGAATATAACACACAGCTTTCAAATAGCGTAAAATTTCAATTAGGCAACGTCTCTTGTATAATTAACATTATAACTTCCACCATCTTCCTCCACACTTACGCGGCTGCTCAAACATTATATAACGTTTAGTTCTCATCAAACCCATACACACGTCATACGTTCCGGCTTCGAGGTGTTGCCAACCAAACTCTTGCGAGACAGAAGATATCACGTTAAGTTTAAAAAACACCAAGGAGAATGAACTCAAATTTACATAGAGAAAGAAACTGAAACTGAAAGTTAAATTAGAGTGTACGTTACACACTGTATAGGTCTGTGAACACCGTATCTCTGTGCCAATTAGTCTGATATTCAAAAATTATTTTAGCCTTGGGAAGCGTAAATGGAGAAGCTAATCATTCATGCCTTTTGGTCTTTTTCAGTTTCAAACCAAAATGTACAAATTATTATACTCTGAGTGGCTAAATTATTATGACCACCTGGTTAGTATGTTGGTGGGCCACCTTTTGCTATTAATACTGCTTGAATTCGTCTTGGTATGGGCTCTATTAAGTGTCGGTAAGTGACTTGGGGTATATTAGCCCAAACGCGATTAATTGCACCCAATGTGAGCACTATAACATGTAGCATTGCCCTGCTGGAAGTACTCATCTTTATTGGGAAAAACCATCACCATAGCCGGTTGTAATTGGTCGGCAACGATATTTAAATACCTTTGAGCTGTCCTATGTTGCTCCACACGAATCAAAGAGCCCAAATACTCCTACAAAAACATGGTCCAGACCATAACGATGCTTCTACCAGCTTGAAGAGGAGTTACGATGCAAGATGGGTCCATGCATTAGTGCTGCTGTCTCCAGATCAAATCAGATCACATGTAGAGAATTTTAGGAAGGGAGTGTCTGACTCCCAGGTCTTAAACAATCCTTAGAAATAGGAAGCAAGTAGATTTGGGCTAGAGTGCCCTATAGGAAAGTGACACGGAAGCTAGGTAGAAAGGGAGAGGAAGACGCCCTTATATATTAACAGGGGGACCAGTAACCCAGGGCTTCTGTCTCCATTTCCTCACCCTTCGTTATGCATGGTGTAGTTGAAAACGTGATTCGTCGGACCACATCACCCATTTCCATTCATTTACTGTCCAATTCTTGCGTTCTTTAGCGAACTGGAGGACAGTTTTTCTTGTCCTCTGCAGATAGCAATGGCTTACGGACGGAAACTCTGCTTCTGTATCCCATACGATGTAATGTGCGGCGTACTGTACTTTGACAGGCCATCATACTCGGTCCCTGATTCAGACCTCTTTCGGACGAATAATCAGAGGCCATCGCTGAGACCACTGCGCCACCCGGGCGGCCTAGAGGTTTTCAAAGAATCGGGCGAACAGCGAAGATGCATGCTCTGCAACGTGTTCTGAACCACGCACGGAACCCATCTCCCAATCTTGCAGTGCTGTTTCTCGATACTCTTAGAGTCTTCACAGGCTTACGAAGACACTTCTTTCATCTTCAGATGGTGGGAAGAACTACACCTTTTGATCCATGCGATGTCCTTCCTAAATCTTGACCACACTATTTGTGGCACTGGCTCTCTCGCTTCCCTGGAACCAGTGGTCCTAAATTAGAGACGGGTGACTGCTTATGCAGCCCATCAAGTTGCTCACGGTGATCGTTAAACCCCCAAACAAAAAGAAAGAAAGAAAAAAATCACTATTATAAGGCTCTGTTATGTGAGTGGATATCAAGCGTTCATGGGGGATGCCTTCTTCTCCGAATATGTTTTCACTCAGTACTAAACTCATACGCAGCCACAATTGGGCTTATCAGTGCCAGAACTCAGAGAGTTACCCAAACTATAATATCTGTCTCGATCATCTCAAAATCTGATACGAGTCATACTGTGTCTGACGGACTTTTACATTGCGTTGAAACTCAGCGAATTACATTCAACGAACTTCAATTGAAGCCTATAACCTGCAATAACTTTAAAAAAAAACCCATAAATGCAAAAAAGATATAAAAACTTATATACCAATTTATATCAACTGTCACTGATTTAAATTACTTCAATACACTACCGGAAAGTGAAAAAAGAACACCAAGAAGGAATTGGCGGACGAATCATGAAATTTACATGTGTTAATGGGGTCGAATTTACGTAGGTGTGATGTTAATTTCGGGACCAACCGGTGAGCGCTTACGCCACAGCACGGCATAATATGCAAATTATCGTCGGTGGTATTTAAGGAGTACGGCGAAGTGAATGTAATCAGTCGTCGGCGTACGGACACGTGCGAAGACCCTGAAGAAGCTGCAATGCCTGGACATGGAAGACGTGTACGATTTCAGCAGTTATCGGACTTTGAGCGCGGTCGTCTAGTGGGACTCCGTGAGACCGGGTGGTCGTATCGTCGTATTGCGGGGCGAATTGGACGGGAAGTATCGGTGGTGGTACGATGGTGGCGTAGATGGTCCGAGGAACATTCCCACACGAGAAGACGTGGAACTGGGAGTCACAGACGGACTGATGAGCGGACAGATCGACGTATAAGAAGAGCGGCGTTGTCAAGCAGAACATCCACTGCGACGCAAATCCGAGCTGCCGTTGCACCTGAGGGGACTGTGCGAACAATCCACAACCGTCTACTGGATGCAGGACTACGTGCACGTGTGCCTTTGGCATGGGTACCTCTGACTCCAGCCCACCGTCAGGAACGGCTGCAGTGGTGTCGCCAACGTCTGCACTGGAAAACGCAATGGCGATCTGTCGTGTTCAGCGATGAAAGCAGATTCTGCTTGGGAGCCTCCGATGGCCGTATGAGTGTTCGCAGACGCACAGAGGAACGTCTCCACCCTTCTTGCATCCGTCCAGCGACACACAGGGCCTACACGTGGTCTCCTGGTGTGGGTAGCGATCAGCTATCACTCCCGTACACAACTAGTGTTTTTACCGGGTACGTTAAACAGCACCTCCTACATCAACAACATCATTCAGCCTGCTTGTTGTGCCATTTGTAAGGTCGGTCCATCGTGGTGTTTTCCAGAAAGATAAAGCACGCCCACACACGGCACGTGCAACGCAACATGCACTTCACGGTGTGAGACAACTTCCATGGCCTGCACGTTCACCGGATTTGTCCCCCATTGAGCACGTGTGGGATTTTATGGGACAACGACTTATCCGGACTCCACGGACAGCCACGACCATCCCCGATTTACGCGTCCAGGTTGAGGATGCTTGGAACTCAATACCCCAAACACTTACATCCAACATCTGTACGACAGACTCCATGCCAGAATTGCACAGTGTGACCGAGTTCATGGCGGTTCAACCTCGTACTAACCATGTTACATGGAAATGTTATTTTTCAGTTGTCCAGCAAATACAGCTGTATTTTGCCAAAATGTTTTGATCACGTTATCCTCTGTATTCCGTTATTATGCTGTATAAATTTCGTTGGTATCAGACGTCTCCTTCTTGGTGTTCTTTTTTCACTTTCCGCCAGTGTTTAAGGAGAGCCTATTAGACCCTAACAATTATTATTACAATCTTGGAGAAGCTCAATATGACAATTGGCAAACTAACTAGCAGTACTTGACTCCGCCTGCAACAATTCCCACCTATTAAACCGGCCTGTGCTCACTACCTGGCAGCTGAGTACAATATGTACTACATTCATATCGCAGTTATTTGCATCTGCAAACTCCCAGAAGCTTACAATTTCTTTTCTTCACGCTTCGGCGTGTACCCTTTTCAAATCTAATTTTTCATCCCCTGTCTTCTCCCCTGTCCTTCCGAGACATGCTGTCTCTTTCCTCCTTTTAACGTGTAGCCTGTGAAGCATGCGACGTACAATCAGACTTCAGCACACCCTTGCACCCTTGAGAGCTACAAAGTTCCCTTTGTAATGGCCGAACGAAAAGCTTCGGTACATCGGATCTGAACCTATGTTTAGGTATTGTGATTGTTATGGTTACGCTGCCATAACGTGCAGGTGTGAAATTAAGGTTTCACTTACTGCATGTAGTTTCATAGGTGGCGCCGTTTTATTTGTGCCCGTACTTGTGATTGTTTATGCTCCGACGTATAACCGGAAGGCCAGCCGCCTTACGTCATCGTTTATATTGTCAATGTTGCATGTCATTAAACTCGTAATGTTTGCCACCGTATTGGGTTTCTTAATCGTGCATACTGTAGGTAAGCTTGTTCATTCTTCGGTGTGATTCTTCTAACAGTTTTGAGGTGTATGTACGTACATTTTTGTGTCCTGTCCGTCGTATACACAGCCGTATCAGAATAATATGATCACCTATCTAATAATAAGAATAACCACCCTTGGCTCGGATAACAGCAGCAAAACAGCGTAGCATGACGCAATGTCGCCCTGCAAAGTTGCCCGAGGCGCACGTGCCCATTCGGACGGCAGCAAATCACGGAGGTCCCAGAGTTGACGTGGTTGTGGGTCAGCACGTCGAACCTGTCGATCCAAATAGTCCCACATGTGCTCTATGGGATTGAGGTAGGGCGATTTCGCCGGCCAAGGGAGAGAAAAGACAACGCTGGCGTGTTCCTGCACCCAGTCACGCACTCCCTTAGCCATGTGGTAGACACTATCACCACCAGGGTAAGCGTACAACATAAAGGGATGCATGTGGTCAGCGAGGATGGACAGTTAGCCATTGGTGTTTAGGGACCCATCCACTGGTACCAGCAGTCCTAGGTCATATCAGGAACACAAGACCCATACATGCACACTGCCTGCCCGTCACATCTGTGGAAAAGAAACCTCGATTCGTCAGAGAAGGCAACCTTTTTCCACTCATCCACTGTCTAATGACGATCACCTCATGCAAACTGCAGGCATCGTTGGCGATGGACCTGAGTTAGCATGAGCGCCTTGAGAAAGCGTTGACTCCGGAGACCCATGAGTAACAGGGTTCGCTCTACTGTTATCGGGGACACTACCTGGGTGCTCCAGCGTAAATTTGCATGGTCAATTGTTGCACAGTTGGGGGCCGATTGCCCTTTACCACTCGATGGTGGTGACGTTCTACTCTGGGGTCTATGGCCTTTGTGGCTCCACAGTTATTACGTCGGGAAGCACTGGGTGTGCCAGCTGTCCATTCTTGGCACACCCTTACTACAGCACCTCGCGAACAGCCCACGAAGATTACTGTTTCTGAGATGCTTCCACCCTTGGCGCGGTAGCTGATGATCATTCCTTGTAGCTGATAATCATTCCCGTACTACAGCCCCTCGCGAACAGCCCACGAAGTCTGCTGTTTCTGAGATGCTTCCACCCTTGGCGCGGTAGCTGATGATCATTCCTTGTAGCTGATAATCATTCCCTTACTACAGCACCTCGCGTATAGCCCACGAAGTCTGCTGTTTCTGAGATGCTTCCACCCTTAGCGCGGTAGCTGATGATCATTCCTTGTAGCTGATAATCATTCCCTTACTACAGCACCTCGCGTATAGCCCACGAAGTCTGCTGTTTCTGAGATGCTTCCACACTTAGCGCGGTAGCTGATGATCATTCCTTGTAGCTGATAATCATTCCCGTACTACAGCCCCTTGCAAACAGCCCACGAAGTCTGCTGTTTCTGAGATGCTTCCACCCTTGGCGCGGTAGCTGATGATCATTCATTGTAGCTGATAATCATTCCCGTACTACAGCCCCTTGCAAACAGCCCACGAAGTCTGCTGTTTCTGAGATGCTTCCACCCTTGGCGCGGTAGCTGATGATCATTCATTGTAGCTGATAATCATTCCCTTACTACAGCACCTCGCGAACAGCCCACGAAGTCTGCTGTTTCTGAGATGCTTCCAACCTTGACGCGGTAGCTGATGATCATTCCTCGTATCTGATAATCATTCCCTTACTACAGCCCCTCGCGAACAGCCCACGAAATCTGCTGTTTCTGATATGCTTCCACCCTTGGCGCGGTAGCCAATGATCATTCCTTTTTGAACGTCCGTCGAATGACTACCTCTGCCTATTGTGCTCAAGTGACACACTATGGCTCATCTGCATGTCCTGGTCTGCCCTTTATGTCCCCGTGTAGTCGACATTGTCACGTGTACTCTGTGACGTGCCTGGACTGGAACATTGTGATTTCGGAGGTGGTCATGTTATCTTGATACGACTGTGCATATTTCAAACAATAACTTTCTTTTAGAAATATGTTATTTGCAACTTCAGTTCTTAAGTCTCTGATTCACTTTTAGTGACCCCCAATTCACACAAAACCAAGCGACCAATCTCACTTCGCAACAGTAGCGGATCCTACCTGGAAACCGAAGTTATATCAGAAAGCGTGAGTGTACCGGTTCCTCTTATTCGCAATGAGATACTGAAGTTATCTCAGAAAGCGTGGTTGTAGTGGTTCCTGGTACTCGCAATGAGAAACATAAGTTATCTCAGAAAGCGTGACTGTAGTGGTTCCCCTTTTTCGCAATGCGGCACTGAAGTTATCTCAGAAAGAGTGATTGTATTGGTTCCTTTTACTCGCAAGGAAAAACTGAAGTTGTCTCTGGAAGCGTGATTGCAGCGGTTCCTGATATTCGAGGTGAGAAACTAAGGGTTTCTTGGGTAGCGACGGAGAATGTTTCATTGCTGTAAATCTAAGAGGATTGTACAGTATTATTTGAATGATATTAAGAACACTTTGTTGTCTGCTACTTTTCTTCAGCCAATTCAAATGTTTTTTCATGGCCACGGAAACATTTCGGATCGCTTTTTCCTTCTAGGGAAGAGCAATATATTCAGCATAAAATTAGGCGGATCAATTAATTTTCTTGAAAGCTTCGCAATTATAAAAGTACTGTGAATTTATTTTCCTCTCTTTTTTTACGTTATTTTGCTGATTAAACTTTGCAGAGTGTCATTCTGCTCCGAAAATCTCCAGGAAGAAACCAATCTATGTAATTGCTGCCGGCATTTGCCATATTTGCTTAAATGAAATCGGAACTGACATTACGCTCTATTCTTAACCTCTGTAAATTATTTACACTGCGTGCATTGGTTTCCTGTGATAATCTAGCACAGTTGTTAGAGGAAAAGGCAAGTGTCTTATTATTTTTTAAAAGAAGTACCAATTTAATGCAATTGCTTCAAAATGTAAATCACTACTTGATTAAACAGTGAGAATTATGGTCTCGTGTACGCTGTGGAGCTTTCTGCCCACTACAGTGTGCATGAAACCGGTACTGGTAAGAAATGTTACCGTACCAAAACCTCCTTGTCGCCGAAGTTCGTCACAAATTAAGTACACTCATGTTCATTAAAAACAGAACACTTGAAAGGAGTCGAGTTACGACTTCGAATTTTACAGTATATGCTCATTAGGCAATACACAACAAATGATTAACATCTGGGTACCATAATTACTAGGTACGTCGATGTAGCCAATAACCGGTGGGGCCAACTCTGGCTTGTATCATCTGCTGTGCACGCTAAGGCATCGAGTCAAATAATATGTGAATGGTGTTCTTGAATAGCCATCCAGGCTGTATTAATCCGCATCCAAAGTTCATCAAGAGTTGCAGGCTGACGATCGTACCGCTGCACCTGTTTTTTGAGCATGTCCAGGAGATTTTCTACGGGTCACAAATTCGGTTATCCAGCCGCTCACGGCAGAAGTGGAACGTTATTATTCCTGAAGAAAGCACGAGTTGTCGCTGCAACGTGCTGTGTGGGCTTGTCCTGCTGAAATATGGCGCAGGGAGGTCCTGCAGGTACGAAAGAGCGGCAGGTCGTAGAATGTCATTGACGTAACGGATACTTGTTAGGGTGGTACGAACTCTCGCGAGAAGTGATCTGTGTTTGTACCCGATAGCATCCTAGTTCATAATACATCGTGTTGGTGCAGTATGCCTGGTGCGAAAGCACTCTTCCTAAACCCTCTCCCCCTGTCATTGGTGGACACAGATGCGGTCATCATTTTCGACTGAACAGAAGCGCGTTTCGTCCGAGAATACGATATTGTGCCATTCGTCACTCCACTCCTTTCGTTCGATGCATCATTGCAAACTGGCAGTTCGTTTCTGCTGTATCAGAGGTAGCCGACGAGCCTGCAGTCCATACTGTAATAACTGGCGACGCACTGTTACAGCTGGCATGGCAGAATGCATCACAGCTCGACACTGATGCGCTACCACCGTTGATGATGCAGAACGGTCACTCAAAGACATCCTCATAAAATGACGGTTGTCTCTGAGCTTTGTCAGTGTACGACGTTCAGAACCTTCTCCTCGTGCCCGACGCCCTTCTTCGTACCATTCCATGCACACCACCCCTGCCACGACGGAAACACTGAGCCCCACACGACCGGCAATCAATCTCCCGTAGGGAAGAATTTCAGTCTGTTATGCCGATAATGTGACCTCTGTCGAACTCGCTGATGTGACTGCACGACACGACGACGAGGCATTCTTACCCACTGCTGACCAGGCACTACGTGCTGATCGAGTCACGCAGTACTTATAACAGAAAAACGGCCTCTTTCAGGGCTGTGGCGTTGCGTCATCTGATTTGCCTGCATCTATGGAACCGAAATGCTAATTAATTGTGCCTTATAGCCTGATTTGCATATCCGGTAAAAAACAAAGTCGCAGCTCGACTCTTTTCAGGCATTCTGTTTTTATGAACGTGAGTATACGAGTATTTTAGAATATTGCGAATATTTTCCAACCCCAGAATAGAAACGAATTTAACTGACTGTATGAGCGGCGATTTTTTCTACTTCGGAAAAATGACAACATATATGTTAGAAATCAGATATAATTGTCCGGTCGTTAATACCGCAGACCTGCTGTCTCTGAAGAACTGATCATGTCTGCGCTTCTATAAATTAAAATGAGGATGTTTTTCAACGCAAACTGATTGACAGATACGCTGAAAGATTGATATGTATCAGATCTTTAGGAGATTCTGTCTGTTAAGAAAAGACTTTCTACAGTCCGATATTCATAATCAGGGATATCGTTTTTTTTTCATATAGACGGACAGGTCGATGGTCAGAAGTAGCTGACTATAAAAGATGGAAAGGTGTCGACTTACCTCAGGCCACGAAGTGAAGTGATGAATATTTCATTTCATTCTGAAACTTAACTTCGGGAACATCAAAGTTTTTGGTAGTCTTTTTAATTATTATCAGTTCATTTTAGAGGCTTTTATGTTCCCTTTAGCACCTCATTTGCTTATATTGTAAATCCTGGACACTGGCCATGAGGAAACAAACAAAAATAATACAATCTTATCAATACAACAACGGAAACGATGTGGAAAGAGCGCAGGGAGCCTCTTTGTAACATACACGTATTGTTCAGGTGAATACTACACTTGCTTCACAAAACAAAATCGACATTTAACAGCTATTTACCTCGGCATTTTATGCAAGAACAAAACATAGTATTGAAGATAAAACCGAATCCTCTAGTTTAGTGAGAAGTCCGTTTGAGAAAAGCCTCAAACATAGTACGCTAAGGTTACTTCAAGATATCTATTATAAACTGTGAAGCCATTTGTATTCAAAATAAAAAAAATATTGAATTTTTAGGAAATTGTTTTTTATCGGAAAATCTGAAGAATGTTGTGGTCATCGTTAAAACACACTGTATTGAAATAAATCTTTTAGCCAGACATGTACATTACCAACTGCAAAACAATTTTTACGCTCCAGATGTGGAGAAAGAAGAATCTGAAGGCTGAAACATTGATGACGCGAAGAACTAGCCATGACTGAAAAACGTTTCTTCGGCTTGATTCGCAAAAGTGGTGGCATCATAACCAAAAAATCTAATTTCTTTCATGTAATAAGGTTTTCTAATAGGTGAACTTATAACGAAGTGAATTTCTCCGTCATTTTCGGTCTACGCCGGAATTCGAACCCGAGGCCGCTTATTCCGGAACAAGTCGCTCTACCAACTGAGCTACGCAGACGTTTATTCTGATTCCTATCTGCCTTTATGTCGTGTGCGTCCTGCTGGCAGGTACGTCACATCTCCCCCCCCCCGAAAGAGGGCCGGGGACATGGCCCACGGGTCAGCCGTGACCATGAATCGTTGCAGGCAGCCATCCACTGTAGAACGTGCACTTGAGAATCCCAGTCAATCTGCTGTGTGGAATGCAACATCACACATTTTTATTTTTCGAAGCGCTGGAGAAGGAATTCTCTGATTTTTCCTGTCTCGCGGTGTGGAAATAACATCACACCAATGCGAGATTTTGAACTACCGGGTCATCCGGATAGTTCGGGCGCCATTATAACGAAGTAAATTTCTCCGTCATTTTCGGTCTACGCCGGGATTCGAACCCGAGGCCGCTTATTCCGGAACAAGTCGCTCTACCAACTGAGCTACGCAGACGTTTATTCTGATTCCTATCTGCCTTTATGTCGTGTGCGTCCTGCTGGCAGGTACGTCACATCTCCCCCCCGAAAGAGGGCCGGGGGCATGGCCCACGGGTCAACCGTGACCATGAATCGTTGCAGGCAGCCATCCACTGTAGAACGTGCACTTGAGAATCCCAGTCAATCTGTTGTGTGGAATGCAACATCACACATTTTTATTTTTCGAAGCGCTGGAGAAGGAATTCTCTGATTTTTCCTGTCTCGCGGTGTGGAAATAACATCACACCAATGCGATATTTTGAACGACCGGGTCATCCGGATAGTTCGGGCGCCATTATAACGAAGTAAATTTCTCCGTCATTTTCGGTCTACGCCGGGATTCGAACCCGAGGCCGCTTATTCCGGAACAAGTCGCTCTACCAACTGAGCTACGCAGACGTTTATTCTGATTCCTATCTGCCTTTATGTCGTGTACGTCCTGCTGGCAGGTACGTCACAAACTGCACAAGTTTTATCTTGTTCGTAGGTTTTCCGTCCCCATTGGCATTTAGGGAACAGACAGAAGAAACGCCGTAAAGAAATTTCCAGTCCCTCGTCCCTATTTTTGGGCAGCTATTTTTTTTTCAGAGAAGAGGCAGAAGAAACGCCGTTAAAAAGAAGTCCCACCATCTATGCCTCATCCGAACTTGAAGCAAGCAAGATCAACTTCGGACCAGTGGCCAAGAATCCGCGCCTGTGACTACTTGTACGGTTGAAGGTCTCCAGTCGGACATCAAGAAGCGTCGATGTCGTTCCAAAAACAAAACTCTTTTACGCCACATAGCGAGGGAACTGCGCATCACAGAAATTCGAAAGCGCATGAATCATCGTTCTAATGGCTATCCGACGCAAGAAATTTTTTTAAATATCGTGCATAAATGCTGATGTATCGTGTCTACGAAGGAAAAAGACTCAGTACATGCATGGCTTCCAAAATTATGTGCTAATAAAACGTGACAGGATTTCCTTAATGGCGTCAGCCGAAAATGTTTGTGGGCGATTTCAGTAGCTAGCGTTGCTTTGCTACAGGGCTATTACTCCTCAGCACGAACTTAATCCTGAGTATACAGCTGCTGTCTATAAATAATGATGATAAGTGGTATTTCTACATTTTCTTCAACTTATCCATGTAGAACGATTATCTCTCAGTGGCCAAACTGGTTGGGCACCATCGTTACGAGCAAACCTGGGTTCTGTTCCTGGACAAACAATTATTTCGCTCTCTTCCAGATGTGTCTTCCTACAAATTCTGAATTAATGATAGGGAAAGTCATCTTAGCCTTTCAATGCCGACGGAAGTTGTTGACATTTAGAATGACCAAAAATGAAACCTGATAACTCATAGAAATAATATACATACTTCCACTTGGTTTTAGCAATTAATAAATCAAACCCAGGATTTTTTCACATGACATTTCTTTGTGAGAACGATATATCAACACCATCTGAGTTCAACCTAGACATCTACACGGGCTTATCCCGGCCCGTAAGCCCGAGTCTGAGGCCCACCCGTAGGCCGGGCCTTTTTTACGCTTTCCAACCGTAGGTTGAATAAGCTTATATGCTCCAGCTTTGTCCGTCCGCACAATAACTCACGTGAAAATGGTTCGATTTCGACGAAATTTTAGTATGTGGTAGGGACGAACCCTATTGAAAATGGGCGTAGCAGAGTCAAAGGTCAGGACATAGGAGCGGGATCCGTTCCATTACTCTTATGCGTCATAACTTGCGTAAAAATTGTTCGATTTCAATGAAATTCTAGCATGTGGTAGGAAACCACCTGGGGACGATCCCTATTGAAAATGGGTGAAATTGGGTAAAAGGTCAGGACATAGGAGCTGGATCCATTCCACTGCCTTTATGCGTCATAACTTGCGTAAAAATAGTTCGATTTCGATGAAATTCAAGTATGTGATAGGGAGCCACTGGGGACGAACCCTATTGAAAATGGGCGAAATGGGGTCAAAGGTCAGGACACTGGAGTGGGATCCATTCCATTGCCCTTGTGCATCATAACTTACCTAAAATGCTTGGATTGCGACAAAACTTTATCATGTTGTTCCGGAGGTATAGTGAACCGGTTCTGTTGAATATCAACGAAATGGGGTCAAAGGTCATTGCACAAATGCCAAATTCATTCCACAGCCATTATTCTCATAACTTGCGTAAAACTGCTTGTATTGCAACAAAACTTTATCATGGTGTTCCGGAGGTATAGTGAACCGGTTCTGTTGAATATCATCTAAATGGGGACAAAGGTCAGGACACAGGAGCGAGATTTATTCCACAGCTATTATCCACATAACTTGAGTAATAATTTCTGATATGTTGGAAAGCGTATCATAATCAATGCATTGCATGATTTTACTAACTTGTTCTCCCTTAGTTAAATTAACATTCCGGCTTGAGCCGAGCATGTACTGGAAGGTTTAGCATTTCGGATCTGGATTTAAAAAAAAAACATTATGCGTACATACCACTACGTTGTTCTCAGATATTCAAAGGTTAGCTCCACAAAGAAATACAAGCCATCAGATAAATGCTTACCTGATTATTTACTTATTATTCCCGTATCAAACTTCTCCATTTACAGCGATCTTGACACACAACTCGGGCTTCACTGACATCCATCACACGATGTACACAAGACCTTCTATACTTCATACTCATAACCTTTTTCTCTTGAAGACACTCCTGAATCTGGTCGTTCCATGATTTCCTTGGTCTTGTTATACCTTGCTTTCCTGCCACTTGGGATGAAAAAATCTTCTTAGTAAGCATCTCATCCCTAATTCTTTAAAATGGCCAAATCACTTAAGAATATTAGTCCCCAACCTTGCTAACAGCATTTTGCCTCACATTACAGAACTGCAACACATCTCAATTCTTCACATAATCAGAACGTGTCTTGCCACGTATCCCCCGTAAGTACCACATCTCTCCTGCTGACAAACGGCTCCCATGTCTTTCCTGCAGTACCCAGGTTTCACTGCCATACATCAGAATAGGAAAACTTACACTTTCATACAGAGCCATTTGAGTCTCTCTTGAGAACCCATCATTTCTGTGAGCTATGACTTTCAATGAAGAGTTCACTCGCCTACTAATTTCACCATCTAATTTGTCCTCTTTGTCAGACATGCTTCCTAAATACACAAACTTGTTCACACTGTGCCATTTAGACTTACCTTGCATTCAGTACTAACAGTTTCTCGCTCAAAAACCATAACTTTGTTTTTTCCCTTATTCATACTCAGTTTGAATTTCGTGCATCCGGGCCAACACAGTCTGCAACTCCCCTTTGCTCTCTGCCAACAGGACTGTGTCATCAGCAAACAACAATCTGCATACACGGATATTACCAAGACATAAACAAAAAACATTTCGATTCAAAAAACGAAGATTTACTTGTGAAATATTCAGATGGCGATGATCACTGACTGAAACGGAAGACATGGAAGTACAGTCGACCTTCAATGCACCGACCCTCGATTTACCGCCACGCTTTGGGTCTGAACGGACTTGCTCTATATAAAACATCCCTTGATATACCGCCACACCCTTTGCATCCGCCAACCGCCAATATATATTACTGTGCCAACCTGCCATTCCCAATACAAATGTACTTGATGTATTTGCAAGCTGTGTGAGAATACCTCTCACGTTTTTTCGGACCACAATTCAATTGCGGAGAACCTTAATGTTAAAAACTGTGATTCAGTCACAGATGCGGATAAGTATCTTTTAACATTAAGAAGGTTTTTTGAAGCAAACTCGTGCAATGGCGATATTTGAAACGCATTTGTTAAATTAGATAGTGATGTAAAAACAATTGGATGAAATGTAAAACACAAATGAAAATCGACGAAATTTAAAAAAAAACTAAGGTATGTAAAAGGATTTTGTGTAACTCTATTAATTTTCATTTGATAAAGTTTTGGTAACGTAACATTATTTTTTATTCATTTCCTTTTAATTAAAATGTAAACTTTGTCTTCCTATTACGCAAAGTAAATTTCCACATTTAGCGCATACCAGAAGCTTCCGAAAAGGAAACGCATACATCGAACAACAGTACGCATTAAGTACACAATATAAAACTGCATTGTTTTCCTAATTAACATGCTTTTAAGTTAATGCTAATTATGATTCTCCAGGAACTGTAATTAACAAAATTTGGTTTACTGAAAAATAATTGGTGAATTTCGTACGAGGCCAGTCTTGATGTAACATTACAATGTAATGTGACAAACGGTGACTGTACATCAGGGGTTAACTGTACATCCAAGCAACGCATGCGCTGATTAATTACAGCTAAAATAAACAAGCCGAGCTATATATAAGATTCGAGTCAGAAATAGGCAGGATTTTTTTCTATAAAGGTGGAAATCAAATTTCGTTTTCATTTCGTTGGCTTTAATTTCCTATAAAACTATGACCGCAGCCCAGACCCAGACCTGCGTATCTGCCAGACGCAGAAACGAGTTTTTACACAAGATGCAGTTTTTTCATGGCTTTGTTGAATATTTTTGAAATTCATATTTGGATAGGTAACTCAGTTATGACTCCTTATACTTAGTACTAAGGAAGCAATTAGCTTGACTGCTATAAAGATTTCACGCACGAGGGTGGATCGAAAAGTAACGCACACTATTTTTTTGGCAACAGTTTAATAAATAGGCAAAGCAAAACATATACACAATGAAAATACATTTCTTAGCTATTTAGCTATTTTTCAACATTAGAACCAAGACGCTCGAGACATTTATCCCAACGTGGTAACAGTTTTAGTATATGTGACGTGCCTGCCCAGCAGGATGCGCATGAGATAATGGCAGAACATGCCTGTGTAGTATAGTGGATAGCTTCCGGAGCCAAGGGTAGCAGGTTCGAATCCTGCCACAGGCATAAAAATGAAGGAGAAATTTACTTCGTCATATCTGAGAAACCCTTGCAATGAGCAGTTGAATGAGTTCTTAATACACAGTCGATGATAAATATGATCGGTTTCCTTGGCCCTTATTAGTATATCATTCAAGATGCTCTTCCATGAATGAATCAAACTTTGCTTGCAATTCAATAATTCCTAGGAAATTTCAATTTTGAGGTGATCCAATGGACTCATTGTTTCCTCTGAAAGGCAAACTTTGCTGACATAAGAATTTCGTCACTTCAATAACTCACTTCAGAACAACTTCTCTCCAATACTGATACTCCGTATTGCACTGACTTTGCAAATGAGCGTACACTCTTGATTTTCGAGAACATCTCCTCGACCAAGTAACAGCACAATTTCGATGCTGCATGCTGTTTTCACGCATTTCCACACCACGAGTGGCAGTTTTCGAGTCACTGAAACCATTCACAAATGGTGACTCTTCGATTGCGAAAAGCTTGCATAGAAAGCAATACACGTTTCCAGTAGATTTGGAACAAATTAGTCAGTCTCGTTCAGTCTTTTCTCCATTCGGCATCATGAAAGAGAACAAATCTGTGGAAATGCAGCGATGTTGGGTTTTGGTATACTCTCATTGATTCAGGAAACTTACCAGCTATGCTTCTATCTGGAAACCTTAATGCCGCAAGATGATCAATTAATTCTTCCTCATCATTAGATTTCCAGTTAGCTGGATCTTTATCAAATTTGAAGACTGCTGGTGCTGCTACGTCTTTGAATGTTGATGGTTGGTCATCAGTTTCAGTAACATGCGCTGAGAAATGAGACTGTGCCTGTGCACCAGACTTCACTGAGTCTGCTCCAGTAGCTGTGGAGTCATCATTTCTTTCTGGCTTCTAAAACTAGATCACCTTGGGAACCTTGCCAAGCAGCCTCACTTTAAGCTCTACATTTTCGACCCTGGTGACTACTTTCCTTTCGTTGCATTTCGGTCTTCGGACACTGTTACGTCTACTTCGGGGTTCTTTCGTTTTCTGCAAATGAACACACGCTGGTCACTGGACAGTGGAAGACACAAACAAAATCTTATCAGCTATAATAAAGAGTCAGATCTGTCTGGAACGCGTGAAGTCACAGCAAGCACCGTCCGCATTGTTGCGCAATCACATGCGGTCAGTTTTAGATGTCAAGGTGATCGCGTCTGTGGGAGGCGAATCTCTGGCAGATGGTGATTTCCATTGCACTTGAATAAAAAAGTTAAAAACGTATCTTTCCGAATATTTTATGAAACTGGCTGAAATTGTAATGAACACCATAAATCGCTAATAGGAACATGACCTCCAAATTTCACCTGAATCGGTAAAAAAATTTTAAAATTAGCTCTCAAAATTTTATGAACCGTTTGTGCGTATATCATCATCATCATTGTCAACCATTATCAATCCACTGCTGGACGAAGGTCTCCCCAAGTTTCCTCCACAACGGTCTGTCTTGTGCCAGTCTCCTCCATGTCACCCCTGCATACTTTCGAATTTCATCCACCCATCTCCCATGTGGTCTTCTTCTGGGTCTTTTCCTGTCCCTTGGAATCCAATCTAAAATTTCGGCTGTCCATCGATGATCTGTCCTTCTGGCAGTATGTCCAGCCCATTGCCATTTCAGGGATTTAACTCTGATCATGATGTCTTCCACTCTTGTCATTTTTCGGATCCACGAGTTCCTCTTCTTATCTCTCCTGGTTACACCAAGTATGCACCTCTCCATGCTTCTTTGAGTTGCCTGCAGCCTTTGTATGTCTCTTTTAGTTAAGGTCCACGTCTCTGCACCATACGTAAGCACTGGAAGGATGCATTGATCAAACACTTTTCTTTTAAGACATAATGGCATATTGCTCTTGAAAATTATGCTGTTTCTTCCAAAAGTTCTCCAGGCAAGTTTTGTACGCCGATTAATTTCTTCATCAATGTGACCTTCACTTGATATCTGCTGTCCAAGATAAACGTACGTGTCTGTTATCTCCAGCTTTTCTCCATCAATCGATAAATCTTCATTTCTTGTAAAAGCATTGAACATCACTTTTGTCTTCTGAAAGTTCATTTTTAATCCCACTTCTTTACTCTTGTCAGCAAGTTCCTGGATCATACTCTGCAGCTCTGATGGGGTAGTTGCAAAAATGACTACGTCATCAGCAAAACGAAGGTGGGTTAGATAATCTCCATTAATCTTTATCCCCTTGTTTTCCCAGCTCAGCGACTGAAAAACACCCTCCAATGTGGCATTAAAGAGCTTCGGAGATATGGTGTCACCTTGTCTCACTCCCTTTCCAATTTTTACGTGTGTTGTATTTTCAAACAGCCGAATCTTTGCACTTGCATTTTCATAGATGTTATTAATAATATTAATGTATGCATCTTCAATACCGCAGGTTTTCAGAGCCATTGTAACTGCTGATGGTTTCACCGAATCAAAGGCTTTTTCATAATCGATAAAAGCCATGCACAATGGAAGTTCATATTCCCTCGCTCTTTCAATTAGTTCTCTCAGTACGTGGATATGATCTATTGTGCTGTAGCCAGTCCTGAATCCAGCTTGTTCCCTCGGTTGAGCCATGTCCAGTGTTACCTTCAAGCGGTGTGAAAGAACTTTAGTGAAGATTTTATAAACTACTGATAGGAGGCTGATAGGTCTGTAGTTTCCGAGATCCTGAATGTCACCTTTCTTATGTAGCAGGATCATTGTAGCGGTATTCCAATCCTCAGGAATCTTTCCTTCATTAAGGCATCGAGTGAAAATTTGGGCGAGTACGTTTTCGATTTCTCCACTTGCTTCTTGTATGATGTCTACAGTAATTCCATCTTCTCCTGGAGCTTTTCCCCGCTTCATGTTCTTGATTGCATGTGCAACTTCTGCTGGAAGGACTGGAGGAACTCTGGTACTGGTATCTTTCATGATGTCTGGAGTGCATATATCATCCCTTTCATATAATTTGGAGTAGAAATCTTTCACTCTTGTCAAAATTTCGCCTCTATTTCTTGTTACAGAACCATCTTCTTTTCTCAGTGCCATAATCTGTTTTCTTCCCTTACTGAGATGTCCCTTTGCTATCTTTAGGCTTTGGTTGTTTTCAATTGCTTTCCTCACTAGCTCACAGTTGAATTTCCTTACGTCTTCAGTGATACTTTTTCGTACTGTCTTGCATAGCTCTATATATTCCACTTTGGAAGTCACATCTTCTTTAGTTGTCCTCATCTCTCTTCTTTTTTGCATCAACATTTTCGTTTTTCCTGATAATTTGTTTACATTCAACTTGTTCTTAGACCCAGCTAATTTTGTTGCTGTTTCCATAAGAGCTTTGGTTACTTTTCTGTTAACTTCAGAGATGTCCACTTCTTCCGATGTTAGGCCTTCTAAAGCTGAGAACCTGTTCTTCAGTTCCAACTTGAAGGTATTATGGTGTTTTTTAAGGTTGGTTATGTCAATAATGTGCGTATATATTTATATATATTTATGTTTACCGATGAATTCAAATTTCCATGCCTATTTTAAAAAGTTTTTAACCGATTCCCGTGACATTTTGAGGGACTCTTCCTATTACCAATTCGTGGTGTTGATCAAATTTTCAGTCAGTTTCATTAAGATTTCGCAAAGTTCGCTTTTGCGTTTTTTTATGCACGGTTCTCATTCAATAAAACCAAAGTGAGCAAAATTGCATCTAAAAACACGTGTCGCACAAACAGAACATTGTCGACAATTTAATAACAAAGAGGGCGGGCACAGATAAACGATAAACCCACAGACAATGGTGACAATTGATGAAGGAAAACGGGATCATGCACAACAATGTTTAAATATACATTATATCATCATTACTGTGCATTACCAAAGTACATTGTTTTACGCATATCAGCCAAAATAATATTTTATGCACAATAAAAAATTTTGCGCCCTAAAAACCGCGCGCCCTGAGGCAGTAGCTTCTACAGCCTCATGGATAATCTGGCCTTGTGTGATACTTGAAATTAATTTGAAATTCAGCAGATCGCCGAAAATGTAAATACAAAAGAAAAAATAGAAAATGTCATTTACTTTGAAAAACAGGGCAAGTTATGACTTGAAAATATGTTTTTTAATACCACTTGCACGTATGATGTTTTTTTTTTTATCTTACGCCTCGTGAAATAACATTCAATTTATTTTGGCGTTGCATAAGATCGGAAAGAAAAAGCAAAGAGACAAAAGGAGGATTTGTTTTCCTGCTTTCGCTTCAATTCAAGGAAAGCAGATGTAGCTTTGCCTTCGCACTTCCTTAAAAAGATACTACGTTCTTTAAAACAATTGTCATATCTACTTGAGATATTTTTCGAAAGCCGAGGGAAAAGTTCCTGTTTTAATGAGCAAAATCCCGGTGTGATACATGAGAACCCCATCTTTAATGAGACAGACTGAGAGACGATGAGAAAACTAACAACAGCTCAAAGTTAAGAACTAATTCCGTTGTGTGTGTGTGTGCGCGCGTGTGTGTTACTGTAGGAGTATGAATATTTAAGTAAGTTGTTGAAGCGTACTTTAGTTTAATTTTTGCTCATATAAATTGCAAGCTGTAAAATTCAAGCTACACTATGCACTTGTAATTCTCATTAACTAAACACTCCGAGGCATAGAATATTATTAAACAATCCAGAGTTAATTTATCAGCAAACAGAACTTACAACTAACATGCACGTCAAACAATTGAATAGTTATCTTGCAAACACACAATATGAAGACATCATCTCATTCCCATTCAAAAAATATTAACCTCAGCTCCTCTAGTAACAAATCGCTACAAAGAATCTGCCCTCAATAAACTGAACACTAGAAACTGCACATTAAGGAAACTGCCCTGCGCTAAAAAGATTTCACCATGCTAACATTTTGACATTACTCTTCGACTGACTGCTAGTGATGCCACATATACGCACTCATCAGGGAAAATAATGCATCGTTAAGTCAGAAAACGTTTTAATGAGAAGAAACTAAACTCAAATGGAAGGTTAAATTATAAATATTCGTCACAATTGGGAATACCTAATTTAAGGATCAAAATATCAGATTTCGAAAGGTTGCAAACAGCATCAACTTTTCAAAACAACATTTGTATTTCACTTTTATAACATGATACCCCATAACAATGTGGCACAGTGGTCTAAGCGCTGGCTTCTGACTCTTCGTCCGAGATGGGTCCGGGTTCGAATCTCGGTGAGGGATGGACGCTGTGTTGTGTACCGTAACACAAACACAGCGTCCATCCCTCACCTCTCTCTCCCTTCCCTGGAACCAGTGGCCCTAAACTAGGCACGGATAACTGCCTATAGCTCATCCAGTTTGCTCGCAGTGGACGTTAAACCTCTAAACAGACAAAAAAATTACGATGATACCAAAAAGATTCGCAAGGAGGTTGGAGTTTGGTCTCACTGATGGTGCTTTTTTTATCAATTTTTTTTATCGTGGAACCTCTTTGATTATAAGCATAAACTCTGGTATAAAGTTTCATCTTGTGGAAATATTCAACCGGGATTCTCCAGCAAGAATCCAAAAGGAAGTTCTAAATTGCACTGATACATATTTAACCTTGTGGTAGTGGTAAATCAAATTTTTCTTTAAATTTGTAAGCTTCTTACAACCATGCAGTATAATTTTGGCATACTTTCCTATATGATATAATAGATATGTTGAGAAACAGCATCGAAACGTTATTGTCTTTTGTAATTTATATTTTTTTTTATCTCCGTAACAAAAAAAAAATGAAACTCATAAACTGGTCTCATTTTAATCTCAACAGACTTCAATTTTACCTCCCCCCAGATTTTCTTTCGCTTTTTCCTCTTTTTGAGTTTTAACAAGTAGAGTGCCCAGCTCGCGTAGACGTGATGCGGAAAATTGCATTATAACGTCTGTGTGTGCACATCATATTCTGGGATAATCTCTTTTAATTAAAACCAGAAGGAATCAAGCGAGTTTATGAAAGCTTTAATCGCAACTTGCAATGCTTTTAATTAACGTTCACTTTTCTGAAAAACTACTTCATCTTTCAATAAGTGGGTTTGATAAATCAATTAATTAAGCAGTCATAATGCGTCTGAACCTAATGCTGTCTCTTTTTCTTTCGTCTACTGAAGCCAAATACATACAGATCAATTTGTGTGTCGTTGTTGTTTTGCTTCAGAAGATTTTAAAAGCATAAACATTGTTACCTACTTTTCATCAGTTTTCTCTTTTAAAGAAGTAGCGAAATGGAAATCCTTGATTCGAAAATTTGAATCTGTGAGTCAGGTAAAATTAATTTGGTATTATAAATGTTATTCTGCATAAATATGAAAACTTCAAACTTGAAGTTAAAAAATATATGTAGTCATCTGCGAAAGTTTGAGACCATCCAACATTTATTCAATTTCCACAGATATAGTAGTTAAAAATGTAATAATTTGGAAAGTACGTACTATTAATTCAAAGCACACCAGGTTATGCACAATCAAAAGCGCTTAAAGCTTAGTAAAATCCGTTTATTTATTGGTGTAAGACATATGTATATAGGTTCGCCAAGCTTTCGCTCTCCACTGGGAGGCTTTTTCAAGGCAATAGGTAGGCATTTTATGCCTACTGGTAGATATTTTCGAGGCAATAGGTAGGCATTTTATGTCTACTGGGAGACATTTTCGAGGCAATAAGTAGACATTTTATGTCTACCTATTATAGGAAGACATTTTATTTGTATGTCTATCAATAGGTAGATATTTTATGTCTACCGGGAAACAGAGTTGGAAAGGGGTCAAATATTTTCAACCCGGACGTCACATAATTGCACCCGACCCGGACCAGACCCAGATCTATAACTGACCCATACCCAACCCATACAAATCTGCTTTGAACTATATAATTTATATACAGGGGTTTCAAAAAGTCTCCCAGCAGTGAGTATCTTAGGTTATATGGAAATCAAACACATGTGTTATAGAAACGTATAATTTTCTCACTTTCTTAGAGGAAGTATTGAAACTGTCGTCCTTATTTGCAAAACATAACCTAACTGTTTTACACATGTTTTCAAACACATCTGTGAGAGTCAAAAAGTCCCTGTGTAGTAATGTTAAGGCTGTTCCACCTAATTTTGATGGCGATACAGTCAAATTTTTAAATTAAGCAGTTGTTGTATGTTTTAATTTCAGTTTTTGCTGTTTTCTTGATAACATAGCAAGCTTCATACTCTTTCACAACAACACCAATTTTCACACATTTATGATGAGGTGAAAGTTTCCAAAATGCGAATGTTGTTTACATTATTGTCTCTCAGGAGGAAGGGGCACTTTTCCTTCTGAGCACACTCTTCCTTCATATTGCATGGCAAATCCGTTTTCAGACCTCGGACACCACTACCTAGCACAAAATTCCACAGTCCGCATTTTTCCTTGAAAATGTTATTTTTCTTTTCAAAAAATAAAACGGAAATAAAACACCTTGACCCGACCGGTGTGACCTGCTAGAAATTGTCGACCCATTAACCCGCGAACCGTTTTCATCTCTGTTGGGAGGCTATTTGAAGGCAATAAGTAGACATTTTGTGTCTACCTGTTGCCTTGAAAATACATGCTTCCCAGTGGAAAGCAAAAGCTTGACGAATCTATTTACGTCTCACGCCGGTAAATAAACGTATTTTACTACGCTGTAAGAGCTTTTTGATCGTGGAAAATATATTTCAAAATTATGCATAAAACATATTCTTTTTGAGACTTTTTAGCAAACATGCACTGAGAAAAAAAGTTTGTTTGAAACAACAAAATAGTTTTGTTGAGCTGTTTTGTCGATTTATTTTGTTGCTTTAGCCAAACTCAAACTTTTTTGGCAACACAAAATTATTTCGTTGGCTATATTTTGTTAATTCAACTAAATGTTTTATCACGATAACAATACATATTGTTGGATCAAACAAATTCACAAAAATCGACCTAGGCATTTTGTTAAATGAACGAAACATTTCGTCTTGATAACAATAAATTTTGTTGAATTAACAATAATTTTCAGCAAAATACATTTGTAAATTCAACAAACATTTTTGTTGACTGCATATCGACAAATTTTTTTGGTTGATTCAACAATTTTTTTGCTGAATTAACAAAACGTTTTTCTCGGTGTGGCTCAAAGTTATTCAGATTTCGTATTTAAATTCCACAAAACAGTTCACAAAAATAATAATAAATTTGAATAATTTTGAGCCATATTTGTTAGTCTTGAAGTGAAAACGTTTTATTCATATTTTTGAAATATATGTTGAAAATTAAATATTTAGCTAACGTATTTAGGCAGTATTTCACTGCCTAAATGCATTCTGGCATGCTGAAAATGAGGAATTTAAAGTACTCACTGAATATTTCCTTACACAAAATATGCAATGGTTTATCAAAATAATGGAAACACCGACTGCGACTGGAATACACGCAATGCGTGCAAACCATAGGGACGATGTCACCCCCGATAACGTATATAAAGGACTGCAGTACAAAGACGACTATCACGTAGCAGTGCAAACAGCTGTTGTGGAGTAATTGTGAAATATCCGTGACCTCAAAAAACGAATGATCATTGGTGAGTGTCTAATAGGAGCTCCAATAAATGGAACAGAAGGAATAATACACAGTCGAGTCACATTTTTGTGACCGCCTCCTACTTTTGACATCAACAGCGCGTAGCCAATGAAAGAAGGCACGTGTCGTGTGCTGGCTTGGAGGGTATATATAAGGTGTGCTGTAGGCAATCTGAAAACCTATCACTCGTTGCTGTCATGGAGAAAAGGAGCGATTTATCAGATTTGCAAAAAGGAATGATGATCGGTTTTCGGGGCAAGGGTGGCAATATTTCTGAAACAGCGCAGTTTGTTAATTGTTCGCGTGCTGCTGTGGCTATAAAGTGTATCGTGACTGGAGCAATGGCACCATTGCGAATAAGTGACGTGGGAATTGTGGAGCACCACATGTCACTGACGTGAGAGGTGAACGTCGGCTTCGAAGGTGCGCGAGGACAGATCGACACGCTGCAGTGGAGCAACTCACTAGCCGAAAATACCAGGGGGCTACCGGAAGTGTGTCTAAAACAACAGTTCAGGGAACCCTGCTGTGTATGGGGCACCGATGCCGACGGATGGTCACTGCACCTATTCTAAAGAAGGTGCATCAGCAGAAAAGGATTGTATTTGCACGATAGTATCGGAACGGGACCTGCGCTGATTGGCAAAGGATTGCCTTCTCAGATGAGTCACGTTTTCTGCTTCATCAAACCGATGGACTTTGTCTTATAAAGCGAGAAACAACCATTGTTGGCAGAACACAAGCTGGTGGTGTCGCTGTTATAGTCTGGGCAATGGTTTCATGGCATTCTGTGGGTCCACTCATACCTGTGGAAAGCACTATGGACAGAATTCGTTACGAATCCATTCTTGAAGACCACGTACACCCATACAGGCTGATTGTCTTTCCTGGGGCGGATGGAATTTTCTAGAACGACAATGCAACGTGTCACACAGCTAAAAATGTCCAAGAGCGAATAAGTGACGTGGGAATAGCGGAGCACCAACCCAATTGAGCATCTGTGGGACCACTTCGACCGTGTTGTTCGCTCTATGGATCCTCCACTACGCACCCTCCAGCAGCTCTCAGATGCACTGCAGTCAGCATGGCTCCACATACCCGTGAGCACTTTATTGAGTCACTCCCAGCCCGTGTAGCTGCTGACCGCGCTGCACAAGGCTGTTAGTCTGGATATTATCTAGTAGTCACAATAATGTGATTCCACGGTGTAGGTGCAAAACTAGTAACTGCATGCAGATTGCAACTATACTTATGAAAAAGGACATTTCAGACGTGAAAATTGAAAACGCCAAACCAAAATGTCAATGGGGACAGGGAAACGCTGGCACGGATTGTACAACAGTAGCGCAAGACCACGGCAACACAAATAGCTGCAGAGTTGAACACTAATCGGAATGATCCTGTTTACGTCATAACAGTTTGTCGGGAACTCTATCGTGCCTGTATGTATGGCCGTGCTGAAATCCACAAAACTCTGGTTACCAACATCAATGCAACAGAACGTATAAGGTTGCGGCACTTAAAAACTGGGATGCTAAAGACTAGCAACATGCCATCTTCTCTGATGAATCGTGCTTCACATTGTTTTCCACCATTGGAAGAGTGTACGTCTGGTGAAACTTTGCAGAAGTGAACCACCCAGACTGTTTGTTTCCGGCTGTGAAGCATGGAGGTGAAATATTAATGTTCTGGGGTGTAGTATCATGGCATTTCTTAGGGCCATTGGTTATTCTGAAGGATCCTGTCCCATCTGCAACTTAAGAGTCCATTCTTGGGGACCACCTGAACCCAGTGTTGTAGGTACTGTTCCCTAATGATTGTCCATAGTTTCAAGCAGATAATGCACCCATGCATTTTGAAAAATGTAATTTGCAGAGGATAAGGTACAACAGCCACCTCAATCTCCCGATCTCAATGATATTGAACATCTGTGGAAATATCTGGAGCTAAGGGACAGATCACACTTTTCACCTCAAACATCACTAGCACAGTTAGGACACATTTTATAGGAAAGATGGGCTCAAATTGCATTATTGTGTGTGTAGTACTTGTACACGTCTATTCCAAGTCGAATTTCTTCTATTCCAAATGCTGGTGGCGAGCGTACAGCTTTTTAATAAAAAGGTCTCCACAAACAATAAGTTTTCCCATTATTTTGATAAACCCCTGTGCTTCATGGTCATTTTGATAAACCCCCGTACTTTATGGCTATTGATAAACAATTGTTTTCACATTTGTTTTAATGTGACCTTATCTTTCAAAACATCCCAAAGATTCTCCATAGGATTTAAGTTTGAGACGTTACCAAGCAACTCGAATATAGTCGTCTTCAACTTAATTAGAAACTCTTGCACCGTCTTGGCGCTGTTGAATGGAGCACCGTCATGTATGAATGCGGTACATCCGTGAATGTTCATATGAAGTGTCAGCTAAACTGCAATATTTCCACGTACCTAGATCCGTTCATGATAATTATATGGGCTAGAGGAAGATCAGTGCCATATTTTGAGATTGCACCCCATAACATCTGGCTTAAAGGATGTTCCACGGTAGCAAATGTGTCTTTCTCATCAAATTTCTTTCCTTTTGGACGTCGGACATGCCGTGTACGTGGTAAAAATTGTAGCAAGATCGATTCATCTGAAAAAAAAATAAAAATGTCACTTCAAATTTCAGCAGTTCAAGAATGATGTTACTTATTAATCTCCTATCTCCTCTCTTTCATAATGTCAGTCAGTCGAGGCTTAAGCGCGCTCTTTTGGAAGACTGAATCAAATTCTTTGGTCAAACATTCTTTGGACAAACAGTGCTTACCTTAACTTCGTCCTCCTATGAATGTAAAGACGCTTTTGTCTTCTTGCAGGAACTCCTTGAGTAGCGGATGATAATTCTTCGCATGGCATGGTCATCTCGAACTGTTGATTTTCTTGACGACCACTCCTCTTCGAATCGCTAAATATTTCCTCATCTTTTAACTTCAAAATCGCATTATGGATGGGAGTTTTGCTGACATGCAAATTGTGCTCATTTGTCCTTCCAGAGGAACTTTCTTGGTATAAAGTCATTATTTGTGACCTCTGGGCGACCTTCAGTAATACTTTTATTGCCTGTATAATGCGAAATAGAGAAAACGCAAATTACAACCTCTCTGAGAGAAAACCAGCAGTCAACTGGTCTTCAAATACTCAGCCGACACGATAAATCTTTGTTTTAGACAAATGATGCGATCACAAAAGGAAATGACGCAATCGCGAAATGAGATGAAAATCACCTAAATGCGTGGCGTCGGTTGAATGAAAAAAACCATCGCTCTTTCCACGTTAAGCAAAGCACAGCAACAGAAAAATTATTATTCGGCCGCCGCAGGGGAATTGAATCCCGAATCTTTCGATATCTAGCCGAGCGCGTTAGCTTTACAGCACAGGGGCCAACAATTCACGGCGCTATGTGTGTTTTTCTTTTTCAGTCAGCATCTGACATCATAAATCCGTAAGATGGGCTCAGCTACTGAGACGTCTCCATCTGGTGGGCATTAACGGTACTGGCTATATACAGTATAATTATAGCAATAATCCAAAGAGCGAGATCCAAGGTGAAAATCATCTAAATACGTCACATCAGTTGAATAAATAAATCCATCGCTCTTTCCACGTTAAGCAACGCACATCAACCGAAAAATTGTTATTCGGCCGCCGCCGGGGAATTGAATCCCGATTCTCTCGATATCTAGCCGAGCGCGTTAGCTTTACACCCCAGCGGCCAACAATTAACGGCGCTATGTGTGTTTTTCTTCTTTTTCAGTCAGCATCTGACATCATAAATCCGTAAGATGGCCTAAGCTACTGAGACATCTCCATCTGGTGGGCATTAAATGCACTGGCTATATACTGTATAATTATAGCAATAATAATACAAAGGGCGAGAACCAAAGTGAAATCATCTAAATACGTGGCGTCAGTTAAATAAATAAATCCATCGCTCTTTCCACGTTAAGCAACGCACAGCAACCGAAAAAAATCTGTTGCTTTGGTCCGAAATTCGGTTGCTGTGCTTTGCAGTGGAAAGAGCGATGGATTTATTTATTCAACGAAATGAGATGATGCAGTCAAATAAAATAGCAGAAAATTCATTGGTGGCCTCAAACTTTTACAAATAACTATACAACGTGATTCATAATTATTGTTGAGGTTTCCGTGGCCTGGCATGGTCAAACCGTAACCGATTAAATAAAACTGCCTACAGCATAAACAAGTTCACCGCGGAAAGTTTTATGTGGCAACATGGTACCAGCTGAATTGACGTCATACTTCAAAATGGCCACTGTTCAAGAAAAAGCAATGTGCGTACTTTGGTTCTTCGAAACAAAGTCAGTTATCACAACTCAACGTCGTTAAAGAACGCAGTATGGCAGAGCTTCGACGTTGGTGAAAGCAGTTTCAAAAGACTGGAAGTGTGCAGCATCAAAAAAGGAGCGGGACCGCCCCGTTGGCGCAGTGGTCGAAGCGATGGCTTCTGATCATTCGTCCGATACGGTTTCGGGTACGAATCCCGGTGAGGCATGGATGTTGTGTTTGTCTTACGGTGCTGGCTCTCTCCCTTCCCTGGAGCCAGTGACCCTAAATTAGGGACGGGTGACTGCTTATAGCCCATTGAGTTGCTCACGGTGATCGTTAAACCTCCGATAAAAATAAAAACAAGTCAGTAAAATCATGCAATGCATTGATTATGATACGCTTTCCAACATACTAGAAATCATTACTCAAGTTATGAGGAAAATGGCTATGGAATACATCTCACTCCTGTGCCCTGACCTTTGATCCCATTTCGATAATATTCAACAGAACTGGTTCAGTATACTTCCGAAATAACATGATAAAGTTGTGTCGCAATCGAAGCAATTTTACATAAATTATGATGCATAAGGGCTATGGAATAGATCCCGCTGCTGTGTCCTAACCTTTGACCCCATTTCGCCCATTTTCAACAGGATTCGTCCCCAGGCAGTTCCCTACAATATACTAACATTTCATCCAAATCGAAAATTTTTTACGTAAGTTATGATGCATAATAACGATGGAAGTGATTCCGCTCCTATGTCCTGACCTTTGACTCCCATTTCGCCAATTTTCAATAGGGTTTATTCCCAGGTGGTCCCCTACTACATACTAAACTTTAATCGAAATCGAACCTTTTTTTACGTTAGTTATGACACATAAGAGCAGTGGAATTGATCCCGCTCCTATGGCCTGACCTTTGACCCCATTTCGTTCACTTTCAATAGGGTTCCTTCCCAGATGGTACCCTACCACATACTAAAATTTCATCGAAATCGAACGATTTTTACGCATGTTATCGTGCGGACGAACTTGCGCACAAAACGCATGACGTAATGAGGCAGATGGGAATCGCGACCATCTCCAGCAAGAGTGTGACGTCATAAAACTTTGATAGGATCCACACACAATGCGTGACGTAATAAGACAGATGGCGTGACCGCGCGCCAACATCTGATGGCTCGACGCCAAGACAGTACACTAAACACGTGGTAGTTCAGGGTGGTTATTTAACCCACTAAACGAATTTTCCTAAAGTCGAGATCAAGCTAAATCGATTTCTAGTAGTAGGGTAAAGACTTTCTTTTTTCTTTCTTTTTTTTTTTTTTTTTTTTTTTTTGATTGGAGGTTTAACGACCACCGTGAGCAACTCAATGGGCTATAAACAGTCGCCCGTCCCTAATTTAGGGTCACTGGTTCCAGGGAAGGGAGAGAGCCAGTGCCGTAAGACAAACACAACATCCATGCCTGACCGGGATTCGAACCCGGACCCCTTACGGACGAATGATCAGACAACCAGCGCCTTGGACCACTGCGCCACCGGGGCGGCGTAACGACTTTCATCAAAATCCTTAGAGCCGTTTTCAAAATAAAATTTTCATACATACAAGAATTACTCCTTTAAGGTGAACGTCAAACAATTTTGCTTCCTGTGCTTCGAATGAAAAAAATTCTGTACACATTTTCTTCCCAATTAATGCGTTCCCAAGGATGAAAATTTTGACATCGATTAAAATATCTTCATTTTATAACTTACAATACTTAATATTTTCTAAAACATAACCATAATTATGCAATTCAACATTTCTTTGTCTACTGACGTCATGAAAATACAGGTCGCGCCATCTTTTTTCTGGACAATTGATGCGTTCCCAAGGATGAAAATTTGAACATCGATTAAAATATCTTCATTTTATAACTTGCAATACATAATATTTTCTAAAACATAACCATAATTATGCAATCCAACATTAGTTTGTCTACTGACGCCATGAAAATACAGGTCGCGCCATCTTTTTTCTGGACAATTAATGCGTTCACAACGATGAAAATTTGAACATCGATTAAAATAGCTTCATTTTATTATTTGGAATACCTAATATTTTCTAAAACATAACCATAATTATGCAATACAACATTTGTTTGTCTACTGATGTCATCAAAGTACAGGTCGCGCCATCATTTTTCTGGTTTCAACAGCACCAAAGGAAAAGTTATTGATTTTTAATATAATTATGGTTATGTTTTAGAAAATATTAGGTATTCCAAGTTATAATATGAAGTTATTTTAATCGATGTTCAAATTTTCATCCTTGGGAACACATTAATTGTGAAGGAAATGCGTACAAAAGTTTTTCTATTGTAAGTATAGGAAGCAAAATTACTTGACGTCCACCTTAATAATATGAGATAAGGGCGATGGAATGGATCGCAATCCTATGTCCTGACCTTTGACCTCATTTCGTCCATTTTCAAAAGGGTTAGTCCCCAGGTGGTCCCCTACCACATACTGAAATTTCATCGAAATCGAACCATTTTTACGTACGTTATGACGCATAAGGGCAATAGAATTCATCCGGCTCTTATGCCCTGATCTTTAACCCCAATTCACCAATTTTGAATAGGGTTCGTCTCCAGGCGGTCCCCTACCACATAGTAAAATTTCATTGAAATCGAACCATATTTACGCAAGTTATGACGCATAAGTGCAATGGAATGGATCCCACTCCTACGTCGTGACCTTTGACCCCATTTGTCCCATTTTCAATAGGGTTCGTCCCCTGGTAGTTCCTTACCACATACTAAAATTTCATCGAAATCGAACCATTTTTACGCCAGTTATCGTGCGGACAGACGGAAGGACGGACAAAGCTGGAGCATATACGTTTCTTCGACCTACGGTTGGAAAGCGTAAAAAAGGAGCGGGAAGATGGAGCACTTCGCAGGACGATGTTGATCGCGTCCAGGAAGCCTTTTCTCGAAGGCCTCAGAATTCAACGAGACGAGCGGCGTCGTAGTTATTAGGTATGACAGAAACGACTGTTTGGAGGGTTCTGCATATCCTCCTACAACTCCGTGCGTACAAACTGCAGATTGGACTGGCTTTACAGGGGAATGATAAACCCCGCCGTTTCGAATTTGCCCAAGGCATTTTGTCAACATTCGAAGCTGATGAACATTACCTGCGGACATGGATATTTAGCGATGAAGCAACGCTTTTCGTCGCAGGCAGGTAGGATAGATACATCGGCATAACTGCAGAATCTGGGGCTCCGAAAACCCTCACGCAATTGAGTTGAAGACCAGAATTGGTGCTGCGATAGCAACAGTAACGCCGCAAATGCTGGTGAACACTTGGTCGAAAATTGATTATCGTTTTGATATCTTACGTGCCACGAAAGGCGTGCATGTCGAAGTGGTTTAGCAATCTGATGTATCGATTCCACAAGTAATAAAACTTTTAGTTGTCATTTGTCATATTCTGTTTACGGTTTTAGTTTGTTGTTTCCCGTTTTCCGATTATATGCTACTGAAACCCCGCCAATAATTAGGAATCACCCTGTATACGAATTAAAAATCAGTAAGAAGCTAATATTTCATATTATCAGTGCATACAACTTAGTACGTGAGTTTTAGAAAGCTATCTTACTTCAGTGTAGAAAATAAAGTTCATCGGATAATTTTTTATACAGTTTAAAACCCCATCTCAACTTTTTGTTCGTTAGATTGTTTATTTCACCGGTTCTTTTCCGACCTGTGACCCCTGATGATGGAAAACAATTGGTGGAGACAAGACGTGTTTATTTTATCCCTCTTGAGCGTACAAATCCATTTGTAAGTGCACTATCTAGGCGCAATACACGAATTTCGCCTTAGCCCAAACGATAGAAAACATTTGTTATGAAAAATGTTAGAAGCAACATTTCATGTTGCCACATAAAATCTACCCTGTAATCTTTTCATGTTCAATATATGCAGCGAATACACGGAGAACGATGTTTTCCTCAAGCATCTGCCAAATCTTCTACATGGGAGCAAGAAGCAGATACCACCACTTTCTGAGAAAGACTTTGTTCAATAATGCTCGACATCGCGTTCATCTGTTGTCCATGGTAACAACAGAAGAAAGTATTTCTGTCAATTTCTTTTCCTGCCGTAATTCCCAACATTGTTCGCACAATTACTCCATGCTGTAATATTTCTTCAAAATGCAATAACGTTTCATTCTTCTCAGAGATTTCTGTCCATAAACAGAAACATCACTGCGGCCTCTCCAACTAAAGTGGATCCGAAAACACGTCATACACGTCACGTCACTATTTCTTTCTCTCGCAAGCTCAAAGACATATAAGCACCTTCCCAACAACCCATTTCAGCGACGCAGATGCCCGTAATGTGGATAATATCTAGTGATCGAAAGTAGTGCACTACATGTAGCGCTGTTATTGTAGCACGCTACTTTTACTGCTGAGCGGCATGTTGCATCACTACAAATAAATAAATGAAGTTGCAGCAGTAGCACGCTACAAAATAAAGTAGAATGTAGCGAAAAAATACGCTACAAATCAACTACTTAATAAAAACGAAAAAATATATTTTTCAAAGCACGTGACATTTCCAGGTTTCTTAAAGCGACATTGGCTGAAACAAGAGCTGCGTGTGCCCTGCAAATGATTATTATGTTAGCTAACGATATCGCATATATGCAGTGTATGTACAGTTTTGGAATTTATATGTTAAAATGTGTTGCATGGACAATCAGAACTAAGAGGTAAATATTAATACATAAGGAATCTATTTATGTATATCGAATTTATTTGTGTACCTTGGAATTTAGCATGTTTAAGAATATACATATAAAAATCCTCTCCAAAATTTGTACTTTTCACTTAAATCTAAAAGTAAAACAAGTTATTAAAATCATGCAATGCATTGATTATGATACGCTTTCCAATATACTAGAAATCATTACTCAAGTTATTACTCAAGTTATGAGGAAAATGGCTGTGGAATAAATCTCACACCTGTGCCCTGACCTTTGATTCATTTGGATGATATTCCACAGAACTGGTTCAATATATCTCCGAAATAACATGATAAAGTTTTGTCGCAATCGAAGCAATTTTACGTAAGTTATGACGCATAAGCGCTATGGAAAAGATCCCGCTCCTGTGTCCTAACCTTTCACCCCATTTCGCCCATTTTCAATAGGATTCGTCCCCAGGAAGGTCCCTAAAACATACCTACATTTCATCCAAATCGAAGCATTTTTACGTAAGTTACTAAAGCCCGGAAGTTGAGGCAGTAAAAATGACAAAAATAGGCATTCAAATAAGCGAAATAAAGCGTCAAAATAGGCATTAAAAATAGGCATTTATAGAAGTTGTCGAAAAATTCTGAATCATACAGAGGTGTTAAGCTGATTTGGCAAAATCATTTATCAGATTATCACTTACTTATTTTTGCGGTTACACGTAAGTACTAGGTGTTTTTTTAAATGTTCAAACGTGAAACTCTGCCTTCTCTCACTTAGGATATGTTTTAGAAGCGAAAATGATCTTTCAACTTCTACGGAGGTAATGGGACCTTATTTGAAACATGAGGCAGTTGTAGGATCCATTTCAATAGAAGTTGAACTTTCACCTTGGAGTATTTCAGCGATGATTTTGATTTTCTCCAAGTCATTATGTGCTCAAAGAACTCGTTGTCATTTTTTACTCACGATTTGACCCTTTCTCCCGGGAACACATTTAATTGTACTAACTACAGCATTTAATATTTTCAAGGCATTCACTTACGTTTCGTTCCTTTTTTCCAGCAAAGTAATCATATCGGGCAACTGTGAAAAGTGTGCTTGAATAAAAGTTAAATCGTTACGAATGGAATCTTTAACTAATATCTGTTGAGCATTGCGTATTGCGCAGGATTCATCCTCTTGAAAACTGTTAATAATTTCAGCAATCTTGTTCAAATTATTTGCGTAATATACAGCGGCTGATATCCATGTTCCCCATCTTGTCAAAATCGGTTTAGGCGGTAAAGCAAGATTTGGTTCCATCTCTTTGAATAAGTGAATTCGATGAGGAGCTTTAAGGAAAATTTTCTTCACATTACTCACTAACGCATCAATATCCGGAAATAACCCACGTACTTCCTCCGCTACTCTTTGGAGAGCATGGACCAAAGAAGTTAAATGAAGCATTTTTGGAAAGAGAACTATCAGGCTGTGGGCAGCCTTTTCCATATAAGGAGCTGCGTTTGTTAAAAGCAATAGTCAATTTTCATACTTTATTCCGCCAGGCCAAATAAGAGCTAATTAAGAGGCAAAAAGCTGAGAAATCGTGCTACTATTTGTTTTTGGAAGTTGTTCTGATGTAAGTAAGTCGATAGTTGAGGGCTGAGCAGGTTCCATTGTACCTATAACAACATTTGCCACATACCTTCCGGAGGCGTCTGTTGTCTAATCGATACTGATCCAGATATTTTTATTCCGACATCTTCTCGTATTTCTTTCATTATACCGACGTAGCAGGAATCTAAGTATGTTTTCCGCAAAGTTGCTTCGCACGGAATACTTTCCTTTGTATATTTCTCCAAAAAATTCTTCGGTGAATTATTTTGCAGCTTCCACAAAGGTATTCCAGCATCTATAAAAGCATGGCACAAATCCCTTGCAAACTGTGACTGCTTGCTCGAAGTAGAAGCGAATGACGAAATCAAACATGTCTTTTTTTCACCAATCTTCCGAATAACAGCAGCTTTATGTTTAGCTGTTGCCAAATGTTGTGAAATGAAAAATTTCTTTTCGTAATTCAGTTTCGTATCGCATATTTTACAAAACAACACCATTCCATCAGTGGGCAAGATATCACTTCCATACTCTTGAACATACCGACTTAATTTAGCACTGGTTGAAGAAGCAGTTTTCGGCATTATTGTTTCACTTGGACGCAAGGCGAGATCTATTAGGGGTAGCGAACTAACAGAATCTTCCTCCCTTGTTTTGCACTTACGTTCAAGGTCTTATGTGTGTACGTGCATTCTTGGCTTTCACTCTAGCTTGATTGGTTACAATGTTATCTGACTGGATTCGGCTACTTCCGCCATGCGCAGAAACTATCATCTAGGATTCTAGGGAGAGCAAAATATAAAATGAGATGTCGACCATCGCAGACTCTGCGCATGCGTCTTCCACCGCTGCTTAAATTGGAGCACCTCGTTTTAAATGTACCGATTGCACTCGTGTTTACTTTCATATGTCTGCAGTCTGTGATTTCGTTTTAGAGAAAATGCCACCTGCCTTATGGTTTGTACACCTATACCCTAAGAAAGAGTTTTTAAAAGAAATGAGTAACTTAAAAAAATTACATGTTTACCCAGAAACACTACGTACAGCATGCTAGATTGTTATCAAAACTTTAATTTTATCGCATTCTTAAGAAGAAATCATTTTTTAACAGTGCATTTGTTGAGTATAGGCAAAAAAGGCGTTAAAAACATGAAATAGCATTTTCTTCAAATATGAACCGAAAAGGAAAAAAGCATTTTAAGGCATTTTGCCTCAACTTCCGGGCTTTAGTAATGACTCAAAATGGCAATGGAAGTGATTCCGCTCCTATGTCCTGACCTTTGACCCCCATTTCCCCAATTTTCAATAGGTTTTGTCCCCAGGTGGTCTCCTACCACATACTAAAATTTAATCGAAATCGAACCTTTTTTACGTTAGTTATGACGCATAAGAGCAGTGGAATGGATCCCGCTCTTATGTCCTGACTTTTGACCCCATTTCGTTCACTTTCAATAGGGTTCCTTCCCAGGTGTTTCCCTACCACATACGAAAATGTCATCGAAATCGAACGATTTTTACGCATGTAATCGTGCGGACGAACATACGCACACAACGCGTGACGTAATGAGGCAGATGGGAATCGCGACCATCTGCTAGCAAGATGTGACGTCATAAAACTTTAATAGGATCCACAAACAACGCGTGACGTAATGAGATAGATGGCATGACCGCGCGCCAATATCTAAAGGGGCGACGCCATGACACCAGACTGCAAACTTAATAATTCGGGGTGGTTATTTAACCCACTAAAAAAATTTTCTTAAAGTCGAGATCAAGCTAAATCGATTTCTATTACCAGAAAACGGTAGGTTAACGACTTTCATCAAAATCCTCAGAGCCGTTTTCAAAATAAAATTTATATACATACAAGAATTGTTCCTTTAAGGTGAACGTCAAGTAATTTTGCTTCCTGTACTTCGAATGGAAAAATTTCTGTACACATTTTCTTCCCAATCAATGCGTTCCCAAGGATGAAAATTTGAACATCGATTAACATATCTTCATTTTATAACTTGGAATACTTAATATGTTCTAAAACATAACCATAATTATGCAATACAACATTTTTTTGTCTGCTGACGTCATGAAAATACAGGTCACGCCATCTTTTTTCTGGACAATTAATGCGTTCACAAGGATGAAAATTTGAACATCGATTAAAATAGCTTCATTTTATAACTTGGAATACTTAATATTTTCTAAAACATAACCATAGGTTTGAAATGCAACATTTATTTGTCTACTGACGTCATCAAAGTACAGGTCGCGCTATCCTCTTTCTGGACAATTTATGCATTCACAAGGATGAAAATTTGAACATCGATTAAAATAGCTTCATTTTATAACTTGGAATACTTAATATTTTCTAAAACATAACCATACTTATGCAATGCAACATTTGTTTGTCTACTGACGTCATCAAAGTACAGGTCGCGCTATCCTTTTTCTGGTATCAACACCACCAAAGGAAACGTTATTCATTTTTAATGTAATTATGGTTATGTTTTAGAAAATATTAAGTATTCCAAGTTGTAATAAAGTTATTTTAATCGATGTTCAAATTTTCATCCTTGGGAACACATTAATTGTGAAGGAAATGTGTGCAAAAGTTTTTCCATTGGAAGTATAGGAAGCAAAATTACTTGACGTCCACCTTAATAATACGGGATAAGGGCGATGGAACGGATCGAAATCCTAGGTTCTGACCTTTGACTCCATTTCGTCCACATTCAATAGGGTTTGTCCCCAGGTAGTCCCCTACCACAAACTGAAATTTCATCGAAATCGAACCATTTCTACGCACGTTATGACGCTTAAGGGCCATGGAATGCATCCCGCTCTTATGTCCTAACCTTTGACCCAACTTCACCCATTTTGAATAAGATTCGTCCCCAGGCGGTTCCCTACCACATAGTCAAATTTCATTGAAATCGAACCATATTTACGCAAGTTATGACACATAAGGGCAATGGAATGATCCCTCTCCTACGTCGTAACCTGTTACCCCATCTGTCCCATTTTCAATAGGGTTCGTCCCCAGGTGGTTCCCTACCACATAGTAAACTTTCATTGAAATCGAACCATATGTACGCAAGTTATGACGCATAAGGGCAACGGAAGGATCCCGCTCCTACGTCGTGACCTTTGACTCCATTTCTCCCATTTTCAATAGGGTTCGTCCCATGGTAGTCTCCTACCACATACTAAATTTTCATCGAAATCGAACCATTTTTACGCCAGTTATCGTGCGGACGGACGGACGGACGGACGGACGGACAAAGCTGGAGCATATACGCTTCTTCAACCTGCGGTTGGAAAGCGTAAAAAAGTTGCTGAAAAGTAGCAAAAGTGGCTATTTTTCAAGAAAAGTAGTTGTAGCTGTGGATAGGTACTTTTTCAAGAATGTAGTTTTATCCGTAGCTAGCTACTTTTTTACGCTTTCCAACCGTAGGTTGAAGAAGCGTATATGCTCCAGCTTTATCTGTCTGTCTCTGTTCGAACGATAACTCGCGTAAACATAGTTCAATTTCGATGAAATTTTAGTATGTGGTAGGGGACCACCCGGGGACGAACCCTATTGAAATGGGACAAATGGGGTCACAGGTCACGACGTAGGAGCGGGATACATTCCATTGCACTTATACGTCATAACTTGCGTAAATATGGTTCGATTTCAATGAAATTTGACTATGTGGTAAGGGACCGCCTGGAGACGAACCCTATTCAAAATTGGTGAATTGGGGTCAAAGGTCAGGACATATGAGCGGGATACATTCCATTGCACTTATACGTCATAACTTGCGTAAATATGGTTCGATTTCAATGAAATTTTACTATGTGGTAAGGGACCGCCTGGAGACGAACCCTATTGAAAATGGGTGAATTGGGGTCAAAGGTCAGGACATATGAGCGGGATGCATTCCATTGTCTTTATGCATCATAACATGTGTAAAAAAAGGTTCGATTTCGAAGAAATTTCAGTATGTGGTAAGGGACCACCTGGGAACGAACCCTATTGAAAATGGACGAAATTGGGTCAAAGGTCAGGACATAGAATAGCGATCCATTCCATCGCCCTTATCCCATATTATTAAGGTGGACGTCAAGTAATTTTGCTTCCTATACTTCCAATGAAAAACTTTCGTACACATTTCCTTCACAATTAATGTGTCCCCAAGGATGAAAATTTGAACATCGATTAAAATAACTTCTTATTATCACTTCGAATACTTAATATTTTCTAAAACGTAACCATAATTATATTAAAAATCAATAACTTTTCCTTTGGTGGTGTTGAACCCAGAAAAAAAGATGGCGTGACCTGTACTTTGATGACGTCAGTAGACAAACAAATGTTGGATTGCATAATTATGGTTATGTTTTAGAAAATATTAGGTATTCCAAGTTATAAAATGAAGCTATTTTAATCGATGTTCAAATTTTCATCGTTGTGAACGCATTAATTGTCCAGAAAAAAGATGGCGCGACCTGTATTTTCATGACGTCAGTAGACAAACAAATATTGGATTGCATAATTATGTTTATGTTTTAGAAAATATTAAGTATTTCAAGTTATAAAATGAAGATATTTTAATCGATGTTCAAATTTTCATCCTTGGGAACGCATTAATTGGGAAGAAAATGTGTACAGAAATTTTTCCATTCGAAGTACAGGAAGCAAAATTACTTGACGTTCACCTTAAAGGAGCAATTCCTGTATGTATGTAAATTTTATTTTGAAAACGGCTCTAAGGATTTTGATGAAAGTCGTTAACCTACTGTATTCTGGTAATAGAAATCGATTTAGCTTGATCTCGACTTTAGGAAAATTCGTTTAGTGGGTTAATAACCACCCCGAATTACCACGTAATGTCATGGCGTCATCCGATTACATGTTGGTGCACGGTCACGTCATCTGTCTCATTACGTCACGCGTTGTGTGCGGATTTTATTAAAGTTTTATGACGTCCCAGTCTTGCCAGCAGATGGTCGCGATTCCCATCTGCTTCATTACGTCACCTCTTGTGTGCGTATGTTCGTCCGCACGATAACTCGCGTAAAAATCCTTCGATTTCGATGAAATTTTAGTATGTGATAGGGAAACACCTGGGAAGGAACCCTATTGAAAGTGAACGAAATGGCGTCAAAGGTCAGGACATAGGAGCGGGATCCATTCCACTGCTCATATGCGTCATAACTAAAGTAAAAAAGGTTCGATTTTGATTAAATTTTAGTATGTGGTAGGGGATCGTCTGGGGACAAACCCTGTTGAAAACTGGCGAAATGGAAGTCAAATGTCAGGACATAGGAGCGGAATCACTTCCATCGCCATTATGCTTCATAACTTACGTAAAAATGTTCCAATTTGGATGAAATGTTAGTATGTTGTAAGGACCTGACTGGGGACGAATCCTGTTGGAAATGGGTCAAAGGTTAGGACACAGAAGCGGGATCTATTCCTTGGCCGTTATGCATCATAACTTACGTAAAATTGCTTCGATTGCGACAAAACGTTATCATGTTATTTCGGAGGTATACTGAACCAGTTATGTTGAATATCATCGAAATGGGATCAAAAGTCAGGGCACAGGAGTGAGGATTATTCCACAGCCGTTTTCTTCATAACTTGAGTAATAACTTGAGTAATGATTTCTAGTATGTTGGAAAGGGTATCATAATCAATGCATTGCATGATTTTACTAACTTGTTTAAAAAGTAGTTTTCCAATCACTGATACCTTTGTCATTATCTTGAAACCATACTTTTGAAAATATCTCTTTAAAGCATCTCTATATATCTTTCGCCTTGAAATGTTTATCGGCATGGATATACAGTAAAGAGTTGGATTTCTTCCCGTCAATGTAAGACCGCACAGTTTACCGGAAATAATAACTGTTAGGAAATAAAGCTTCTATTTCAATGAATGGGAGAGATTCGGTTTCCACATACATGTGCTTTCATTGGTATTGTACACATATCTGCAGTAGAAAACAACCTCCGGCGCCCACTATACATTTGTGCCATCAGTGGCTGCCCTTAACCAAAATTGCTAGAGACACAAACCGTTTTCCTGCCTGGATTCAAATAAGTTTTCTTATTCCAGTGTCATTTTATTACATTATTACACTGCCGGACAATTGCTAAGGACGGATGACAATAGCAACGATAGCAACAATAAAATGGAAGGCAGGAAAATGTGGAAATTAGCATAAGTGCAGGATACAGTAAGACGTGTTGTGCGTATGCAAATTTTGGATTGCCGAACTTGTTCGTGACGTGATAGCGCTGATAAGAGATATAAAGGATTGGACGCGTATTGACCGTTGTTGTTCAAACGCAAAGTTGAAAGGGAAAGAATCAATTGACGAACTTGCAATTTTCAGTATGTCTTCCAGACATCACCTAGATGATTTTATGCGTGGCCGTATTATTGGCAAGATTGAAGAAGGGCGAAAAATAACAGATGTTGCCAGGGAGTTCGACGTTAGCCGAAGTGTTGTTTCAAGGCTTTGGGAATCATTTAAAACAAATGGAGAGTGTAGCAAACGTCACGGGGGAGGTCGTGTTCGCAGTACGACACCTGCAGAAGATCGGTACATAGTGCTATCAACAAAAAGACACCGGCGCAGCACAGCTAGTGAGGTAGCAAATCAGTTTATGGCTGCTACTGGCAAGCGGATCTCCCGAAAAACTGTCGCTAGACGTTTGCATGAAGGAGGACTATACGCCCGCCGTTATGTTGTGTGCATCCCATTGTACAGACGTCACCGTACCGCCCGTTTGCAATGGTGCCATCAACATCGCAATTGGACTGATAACGACTGGTCTGCTGTCCTCTTCTCAGATGAGAGTAGATACAGTCTATCGTCTGATTGTTGACGACAACTGATCTGGCGTGATAGTGGTACTGCATATTGTCCAGCAAACATACAGGAAAGGGACCGATATCCGACATGTAGTGTCATGGTATGGGCTGGCATCATGATCAATGGCCGTACGTCCCTCTATGTGCTTCCAACTGAGACTATGACTGGCCAACGATACATTAATGATGTTCTGCTACCTCATGTTCGCATGTTCCGTGGTGCTGTCGGTGATAGATTTATTTTCATGGACGACAACGCAACATGTCATCGAACAGTAGCTGTCCAGGAGTGTCTTGAGAGTGAGGATATTCAACGCCTCGTATGGCCAGCACGTTCTCCAGATCTGAATCCCATTGAAAATGTGTGGGATGCTTTCGGGAGGAGTCTCGCTGGTCGCCAATGCCCTCCAATAAACAAGGACACCCACATCCGTCTGACAGAGGAATGGGATAAATTACCCCAACAGCTGCTTGATGATGTTGTGCAAGGCATGACACGACGTGTGGAATCTTGCATCGCCCTCCATGGTGGCCATATCCCGTATTGACATCTTACGCCGGAACGCCTGCGGACGGTAATTGCATTTTTTTCACGTTTACGTATTCTGCACAAAATGGCCTGTTTGTCTCTTGAACACGTTCTAAAGCCTTCTGGATTTCAGAGCACAATAAATTGTCTTTCTTGTAATGTCCTGGCATTCTGACATTATTTTATTTCACTTGGCATCCAACCACACTTACTTTATTATGCGCTATATAGCCGTTTATGATCCGTCCTTAGCAATTGTCCAGCAGTGTATTATTTCTCTTGCTTTCGTCGACTTTCTTTGTAAGCCCCTGTGGCCAAAAGGCAGAGACATTCATACCAAGCCTGAAAATTCAAGAATTTTCTAGGGATATGGCAGATTTGTAGAATGTCTGCCTTTTGGACTTTATGATGCAGTCCCTGTGGCAATACTAATTCCTCGGAATTTTTCAGAAAGTTATTGGTACCACTGCTGTTGCCGAAAGGACAACTGAAATGATCTATGCCGTGCTTTGTTTCCAGATCCTTTCGATATCCATTTTTAGTTTGTTTGTTTGGAGAATTAGTGACCACCGTGAGCAACTCAATGAACTATATGCAATCGCTCTTACTTAAATTAGGGTCACTGGTTCCAGGGGAGGGAGAGAGTCAGTGCCGTAAGACTAAACAAATCTATGCCTCACGGGATTCGAACGAAGACCGATCTCTGACGATTGGTCAGAAGCTAGCGCTTAGACCACTGCGCCACCGGGGCAGCCGATTTCAATTCGCAGATACTCACATTTTGAGATTCTTTCAGACACTGTTCATTGGATGTTCTCTGTAAGTGGAACAGCTACATAACCCATTTGTGCCTTCTTCAGTTTTTGTGTACAATTTCAATGTTAAGTCTACCGTGGTCATTGGTCTTGTCTGTGATGATAGGTTTGTCCCTGCATATAATGTATTTCTTATTTTGAAAAACAGGTTCCGGTTGGTACTTGCAATAAAGTGGAGTATAGACTTGGATAAGGCCATATTAAGGCGAAGCTCTTGATGTAGGGTCTTGGCTACCTGGTCGTATCTCTTAAAGTACTGTTTTGAAGCAAGAAGATAGCAGTCGGCTAAAATGTGCTTTATAGTTTCATTGCGTAATGTTCCTAGGTTTAAAAGTGTATATTATTATTATTTATCTTGTTACAAATGTCGACTCAACCGAAGATACACTACGAGAAGTTTGTTGTCCTAGGTCAATATAGGTGAAAATCTGTAGCTTAAAGACACAGAAGGCATTCAAGAAAACTTGGAGAAATAATTATTTTCAATAACGGTACTCAGCTTTTATTCATCCAAGTTCACTCTCAGCACAGGATAGTCCTATTCATAATAGTATTCCAATCACAAGAACTTCGTAGGAGGAAACGTTAAAGCTAATTAATATACTCTTCGCCGAGAAGAAGATACATACAAACGCGAACATGCACTAATGTGCCCTCGTATAACATTGCTTGCTCCACACATTATATACTACGTTCTTAGCTTGTCAAATGTTTACACGTCATTCACTCTTGCCCTCAAGACTATTGCCACATAGCATTTAGTGAGTGAGAAAATATAACGTTAGGATTCAAGCGCTAAAAGGAACGAACTCAAAATTTACGTAGGGAAAGATAACTAAAAACGAAGGTTTAAGTTAGAATATACGTCATCATTGACTTTTCCATATACTATTCTACAGATGTCATCATAAAAAACATGCAGAAAGAACGTATAACATTGCAGGGTGCACCTGGTCAGCTATAACACTCAGATATTCATTGAATGTCAGCTTAACTTCCACTGGTATCAGCAGACATTGTCAGTCTCAACAGAATCCCCTTCGGAGCATGGTGCCACTCTCAGAAGCTTGGACTGTATTCATAAGGCATGGCCGATCCATCGCTTCACGAAATTCCCGACACACTCACTGCCGATTATGATTATCAGTGCAAAAAACAATGTGTTGCGTGTATCTCATGACCACATCGCTTTCTTCCATTACTGTAATGTCAATTCAACATTTTTCTGAGAAAAGTGGCATCGAATTGAGCAGACGACTTCCAAGACCCGATGTTTTAAATTTACTACGCCTAGTTCCGAACTGCTCCGGGCCTTGGTGGAATTCAGCACTCAGTTGCCGCACACTGGAACACCTATTCATTTGCACTACAATCCTCACAGTGTGATGGCCACGCTCTTTAAGTCTAGTTTTCAGACCTCTTTTGGATATGGAAGGTTCCTTTTATCTTTCACTCGGCAAGCACCTTTGGAATGATTTCTTTTGAGAGATCAGTAATTACTTTTGTTTTGATAATCATGGCTTCCGGGAAACGTATGCCTACGATTAGACGTTTTCCGAATTCCATTAGTTCCTGGATTTTTCTCCCGTGTTTACAATAGTTTCTGCAGCCGAATTATCTGTTCGGTCATTATAAAGGGCGAAGAAAAACATCATCATCTCATGTAACTGTGCCATTTGCATATATTGGCGTTTATTGTAGCTGACTGTCTTATCATAATGGTTCGAAATGTTTTGGCCAGTGGGTTGAATTCATTATTATCTTTAACAATAATTGAGTATATGCATATATAGGAGTGTCTTTATTTATGAACGGTGCTCATGTGTTCAACCCTTATGATATGACCTTTTTTTGTTGTTGTTTATTTCTGTGTTTAACTGCAGCCGGGAAGGTTTTAAGCAGCTGTCCCTAATTCAGGACAACTGGTTACAGCGATAGGAGCCAGCTCAATCGGACAAGCTCACCACCCATGCCTCATAACCTGAACTCTAGTGAAAGCATAAATAATTTATTATTAAGAGTTCATTCATCATTCACGCAAAAAGACTCATTCACGAATGATCGCTAAAACGAATGACCATTCAATTTCAGGATGTCACTACGCTCACTGAGTAAATCATTCGTTGCAGGGATCTCGTGTTTATTAGTGATGAAATAAATCATTCCTTCAAGACAGTTCATTCAGCATTCAAGCAGAGGACTCATTCACAAATGATCACTGAAACGAATGACCATTCAATTTCCAGGTTGTCACAGCGCTCACTGAGTAATCATTCGTTGCAGGGATCTCGTGTTCATCAGTGATGGCATAAATCATTCCTTCTTGAGAGTTTATTCATCATTTAAGCAAAATAGTTATTCATGAATGAGCACTGAATTTCTAGGTTGTCACTAAGCTCACTGAGTAAATCATTCGTTGCAGGGATCTCGTGTCTACGACCAAAACGCGTTCAAGGCCAAGATTCGTTTTGGCAATTATCCCGAAGGAGCCTGAGGTCTTCACCATTCACGATTAATGATTTGCTCGTGGTGAGCGATTCGGGAGTACCACTCAAATCAAGGTATTGTAGTATTATTCCCATTCTTAAGTTTCACCATTATTTCCTGGCTCACTGCTGATTGCTTACTTACATAACAGCTGACACTTATTAATTTTTGACATTGCCTTTCTTATTGGGAATGCATTTCCGAACTCATGCGTGCAGAAGAGCTGCTACTTCAGTGAGTGTCTCAGTAATGGTGGCTTGATTGATCATCCAATGTGGTCAGATGGAATCATTCGCGGTGTAGAGTCATTCCTTATGAACGAATTGTCTATCACAACTGGGCTCATCTTGGATGAATAGCCACAATACATCGACTCTTTAATAAGAGCAATTTACCATTATGTATTAAAATAAAAATGTTTAATCAATGCAACCGTCAAATTCTTTCGTGTGGGTCAGAGTCGTGGACCTTGACTAAAAAAGACATTCAAAGGCTGAAAACAACTGAAGAAGCATGGTGAGATGCATGCGTGGTGTAACCATGAAAGATAAGAAGAGGAACCCGTGGATCATACAATTAGCAAGAGTTAGTGACATCATGATAAAAAAAAAATCCTGAAATGGAAACGGGCTGGTCATATTCCTAGAAGTAGTTCCCGTTCCGTAAGTTGTCTGGCCATGGTGCGGATGGCCACTTCTGTACCTGTAGATGACGCAACATCGGCACGGATACTTGATAGAGACGTATTCGGTTCTGTTCGTGCGGCCTTCGCAATCGATCGATCCTCGCGTTCTGTTGTTGCCTTTGGGCGTCCATTGCCCGCGTGCAACTGGATTGTGTCTCCTCGACACATTAACGTCAACATCGTCGGATTGCAGCGTCGCTCCGACCCAAATATCTAGCGATATTGCAACTTGACCAACCGGTTTCTTTCAGCCCAATTATACGACCTCTCTCAAACTCACTCAACTGCTCATATTGTGCACGGATCCGAAGTCGAGGCATCTTCACAGTCCGTGGAGGCTAATGCACTCGCAATGCTCTGTCACAATTGTTCCTGCGGGCGAACTTTGCTCTTGATGTACTCTCCTCGATGCGCGGTCCCCATGTGCTGTGGCGGGCCACTATTTAGTCAATGGTCGTTATTTTTTTTATCATTTGCATATTCGGCCCTGAGATATTTACATACGGAATTTCACCGGATCGAACTATTTTCTCGGAGTGCTTCGTTTTTTTCTTTTCTATTTTTAAAGAGTGTATATACGTACGTATAAGAAGAAGACACAGATTGAGAGGGTAAAGTAAACGCACAAGAAATCAGGCAAATTTGCTTTGTGAAGAAATCTCATTGTGGGGAGGAAAAGAATACACAGAGCACAATGGGAAGTGACGACGTCAAGTCGCGCAGATTTTTAAGGAGGATTCTCTGGAGATATGGTTTATTTTTGCATAGATTTTCCATCTTCCGCATGAAATGTAAGACTCCCGAGATATCTACGGGACAGACCGGTTCGAATATTTTCTTTAACTGGAATTGTTCGTCACGCCCTCTCTCGTCAGAAAAGCTGCATGCATGAATTTTGCTCAGATAGCTCTGCTAGGCGCGTAACTCAATGAATATTGTATCAAGTTTCGATGTTAGTCGCTCGTGACGTCCAACGAAGCAGACTGTGGAATCAGTTTCCAGTTTCATTTTTGGAGTCCCATCTGTGGAAGCAAGAGCCGATATATAGCTGGAGAATATTTTTCTTCTTGGTGCGTCTAGTACTTTGCTGCAGCTTTATCATCTTTTGTTTCCTCTTAGAGTTCTAAATTAAGAAAGATTGAAAATGTAAGAAAATTGATGATGTTCTCGGCAACGTGATGCAGTGGTAATGAATGTTTCTCAACTTAGACGGTACACGTGGGTGTTTTTAAAAAACAGACATTAATTAATCAAGCATTTCTGTAAATATGTAAGAGTAAACTTTTGGTTTTGTTCGCACCCTATCTGATTTGATGTAATGTTCGATAATGACGTTATGTAATGTTCCTGAAATACACCTGTCTGAACACTGCATAAATCAGTTCTCAAAACCTTCAGCTACAGTGAAACAGGAGTCTTCTATTTTATATATATATATATATCAGTACAACACGCAGCCTTTAAATAGACACAACTTTAACTAAGCAACGTCTTTTCCACAATCAGCATTTTACTTCCACCATTTCTACATATTGTTGCTCCTCAAACATTATATCGTTACGCGGAGTCAAAAATGAGCTGGGAGAAGCAACAATTTTTGTGAGGACCTGTAAGAGTTTTGGACGCCTTATTTCCCCATTCGGGCCTCTCAGGAACAACGCCGCAAGTGGCAAACACAAGGTAATAAACTTCTTTGTCTTGGCTTCCTCGGCGTTAACCGAATTCCCGTGTAGAAACTTCGGATAACGCTCTTTGTGATGCGAAGCTGCTGACCAGATAAGACAGCGCGCTTTTTGAGAGGCCGGCCAAAAATCTACATTTGCATGGGGGGGGGGGGACGAACGTCATGAGAAAGACCAGATGACATTCAGCAACGTTATGCAGAGACAGACAGCTTTACGAGTCTGAGCTCGGGACGAATAAAAGGAGTACACTTAGCAACACGGAGAGATCGAGGTCACACGCTGGAGCGGAGACGCTGATATTTTCACTTTGATCGCCGTGCAGCAGAAAACAGAAGGAATGAAGGCGAATAGCGGACGCCAGGTCCAAAATGACCAACCAAAGCCCAGCAGCAGGAACGGGCTGCGATATTCCGTAACCTTGTTGAGGAACAAACTGAGAAGTGAAACCACTGCCGTCCGATCTCAGGGCAAAAGACACGTCGTCAAGCTGAGCGCGGAGGAGACGCTCTTGAGACCAGCAGCCTTTACGGGTGCAGAGGGGACCACTATTATGCTCCACCACCCTCTACCCCTCGCAATCGGAGAGAAGAAGAAAATATGGGTAAGATAGACGGGGAAAAGATTCCTAGGCAATCAAACAGGTTGGCTCACATAGGTGATACCCAGAGAGTGCCCCCCCCCCCTGATTACTTGTGCGTGTGTGTGTGTGTGTGTGCGTTTCTCCAAAGCGCTAAATTGGCGCAAAAATACCAAAGGATTACTTTGAGGGCATGTAAGAACATTTTTGTTTCTAATTGTAAGAACTCGGTGAGTGGATCTCCGAAAACTAACGCCGGACACATGATGTGTGAACTCCTTCGCAGGATGGTCATCTGGTCAGGAGTGACGACGATTCAGATTAAGACTAGTTAATAACGGTGTAGGTCATTTCTTCTCTTTAATTCGTATCCAAGCTGTTAAGAGTGTAATTAAATGTTGTGCTCGTGCTAAGTACTTCTGATCATTATTGTGAGTGTGTGTTGCGTGGTTTCCGGCCAATCAGCGGAATTCAAATTGCCTCTTTTAATTCTCGCTGTATTGCAACGAATTTATGCTCAGGGACGGTAACCCTGGTATACGGGGGAAAGTGTAACAATATATCGGTCTGTTCTTACCTGACACATCCACACGTCATACGTTCCGACCTCAGGATGTTGCCAACCAAACTCTTGCGAGACAGAAGATATCACTTTAAGTTTAAAAAACGATAAGGAGAACGCACTCAAATGTATATAGAGAAATAAACAAAAAGGAAAGTTAAATTAAAGTATTCGTCGCAACATCTACCTATTTTTTTTCTTTTGTAAGTGAAGAAAGAACTTTCATTAATTTTAGGCGATGTGTGTAACAAACATCACACATTTTTCGAAGAACCTTACGGCCAATATATTCATTTTTACGTTCGGGCGCCAATGTGAAAACACAAGTTTATCCGTCACGGGAAATCACTCCGGAGTAAGTTGCTCTCCCAACTAAACTACACGGACGAAATGTATCGCTGCAGATTTGTAGCCTTGATACGTGGTTTACCTCTGTAGTACGTCACAGTGAATCAACAAATGGTTGTTAACAAATAAAAAGCTTAGGTGCAAAGAGGCATATTTTGCTTAACAATTTTCTAAATTCCTAGTAATTAAACACCATAGAGCAGAATTTTACTCTTTCCTATAGGTAAAAGGAAATAATTCCAAAAGTGCTTCGTTGCAATTAGTCAGGATTGTAATGTCTTTCTTTCTGCAGAACGTCAGTTAGTAACTGTTTTAACAATTTTGGTGGTTCTGTTGTAAGTTCCTGAAAGTCCATACTCTTGGTATAACCAAGAAAGATGAGAACAGGAAATTAGGAAAATGACGAGAGTTGATGACATCACAATCATGATAAAATCCCTGAAATGGCAATCGGATGGACATATTACTTGAACTGAACACTACTGGACAATTCAAATACTGGATTGGATTCGAAGGGACAGGAAAATACCCTAAAGAAGACCGAGCGGGAGATATATGGAAGAAATTCGAAAGCACCAGTGAGTGGTATGGAGGAAACTAGCTCAAGAGGCGTATACTGATTCCGAGAAGTGGGCAATCTTTACTTAGTTGTAAATCAAAGGAATGCAGATACAAACACACATTAAAATTTGCATTGCAGTTGCAGATTTAAGAGCGTTTTAAACAATGTACATCGTAATACAGGATGTCCACAAAGTCTCTTTACAACTTTGCACATTTATTACGGACATCCTGTACCATGTACGTTCAGGGTATTTGTTGTATAAAACACTGTTAATTTCAAAGTTTTGATTGACATTATTGTTTTTTTTTTGTTATAGGTCCCTCACTGACGTAGCAGGTGCTGGTCTATGAAGATGTGGTCCCTACAAGAGAAAGCGCAGTGCATCGCTTGGTTCATCGAAACAAAATCTGATACAGAAACGCAACGACATTTCCGGACTAAGTATGGGAAAACCCCGACATCTTGTCCTAGTATCCGCCAATGGCACCAGATATTCATGGAGACTGGATCCGTGTTGGATCAAGATTGTAGTGGCTGCCCACGAACATCGAACGTGTTCGTGATTCATTTTCACGAAGCCCGAAGAAGTCCTTTCGTTCCGCTGCCAGAAAACTACAAATGCTCCAGTCCACGGTACATAGGGTACTACATAGGCATCTACGCTTACATGCATACAAAGTGCAACTGTTACATGCACTTGAAGCGAACGATAGACCACGACGAAAAGAATTGGCGGTAACAATGCTGGATAGACTGAGTAAAGATCTCTAGTTTCTCAGACATGTTTGTTTTACGGATGAGGCAACTTTTCATGTCTATGGGCAGTTAAACAGACACAATATCAGGTTTTCCCATACTTAAAAAGGAAATGTCGTTGCGTTTCGGTATCAGATTTTGTTTCGATGAACCGAGCGACGCACTGCGCTCTCTCTTGTGGGGACCATATTTTCATAGAACAGCACCTGCTACGTCAGTGAGGAACCTATAACAAAAACGATAATGTCAATTAAAACTTTGATATTTACAATATATTAAAATACCATGAACTTACATAGTACATGGTGTCCCCAATAAATGTGCAAAGTTGTAAAGATACTTTGTGGACACCCTGTACAATTATACATGACAACTAATTTACATACTGCTTCACATAACAACTAATTATATAATCACATTCAGTTAACTTAAATATGAATTCTAAAGGTCTCGTTAGGGCCAAAAAGATTTCTATTACAGCGTTATGGAAATTGAACTGATGATCATTTTTCAGCTGTTCCAGTAAGGCCATTGACAGTGGAGAGCTTAACCTCTAAGCCTTTCTTGGCTTCAGTCATTTTCCCGCACAGTTTTTGAGAGCTGAAGAGGCGACACGACCAGCAAAATTTATTTATATTTGAACATCCTGTTAACCACGGAGATTTAGAATATACGGAATCGGAAAAGTGCCTAGTGTATTCACGATCTTTGTCCTTGTATTTTGGAGTAAGACTTCGTTTAGAATTTGGTCTCTCATTATTTATAATCAGATTTTCCCCGTAATCATTTCTTCCGAATGACATCCTTCAAATCATCTATAATACATTTGTGCGATTCTCTGACGCTTAATATAAAAATACACGCTCAATTTACAAAAGTACTAAGAAAATCTTTTTTGCCCAAGTGGCAGGAAGGAGGAAGGCCAAGGAAGTCATGGGAGGATCAGATTCAGGAGTGCCTTCATGAGAAAAAGATTATGGGTATGAAGTATAGAAGATCTTGTGTACGGCGTGAGATGGATGTGAGTGAAGCCCGAGTTATATGTCAAGATCGCTGTAAATGGAGAAGTTTGATACGGCAACAGTAAGTGAACATTATCTGGTAGTTTGTATTTCTTTGTGGAGCTAACCTCTGAAAATCAGAGAACAGCTTAGTGTTATGCATGTATGTATGTATTTACAAAAATTTCAACTTAACTGAAACGCCGAAAAAAAAGAAAAAAAAATATATATATATATATACAAGGGTGGTAAAGTTGTGTCGTGTGGCTTTTAACTCGCGAACTTTTAAACACGCCGTCCGCTTCAGGCCATCTCACAATCGAGAGATGGTCTTACCTCTGCGCTTTCCAGTAGCTTGTTCGAAGTCGAGCATCCGCGATAACCTCGTTTCTCGTTCCCAAAGTTAAATCTTGGCATCTCCGGGAGCGCGAGGGAATCTTTACTGAGCTGAGATTAGACTCAACTCTGGTGGAATTCTCCGAACTTCAAGAGATATCCGTTTGCTTCGCATTGAGATAGCAGCCTCAAATTTCACCATCCCAGAGTTGAGTGGATATTTAATGAATGAAAATAAATTTGTCACAGAAAAATTCACATAAACAACTGATTTTAGAAAAAAATATAGTCCATCTCCAAATCCCTAGATCCCTTTAAGTATACGCCACTGCGACAAGACAGATAGTTCTGGAAGAAACACTCTGGGAGGCCTTAATCCAGTAGGGGACTGATAAAGATTGATCACGGTGATGCATTTATTTCGAATATCTTGCTGTCTATTTGTTTCAGATTTAAGTTTTTTTTTATTGAAGTTTTAACGACCACCATGAGCAACTCGATGGGCTATAAGCAGTAGCCTGTCCCTAATTTAGGGCCACTGGTTCCAGAAAAGGGAGAGAGCCAGTGCCGTAAGACAGACACAACATCTATGCCTCCTCGGGATTTGAACCCGGACCCTTCTCGGACGAAGGGCCATAAGCCAGCGTTTAGACCACTGCGCCACCGGGGCGGCTTTAAGTTCACAGCTCCCAATAAAGGATTTCTATTAGCAAAAGAGGGATCGCCATTCTTCCCTCCCTTGCAATGTGAAGAATTAAAACAAGACTGAAAATGCAAGAAAATCCCAGAAGTACAGCAGCAGTCGATAACAAGAAAATCATCAACTGTTCACATTCTTGACGAAAACTATACTTCTTTGTTAGCTCTAAGACTGATGAAATGTAAAGTAATGAGAATTCACTTCAACGCATCACATTTCACTCCAGGAAAATAACACTGCCTCCTATGCTATGTCGATGTTCTGGAAATGGCACATTGAGCCGAGGACTCTAATCATTATTAGCTCATTGTTCCTTAACATCGGATTGTTTCGGGAAAGTAAACATCCCCCAACAAACTAAAGTTCTATTCAAAGAGCAATCTCATTACTCTTACACTCGATCAGGACCTTTGCAAATGGAGGGAAAAATAGTCCGTGGTAATTAAAACGCAAAACCGCTCAGAACGGGAGCCTTCAGAAATTAATCCCTATAGCAATTTATCATTGTCAGCTCTGGAGGTTAGTAATGACTACTCTGGAGTGCTTATTTATGCGTGGATAGTACCTAATATTAAGCAGTGCTTCTTTCAGGAGAGAAATACGAAAACGGAGGAATAAATTAATCCACGAGATCATCGATCATGTCGATTAAACTCTCCGCAACGAAAGAACAGCCCTCGGCCTCTACACAGTCTAAACCGAATTAACGCCCCATGGCTTTTTCTAAGACTTATTTCAGAAATTAATGTTCCGTACAAAAGATTAAAATCTCAACAGTTTCGCATTTGAAGAACGAATATCTTCCCACAAACTAACAGGCCAAGACAAGTGAACAACGAAAGTATGATCAAGGCACTGATTTCAAAAGAAGCCGAAAACTAGTATTATACTGTGTAATGTTTTAGACTTTTAACTTTGTTCATTAATTGATTAATTAGCGTTCAGCTAACTTTTTAAACATAGACACTAGGTATCTATTTGAAACTATACGGTCAGGGTGAAAAGAATCTTCATTTTCCACGAAGTGGCAACGCCCAGAAACTTTCATTCACCAATACACTTTAGTCAACCATAAAGTCGTAATTCGTCAGATGGCACTTAATCGCAACGTCTTTTATGAACACAGAAATCCCAACCATGTTGAATAATGTGCCATTAAAACAATCCTAGCAGAAATATTATTACAGCACCTAGAAAATAATGCTTTGGATGATTTTCCGTTAAAGCCTAGTCTGTTTTTGCATTATGTTGGCGACATACTATTTTTTTGGTCCCATCCAAAGGAAGACCTAATGGATCTAGCGGAGTATTTATCATCAGCTTACCCCACTATAATGTTTACCGTTAAACAGCTCCTGGGCTTCCTTTTGCAGAGAAACCCTGTTACCAATTTAATCCAATATTCGGTTTATTACAAACCCTTTTCCAATATATACTGCTGGCCACCCAAAATGCAACACCAAGAAGGACACTAGATAGCAAAGCCAGATTTACTGGACACATAACATTATATACAAAGATAAAACGATTGAGCTTACAAGCCCGTGCGACTTACGGAACACGCAGGCATCAATAGTTTGTGTGGCCCCCATGGCTGGCAATAACGGCCACTACTCGCCGCCGCATCGAACGAAAGAGGCTTTGGATGTGGGCTTGGGGTATGTCGGTCCAGGCTTCTACCACACGTAGCAACAGTTCATCAGGCGTAGCAGCGGGTGTTGCTTGCCGGGCCACTCGGTTGCCCATCAGCGACCAGACGTGTTCGACGGGCGACATATCGGGAGAATAGGCGGGCCACGGCAGCAGTGACACCTGGTGGGCCGTGAAGAATTGTTGCACGATGCGTGCCACGTGCGGGCGCGCATTGTCCTGTTGAAACGTAGCCGCTGGCAGGTCCTGCAGGTAAGGGATGACTACAGGCTCCAAAACGTCGGAGATGTAGCGGTGTCTGTTGAGTATACCGGCGATGCGTACCAGAGGGGTGCGGGTGTCATATCCAATTGCGCTCCAAACCATAACGCCAGGCGACAGACCGGTATGGAGATGCATAATGAAATCGTCATACAGTCTCTCGCCGCGGTGCCGCCACACGTGGATCTGACCATCGTGGTGCTGCAGGCAGAAGCGGGATTCGTCGGAGAAGACAATGTGGTGCCATTCCGTAGTCCAGGTGCGGTGTTCAACGGCCCACTGCCGCCACACTCGCCGGTGGTGTAACGTCAATGGTAACAGGAGCAATGGGCGCCGTGCGACAAGTACCCGCTCCCGCAGACGACGTCGAACGGTACGTGATGACACAGGTTGTTGCGCAACACACCCTAATTCCTGCGCCAACGTTCGTGATGTGGCGGTGCGAGCCGTCAATGCCCGCCGCACAACATACCGGTCCTCTCGTCCAATGGTGTGCCGCGTCTGCGGCAATCGCTCACGTCGGTCCGTCCGTCCCTCCTGCACCCACCGAATCCATACTCGCCTCACTGTGGCTGGATGTCGTCCCACACGGGTGCCGATGTCTCGGTACGATAAACCGCCGTCGCGATAAGCCACTATTCGTCCTCTGTCAAACTCCGAAACGTGCTGGCATGACTGCCGTATTCTGCGAAGAGGCATCAGAAAGCTTCCCACGCACAGATCCGGCAGCACAACACACTTCCAGTAATTACAACCCCGCATTCTGTGCACCCTTTTTATAGTGCTCCTCGGTGGCGTGCCGGGCGCACAGGATTTTTATATGCCCTGCAATTCTAATCGTTCGCATATCCTATCGCGGGCGACGCATACTACGAATTTCGGGCCAATCGGATGCTTCCTTCTTGGTGTTGCATTTTGGGTGGCCAGCAGTGTAGTATTAATCCAAATGGCTTCCGCCACCCTCTCAATTATAAACTATCCTCCATATATTTTTTACTTCGGCGTGCAATAACCCATTCCACCACTTACTGACGTCGTTGCTATGAAGTCAAAAGAATTACTGAAATAGCTAAAAGTCATGGGTATTCTACTGAAGTTCTTCGGAATATATTGAAAAAATACTGATATCGACAAATAACCATACAAAGAGAAACTATAAAGCCTAAATTTGTGGGTTCTATGAATGTTGTACCACCAGTTACTAGTATTTTAAAAAATGTATTCGTAGACATCATGTGGCGTTCGGTATAAAGACCATTAATCTTCAAGCGCTGGTCAAACAAGTTAGTAAAATCATGCAATGCATTGATTATGATACGATTTCCAACATACCAGAAATCATTACTCAAGTTATTACTCAAGTTATGAGGATAATGGCTGTGCAATAAATCTCGCTCCTGTAAGGTTCGTCCCCAGGTTGTCCCCTACCACATACTAAAATTCCATCGCAATCGAACCATTTTTACGCGAGGTATAGGGCGGACGGACAGACACTCATACAGACGGACGGACAAAGCTGGAGCATATACGCTTCTTCGACCTACGGTTGGAAAGCGTAAAAAAGACCGAGATCCAGTAGACATGAACGACCGATGTTGAGTATGCGGAATTCCGATGATAGCCAATGATAACCCGGGACTCGTCCTCATGTACATCGGATCGACGCTCCGTTCATTCAACATTGTATTGAGTGAAAATCAGTATAACGTACGTATGAATGCATCATCGACTGCGCTTTTACGTTTAACAATTGGGGCACTCACCTTCCGATTCGGTGTTGTCCCCTACTGATTCAAGTTCTTCGACTTTATGTATGGAAAGTCTTTTTATACACTATCTACATCATTATTGTTGTAATGAGGACATAACTTGTTATGTACCTCAACCATGGAAAACATTGATCTGTGTAAAAAAAACGTGACAATTCAGTTAATCACTCTGGTCCAGAACTATGAATTTGTGTTCTAAAGTTTGTACTCACGCATTGCGTCATCCCTCCACCACTGAGTAATCGACACGCCAATTCAGATACGTCATGAACTTGCTATTACTTTAGTATAAGACATGCTACTCAAGTCGTCATTCTGTGTGCTTTTAATCTGAAGATGAATCTATGGTAGACACGAAAGATTTCATATGTATCATTGATGTGTACGAAAGTTTTAACGTACAGTTTTTAATATTAAATCTTTTAATACCTGTGACCTTATTTATCTGTGTGTATTTCAATCGTGGAATCACTAATTATGAGAGATTTCAATGCGAAAATCATAAAGCAACGGCAACAGAATGAAACTTCAGTAGGTAAATTCGGTCACGGCAACAGAAACCAGCGTAAAAATACTCTCGTTGAGCTTGCAGAGGCAGAAGGGTTTTTCATCTTGAACTCCTTTTTCAAGAAAAAGCCACACAGGAAATGGACATGGAGACATCCAAATGGAACGACAAGTGAAATTGATTTTATTATGTGTAACAAAAAATTCGTCATAGAAGACTGCAGTGTGCTAAACAAGTTCAACACAGGTAGTGACCATAGATTGGTGAGATGTAAGATGCACCTCAACACTAAACTCGAACGTGGCAAGCTCATAAGACAAACAAAATGTATTGACATAACCAATGTAACGTACCAGGAGATGTGACGTACCTGCCCGAAGGACGCACACGACATAAAGGTAGATAGGAATCAGAATAAAACGCCCGCGTAGCTCAAATGGTAGAGCAACTTCTTCCGGAATGAGGGGACCCGGGTTCGAATCCTGGCGCGGATAGAAATGACGGAGAAATTTACTTCGTTATACCAACCTTAAAAAACACAATAATACCTTCAAGTTGGAAGTGAAGAACAGATTCTCTGCTTTAGAAGGCCTAACATCGGAAGAAGTGGATATTTCTGAAGTTAACAGAAAAGTAACCAAAGCTCTTATGAAAACAACAACAAAATTAGTTGGGTCTAAGAACAAGTTGCATGTAAACAAATTATCAGGAAAAACCAAAATGTTGATGCAAAAAAGAAGAGAGATGAGGACAACTAAAGAAGATGTGAATTCCAAAGTGGAATATATAGAGCTATGCAAGACAGTGAGAAAAAATATCACTGAAGACGTAAGGAAATTCAACTGTAACCTAGTGAGGAAAGCAATTGAAAACAACCAAAGCCTAAATACAGCAAAGGGACATCTCAGTAAGGGAAGAAAACAAATTATGGCACTGAGAAAATAAGATGGTTCTGTAACAAGAAATAGAGGCGAAATTTTGACAAGAGTGAGAGATTTCTACTCCAAATTATATGAAAATGATGATACATGTACTCCAGACATCATGAAAGGTACCAGTACCAGAGTTCTTCCAGTCCTAATAGCAGAAGTTGCACATGCAATCAAGAACATGAAGCGGGGAAAAGCTTCAGGAGAGGATGGAATTACTGTAGACATCATACAAGAAGCAAGTGGAGAAACTGAAACGGTACTCGCCCATTTCACTCGATGCCTTAATGAAAGGAAGATTCCTGAGGATTGGAACAACGCTACAATGATCCTGCTACATAAAAACGGCGACATTGAAGATCTCAGGAACTACAGACCTATCAGCCTCCAATCAGTGGTTTATAAAATCTTCACTAAAGTTCTTTCACACCGCTTGAAGGTAACACTGGACATGGCTCAACCAAGAGAACAAGCTGGACTCAGGAGTGGCTACAGCACAATAGATCATATCCACGTACTGAGAGAACTAATATCGAAAGAGCGAGGGAATATGAACTTCCATTGTGCATGGCTTTTATCGATTATGAAAAAGCCTTTGATTCGGTGAAACCATCAACAGTTACAATGGCTCTGAAACCCTGCGGTATTGAAGATGCAGACATTAATATTATTAATAACATCTATGAAAATGCAAGTGCAAAGATTCGGCTGTTTGAAAATACAACACACATAAAAATTGGAAAGGGAGTGAGACAAGGTCACACCATATCTCCGAAGATCTTTAAAGCCACATTGGAAAATGTCTTTCAAGCACTGAACTGGGAAAACAAAGGGATAAAGATTAATGGAGATTATGTAACCCACCTTCGTTTTGCTGATGACGTAGTCATTTTTGCAACTACCCCATCAGAGCTGCAGAGTATGATCCAGGAACTTGCTGACAAGAAAAAAGAAGTGGGATTAAAAATGAACTTTCAGAAGACAAAAGTGATGTTCAATGCTTTTACAAGAAATGAAGATTTATCGATTGATGGAGGAAAGCTGGAGATAACAGACACGTACGTTTATCTTGGACAGCAGATATCAAGTGAGGGTCACATTGGTGAAGAAATTAATCGGCGTACAAAACTTGCCTGGAGAGCTTTTGGAAGAAACAGCATAATTTTCAAGAGCAATATGCCATTATGTTTTAAAAGAAAAGTGTTTGATCAATGCATCCTTCCAGTGCTTACGTATGGTGCAGAGACGTGGACCTTAAGTAAAGGAGACATACAAAGGCTGCAGACAACTCAAAGCAGCATGGAGAGGTGCATGCTTGGTGTAACCAGGAGAGATAAGAAGAGGAACTCGTGGATCCGAAAAATGACAAGAGTGGAAGACATCATGATCAGAGTTAAATCCCTGAAATGGCAATGGGCTGGACATACTGCCAGAAGGACAGACCATCGATGGACAGCCGAAATTTTAGAATGGATTCCAAGGGACAGAAAAAGACCCAGAAGAAGACCACATGGGAGATAGGCGGATACAATTCGAAAGTATGCGGGAGTGACATGGAGGAGACTGGCACAAGACAGACCGTTGTGGAAGAAACTTGGGAAGACCTTCATCCAGCAGTGGATTGATAATGGTTGACAATGATGATGATGATTAAAATCGTGCAAAGACTGCTTATAAGCACGAATTCTACCACTTGAATAGCATTGTATTAGACATAGAAGAAGTTATCCAAATGCGTGCTTGCTACTCTCGCATTACGGGGCGTGCCCGGCCGCAATTGTAGTTAAATACACTGGGGTCAGCACGCGTGATTTGGATGCTTTTCACAGAGGAAAGGTTGTACGTGCCCGCAGGATGGATCACTGCATCTCGGAAGTCGTCAACATGTAACGTACCAGGAGATGTGACGTACCTGCCCGAAGGACGCACACGACATAAAGGCAGATAGGAATAAGAATAAAACGTCTGCGTAGCTCAGTTGGTAGAGCGACTTGTTCCGGAACAAGCGGCCTCGGGTTCGAAACCCGGCGTAGACCAAAAATGACGGAGAAATTTACTTCGTTATAATGGCGCCCGAACTATCCGGATGACCCGACCGTTCAAAATCTCGCATTGGTGTGATGTTCTTTCCACACCGCGAGATAGGAAAAATCAGAGAATCCCATCTCCAGTGCTTCGAAAAATAAATGTGTGTGACGTTGCATTCCACACACCAGATTGACTGGGAGTTCTCAAGTGCACGTTCTACAGTGGATGGCTGCCTGCAACGATTCATGGTCACGGCTGACCCGTGGGCCATGCCCCCGGCCCTCTTTCAGAGGGGGGGAGATGTAACGTACCAGGAGATGTGACGTACCTGCCCGAAGGACGCACACGACATAAAGGCAGATAGGAATCAGAATAAAACGTCTGCGTAGCTCAGTTGGTAGAGCGACTTGTTCCGGAACAAGCGGCCTCGGGTTCGAATCCCGGCGTAGACCAAAAATGACGGAGAAATTTACTTCGTTATAAACACACTGGGATTTTCCTGTGCTAGTGTCCACAGTGTTTCGGGAATGCGTACAAAAATTTGGGGAAAAGAACAAGATCCCGAATGATTTTCAGAGGTGTGCCATCATTGACAGCTCGTGGTGTATCCCGTTTGGGCCTCATTGGTCGAACTGATAGGAGCAAGACAATATCACAAATCACCACCGATGCGAACAGTGTTTTAAGTCGTCATTTCAGGGCAAAATATTCTTGGACCTTAAGGGTTCGAGAGCCGCCGGCCCACAAGTGTCTCACTGTTAACTGTACGGTACCGGTCTCAACGACTTGCCTGGGCAAAATCACACTGACACTGAAGCATAGAGAACTGATAGCGGGTATTCTGGAGTGATGAATCCAGATTTAAACTGCATCGATGGGAGAGTGCAGTTCTCGGGTCAACCTCATGAAGCCATGGACTCTTCATATCAAATTTGAAGAGTGATGGCGTAGTGATGGTCTGGGGTGTCTTCATGTGAAATGTTTTGGGATCTTTGGTACGTGTACAGTCGACTTTGAGTACCCTTAACTATGTAGACATTCTGGCCTTCCATTTACACCCATTCATGTCCAGCATGCATCCTAATGGCGTTGGCGTATTTCGGCAAGATAATTACCCATCAAACAGGTCCCACCTGGATATTGTATAGTTACAAGAGCATTGTAGTGAATTTGAAACGCTTTGATGGGCACCTAGAAGCTGTAATTTAAACTACATCGAACAACTTTGTGTTCCCGTCGAACCTGTTCAGGCACATGTCCCATCGGCTACATACCTCAGCAAATTATGGGCAGCATTGAAGGCGGCATAGTTGACGATACCTGCAGGACATTTCCGTAAGCACGTGGAGTCCATTCTTCGTCGTGCGGTCGCCGTCATTAGGACAAGAGGTGGCCCAACGCGTTACTAAGCTGGTATTTCTAATGCAATGGCACTTCAGTGTAGTTACAACACGAAGTTCATTTATCCACATATATCCATAACACTCTTCCACCTATTTCACCACTTTTTGTTTACTTCTAACTCACTCTCAGCATTGTCAAAGCGTACAAGTTGTTAGGGAAAGTAATGTGCCGTTCAACAACCTTAAATCGAGAATTACTAACATTTTTCATAAGAAACAGAAACTCAAAGGGAAGGTTAAATTAGAGGTACACAAAACAGTTGTTCTTGTACTCGTATTTAAGGAGCATGACTTTTGATCAAAGTATGGAACCCATTTCGTTAAAGCTAGTTGTAGTTAATGGTGAATTCTTTGTTCTTCCGCCTAATTATTTCCTACCTCAGAACACATTCTCTAGCTCAGCACCTAATCACTCATTTTTTCAAATGGCTAAATCATCTTAAAATATGTATCCCCGCTCTAATGACACTGGGGAACAATTTTTTTTATTTTCTGTTGCATGAGATTTTACAACTGATTCTAAGTATTTTTTCACCGCTGATTTCAAATCTGAAATCGGTTTTCCTCTACATGCTCTAGTTTTCATGCAATATAAAACTTGTGATTTTTGCCAAATAAAAAGACACTCGTTGCTATTTACACCAGGGATAGCTTGAGAACTAGGCTTACATCTTCCAAATTTGTATTGTACAATACAATGGTTTAATCCCGTATTTCATTCATTGATTTCTGCGCCTCCGGGCAATCACGGGAATGAATTCTAATCTTCCAGATTCACTATATATGAATGCCGGTTGCTTCGGCTAGCAAATCCTATGATGGTTATATTCAAATTAATCGAAAGCTTGAGACTTGGTCGTTCTGGGTGGTGTTTTTTTTTTTTTTTTGATTGGAGGTTTAACGACCACCGTGAGCAACTCAATGGGCTATAAGCAGTCGCCCGTCCCTAATTTGGGGTCACTGGTTCCAGGGAAGGGAGAGAGCCAGTGCCGTAAGACAAACACAACATCCATGCCTTACCGGGATTCGAACCCGGACCCCGTTCGGACGAATGATCAGAGGCCATCGCTTAGACCACTGCGCCACCGGGGCGGCGTTCTGGGTGGTGTAGTGGTTTGTATACTTGGGTGCTATCCGGGAGACGCGGGTTCGTTTTTCGCTCCAGGACGACGAAATTTTCAAGCTTTCAGATATTACCTGACTTAACATCCATGTCATATTTACACCAATAAACGGATTCACATCTTCCAAATTTTTATTGTACAATGGTGTAATTCCGTGTTCCATTCATTCATCAATAATCTTTATTGTTAATTTTGGATTCAAGAGATGTATCTGATTTAAACAAAAATAACACCTGTTTTTCTTTGTTTCAGATCTGATCATGGCTTCTTCAAATAAACATAAATGTGCAAATAATCCTGATGCATTCTGTTATGTATGTTGCTGCTACGCACTTCTTCGTTAAAGGCGCAATATAACTTCGTTTGTGAGGCGTGCCTATAAAGCCTATTTTGAAGTTCCCCTTGGCGACCAATACAAGAAATGGTCTCCTCATATTGTGTGTCATAATTGTGAGGAAATGCTTCGTGACTATACAAAAGGAAAACGAAACGGTCTGCCTTTTGGAGTTCCCACGGTTTGGCGAGAACCCATGGACCACATAACTGACTGCTATTTTTGCCTAGTCAACACACGAAGGGTGTCGGCAAGAAAACCCGGCATAAGATCTCCTATCCCAGTATTCCCTCAGCAATTCGACCTATTCTGCACTCTGAGGAACTTCTAGTTCCAGTTTTTATGGTTTTGCCTCATTTGAAGATGAAGGGAGTGAACAGGATCGGGAAGAGCATGAGGGTTGTAATAACGAGCTTCAAGAAGTGTTTTCAGAATCTGAAGATCTCATCTGATACCAAACAGTCATCAGCCCTTCAACAGTTTAGCCAACCGGAATTTGAATTCTTTAGTGCGTTATTTGGGGCTCTCCAAGAAAGCAGCTGGGGTATCAGCCTGCAGGCTGCAAGAAAAAACTTACTTGACCACCATACAAAGGTTTCTTATTTCCGAAAGCGGGACCAGATTTTTGTGGACTTTTTTACACAAAACAAGAAGTTCGTTTACTGCCAAAATGTCCCAGATCTTTTCAGGCAATTAGGTGTTACCTCGTATAGTCCAACAGAATGGCGATTATTTCTGGACAGCTCAAAGCGCAGCCTTAAGTGTGTTCTCTTGCACAATGGCAATGTTTATGGAGCAGTTCAAGTTGGTCACTCAGTGCATTTGCGAGAAGAACATAATGTCATAGAAATGGTCATTGACTTACTAAAATATCACGAGCACAACTGGATCATTTGTGTGGACCTAAAAATGGTCAACTTCCTCCTTGGTCAACAGAAAGGCTTCACGAAGTTTCCATGCCATCTCTGTATGTGGGACAGCCAAGCTCGAGAGAAGCACTGGACCAGAAGGAGTGGCCCATCCGTTAAACTCTAGAAGTAGGCATGCCAAACATTGTAAATGATCCAATCGTCAGCAGAGAGAAGACTATTTTCCCCCACTCCATCTCAAGCTCGGCTTGATGAAACAGTTCGTGAAAGCATTAAATACTGATGGTGAATGCTTTCAACATATAGTTTCTGCTTTTCCTGCTTTGTCTTTCGAGAAGACCAAAGCAGGTGTGTTCGATGGACCTCTAATTGGTGTCCTTGTACGTGATGAAGAATGTTTTAGGCAGATGAATGAAAAGGAGAAGGCAGCATGGCTGTCTTTCGTGGCAATTATACAAAACTTTCTTGGTAACAAAACGGCAGATAACTATGAGGTTCTCGTTACTAAAATGCTGTTGGCTTTTCGCGATCTTGGGTGCAACATGATTGTCAAGCTCCATTTCCTGAATAGTCACCTTGATCAATTCCCGAGAACCTTGGGGCTGTCAGTGATGAACAGGGAGAGTGCTTCCATCAGGACCTAATGACGATGAAACAGCGCTATCAAGAGCGATAGGACAAAAATATGATGGCAGACTATTGCTGGAGCATCAAATGAGATTGCCCTGAAAAAGTCCACAAACGTCACAGCTATATGAACAAATTCATGCCTGAATAGGACATATTTGAACTTTGCATCCTATCCTTATAAGTTGTTTTGAATGAGCTATCCATCTTTATGTCGAAATATATGTTAATTTAAAGTAAAAAGCATTAGTGCATACTCATATTTGACTAAAATGGATAAATGTTTCAGATTTGACAAGTGGTGATACATATTTTACTCCACACAAGTGATTTGTTTTGCCTTTTTCCAAACTTTAATGCATATTATGATACACCTACACGTTTTTGTGTATACGTAAATATCTTTGCCAAGACGGTTGTTTAAGCCTAATTTTAAGACTGCATGACCGTAAATTCCTCAGATAGACCATGTGATCATGTGAGAGGCGTAAAAATTTTGCGAAAAATGAAAATGTTGAATTGCAAAAAATCTAGAGCTTACAGAGAAAAACTAACTTTACATTTGAATTCAGCACACTCAAATTAGGTAAGAAGAAGTGCTGGTATCAACGCAACAAAAACTTTGTTCCCCAGTGTAATAATTTGCTTTGCATTACACATCTGCAACACATCATGATCACAACGAGTACTGCCAAGAAAACCCTTCTTACGTAACACATCTTCAGCATACGAATGAGTGCAGCATGCTGGTGTTTGTCTTTTCCTGGAAGTGAAAGTATCAACAAGTAAATTTAGCACTGATCGCATGGATTTTCGTACAAAGCGGAGCCGAAGCAACGAGAAATACCCGTTCTTTTGAAAAACATAAAACGAAATGTAATGTCCCTTTCTTAGCACTTCAATGGATGTGGGGCAACGCGTTAAGGTCGCGGCGCGCTAGGTCTGAACAGAAAAGATTTTTGTTTGTGCACACTAGATCGGAACTACACGGACGGAGACGGAATTATTTTCATGGTAGATGTCGCTGCCTTAGAAGTATTATTGCGCTTTTTAACTGAAAGTGCTATATCACACTCAGAGGACAGAAATCGTAGAATACCCGGTTCCTGGCAACACGACGCTGTCACCCCTGTTGCTAGTGAACGAACCCACCGCTTGGTGTAGGAGGACATCACTACATTCAAGTAGACGGTAATTCGATGTCAGTATGGATAAATTCCATGATTTAACTGAGTAAAGATCCAGTGTTAGCGTATATAGGGTTCACTGCAGGATTGAGCACTAGACTATATGAGCACAAGTACGCCATTACAAGTAACTCTGTTGCTACCTCTCTTGCACGGTTGGTTAATAGAGGTATCCACCGACCAGACTGGACCAATGTCAGGGTGCTGATTTCAAATCGTACAAGGCGATCCCTCCGGTTCGCTGAAAGTTTATGTATTCTGGCTCACAGCACTGACTGCTGTAAGGAAGAAACTCCACGTTTTGTTCCCGTGCCTTGGGCCATGTTAATCCAGCCCAAAAAATATGAACATCTCCACCAGCACTCTACTCCTACTACTTCATTTACAGATTGAATTTTTTATGTATACCTATTAATTCCTTATGTACAAATATTTCTTCCTCTATTCAGCAATGTTGGAAGAAAAGGAGCAGAAAGAGGCCCAGGATGAAAAGAATAAAGGTTGAAATGCTCCTTGAATATCATCAGCGTTATTCTGACTTACTCAGAGAACGACTGAAAGAGCTGAAGGCTTGTGAGATAGATTTAGAAAAGAAGTGGGAATGTTTTAAGAACTGTGTTGTCACTGCTGCTAAAGAGGTCTGTGGCACCACAATAGTGATTAATAATAAAGGTGATACTTGGTGGAATAGTGAGATTGAAGAGGCAGTAAAGAGAAAGAAGGAAGCCTATTTGGGGATGTTGCAAAATAGAGTTTCTGTGGATGAATATTGCTAAAAGAAGCATGAAGTCGCTAAGCTGGTTCGCCAGAGTAAGGCAAAAGATAGGAAGGAGAAAGTGGGAAGGAGAGATTGGCGTTTTGGAAATATAGGAAGACTTTCTGGAAGTATATGAGAATCAAGAAAAATAGGGGAAACAAAGTTGTAAGCTGTGTAAAGAATAGGATCGGGGAAATGATATGGGAGCCCAATGAGTTAAGTGAAAGATGGGGTGAATACTTCTGTGAGTTATTAGATCAGAAAGGCAAAGGTGATTCAGAGGCAGAAGCAGATGTCACAGTGAAGGATGGAAGCACAATAGGGATCTCAAGAGAAGAGGTGTGTAAAGCTCTAAAATTTCTTCAGAATGGTAAGTCTCCAGGAGATGATGGCATAACTGCCGAGATGTTGAAATATGGTGGTGACCCTGTAATTGATAGGTTAACTGAAATTTGTCAGTTGTGCTGGGAGTTAGGAATGGTCCCTCGGGATTGGAAAGATGCTATCATTGTTCCCTTGTATACGGGAAAAGGTAACCGTAATGATTGAAAATTATCTGGCTGTTGGTAAGAAAGTTTTTTGCTGCCTTCATAGATTTAGAGAAAGCTTATGACGGAGTAAATAGGACACTTTTGTGGTGGAAGGTATTGAATGGATATGATGTAACTGGTAATCTATTTAACAGCGCAAAAGCTATGTATGCTGGCAGTAGAGCTTGTGTACGAGTAAATGGTGTTTTATCAAAATGGGTTTCTATTGGTGCAGGAATCAGACAAGGTTTTGCAATGTCACCATGGCTGTTTAATATATTTATGGATGCGTGCATGCGTGATGCCAAAATAAATAATACTGGTTTATGTCTTGGTGATATCCGTGTGTGAAGATTGCTGTATACTGATGGCCCTGTCCTGTTGGCAGAGAGCAAAAGTGAGTTGCAGAGTATGTTGTATCGTATGTACGAAGTTTGCATGAAATTCAAACTGAGTATAAATAATAGAAAAACAAAAGTTATGGTTTTTGAGAGAGGAACTGGTAGTACTGAATGACTGAATGTAATATATGTCTAAATGGCACAGTGATTGACCAGATGAATGAGTTTGTGTATTTAGGAAGCATGTTTGACAGAGAGAACAAATTGGATGGTGAAATTAGTAGGCGAGTGAATTCTTCTTTGAAAGTCATGGCTGCTTTGGGAGAGTTTTACAGAAATGATTGGTTCTCAAGAGAGTCCCGTATGGCTGTATATGAAGGTGTAATTTTTCCTATTCTAATGTATAGCAGTGAAACCTGGGTACTACAGAAGAAACTTAGAAGTCGTTTGTGTGCTGGAGAAATGCGTTACTTAGGGTTTGTGGCAAGACACGTTCTGATTGTGTGAGGAATGAAGATGTGTTGCAGTTTTGTACTCTGAAGCAAAATGTTGTTAGCAACGTGGAGACTAATATTTTTTTTTTTTTTTTTTTTTTTTGATTGGAGGTTTAACGACCACCGTGAGCAACTCAATGGGCTATAAGCAGTCGCCCTTCCCTAATTTAGGGCCACTGGTTCCAGGGAAGGGAGAGAGCCAGTGCCGTAAGACAAACACAACATCCATGCCTCACCGGGATTCGAACCCGGACCCCTTTTGGACGAATGATCAGAGGCCATTGCCTTAGACCACTGCGCCACCGGGGCGGCGGAGACTAATATGCTTCAGTGATTTGGTCATGTGGAAAGAATGAGTGATGAGATGCTTACTAAGAAAATCTTTTTAGCCCAAGTGGCAGAAAGGAAAGGTAGAGGAAGGCCAAGGAAGTCATGGAAGGATCAGATTCAGGAGTGTCTGCATGAGAAAAAGATTATGAGTATGAAGTATAAAAGATCTTGTGTACGGCGTGTAATGGATATCAGTGAAGTCCGAGTTGTATGTCAAGATTGCTGTAAATGGAGAAGTTTGATACGGCAACAGGAAGTAAAAATTATCTGGTAATTTGTATTTCTTTGGAATGGAGGCTGCCCTCTCGAGCTCTTCAGTTCTTTGCCCTGTTTGCTCAGTCAAAGTGTCCATTGCTCCCGACTTTTATATTCCGATTGTACATAAGAGTTTGCGCCATCTTTCCTGATACTTTTCCGAGTCGGAAAGAATATATATTTACTTCCACTTCTATAATAATTTTACCTACCGACCACGCCCTACTACATTCTGCCGAGTGAGCCCATCTCCACGTTTCAGTGCCTGCTGTTCGTTACCTGTGCACGTCGTTCCAGTAATAAGCTGCCAGCATTCTTCCTAGCTGCTTTTCAACACCAGTAAGTGACTTGTATACCGATATTTCTTCATTTTTCATTTCGGTGTGTTTGTTTACCACATGCCCATCGTGACTCGCCTTGACTGTCTTCTGCGTTCTCATCAGCGTTCCTTTCCGTTGCCTGCCATACTCGTCTTCCTCCATTAGTGATCCTTGGGTGACGTCATTTGCTCCTGATTGTGCCATCACTCTAACGGATCTCCGTGTGACGTCATTGTTCGTCATTTCCCCTTCGTTCACATGTGCGCGGTGCCTTCCCCACCTTCACCGTTCATCATCTACGTGATTGTGCTCTCTTTCGTCGCTCATGGCCTGTGCCGTATCAACAGAATATCTTCCGCCACTGACTCCTCCACCTGATGTATTGCTTCAAGACAAATAGCCGCCCCGGTGGCGCAGTGGTCTAAGGCGCTGGCCTCTGATCATTCGTCCGTAAGGGGTCCGGGTTCGAATCCCGGTCAGGCATGGATGTTGTGCTTGTCTTACGGCACTGGCCCATGGAACCACTGACCCTAAATTAGGGACGGGCGACTGCTTATAGCCCATTGAGTTGCTCACGGTGGTCGTTAAACCTCCAATCAAAAAAAAAAAAAAAAAAGACAAATATCAGCTATCTTCATCTGCCTTCACCACCACACAATCCCCGCTCTTGCGTCTTACCTGTATTTCCTTGTTACTCGTCAGGATTCCGAGCTTTTTTTTTTTTTTTTTTTTTTTTTGGTTGGAGGTTTAACGACCACCGTGAGCAACTCAATGGGCTATAAGCAGTCGCCCGTCCCTAATTTAGGGTCACTGGTTCCAGGGAAGGGAGAGAGCCAGTGCCGTAAGACAAACACAACATCCATGCCTCACCGGGATTCGAACCCGGACCCCTCCCGGACGAATGATCAGAGGTCAGCGCCTTAGACCACTGCGCCACCGGGGCGGCTGGATTCCGAGCTTACTCTTCATCTTCCAGAATCTTCACCCACAGTTACGTTTTTACTTGCCTCCTTAGCTTTAGGGGTGAAATATGTTGCCCTCCCCAATACCAAACTTAGTGTGTACCTATCAGCTCTTCACGAAATTGTTTCTCCGGATGCCTTTACCCATGCGGCCAGCAAGCCAAGATCTGTGCTTATTTATTTTTCTTCTCCTGCTCAAGTTGAGTGGGTTTTGTCTTCTCCTATTAGTGTTGGGGTTCGAAGTCTGTTCGCCGTTCCTCTCGCACAGTGCACTATCCTAGTCAGCATATCTCCGGTTCTACCGGGGATTTCTGATAATGCTCTCCTTAATTTTCTTTCTCGCTGTGGCAACGTTGTCGGTCCAATCCGCACTCTCCCTGCTGCGATGGACGAGCAAGGCGCTCGTCCGTACCTAAGTTTTCTCCAGCAAGCTCTCGTAGTATTTCCTGATGAGATTTTTATTCTAACCTGTCCGACCACATTCAAAGTAGTCTGTGGAAGATACATTCGCACCATAGATGTTTTTACTGCTCTACACTGCTTCAACTGTAAATCGCCTACTCACCTTAGTACTGCATGTCCAGCGAAGGGTGTTGTCTCGATGCCTGTATCTACTAGCCCTATGACTTCTACTAAATCATCTGTTCAGCCATTTCAGTCTGCCCCACAGTCGCATTTTCCATCTGTTAATACTCCATCCTTCCTGCCGGGTTTGTTGTTTCCACCTCCTGTTTCACTTCCTCCTCCCATTCCTCCTTCAGTTCCCTGCACATCGCCGGGTTTCTTTTCTTTACCTGAATTGTTCTGCGCTTCTTCATTAGCTCAGTCTGTTGACACTAGTTTGTGTTCAGCTACCTATTCTGCCGAAACCTCCCCTACGGAGGTTCCAGTTTCCCTTGTCACACCACTTTTGCAGCCTTGGCTCCTTTCTTCCGCGTTAAGTTGACTGCCTTCTCAGACGGGTCCTTCTCATGTTTTGCTCCCAGCCTCTTCTGGATTGCTTGGTTCTTCCACTGCTGCCACCTGTTCTTCTGCATCTATTGAGCACTCCACAGTTTTACTTCCGCATGCACTCCTTGCCACGTCCTCCTCTGGGGAGAGCTCCCAGAGAGCCCGGCGCCAGCTTCGGGTTCTTCACCTCTCATTTCTGCTTCAATGGGCGGCACACCTGTGTGCTTCTCTCCTCCCCAACTGGCTCCTAGTGTCACTCGTTCTGCTCATATTTTCCTCCATTGTGCCGTCCGGTTCCTCCTCAGACTCTTCAACAGCGTCATACTCCAGCAATGCTCGTACAGTGTTCTCGGATACTCTTTGCCGTCTGACTACCTTGCACCTCTCTCTACCTCTGAGCGTCAACGTCTTCCTGATACAGCTCCCCATTTGACTCATCCCGCTTCAGTTAAACAAGTTTTGCCTTACATTGACATACAAAAGACTCCTTCACCTCTCCTTGAAAATCATAGCTCTACAGCCGCCTATACCTATGCTCTTGATTACTGGGCAGATGCCCGAAGGTACTTCCGTCTCCCGTATAAGACTGCTCTTAAAACGTCGCTGGCTAAGCGTTTTGGTCATCGGCGTTCGTCCAAGTCATCGCCATCTGACACGTCTTCGTCGACTGCTGCTGCTGCGCTGTCCGTACCATCTCCACAGTCTCTTGTTGCTCCAGCTGTGTCTACTGTTGTAACAAATCCTTCATCCTTGCTCATCTTGTCGTCTCCCCAGTCGTCTGGACTACCTGCCTGTGCTCAATCTTCTGTGTCTGCTATCACCTGCTCAACTACTTCCATCAATATTTCTGCAGTGCAACATCCGCAACCGGTCCTTCACCAGTCGCCTACTGTCCCACTTCCTCTTTCTGCGAACTTATTGGGAGCCATTCCGAAGAAACGTGCTCGCCGCTCTCTCAGCGTGCACGGAAACTTCGTGCTTCAGACAATGATCCCTCTGCAGCTCCTGTTCTGTCTCTTTAATGCTCTCCACGTCCACCACAGCCACGTCCACAAGACTTTGCCAATAATGCTGACTTTATGGATGCGTTCATCTTTTGGGAAGAATTTGACTCCTCCTGTCTTTATTATTAAGTGAACTTTGCTCCTGTTACTTGAACTCTTTCTGAGTGCTGAGATTTCTAGTGTAGTGCCACGTTGTCCTTTATGTATGTGCCCAATGTTTTTACGTTATTCTTGTTGTCGCCTTGTTTTTATGTACCATTTTGTATTTTTTTCTATGCACCTTTTTCCTGTTTTGCCCACGTAACTTGCGTGCGGGATGAGAGCCCCAGTTCACTATGTATAGTCTTCTTTTCCCAGGCATGTTTCTCCTGTTTTAAATGTAATTGTACCCTGCATGTTTCTCCTGCTTTACATGTATTTGTCCCGGGCATGTTTCTCCTGTTTTGCATGTAATTGTCCCGGACATGTTTCTCCTGTTTTACATGCAATTGTCTGTTTTATACGTAATTGTCCCGGGCATGTTTCTCCTGTTTTACATGTAATTGTCCCCTGCATGTTTCTCCTGTTTTACATGTAATTGTCCCCTGCATGTTTCTCCTGTTTTACATGTAATTGTCTGTTTTACATGTAATTGTCCCGGGCATGTTTCTCCTGTTTTACATGTAATTGTCTGTTTTACATGTAATTGTCCCTGTCATGTTTCTCCTGTTTTACATGTAATTGTCCCCGGCATGTTCCTCCTGCTTTACATGTAATTTTCCCCGGCATGTTTCTCCTGTTTCACATGTAATTGTCTGTTTTACATGTAATTGTGTTTTACATGTAATTGTTCCGGGCATGTTTCTCCTGTTTTACATGTAATTGTCCATGATTGATGTAGCATTTGCTCTAGTGATTCTGCATTTGTGCTCATGAATTCCTTCAATGTTTCACTTTGTTAGTACCCATGCTTTCAGCTGATTGTTTGTACCCTTCATGTTTGCTCCATGTAAAGTCCACGCTGTCTTTGTCCTGTGCTCATGTTTTTCTGCCCTGATTTATTGTACACTCCTAGATACAATAAAGCGATTTTGAAATTGTATTTCTCTGTGGAGCTAACCTCTGAATATCAGAGAACAGCTTAGTGATATGTGTGCATGTACTATTCAGTAATGTTTTCTTATTATTATTTAGTTGTATCCTTTAACACGAGCCCACGTTTCCAATGTATTTGTTGTATACCTTGTTATTGTTATCACGCGCTCGCGTAATTTGAAAAAGCTTCTTGTTTTTATTTATGTTTGGTTATGTATTTATTGAAGTACCTAACGATGGAGCACTTGATGCTTTGAAAGATCTCGTACGTTGCTGTGCTATATAAAATGTTTATTTTCTTAGTACAGGCATTTATAATAAAAATATTATCGTGTTATGAAACTTTTTCTCACTGGAATAATGTTTAACGCACAATGAATTTTTAACGCACAATGAATTTTTAACGCACAATGAATTTTTAACGCACAATGAATTCTTATTTAAGTTGCAGAGTATGAAAAATGGATGATAATGGGTGTCCAATGCATGGAATAGGTGTATTCCTCTTCTACATAATCAAGAGTGCATCGAGAATACTCCATTTCCTGAATAACATCACATCACGGTCGGAGCTGTGGGCTGAGACAGGTGGTGGGTGAACTTGGCCGTCAACGTCTGACTCGCATAGTTGCAACCAACCAGAGAGCAACAGTGACCCAAATCACCATTTACAACGAGGAAGGTGGCACAAACGTCTCCATCAAGATCATCAGGCGTCATTACCCACAATAAGTTATGGGAGCAGCCGACCCAACAGAGTCCAATTGCTAACGCCACATCACTGTACTGTGCCCCTCAACTAAGCAAAAGAACATCGGCACTGGATCTTGGATGATTGGATACGTGTCTTCCAGTCCGACGAGTCCCGTTTCCAGTTATTTCACTCAAACTGGAGAATGCAAACCATGCGGAAACCGCACAAAGTGATGGATTTGGAATATCAACAAGGAACTGTTCAGGATACTGGAGGCTGGATTATGGTCTGAGGTGTGTTCAACTGACACACGTTGGGACCTCTGCTATCTCTACATAAATATCTAAAAGGTTCACGCTACGTTCTTTGCAGACCATCTGCATTTGTTCATCGTCATCGTACACCCACAGGACAATGCACTCTTCCAGAAGGACAATGTACCTCCCTACAGAGCCGTGGTGACTAACGCATGATTAGAAGAACATTCTGCAGAAGGTCCCACACTGGAATAGTCTCCCCGTTTGCCGGACATGAACCAAGGCCGTCTAGAAAGCACAAGGCCATGACATTAGGGATATGTGTTCCCTCTATCAGTGACGTCACGCAGAAGCCAAGGCTTCTGATTGGTTTCCAACGCTATGGCACATGATGTCCCACACCATATCTACGTATCAGGCCATGCAGCATCAGAGTTACGTCACAGACGGAGGGAACTTATCTCTCTAATATCATAGCCTTGCGTTTTCTAGACGGCCATTCATGAACCTTGTGGAAAATCTTTGAAATACTGCGGGAGATCCATTAGACCTTTGGATTTTCCACTCAGGAATGTGACGGAATAATAAACAGTAGTGCAGCAAGGAACGCTTTCTTGACTTAGTGAGCTTAATGCTTCGCCGTGTAACTGCCTTTATCAAGGCGAAAGGTGAACCTACCCTTTCTAAGTAGGTATCTCATGATTGCTGGGTATTTTATAACTTAACTGATATAATTAAGATGGTTTTTCTCAGGATGAGTTGTAGTAGTGGTGATGAAGCATTTCTTGTATAACTTCTTACGTAAAGATGATGAAAACCTGATAACTAGAAAAACAAGAGCCACTTTCAGGCATGTAATGCCTGCCTAGGTTAGACAGTAATACGGCACTTGAGGATTTCCCGCGTTCCTCTGTTGATCATCTCATCCTGCTAGTTTTCCTTTAAGGAAAACTAGCAGGATGAGATGATCAACAGAGGAACGCGAAAAACAGAATAAAATAAAACTATGTGGATAATGAGACAATGGCTGTTTTTTCTTAGTAGGCAATAAAAACTGTGGATTTAAAATAATAGCATTGCACCTGAATAAACATAAAGTGAAGTGACACTGATAAATAATATTCCAAGAATAAGAAAGAAAAATGTAGAATAAAATAGGATCAATGTGGGCTCTAGTTTTCTTGTGTATCTATGTGAGGTAAAACTCACTGCAGGTATTCACGAGCATACCTAGTTTATTGAAACGCAAAATTAGGTAAAAGCACAAACAACTGATAAAATAAGTTGTACTTTGGCTGCAGGTATAAACAATGGGCATCAAACATGTGGTAAGATCGCAGAAAATGGCCAACGCGTTACAAACACCATGCCATTACAAAGAACAGTAAAGTAATTCAAGACCACATTCTGAACAACAAAAAAAGGCTACATGGATAACCAAGACGAAGAAACAATACAACAAAATCGAAAAATAGCAGCACATAGTCGCCATAGGAACACGCACCAGCAATACACAGGTACAATGATCAGAAAATTATTTACAAATTACATAAAAAACAGTCTGCAGGCATAAAGTAGAATCAGGAAAGATATAGACAATAAAAACTACTGGACCGAAAGGGAGAAACCCATGAGAACCACAAAATGTCAAAACAGAAAAAAAAACCCAAAAAAAACGAAAAAGTCAAAGCAAATCAAGAAAAGTGAACAGGTTCATCAATATTACGGCGTAAAAACATAAAAGGAGGCACGAACACTCCCATCCCCTAACACATGAGATACGAGCATCCCTAGAATCAGAGGTAAAGAAGGTGCAGGATACGCGTTTAGATAAGAGGTAAAAAAATACAAAGATACAGCCGCATGGCGCAGCCTTCATGAGGTGAATTTACACACCAAAGTAAAAAAACACTAAATCGTCGTAACAAGCATCAATACCGATAACACAACACTATTATCAAATGAAACTGGCAACTATTAATGAAACAATACACAACTATTATACAAAATGACAAATTAAACGCCAAACGTATGATCAAGCGCTTCATCAAAGATGCCAGAAGTAAGCCCCGTGAATTTTACAGTAGCCTTTATACGATCAAGGGAAACAACTAAGTAATCATGCAAGAAATCCGGAGCTTGATATCCCTGTTGTGAATAAGGGAGCTCCCGAGAAACCTTTGTTTTTATCACAATCTGTGATTTATGCATTCTGACGTCAAACTAATTTGCATAAGGATATACATGATTCCCCACGTTTCGGTAAGATATCACACGATTGACTTTAATGATGTCGCCAAAGTGGCATGGCACCCTAATTGTTTTGAGCAGTGTACGTTACAAGTCACATCGAGCAATGGGTTCATTCCAAAATTACCTACCAACTGCATGGGTCTGTAAAGTCATACATTTCATCTGTAACAACCCAACAATATTTGCAACTTGAACCAAGGGGGTAGAAGAGAATACACAGATCATTCTTTTGTGTGTGTTGCCGTTCGTTGCGTTGTTGTTCGGTAACACGGAGAGTTACGATATAGCATCAGGCTCATCCGCAGTGGAAACCCATGACTCTCACGACGAGGGTTTTTGAGGAAATACGGGGACCATGTCAAAATTATTGATCAGTAAGTAATAAAAATTCCTTCGCTTGTCATAACGATGTTCCCATTGCAGGAACGCGCACATGACACGCTCCCCACCCGCGGACAAAGTGAATATGCGCTGGCCGCTAGAGGCAGTGACAGCAGGTGAAGAAACTGGATGTGGACGTGAAAAAGCACTCTACGAGGGTGTCCATTTCGATGCGCAGTAGCGAAGGTATTTTTGGGGCGGCTCGCGCATGACGTAGCTGTGGAGGCAAAATCATTTGCTTTGATGTTTGTTTACATTTGCGATTGCTATTAGTCTTGGTTTTATTCAGTGGCTTCTGATCAATTCCTCATGATCAAGTGTCATTTTTATGCGGTAGAATAAAGATAACTATTGTGGTTACAAAAGGTAAGCGCAGGGGTGGCGGAAAGTGAAGTTCGTTGACCGGGCCCGAAATTACCAAATGTGGTGCATCCCCTCTCTTCCAGTAGCGTAACTAGCACACCGTAACCCCCCCCCTCCCCCCGCAAGATTTTCTTCAGCGCCACTAAGCGCAGTAATTTTAAGGATTTCAAGCACAAGAAAGAATGTATTTTTTGCGGTATGTATGTGGTGGACTGGAGGAAGGGGGTCAGGAAGTCAGGGAGAGTATCTAGAAAAATAATGCCGCACCTAGAGCTCTGTAGTTTTTCCTATTTAAGTAATAGATTTTAAAATACATGTAATTGTTCTGTACAAAAATAAAATTAAACACTTGAAGAAATCACCCTCTTGTACAATATCAGATCTGCGGCTGCTGTGAATAAACGATAAACGTTGGCGCCTGTCGTATACGTAATCCTAGGTGACTGGCCGACTGTTTCCCCACATCCTCCATGGGGGAATCTCCATGTCGCCTCGCGCTTTTCCTCAGCAGCGCAGAGAGAGGGCGATTGAAGACCGATCGTATTACAACTCGAAGTCAAAGGGTCGAATAGCTTTAATCTGTAGCACATCCAGTGCTTTCAAAGTGAAATTTGGCATTTATTTAGGCAAAGCTAAATGTACTTTAAAAGAAAGTATGAACCTTCGGGTTGATTTTTTTTGTCTTTGTGAGTGCTCGAATTTTTTCAAAAAACTATAACTGGAAGCTGCGGTACGCCCCTTGGTTACCCCCTCCCCCAGCTGCGGGGTGGTAGTTATGCCACTGCTCCCTTCCCGCTTCCCGCTTCCCGGAACAAACAGAAGAAGAACAATGCCTAAGGAGCTTTGTTGGGAGTTAGAACCACCCGACCACTTACCTAGAGGAACTTTCTAAGGCACATCACAACAATCGCCAATATGCCAAATAAAAAATAAATAAATAAATAAAAATCTTGGCTGAAATTATTGACCGGGCACGGGCGGTTCCTCCGCCACTGGGTGAGCGTATAAGATTACTGTTGATTTAACAAAAAGAAAACATTGCATTGTCGTGTGTTTGCTAAAAACTTCACGACACCTCCATTCTGTGCTATTATTTGGGAAGATCGATGATCAACTGTGTCGTTGTTCTGTATCCATCGCAGAATAAGAAAACAAAAGGAACCGGGATTACTTATCATGCATTTCCAAAAGAGCAGGTGTCACAAAAAACATGGCTATTCAAATGTAAACGAAAAGATGTTGTCAATGTGAAACATGCCAGAATTTGCTCCAGACATTTTACTGAAGATGATTATGAACTTGATTTGAAATCCGAATTACTGGGCCTTCCATGGAGTAAGCAGAAAAGGCTGAAGTCACATGCCATTCCGTCCATGAATCTTCCCTGTAGAACGACACTCATGTTGCAGATGCACATGTTAGTGCAAACACCTCACATAATGCAAGTAGTAGCATAGGAAGTCCAGATGTAGAAAATGTGTTCTCTAAATCTAACCGATTAAACAGAAGCAATGCTGGTGCAATTCGTAAGCGTGCCCTAGAAACCATTACCAGCGTATCCCCAAAGTAGAGGAAAATAGACAAATGCACATAACCTTCGAATATTTATGTCTAAACTTCTTAGAAATGTTCTATTAAACTATTTGTGAATCTTCGGAACTGAATTTGTTTAGAAAAAAACCTGTTCAGTGTTCAAAACGAAAACGTTCATTCACTGCAGTAAAAGTCAAAACATACAGGTTGCATCACCGAAATTTTAGCGACTTTCTAATTAAATTTCAAGCATAATTTCTATCCCAATTTTAAAAAACACTCACCGTTTTGAGGTAGAAATGTAAAATCGAAATAAAAAAATTAGCAATGCCGTGTGTAAAAGAAAGCCGTCTACGTTTCGGTAACGAAAGAAACATTGATTTCTGGTATAATTCAATAGAAACTTTTATTTTGTATCTAAATTTTATGTCCCATGAGCTATCTATGAGAATAGTTCTGACGCTAGTTTTTAAAACTGCGAAATTAGAAAAGATCGCAGAATTTTTTTGTCGATATAAATTCTCTATTTGTTTTGGTGCGGTGTTAACCTCTTAAGCGGATGATGCACTGTGCTTAAACTAAATGGTGCCCAAAACTTTTGTTCCCTCGAAATAGAAATGCTCATCTAGCGACCGGGTTTTATGAAAGCTACAGGAAAATACTTTATCTTTACCACCTCTCAACACATCAGCAGCAAAAATAAGCCTATTATTGGTGATAAGCCCTCCCTACCAGTCCTATGTTCCCTGTTCCATGACCTACAACATCATAAGGAAGGGCTAGTCTCGCTGACATGAACATTATGAAACTGGGTAAAAAAAAGTTACTCAAATGTCTTCTCCCTCCTTCCTTAAACTTGGCTCCATTGCCATAGCCATCAGTTAATTTCCCAGAAGGGATTGGTGTCAATCATGCGCCTGCATGACCACTCTGAAAAACAAATGTATGCAACTTTCTTCGATGCTCTAGTCTTGAACGTAACCCATAGAGCAGCTGTGGGACCACTAAACATACCCTGAACGAATTCGTTTTAGTCTCGTTTGGCCCACTTCTTAGACAGCGAATATATTCTTTTGAGTTGAGTTCAACGCATTTTGTTAACCCCGAGTTAATTCGTTCCAGCCGGTTAAAGGGTTAATGCATTGCCATATTCAACAGTGAGAAGGTGGGTGTTGGCGTTTAAGAAGGGTCATGAAGATGTTGATCATCGCTCTCGTGCTGGGACATCTGTCGAGGTCACCGATGACAGGTATGTGGCGTTAGTTCGGGAATTGTTGAACATTGGCCAACGATGGACTTATATGGAATTGTGTTGTGAGGTAAACATTTCTTCAACGACCGTTGACAAGATACTGGCACAGCATCTGGGTCCTTCACTATCTGTCTGACGTTCAAAAATGGCACCGATTCTCTGAGGCTGAAATGCATTTGAACCGTTGTCGACTGGAAGGTGAAGTTTTCTTGAAACGCATAGTCACAGTGGAAGAAACATAGGGGCGTAGCTACAAGCCAGAGCTGAAACGTCAATCGTCTGAGTGGAGACACCCAAGTTCCCCTCGACCGAAAAAAATCCGCCAGTCTCCCAATAACGTCAAAGTGCTGCTTAATGATACGTATGACTGGTTTGGGGTCGTTCTCATACATGATCCGCCTTCTAGGACAATAGTTAATGCACACAGTTTTACAAGAAATTCCTAGAACCCCACTTACGACCTGCACTTCGCCTCAAAAGACTTGAACTTCTAAAAAAACACCCGATTTTGTTGCACGACAGTGTTCTTTGCCATACAGATAGTGTGGTAACAACACTACTGCAGAAATGGGGTTGGGAGAGCCTGAATCATCCGCCCTATTCACCCGACATGTCTCCCTGCGAATTTGACTTGTTTACGAAGCTAAAAGAGCATTTGAGAGGTCAAAGATTCCCAACGAGAGACACCCTTCTATAATAGCTGCAATAGAGCGTTCAATGCGCTCTATCCGTAAAAACGACTTTGCTGACGGTGTATGACGCCTGCCGTGGATTTGGCAACGGTACTAAACATAGCCGCAGACTCTGTGGAGGACTTATAAAAACAATGGTAAGTACATTCCACTTCGTATTTTTTTATTCATTAGGGATCACTAATTATGACATAGCCCTCGTATTCACTGGGGAACACAACTTTTAGTGCCAAATATTTTAGACCCTTTTTGGGGTATTTTGGGGTCACCGATTCCGAAAATGGCATTCGTTTTTGTCCATCAGATCTGCTTCTCACGATATGTTATATGTAGAGAAATCCCAAGACGCCTAGAACACGAACAACAACACATAAGTTTCGTCATTGAGACATGTTGCTGAACCCGCGTTTCTGTGATTTCTGGCGATACGATGTTCCAACAATAGTCCGCCATCATATGCGTATCCCTTCGTCCACGGTACCGTTCTTCCATGGACTTTATTTCCTGGTGAAGTCGCTCCCCTTGTTCGTCAGTGATATCCCCAAGACGAAGTGGAAACCAATCCAAATGACTGTGGAGGTAATGCAATTCGGTGCTCATGTTACAACCAAATGTACAAAACGCAGTGAGCATATTCTCAACGAGTTCACGGTAGTTAGCGGCCTTATGGTTCCCAAAAAAATTCTGTACAACTATACAAAATGACGACCACGCACATGCCCCAATATTGTCCATTGAATCTTGGAAACGCTGATCTTTCATGAGTTCCCGGATTTGTGGTCCATCGAATTTCCCTGCTTTTATTTTCTCCATGCTCAACGCTGGAAATTTTCTACATATGTAGCCGAAACACATTCCATCTCTCTTAAGTGCCTTTACAAATTGTTTCATGAAACCAAGTTTGATGTGCAATGGTGGCATTATGATCTTTTCTCTTTCCACCAAAGGTTCTGTGATGATATTTTTCTCCCCAGTTACTATGTTTTCTCTCACACCCAGTGTTGATCTTCTCACCCAGTGTTGATCTTTAGCTCTACTGTCCCACAGACATACAAAGCACGGGTACTTGGTGTACCCGGCCTACTGCCCCTATGAGAAAATTCACTATCTTCAAATCCACACAGATGACCTATTGGTGATCGCGGTATGCTATCTTCTCTGGGACTAGGGCTTCCCGCATACTAACTGAGTGGCCGATTGGGATTGATCTGTATCTGTTCCCGTTATGTAGAAGTACACATTTGAGGCTGCGTTTGGAGGTATCTATGAATAACCGCCATTCACTTGGTGTGTATTCCCGTACGTCCAATTTCATCAGCAATCCTGGCACAATGCTGCAGAAAACAAATTCGTTTTCTTTTGTGAAGAATGGCAGAAACTCTTCTTCTCTGTTGTGATACACTGTGATTTTCGTTCCCGGTAACAGTACATTTTTTCTTCCAGCCTGGAAGCTAACAATTCAGCTGCCTTCTTTGGAAGACGTAGGTCCCTTATGAGGTCGTTCAATTACGTTTGACTGAAACTTTATGCAGCGGATGAATGTCCTTGGAAATAACTATCATTTTGCTCAGCATAGCTTTCTTTCTCAACAGCCGATTCATCCGACTCTTCGGAGAGTTCTGGAAGCCTGTAAAAGGTTGGGACTGGTATCTCTTCTGAATGTGGAGCAGGGCGTCAAGCGGAGGCTAGATCAGGATACATCCACTTACTCCAGTTCTTCCCATTGACGCCGTATATATTCACCAGACAAAAGTAACAGTCATCACTGTAGTTGTTCTGTTCGCGCCATTTCATTGGTATACCAAATTTCATGCACTTCCTGTTCCCATTCGTCCACTGTCGCAGGTGCTCTGTACACGTTTAACACAAGTCATGCGGTGTCCAAGGCTTATTTTGGTCCCCTAGTTTTAGTGTGAAGTACGCAAAATAAGCTCTTTTCACAATGTTCATTATAGCTTGTCTCTATTGAGCTCTCCGCAAATGCAACAAAAAACATCCAGATAACTGATACATTTTCTTCGTGATGAATCCATGTCACCGCCTGAAACAGAAATAAAACACGTCTGAACATGTAATGTGCACACGCAAATACGGACAGCAACAGAAAATTCATAGGTAGGTATACGAACAGGAAACAAATGCTGGCGGGAAAATAAAGTAATACTAGGTAATAACACCAACAATATCTCAAAAACTAGAACTGCTAGAGCAAAAAGGATACCATTTCCGGAATCAGCGGCACAAAAATATCCAGAATCAGGTCGAACATTTCAGGCGCCACGGAAAAAAAATTGTTCCCCAGTGTTATCAAAACAAGTTGAACTAATTTCATCTACGAACTCGGAATCTAAATTCATGTACGAGAGGGTATCAAAATATAAGTTTCACGTAGCACCGACTATCGGAAATGGAAAGAACGAAAGAATGCAGATGCTGAATGACGTCATACGTTTCGTCATGTGCTTGTGGAAGGAGTAGAGCACAATTGCGCTGCGTAGTTTATTCGTTAACTGTCGAATAAACTACCTGGAGTATTGTTCGAAATTGGAAGTTCGCGGAACAGTGAAATTTTTATGGACAAACGTTTGAATCCAGCTGAAATCCATCGTGAATATCTTTTATTCCCATCTGAAATCCATCATGAATATCTTTTATTCCGATCTGAAATCCATCATGAACACATTATTTCTTTCCAAATGCAGTTACAACGGGAAATATGCACCCGAATTCTAACGAGCTGCACGAATTCACTGAGCGCGCCTTTGATATTTGTTTTAGAACGCGGAAGATGTTGAAATCCGACAAAATCTGTTGTCTCAAGAAAGAATACAAATGCGTTCAGGTTCTACTTTTTTACATAATCTGTTAAACACGTAATGTTGAATTTAAACGGTTAATTTTGCAATTTTTATAAAACTGCAGTTTCAGGATACATCTCGTGAACATGCCTTAAACTGCATTCAGCATACTGCCACTTCAGCTTTGAAAAGAACTGCACTTATTTTTCCAATGAATGGAAGGATTTCACGCGTTTCCATATTCAGAGTAACAAGCAATGACTCAATTATTTTCCTGGCGTCCATATTAAAAATGCTGTTACGACATTAGTGCTTTTGGCAACACTTGTTCGGAAAGATCGGGTTATTCAGTTTTCATAGCAAATATTGCAACAAAAGGCGGCACCCATATATCTTCCGTTTACTTTCGGAATGGAATTACGGCAAATGTTTATTCACCTAAAAGATCAAACTTCTTTTGCAATGCACGACATCGATTCTATCTTGCGACATCGCAGAATTTAATCTGCCGAGAGAAAGAGAATCCTATTACATATGAATAGATAAACCTTTTTGTCCTTACCAAAGCTTGTGCGTGCGTGATTCTTTGGGTTTCTTAGTCCGCGAGTTTGGAAATAACTGACTGACATGAAATAAATTTAGTTTCTAGACAATGCCGAATAAATGCTGTTAAAAGGAACAGCTTCTTTCCGCAAGTTTATGTAACTGCAGCAATAGCATCCGAAGCAGAAGACAGCCGCAGAATTAGTAAACAATATACACTGAAGAGCCATTACATTATGACCACCTGCCTAATAAGCTGTAGGAGTCCCTTAAGTCCGCAAAAGCAGCGGCTACTCGGCGAGGCATCGATTCGATTAAGTGGCAGTAGGTATCCTGGGGTATCTGGTACCATAATATCGACAGCAGGTGCTCCAGTTCCCGTAAACTTCTGGGTAGTGGTGATTTAGCACGACCACGCTTTTCCAAGTTGAACCACAAATGTTTGATTGGGTTCACGTCAGGTGAATTTGGAGGGCAGGGCATTAACAGAAAGGGACCAGCATGTTCCTCGAATCACTCCTTGACGATTCAGGCAGTGTGGCATGGCGCATTATCCTGTTAGTAAAGCCATCACCAACAGGGAACACAATTGCCAAGATAAGAATGGGTGAACTTGGTTCGCAACGATGTTCAGATACCTGACAGGTGTTAAGGATTGTGTTATTAGGATAATAGGGTCTAAAGTGTCCCAATAAAACATCACCCACAGCATAACACCACCGCCGCCGGCCTGTTTGCGCCCAAGAGGGCATCCAGGTATCATATCCTCTGTTGGTAATCTGCGTATTGGCGCTTGGCCGTCTACGTGATGCACCAGGAATCTTGATTCGTCAGACCAGGCCACTTTTTCCCAAACATCCACGGTCCAATCTTGATGATGTTGGACCCCATTTCATGCGTCGTTGCCGATGACGTGCAGTGAGCATGGGGACCCTATGGGTCTTCGGCTACGCAGGCACATGCGCAGAAAGCTGCAATGAACTGTCTGCTGTGAAACATTGCCCTGATCACCACTATTGTAGCTTCGGGTGATCTTTCGCACTGTGGCCCAGCGGTCGCTGTGAACAATGCGCGACAGTCTCCGTTCCCCTCTGGCATCGATGAGCTGCGGACGACACACGACTGAACGACGGTTCGTCGTTAGACCATCTGTGCACCAGTTTTGATACGTACTCATTACAGCTGCACTTGAACAACCCTCAAGCCGCGCCGTTTCCGAAATCGTAGTTCCGGGGTGCAGTGCCATCACAATTTGTCCTTTATCAAACTCCCATAAATCGGCAGTTTTCCCATTCTGATTCCCAACACTCTACTAACAGAAAGTCGACCCTCGGGTTGAATTTATACTTCTCTGTGAACTTCCGATGCGCCACCGTTCTGTCTCCAGGCGCGCTCATTTCTCTAGTCTAGGGATGGTCATAATGGAATGGCTCACAGGTGTAAGATGATATACCCTGGCTTTACTCCTAATGATGTAAGTACACCATTTTTTGGAGGGGAGGGGGTACACAATTTCATTTTTCGAAAAAATTAAACAGAATGATAAGAGGAAAAAAGCTGCCTTTTGTGTTTTTATATTTCCTCCTTAGTTTAATAGAAATGCAGCGTACGTAATGATATGGTTTAGCACTATACACGGCTGGATGCGTGTCCATTAGAACTTCTTCTATTAAGTGGAAAATGTATTCACTTGAACTGGAAGGGATCCATTCCTATCAAGCATCCCGTACTAGTTACTTGAAGTTTCTTGTCTTGTGCGGCAGCATATAGCACCTTGGAACTCACTTCAAAATGAAATATTTATCTACTTTCAAGAAACGAGAACCTTTCACCGTCCCCAACTTCAAAAGGGAAAGAAAAGTTTAGGGAATTTTTTTCTGACCACCTAACTTTTTATCAAAACGTCTCTAGTAGTTGCGTAATTATAGATAATCTGCATTTTCAATAGGAAAACAAAATCCAGATTTGTCTTAATAATCTTTATGAAACGTATCTGTACAGAAATAAACGTCGAGAGAAAAAGGTATGTCTTAACTTATAAACTATCAAACGCAGCTGTTAATGTATCCATCTAGTCCGTCTATGGCTGGGGAGTCCCGCAAAGGCAACAATTCGCCCTTGAGGATTACTGGCAAGTAAATGCAGCCGGCTTGCCATTCGTCTGCTGCAAACGGGTAAGGGACAAAGTGCGCCCGCAACCGACTTCACAGGGAACCATTTACGCATTCGCGTCCCCAAACACAGGGAGCCTGCGGAAAACCCCAGAAAAAGCTCAGAGTAGATGTCCAGCAGGACTGGGATTCAAACACCCCTCAGAAACGACCGCCTGCCACACAGCGCATAGCGACTTAACCAACTACGCTATGCCGGTAGTGTTAATGCATTGGGTAACAAAATAAGTACGTGCAGTTTTGAGGATGCAAAAAAGAGATGGTGACGTACATGTAGAACGAGGGATAGGAGGTTCTACTGTTTCGCAATGCTGCAAGGCTAGAAGGTAGTCATTAATAGAATACATGGCCCTTGCCTACTGCAGCTGCACGTTTTGGCGGAAACAGGTTCATTTTCTGAGTGCGACTTCTTAGAAGTGCATTGATATAGCAAAATGTTTGCAACATCACACGTTTCTGTTCCACACTTTGAAGTTTAAAATTACAATTTAATGTTCACAGAGAAGATAACCTAATTGTAGAAGTTAACGTAGGCCAAATAAACTCAACCCTTTTTGTGTTCTCCACGGAAGCTAATCTGACATTAAAATTAAATCAACTAAAGAATAATATAATTTCATCGGTAATCAATGAATAGAATACGGGATTATACCATTGTACAATATAAATTTTGAAGTAGTGAATCCGTTTATTGGGGTAAATACGACATGAATGGTAAGTGAGATAATATCCGAAAACTTGAAAATTTCGTCGTCCTGGGGCGGGAACCGCATCAGCGTCTCCCGGTTTGCGCCCGAATATGCTAACCACTACACAACCCAGAACGACAAAGTCTCAAGTTTCCAATTAATTTGAATATAACCATCACAACATTCGCTGGTCGAAGCAACCGGCATTCACACCAATAAATATTATATTTACACCATGTAAATGTCATATTTACACCAATAAACGGATTCACAACTTCAAAATTTGTAATATTCAACGATAATATTATAACTCTCAGCTTGGATAATATTAATTAAGAACAAGAAAGATGACACCGAATATTTGGTTGTAATGAGCACGTTTTTGAATCCCTTCTGACGCGAATTGAATTCATGAAAGTTATTCAAAATCAATGCAGCGTGTTAGAAAAAAATCAAGTGGATTTCAACAACTGATGAAACATCCAGAAATAGAAACAGCTACATACTTACAACAGCGGCTAAAAAAATATGTTGCGAAAATTAACAAGTCGCGCACAAAAAGCTTCTCATAGCAGAAGAAAGGTATCGGAGATAAAGTGATTTTCAAATCGAAAAGTTTAAAGGAAACGTATAGAAGGAAACATGATACAAATCTACGCCTTCTAGTGAAAGAATTTTGCATAATGGGGAGATGAATATAGGCGGAAAATATTCTTCAATGGGAAAAACTATGCTAAGGAAAAAAGCTTTTCAAATACGTCTCCCGGAAAAGAATTTTTTTTAAATGACGCATGTAGAAGCAGAGATGTCGAGAAAACCAGATTAAACATTGGCGTCCCCTAGTAGGGAAATTGTATATTATTTTGGGAAGAAAATAAACACCAAGAGTTTCCATAGTAGCACCTGACTGAAAAAGGAGTTTCAATAGGTTTATTAGTACCGTAGATATTGCAATAAACGGAAACGTGAACTAACGCCCTCTAGTGGTTACTTGTGCGCTATAAAAATATTACACTATATGAGAAACATTTCGCAGCCGAAAGTTCTCTAACAAAGAAGGAATTTTTCAAACCGGACTCTCAGAAGATGAGATATCGACAAAAAAAAAAAAAAACATTATATGTATCTACGCCCCCTGGCGGAAAAACTACGCATTATTTTAAGAAGAAAGTATTCTGCAAAGATTTTCCGAGGTGAGCGGTATCAGCTCACGAAAGAATTTTTTCAATCGAGCTTTCAGAAGCTGAGATTTTGCTGCAAATACATCAGAAGTGGAAATAAACATTTATGTCTTCTGGTGTCCAAACCATTCTTTATCAAAAATCAGAAATATAATCAAAACATTTCCCATCAAGAGCTGCATCCGATACAGGAAGAATTTTACAAATCAGAGTTTTAGAAGCAGAGAAATCGGGGGAAACGCAATTACCTTTATGCCCCCTAGCGGAAAGTCCATACATTACCTGAAAATTTTGAAATTATGTGCGAGACATTTCGCGCCGGAGTCTCTAGCTAACAAAGAAGGGATTTTTCAAATCGGTCGCTTAGAAGCAGAGATATTGACAAAAATAAGATATATATCTATTCCCCCTGGCGGAAAAACCATGCAATATTTTAAGAAGAAGTTATTCCAAAAAGGTTTATCAGCACGAGAGGTATCGTTTCATGGAAGAATTTTTTCAGTCGTTGCTGCAAATACTTCAGAAGCAGAAAAAAGCCCTTATGCCCCCTGGTGGACAAACCATTTCTTACACAAAATTACAAATTATATGCAAAAATTTTCCCATAGGGAACTGTTTCCGATGCAACAGGAGCTTTCAAATCGGATATAAAAAAGCAGAGATATCGGGGAAAACACAATTTATTTTGCCACCCCAGCGAAAATCTATGCATTACTTGAAAAAGGAACTGTGTCCAAAATATTCTTCGTTGTAAATGGCATAGAATGGACGAAAGAATTTCTTCAGTTGGATATCTAGAAGCAAACACATGCAATAAAATGCATTTTGAATTCGATATCACCTGCGCTTGCTTACGCCCTCTAGCGGAGAAGTTTTGCATCGGAAAAAAACACGAAGGTAAGGATCATCATGTGCACATTTCAAGCTTTTCAATGCAAGAAGGATTTTTTAAATCGGATTATTGGTTGCAAAGATGTGGTATCCACAGGCGGACATACGGTCGGACGGACGGACAGACCGATAACATAAGCACGATATTTTTTACAAAAGACATGTTAAAAAGCAAAAACAAATTCAACGTTATGTTTGTAAGGCTAAAGCGCTCGGCTGGATATCGAGAGATCCGGAATTCAATTCTCCGGAGGTGAGCAAATAACAATTTTTCGGTTGCTGTGTCTTGCTAAAATGTGGAATGAGCGATGTCTTTGTTTATTCACTGACGCCACGTATTTGGAGGATTTTCCCTTTGGATATCACCCTTTGGATTTAACTGAGCAGCGTGTTGTTGCTCCGCGATTTTCTTGTGATTTGGGTGTGTTATCGGACTCTTCGCTCCTTAATTTCACGTTCACCTTAAGTATAAAGGTATCGTCTTTCATTTTGCTTCGTTGCGAGCGTGGCGAATGCCTATTTTTGTTGTAATTCGTCTTGTTTACGTTTGGCCGAGCTGGCCAAGCTCGGTACTGGGTGCCGTCATTAAAGATGGCGACTTCCGGTAGGGATAGTGATAGCTCTAATCTCTCTTCCTTTTCTGATGTCCAAGATGGGAGTGTTGCCACGCAAGCGTCCGCTCGTGGCGGTGCCAATTTGCCTTCCCCAGCTACGTCACATCTCGCGGCTTCCGCTATCGGTGATGACGCAATGAACATCACTGGAAATGCAGCCTCTTCTAACACTGCCGAGCCCAACGTGTCATTACCTTCGTTTTCTTCTGTTGCAGCCTCAAAGGTCTCTCGTCTAGCATACAAGAGTAATTATGTTGGCGCTGAAAAGCTGAAATCTTTCATTTCCCAAGCTGGCAATAATATCGTGCTTAATATCACAGCCAGCTTTCCAGCTGGCAGAGCTTTTACTGAGAATCTTGCCAAAGGCGTCCTTTTCGAAGCCCTTCCGGACACTCCTTTCCGAGTATATGCAGATGCCATTGCACAGCGGTTCCTATCTGAATCTATTCCACAAATGTATCGAAGAGGACGACTTGTGGCCGTTTATCCGGCTACGGCTGAAATGGCGAAATCTCTCCTAACATCTGGCCTCACAATTGGTGATAGACATCTTTCTGCAGAACCGGTGGACCAAAGACCCATTAACGTTTCTTTCTACCCGGTCCCGTCGGAAGTGGCAGATATCATGCTGTATGCTGTCTTATCTTCGGTTGGTCGGGTAGTTGGAGGCATACAAACGCATCTTGCTGCCCGAAACGACCCATTACGTGATCCACGACATGCGTCGATCCAAGGTGCTCGCCGTGTTGCGAGGGTCATATTTCCATCACAAGAAGCAATCGAACGGCTTCCAGAAGACTTCACTGTTCGGTGCGAAGATCAGGTCAGGCAAATAAACTTCCTGACGGAATTCCATTGAAGTCAATGTCACCAGGTTGGTCACTACTATAAGCAGTGTCCAGTCGCTCCACCAAAGTCTGTTTCGCCCGTCTATCAAGATCCGACGCCTTCTCATCAAGATCCTAGTAGCGCTTCTTCACCGACGGTGGTTCCTGCGAACAACCTACCTTCAGTGGCAACTTCTGCGCCAATTGTTGTCCCACCTTCTCTTTCCGAAAAACACTACCCAGTTTTACAATCTTCACCATCTTTTCGTGTTCCTGCGGACCCTACAGCAGTTGTTGAGTCCGCTGCGACTGACCAGTCTGATACCGAGACCTCGACCGCTGATGACACAGCCTATCAAAGCGTCAGCGACCAAGCGATGAGTGATGGGACGGAGGGCTACCTCCGGACCCGTCCTGACAAAAGGGATGCCAAACCTCCTCGCGGCTCTACGAAACGACGGCGACAATCTGGCCACTTTACTCGAACCTCTCCGACTCCGCCTGCTGGATCAACTGCTTCGAGTCGCCCTGTCAAGTCTTCCAAGCCAGTTATCTACCTCCTGCCTCTTGAGGATTTTTCCGCACGCCTACACATGAATGTGTTTCCGGACACTCCTCTCCCTTATGACGAATTTCACGACTTTGCTTGTGCCAAGACTCTTCTTCCTAATTTACCCACCTATGCCAACCGATTTGAAGGTCGCTACCCAACAGTTGAGCATCAACTGGCACAACTGTTAACTCTTTACAATAATATCAAGAGTCCATCTGCCGAGGATGCTGCCACTCAGAAGTGCATCCAACGGCGGTACAACAACTTCCGTTCCCATTTGGAGAAGATTGTCTCTGCCACTAGAGACTTGGCACTTTCACTGTGACTTCTTTGAATTGTCGCGGGTTCGCGACACCAGTGTTGAACTCTCTCGTTTATGAGAACATTTCTGCCGCTGGTGTAAATGTTCTCCTTCTCCAGGAAACTCACTGCTCTAGTGACACTCCCACTCACCTATGGAGACGCTGGCCGTACACCTTTTACCGCTCGTATCGCCTCTCGCGGTATGGTGGTATAGCTGTAGGTGTACGCCAGCGGTTTTTGACTCGGCTGACTTCTATTTCTGTGACAAATTTGAACCTTGATTTTCTTCAGTGTTTTACCTTTTGTGTGCATAATGTTACTTTTCATATCTTTAATGTATATATCCCCACTTTTCTGTAATATTCATGCAGCGATTGCAGCGATTCCTCCCGGGGACTTTTTCTTGGGGGGATTTTAACTGCACGTTGCAGCCTTCTCTTGACAGAAATTCGTCATATGGCGAATACCGCATGAATTTAGTTTCACAGCTGACTCAGCTCCTTGATGATTTTCACCTTGTCGATTCCTTCAGACGGCTAAATCCTGATTCCATTTCCTTTACGTGGTGTAATCCGCCGACGTTCGGTTCTACTGCTACGCGGTTGGACCGAATATATGTTTCTGCTTCCTTACTACCTGCTATCACTGCCCAACTGTTTCTTCCGACCATTCTGCCGCTTCACTATCAATTTGTGTCTCTCCAGCACCTTCATCTATGCGCCGTCATTGGACATTTGATGACACTCTCTTGCAAGACCGTTCCTTTTGTGAGGAAGTTGAGAAGTTCCTTTCCAATCGGAAGCTGCTGCTCATAACGACCCCAAGCGCGTTGCGTTTGTGGCTTGATGTCAAACGGGATCTTCTCTTGATCGTTCGTCAACTCGCTCGATGGAGGTGAATAACCTAATCGGACTCCTCGCCGCGACGCCCATGTCTGACTCGCACTATGCCTCCGTCAGTGATGAACTTCATGCCTGCCTCGAACCGTTTGCTCAGCAAGCAGTTCGTCGTCTTCGGCTCCTACACATTTCACTATCGACGCATTCTTTCGAAGTCCTTTCGAAGATGGAATCCATGCGACGCACGTCAACTTCCATCAGACATCTCCGATTGCCTGATGACACTGTTACTGGCAATACAACTCTCATCTGCTCTCATGTCCGTCACTTCTTTCAGGAGAAGTTCCGAGCGGTTGCGCAGGGTTCTTCTTTTTCTTCCTCCTCTTTTCTTTCTTCTCTGCCTCAGGTCCCGTCTTCTCTCTGCGCCCTTCACATTGCTGATTTTTCTTTGCCTGAAATGAGGAAGGCTTTTGCCTCTCTCAATCTTCACTCTTCCCCGGGACCTGATGGCCTCCCGCTGTCGTTCTATCGGATCTTTCTTCCGTCACTCCTGCCTTTTCTCTCTGCCGCTTTTTCGTGTGTTCTTTCTTCTCCTGTGCTTCCGCCGGAATTTACAGTTGCACATGTCATCCTCCTGCCGAAGAAGGGTGACCTTCTGGACTTGTCGAATTGGTGCCCCATCTCCATTCTCAACCTGGATTACAAATTCTTCACTAAACTCCTTTCTCGCCGCCTAAATTCTGTTCTTCCGTTCCTCGTCTCCCCCGACCAGACATATACCGTGCCTGGTCATTCTATTTCTAAAAATATCTCCTTTCTTCATAACCTTTCCTTCCTTGCACTAAAACATTCCGAACCCCTAGCTTTATTTAATCTTGACCAGAAATCCGCTTTTGATAACGTCTCTCACACTTACCTTTCTGCCGTATTAACTCACTTTGGTTTTCCCCCGCTTTTGTTTCTCTCATCCTTAGCCTCTACCGGGGCGCCCATTTGCACGTTCGGACAGCCACATTTTTGACGGCCCCGATTCCTTTTCAATCTGGCATCAGACAAGGTTGTTCATTATCAGGACAACTCTTTGTTCTCGCCTTTGAGCCCTTCTTGATTGCAAGTCGGGCGTCTCTCTTACCTGCGGTAGGACCGATTGTCTCTAGTACTCGGCACCACCGTTTTCTTGTCTCTGCTTATGCAGATGATGTTACCTTTTGTCTTCGCCGCGATGACCAATTTGATACTCTTCTTGCCACTTATGAACAGTATGCTGCTCTCTCTGGTACTGCCCAGAATATTCAGAAGAGTGCTGGCCTGTGGTGTGGTTCTTGGAGGGGCCGGACTGACTCACCGTGAGGAGCAGTGTGGTCCTCTTCGACCCAAAAATTTCTTGGAGCTCGTTTTTGGACACTCCTTTACCGCAGACAACGTCACTTGGCAAGCTCTTTTCCCACGACTTCACCGCACGGCTGGTTTTTGTCGATTTACGTTTTCCTTTCCCTCTTACTTTCAACGTGCTCAAATTGTTCATCGATATCTTCTTTCACAATGCTTCTATCCCTGGGATTCCTGTGTGTTTAAATCGCATCATTTCTCTGCCATAAATAGTATTTTCACTTCAGTGATATGATCATCTCGACATTGGATTTCTGCTGCCACGCTTTCTCTGCCGACATCATTTGGTGGTCTTCATTTCCCGGATGTCAGAACATATTATCGAGCTCACCGAATCGTCTCCTTCATTCGTCTTCTCCTTTCGTCCTCCCTGCACTTTCTCCTACCCTGAATACTCTTATTTCTCTTCATGATCCATCTTTCACTTTCCTCCTTTTTCTTTGGATGGATTCATCTCCTTCTACTTCTAAACGCCTTCCACCACTTCTTATCGACGCTCTAGCGGTATTTCCTTCTCTCCCGCTACTCCGCGCTCCTCCATCTACTACCCTGGACCTGCTTGCAGAACCTCTTTTCTTTTCAACTCAGATTCATCCACCCGATCAACCATACTTTCCCCCTTGGTTCCGCTCAGAAATTCTCACAGTCGAAGCTTTATTAACTTCCGATTTGACCTGGAAACCCCTCTCTTCTCTTTTCCCTGACCCTTCTTCCACCTTTGGAAGAAGAGTATGACCTTCTTCGCTCCACTCTCCGCACCCTCTTCCCACTTCTGGTTTCTGACACTGGCCTTGTTTCTGTTTCTGGGCCGAGCCTCTCGCTTCCTTTTCTTCCTTCCTTTTCGGGATTCTGTTGCTCCCATTTCTTCTTTTTCCACTGCTTCTATTTATGCGCTCCTCCGTGCAACCCTCACTTCTCCGCACGGTTTTCCTGATGCTTCTCCTTCTCTTCTGCTGTCTATCTGGTCTGCCTCTTTCTCTCCCCTTTCTACCCCGTTAGAGCGAAACATCCAGTGGCGGTTTCTTCACCGCCGACTTCTTGCTCCTTCTTCCCTCTTTCACATGTCTATTTCTTCTACTTCTCTCTGCTGCTTTTGTGGTGTTGAAGGTGATGTCCCTCATGTCTACTGTCACTGTCCTGTTCTCCTTCCACTTCTCAATACTGCCTTTCGTCTTGTAGGCACCATTTGCTCCAGAGACATCCCTTTTCAAGCGTACGAGTGGCTATTGCTTACCAAACACCCCCGGCTACTTTGCCGGATGCCTGTGCCTATATCTTATATATCTGTCAAACATGCTATTTTTCTTTAACATCAATCTCTCCGCTCTCCTGCTACCACACCTAGTATCCTCTCTGCTGGTGCGGCCTTACGGTCGATTTTTAGGAACCGCATCGTGTCTCGACTACGCCTGGAGAACTTCGCTATACTTCCACCCCTCAATCTCAAGCTTCTTTCCGGTCTACCTGGGCGCAAGGGACCGGATGGTTCAAAATCACTGGATCTTCCATTGATCTTTCCTTCTGATTGGTTTGTTTTTTTCCCAGCTTCGACCTACTGAATGCATCGGTTGAGATCTTGGGCATTTTTTTTCATATTCTTTGATGTCTTGTTTATTGTACTTCCCTCATCGCATTGTGCCCTCTGGGCTTTAAGATTTTGTTTGTGTTCAAGGCTAGTAGACTCTTGGACCCTTGATGTGTTTTTTCTTGTTGCCTTTTGCACCGGAGCGTGTGGTGTTTGGTATAGCTGGGTGTTACACTTGTACTGCCCTGGGTATCTATGTCTCTTTTTGTTTTGTGTTGTTCCAATTGTGTTTTGTCTTGCACGGCAGAGGGTTTTCTGTTCGTACCTATGATTTTGTATACAAGTTCCTGTATTTCTTGCTCGACACAAGTCATTGTTTTTTTGTTTTTTTGGATCGATGCAATACTGCACGGCTTGCTGTTTGTATTTTGTGTTTCACTTGGGGAGTTTGCCGAAGCTTCCACTATGCTCTGTAATATTTATCATGTTTTTGTCATATATCGTGTGGTTTCCTCGGTTATGGGAACTTCTGTACCTTTATCGTAGTATATGCTTTTGTTGTGTTTTACATGTTCCCTTCTTTTTGTGCACTGCGTTGTACAGCCATATTCTTGTAAATATTTTTACCTGTTGTTTTGTGCTCTGCTCTCACTGTGCACGCCATTGCATGCTGTAATATATAATCATTACTTTTGCTTGTGCATCAACATGATTTTAACATTTTGCCATCCTTAGTTGACTGCCGTATCACATTCACCTGTAATATATCATCGGCATCGTTCATTGTTTTGTGGTTTATTTTGCCATATGTGGTACGCCTGTATTCCCTATGTTTCTGCCAATAAAGTATATTTTGAAATAATTGCTATAATTAATATATAGCCAGTGCAGTTATTACCCACCAGATGGAGACATCTCAGTAGCTGAGCCCAACTTACGGATTTGTGATGTCAGAAGCTGACAAAAAAAGCACATAGCGCCGGGGATTGTTGGCCATCGTGGTGTAAGGCTAACGCGCTCGGCTGGATATCGAGAGATCCGGGATTCAATTCCCCGGCGGTGACCTAATAACAATTTTTCGGTTGATGTGTGTTACTAAAACGTGGAATGAGCGATGTCTTTGTTTATTCAACCTTATAACTGAAGAGCGAAAAGTTCAGAAAAAAACAACACATACACTAGTGCTTGTGAAAATTAATTTCAACACCATGAAGGACTACTGGTATTAGATTGAAACTTACAGGACATGTACAACACATTGGGATATGCAAAAGATCGAAATGTCAGGAAAATGCGCATGTGGTCCGGTCTTTGGTATAAAGAGCTGGCTCAAACGAAATGTTGCAATCAGTGAAGAGCCGACATTAAGTGGAAAGAGTGTTTTTTATGTTTCACTATCCCCGTCGCCGAAGAAGGTCGCATTATGGGCACCTGACTTACTTTGAGCGATGAAAGATTGTTGGGATGAGAGAAGCTGGATTTTATTACCGCGAAATTCCCACTCGTAGAGGACGAAACGCCGGTACAGTGATGCGAATGTGGTGTCAGTGTGAATGTGGTGTCAGTGGACAGATGAGGCTCGGAAACACACAGATCCGGGAAATGGACAGCAACATCGCACGACAGCACGGGATGACAGACATCTCTACCGCATGGCAGTGCCCGATCGCACAGTGATATCCATGGTGTTAGCCCAAGAGCAGAGCACGGTCACAGGTCAGGCTTTGTCCTCCAATACAGTTTGACGTTGTCTGCTTAACGCAGGACTGGTCGCTAGCAGCCCATTTCTGAGCATTCCTTTGATTCCCAACCACAGACGCCTCAGGCTGGAATGGGGTCTCGAACACAGACATTGGCGCGCTGATTGTAACAGGTCATGTTTTCTGACGAGTCGCGATTCAACTTGGTACACCATGATGGTCGCATACGTGTTCAAAAGCATCGTGGTCTTGACGGCATCTTTCAGCGTCGTACTGGCCCAACGCCAAGCGTCATGAGGTTTGGAGCGCCATTGAGTTCAATTCGCTATCTCCCTTGAAAGAAATTGAGGGAAACCTCAGCAGCCAAAGGTATATCAGGGATGTTTTAGAAGCAGCAGGGATACCCTTCCTTTAGAGTTGTCCTGGAGCTACATTCCAGCAGGACGTATATTGTGTAGTTAAACAGCGGTTGGTCTCACGTGGCTGTCAAGTGAAAAATCCTAACATTTTATGAGTGAAAAAATATCTAAGAGAAAAGTGTTATCCTTAAAACTAGAAAATGGTAAAAAAAAAACCAAAACCTATGGAATGCTTTTTCCATGAAGAAAGAGTGACAGTTAAATCGTCAGAAGCTGTTGAGGCGAGTGAAGAGAGCGTAGAGGAGAACCCACGGCCACGGCCTTATTCTACAGCCACTGATCTTGCGGAAAATCTCCAACATTTTTTTTGTAGCAATAGAGGACGGCGATGACGAGGTATTTTCTACACTAAGTGTTATTCGATGAAAGAAATTTAGGAAACAAATATACGGAACATAACACACATTAGATTCTTCTTCCAAAAATGTTTCCACATTGTGTTCGCTTCAGGATTCGCTGCTGCAATGTATTCACGTAAGTGCTTATTTTAATTTGCACTGCTGTAGTTAATCAATGAAATCTTTCAAGAATATCCAGTTGTTATGGATATATAATATACACGTACATGCCAATTTTTTCATGATGGGATTTCTCACCATAAAACGGATTTAGCGAGGGTTTCCGTCTGTCCCGAGCTCTTCGTTATAAGCTGATTTTACTGTAGCTAATTATGCATTTTCCGAAGTTTGCAGTTTTACTTCGTATTCATGCCTACTAGCAGTGTCTGTGGATTGCATTGTTCCCAAACGAAGATTTACAAGTTTCGATTTGAACCGGCCATAACGTTACTTTAGTTTCAGTACTCAGTAGTCTTATTTTTCTGTGAGGAAGGCCATTGCATCGATAAGTATAAAGTGAAATACACTCATTGCCAAAAATCGAAGCATCCCGAGAAAGTCCTTCTGTCCTGATGGAACCCCGCGTGCAAGAACCTCAGGGCCTAAAATGCAAATGATTAGAAAACAACGACCAATGACTAAATAGTGGCCCGACACAGCGCATGGGAACCGCGCATCGATGATGGTATATCAAGAACAAAGCTCGCTCGCAGGGACAATTGTGACAGCAGATTGCGTTTGCATTAACCTCACCAGTTTGTGAGGATGCTTCGCGTCGGATCCGTGCACAGTACGAGTAGTTGAGCAAGTTTGAGAGAGGACGATGTTAACGCTAATGGGCCGAGGAGAGCACAACCCAGCGGAACGAGGGCAGTGGACGGCCAAGGGCAACGACAGAGCGCGAGGATCGAAAGATTGTGAGACCCGCACGAGCAAAACCGAATTCGGGGCTTTCAACTATCCGTGGCTATGTTCAGGCTACTCTGCCCCCTACTACTGACGAGTGAGCATTGCTGTCACCGCTTGCAGTGGTGTCGGGCCCGTTCAACGTGGGATAGTGTCCAGTGGGATCGCATTGTCTTCATTGATGAGCCACGGTTTACACTTGTTGTCCTCAGTGATGAGTCACGGTTTACACTTGTTGTCTTCAGTGATGAGTCGTGGTTTACACTTGTTCCCTTCAGTGACGAGTCATGGTTTACACTTGTTGTCCTCAGTGATGAGTCACGGTTTACACTTGTTGTCCTCAGTGATGAGTCAAGGTTTACACTTGTTGTCTTCAGTGATGAGTCACGGTTTACACTTGTTGTCTTCAGTGATGAGTCATGGTTTACACTTGTTGTCTTCAGTGATGAGTCACGGGTCACGGTTTACACTTGTCGTCTTCGGTGATGAGTCATGGTTTACACTTGTTGTCTTCAGTGATGAGTCACGGTTTACACTTGTTGCCTTCAGTGATGAGTCATGGTTTACACTTGTTGTCCTCAGTGATGAGTCACGGTTTACACTTGTTGTCCTCAGTGATGAGTCAAGGTTTACACTTGTTGTCTTCAGTGATGAGTCACGGTTTACACTTGTTGTCTTCAGTGATGAGTCATGGTTTACACTTGTTGTCTTCAGTGATGAGTCATGGTTTACACTTGTTGTCTTCAGTGATGAGTCACGGGTCACGGTTTACACTTGTCGTCTTCAGTGATGAGTCATGGTTTACATTTGTTGCCTTCAGTGATGAGTCACGGTTTACACTTGTTGTCTTCAGTGATGAGTCATGGTTTACACTTATTGCCTTCAGTGACGAGTCATGGTTTACACTTGTTGTCCTCAGTGATGAGTCAAGGTTTGTCTTCAGTGATGAGTCACGGTTTACACTTGTTGCCTTCAGTGATGAGTCATGGTTTACACTTGTTATCCTCAGTGATGAGTCACGGTTTACACTTGTTGTCTTCAGTGATGAGTCACGGTTTACACTTGTTGTCTTCAGTGATGAGTCATGGTTTACACTTGTTGTCTTCAGTGATGAATCACGGGTCACGGTTTACACTTGTCGTCTTCAGTGATGAGTCATGGTTTACATTTGTTGCCTTCCGTGATGAGTCACGGTTTACACTTGTTGTCTTCAGTGATGAGTCATGGTTTACACTTGTTGTCTTCAGTGATGAGTCATGGTTTACACTTGTTGTCTTCAGTGATGAGTCACGGGTCACGGTTTACACTTGTCGTCTTCAGTGATGAGTCATGGTTTACATTTGTTGCCTTCCGTGATGAGTCACGGTTTACACTTGTTGCCTTCAGTGATGAGTCATGGTTTACACTTATTGCCTTCAGTGACGAGTCATGGTTTACACTTGTTGTCCTCAGCGATGAGTCAAGGTTTACACTTGTTGTCTTCAGTGATGAGTCACGGTTTACACTTGTTGCCTTCAGTGATGAGTCATGGTTTACACTTGTTATCCTCAGTGATGAGTCACGGTTTACACTTGTTGTCCTAAGTGATGAGTCAAGGTTTACACTTGTTGTTTTCAGTGATGAGTCGCGGTTTACACTTGTTGTCTTCACTGATGAGTCATGGTTTACACTTGTTGCCTTCAGTGATGAGTCACGGTTTACACGGTCTGCGCACGAATCCTGCCTTTACCGTGGAGCGGCACACGGTTCGCACACAGGGAGTAACTGTCTGAAGAGCTATTCCCTACGATACTTAGACGCCCTTGGTAGTTCTCCGTACCACCCTCACGGCTCAATGGTACTTCGACGAAATTCTAAGATCAGTTGTGTGCCATTTTTGTCGCAGTGTTAGCGAGAAACTTTCAACAGGATAATGCCTGGCCACACAATGCACGGTTCTTCCCGGCCTGTCTCCGTAATGTCGACACCCTTTCATGGCCAGGCCGATCGCCTAACCTCTCACCGGTCGAACATGTTTGGGACATGATGGGCCGCCACCTACGCTCATCCCGTAATGTGAGCGCAATTCGGTCACCATTCCGGGATGAGCGTAGGTGGCGTCCTATCAATTTTCTGACCGGCAATTTGGACAGCATCAGTCATGCTATACCTCAGGACAATATCAGTAGACTGTATGCATCTATGCCCCGCCGGATAACCGCTTGCATCCTAGCCAGAGGTTGCGCTACAACGTATTGACTTGTTTCGCTCGTGTAGTTGTTTTATCCAAATAAATGACCCAGCTGTTCTGCAATTGGAATTATTTTCTTTCCTATATATCTACATTGCACATATCAATTTTCATCTCGATTTAATGATTCCTTCTGGGTGCTTCGGTTTTGTTTTTGGGTTTCCATTTGGCAAAAAGTGTATACTGTAATGCCGAAAGTCAAATCGAGTGTAAATTCCCGCTGAAGAAAGACGTTGTGAAATTTAGCGTTCCCGAATGACACAGCATTTGTGTAGCAATAAGATATACCGTCGCTGCTTTCCCTGTAACACTGAGACAAACCCTTCTGGGAGGAAGGGTTTGTCTGAGTGTTATATTTCAGCCCTTCAAAGTGTGTCGCATACTATTCACATTTGTGTAAAGTATTTGTTTCAGATGATATTTCTCTACATAAACTTAACGATCCTGAGTTCAGAAAGTTTCTTATCAACTATCCGAACACCAATACATCTGCTGAATTGACCTTCAGAAAATATTACCTTCCGAAATTTTACGAAGAAACATTAGGATATATTAAGTCCACGTGTGAAAAAAATTGAAAAAATCTGGGTGAGTATTGATGAAACTACCAATACTGTTTGTTAACAGAAAAGTGGTAAATGTTATCGAAGGTTTGCTGAAAAATTACGAAATTCTTTCAAGATTCTTTTTCAATTTTTTGTTTGGGTGCAAAGGCATTTCTACAGCAACTCATGTCGCAGTTAGATTATTTAATGAATCTATGTGCTTGTCGTTGCCAGATGATGTAAAGTGCGCTGAAATGTATTACTCTTGCTTACGCACAGCCGAACCTAGGGCAGGGCAAGCTGTGCAGCTGAGGAGAGGTCGCAAAACTCAGTGCTTACAGTCTGATTAAAATTGGAATTAAAACTTTGCACTAGTTTCTGCCACAATTTTTATCGTTTTCCCTGAAACGTTCAGGGGATATTAATTGCTAACATTCAAAAATTAAGGCGCAGTTAAGCATGTCGTTCACGTCCTTGAACATTCTCTGGGGACTGTTTAATGATTTCTGAGACTTTGAGCCTCGACTACCGTTTGATGTGGTTCCGAACGTCGTTAAGTCCTAAGACGTGCAAACACGCACAGTCAGAGTCTTTTTGTTTGGGAAGCTTAACGACCCCCGTGAATAACTCGATGGGCTATAAGCAGTCGCCCGTCCCTAATTTTGAACCACTTGTTCCAGGAAAGGGAGGATCCGTCCCTAATTTAGGGTCACTGTTTCCAGGGAAACGACATCCATGTCTCGCCGGTATTTGAACCCGGACCCATCTCGAACGAATGGTCAGAAGCCAGGGCTTTGACCACTGCACCACCGGAATGGCAGTTCGATTATGCCTCCTCTATAGGTAGATACATTGGGATGACACGATTTGTTTTGCCCAGCAATATACATTTACTATACTGTGCAAATTAATTGGGACAAAGTAAAAAATCACTCTTTTTTTCCAAAACTATGCCTTTATATCATTCCATGCCTTGATATACACTGATAAATACCTGTATTAGTATGAAGTATGTCCTCCTTTAGCAGAAATGACCTCTTGAATTCGTTTTGGCATTGACTCCACTAACTGGGTGCACATATTTTTGACTTCATAATCGTGGAACCACACTTTTATAGCATTCGTTATCATGCGTTCTTTGGTTGTACAGTCCATTTTACCTAAACGTCTCTTCAAAATATTCAACAAGTTTTCTATGTGATTTAAGTCTGGTGAATTTCCAGGGCAATCATGCAAATGAATTTGATTTTCCAGCATGAAATTCTTGACCAATTTCGAATTGTGAAATGGGGCCAAGTCATGTTGAAATGTCCCGTCAAAGGTTTGCAATAATGGAACAATCCTACGTTGAATATTTTTACGTACTTGGCTGAATTCATCATACCTTGAATAGGAACTAAGCTTCCAGTGCCATTTGATGTGAAAAAAACACCAAAACATCTGTTTCAGAGGGTGCTTTACAGTTTGTTTGACATGCTCAGGTCTTAAGGGTTCACAGTTGCTTCGTCTAACGACATTTGCTTGATAACCCTGCACAAATAAATGAGTTTCATCACTGAAAATTACCTTTTTCCAGTTGTCAGCAGTCCATGATTTTTATTTCTTGGCCCATGCTAAACGTTTTATCTTCATTTTTGCATTCAAATATTGTTTTTTCGTTGGTCTTCTTGCCTTTCGGCCAACTTCCAGAAGCCTACGGCGTACAGTTGAATCACTAACATCACAACCACTAGCCAGTAAATCTTTTTGAAGGTCGGTGCTTGATTTATTTTTTTTTTTTGGATTCATTTTACTATGTCTGATTAGATATTTATCGTTTCGTGCAGTTGTCTTTCGTTTTCTTCCACATTTACCTCTCCTTTTTGGAGACGATGATCCAGATGCATTGTATCGCGTAAGCAGTTTTGATACACTTGATTTGCCTACACCAACTGCAGAAGCGATACCTCTCACTGTTATAGAACTGTGATCCTTCAGAGCAATTATTTTTGCACGATTCCTTGGGGAAATATCTATTTTTCACTACACGAAAGCAACACATACTCACAGAGAGCAAAAACTAACATCCACCTGTCACACACGAAAGCTCACAACTGAAGCTGAAGTGCCTCTTTCGTGTTTAAAACCGGTCAAACCACATTCTTACTGTCAAGTTCTAACAGTCACACCACCTCACAGGTGATAAAACCGGTTTATGTGGGTTTCCGACATCAACTGGTGATCACCTTACAATTCTGAGAATAAAATAGCTTGTCCCAATTAATTTGCACTGTATAGTATGTGTGTGCATGTCATCATCATCATCATTGTCAACCATTATCAATCCACTGCTGGACGAAGGTCTCCCCAAGTTTCCTCCACAACGGTCTGTCTTGTGCCAGTCTCCTGAATGTCACCCCTGCATACTTTCGAATTTCATCCACCCATCTCCTATGTGGTCTTCTTCTGGGTCTTTTCCTGTCCCTTGGAATCCAATCTAAAATTTCGGCTGTCCATCGATGATCTGTCCTTCTGGCAGTATGTCCAGCCCATTGCCATTTCAGGGATTTAACTCTGATCATGATGTCTTCCACTCTTGTCATTTTTCGGATCCACGAGTTCCTCTTCTTATCTCTCCTGGTTACACCAAGCATGCACCTCTCCATGCTTCTTTGAGTTGTCTGCAGCCTTTGTATGTCTCTTTTAGTTAAGGTCCACGTCTCTGCACCATACGTAAGCACTGGAAGGATGCATTGATCAAACACTTTTCTTTTAAGACATAATGGCATATTGCTCTTGAAAATTATGCTGTTTCTTCCAAAAGCTCTCCAGGCAAGTTTTGTACGCCGATTAATTTCTTCATCAATGTGACCCTCACTTGATATCTGCTGTCCAAGATAAACGTACGTGTCTGTTATCTCCAGCTTTTCTCCATCAATCGATAAATCTTCATTTCTTGTAAAAGCATTGAACATCACTTTTGTCTTCTGAAAGTTCATTTTAATCCCACTTCTTTACTCTTGTCAGCAAGTTCCTGGATCATACTCTGCAGCTCTGATGGGGTAGTTGCAAAAATGACTACGTCATCAGCAAAACGAAGGTGGGTTAGATAATCTCCATTAATCTTTATCCCCTTGTTTTCCCAGCTCAGCGACTGAAAAACACCCTCCAATGTGGCATTAAAGAGCTTCGGAGATATGGTGTCACCTTGTCTCACTCCCTTTCCAATTTTTACGTGTGTTGTATTTTCAAACAGCCTAATCTTTGCACTTGCATTTTCATAGATGTTATTAATAATATTAATGTATGCATCTTCAATACCGCAGGTTTTCAGGGCCATTGTAACTGCTGATGGTTTCACCGAATCAAAGGCTTTTTCATAATCGATAAAAGCCATGCACAATGGAAGTTCATATTCCCTCGCTCTTTCAATTAGTTCTCTCAGCACGTGGATATGATCTATTGTGCTGTAGCCACTCCTGAATCCAGCTTGTTCTCTCGGTTGAGCCATGTCTAGTGCTACCTTCAAGCGGTGTGAAAGAACTTTAGTGAAGATTTTATAAACTACTGATAGGAGGCTGATAGGTCTGTAGTTTCCGAGATCCTCAATGTCACCTTTCTTATGTAGCAGGATCATTGTAGCGGTGTTCCAATCCTCAGGAATCTTTCCTTCATTAAGGCATCGAGTGAAAATTTGGGCGAGTACTGTTTCGATTTCTCCACTTGCTTCTTGTATGATGTCTACAGTAATTCCATCTTCTCCTGGAGCTTTTCCTCGCTTCATGTTCTTGATTGCATGTGCAACTTCTGCTGGAAGGACTGGAGGAACTCTGGTACTGGTATCTTTCATGATGTCTGGAGTGCATATATCATCCCTTTCATATAATTTGGAGTAGAAATCTTTCACTCTTGTCAAAATTTCGCCTCTATTTCTTGTTACAGAACCATCTTCTTTTCTCAGTGCCATAATCTGTTTTCTTCCCTTACTGAGATGTCCCTTTGCTATCTTTAGGCTTTGGTTGTTTTCAATTGCTTTCTCACTAGTTCACAGTTGAATTTCCTTACGTCTTCAGTGATACTTTTTCTTACTGTCTTGCATAGCTCTATATATTCCACTTTGGAAGTCACATCTTCTTTAGTTGTCCTCATCTCTCTTCTTTTTTGCATCAACATTTTGGTTTTTCCTGATAATTTGTTCACATGCAACTTGTTCTTAGACCCAGCTAATTTTGTTGCTGTTTCCATAAGAGCTTTGGTTACTTTTCTGTTAACTTCAGAGATGTCCACTTCTTCCGATGTTAGGCCTTCTAAAGCAGAGAACCTGTTCTTCAGTTCTAACTTGAAGGTATTATGGTGTTTTTTAAGGTTGGTTATGTCAATAGATTTTGTTTGTCTTATGAGCTTGCCACGTTCAAGTTTAGTGTTGAGGTGCATCTTACATCTCACCAATCTATGGTCACTACCTGTGTTGAACTTGTTTAGCACACTGCAGTCTTCTATGACGAATTTTTTGTTACACATAATAAAATCAATTTCACTTGTGGTCCCATTTGGATGTCTCCATGTCCATTTCCTGTGTGGCTTTTTCTTGAAGAAGGAGTTCAAGATGAAAAACCCTTCTGCCTCTGCAAACTCAACGAGAGTATTTCCACGCTGGTTTCTGTTGCCATGACCGAATTTACCTACTGAAGTTTCATTCTGTTGCCGTTGCCCTATTTTTGCATTGAAATCTCCCATAATTATTTTCAAGTGTTGCTTACCTTTATTATTTAGATGACAAATTTCCTCATAAAATTCTTCAATTTCTTCTTCAGGATGACTTGTGGTGGGTGCATAAGTTTGAATAATCTGAGCCTGGTATCTTTTCGAGAGTTGGATAACAAGTCGTGCAGCTCTGTCAGAGGAACTTTCAACTTCTACAACTTTATCCTTCAGTTTCTTGTTTATTATAAATCCAACACCACTAGTTCTGCCAGTATCTGTCCCACGATAGTAGAAGAGGTGTCCACTTTTCAGTTCGATGAGATCTTCTCCTTTTCTCCTTACCTCACTTAGCCCCACGATGTCCCACTTGATCCTTTGTAGTTCCTCTTCCAATTCAAGAAGCCTTGAATCAGAAGATAGGGAGCGTCCATTGTAAGTAGCCAAGGTCAGCATCAGATGGCAGCCTAGTCCGGTCCTCTGGGGATTCTTAGCACCCTCTGCCTTCATGTCGCACTGGCCGCTGCCTTGGCCCAGGTACATTCCAGCTGCCGGAGACTGAGGGCCAAGATTTAAGTTGTGGAATCATTTTGGAGGGTTTGGCCATAACTCACCACGCTGGCCAAGCGGGTTGGTGAGTGTGGGATAGAATTTCCTCTGATCCCGATGGTATAGTTATACCGCTATGGGCGGTCGTCAGAGCCCCTTTAGTGGGAACAGGATGCACCACGAGAAGGCGGGGTTGACATTTGTCAAGGAGAGGCTGTGATGTTACGCATCACCTGACCTTGCATCCCTGTGCATATGTATACGCGATTAAATCAAAAATATATATAACTAATTTATCAGATAGATGGGGGCGCAATATTTTGTGCTTTGCCTTGGGCGGAGAAATGCCTAGTAATGCCTCTTGCTTACGGCTGCAGCAGCATACATGAAAAAAGCAACTGACTGTATTTCCGTGATCTTTCCGATAATGATACGCGCAACGTGTGTCGTTCATTCTTTGCACAAGTTGTGAGAAAATATCCAAATATTTTATCCTAACGTGGACAAGTTAGCATCGAATAGGAAAAAAAGTGTTTGTTAAATCCCCAAGATGAATCGATCTTTTTAAAAAAAAAAAGATTTCTGATCTCCCACTGCCACCTACACCCATAGTCACACGCCGGGGTACTTGGAGCAATGCCGTTGCATACGATGCAAATAATTTTGAAATCTTTAGATCTGTTGTAAGTGAAATGGACAAAGACGATGATTCTTCAATTGACATTGTTCAGCATTTCAACACTAGTTTAAAATTAGACTTAGAGACTACGTAACTGCTAAATTTTGTTTCTTGTGTCATTCAATAAAGAAATCAGAAACAACAAAACTGCTGTCTGAAACAGTTTAAGAAGTGCATGGTGTTGAAAGGAAACTTCACACACTTTGAGGTTCAAAAACAGAAACGCTAAGAAACGAATTCATATGTACACTATATTGACAAAACTCACCGGACACCCCTTTAAAAGCAAATCAACGGATCAGCTGCGTTGTTAAGATAAGCGGTACAGCTGCAAACGGTATAAAAACAAGCTTGCAGCTGACCGCGATCATATCGCACTGTGAGGATCAGTGAAAATATCGCGGCGGGAGAGAGCTGACTTTGAGAAAGCAAAAATTGTTGGGTGTCATATTAGTGGGTTGTCCTTAAGAGATACCGAGAGGCGTTTAAACATACACAAGTCAACTGTTTTGAATTTATTGAATAAGTGGAAGACAAACGGCGTGCCTGAAGCACCAAAACGTACCGGCAGACCAAAGAAAATTAGTGATAGAAGACGTCGAAGCCTCAAGAGAGTCGTTACAGCTAATTGACGGAGTATTGCACAAGACCTCATTGTACAGGTGAGTACAAATGCTGGAACCTTGGTATGTACAAATACTATTCGCACAGAACTTCATTCCATGGGTTACCATGGTCGTGCGACTGCTCGTAAGTCTTTCATCTCCACTCGGAATGCTACTCATCGTTTAGCATGGTGTGCAGAACATTTATCTTGGACCGTAGAACAATGGAAATGGGGCCTATGGACTGATAAATCCAGATACACGATCCATCAGTCTGATGGTCGCGTGTGGGTATGGCGGCAGCACAGGGAACACTATTTACCACAATGTACTACGGTCAAGTTTGGAGCTGGCAGTGTACTGGTGTGGGGGTGTTTTTCGTGGTATGGTCCCGGCCCATTGAGTATCGTGGACAAACCCGTTAACCAGCACGTCTACCTCGATATTCTGGACAATTATGCCCTACCAATTCTGTGGCAATACTATGGAACCGAGCCTTGTTGGTTCCAGCAGGATAATGAACCGAGCCATAAAGCAAGGACTGTTACGGCGTGGTTTGGCGATAATTCCGTATCGTGTGTGAACTGGCCAGCAAAGAGCCCTGATCTTAAGCCCATAGAATACCCATGGGATGAATTAGAGAGCCGCACAAGAAGTTTGGAACCAAGGCCTGCTACTAAGCAACAGTTAGCGGATGGAAGCGTATACCCATCGCTGTGTTCCAAAACCTTGTGGAAAGCATTTCTTGAAGGTTCAGTGCTTGCATTAAGGGCAAAGCTAAGGTGGACCGACACCGTACTAATGTATGTCAAGAAATGCTATGTTGTGTTTCTCTTCTAGGTGCCCGGTGACTTTTGTCAATATAGTGTATGTTAGAAAAAAAGTGATTTTAAATTAAGTGGAGTTGCTCAAGTTTTAGAAGTCCAACTTGTACACGCGAAATTGACTGTTTAAGTTAGGGGTTCTTACCTTTTTTGGCCAGGACCCACAATCAACAAGTCGGTCAACTTTGCGACCTATTGGTCTATTTTGAAATTAAAAATGCTAATGTAATAACATAAATAAGCGTAGTAATTATTCATTATTACACAGGGGATAAAAAAAATTTGGTTTTTGAAATTACAGCCAAATCAGTAGCGCAAACAAGTGGGGGAGAAGGAGGTTAGGGTTACCTATATAGTGGGAAGGTATGAATAGTAACATATTGTGAGACAAATAATAGGAATAATTGGAAATCAAAACCTTTTGTAAAACAGATTTCAATTTCTCCAATTTTTTAAATAACCAAATGCACTTTTTATAGTAACCAAGACACTTCAAAATAAATTCCCATTTGAAATTTCGTCAAAATCTGATTAAAATTTTAGAAGTTAGGCATTTTCTTTTTTTTTTATTATTATTAATGAATGTTAGCTGAAATTCTCCATAGTCCATACTCTCACTCTCTCTCTCTCTCTCTGTGTCGTCTTCCTTGCGTGTCGCATTTGTTCATTGTTTGTCATAGGATTCTGGGGACAGGCCAGTGCTGTCACGTTGGGTGCTTTCCTGTTAAATTTAGGGGAAATTTTGCAATGTTGTGACGTTTAACACCATCCCAGTAACCGGAAGGTCCCAGTGATGTCATCTCCAGATTTACCCGTGTTAAATACGAAGGTTTAAACTTTAAGATTTAAAATAATTAACACTTTAATTTTATTTTTCTGAGAAGCTACGGCAAACCAAGTTTGGGTCGCGACCCATAAGTTAAGAACCACTGGTTTAAGTGTTAGAACCATTCCCTTCTTAAAATATGCAAGGTTGAATTCCTGTGGTGTGGAACGATCGTTTTCTCGATATCGGTGACAGTTCCGTGATAACGACCATTGATTTCAGATGGAAAATCTATAGATGACATTTGCTGTCCACTACAACTCCAAAGACATTTTTCCATCAAATGTATAGCTGTATTTACTAAGTTGAGTACTAATATTATCATTTTATCACAGAAATTAACTAGTTACATTATCGAATAAAAATACCAACGTTTCTCACAATGAAATGTTTATTTTACATCGACTATAGTTTCGCAGAACGTTGTTTATTGTTTATTGGAGGTTTAACGACCACCGTGAGGAACTCAATGGGCTATAAGCAGTTGCCCGTCCCTAATTTATGGTCACTGGTTCCAGGGAAGGGAGAGAACCAGTGCCGTAAGACAAACACAACATCCATGCCTCACCGGGATTCGAACCCGGACCCCGTTCGGACGAATGATCAGAGGCCATCGCTTAGACCACTGCGCCACCGGGGCGGCCGCAGAACGTCTATAGTCGCTGATAAATTCCTGGGGAATTTATCAGATACCTTGTGAATGTTGATTTTCATATATAGGACAGACGCGCAGGGCTTTAAATTTTCCTGTTAAGGAACACAAGAACTACGTAAGAAAATATGAACTAAAAAGTTGTCTATTACCCAACATTGTCATGAAAATAACCATATAAATGTTTGTTTGGAAACGCCACCCTTATTGCTAAACATGATTCGACAATCAAGTTTAATATATTTGAAGCTTTCCACATATACCGGAACTCTTCACGCCTTGTCAACGACATGACGTCGACTCCATTTCTTTCATGCGCGTGGAAACAACTCACCAAAATCCGTGACTGTCAAAACTCTGATGATGTCACAATGATTTAAATGTTTACGCTCCATTTGTCCTAACGATGCCGAGCCAAACGCTTTGCGAAACTATAGTCGATGTAAAATAAACATTTCATTGTGAGAAACGTTGGTATTTTTATTCTATATTAACACCGCAAGTTTAGTAGTCATAAATTATATATAGTTACATTATCGTTGAAGATAATATAATATTTATTTTTAGTAAATATTTTTGAAATTATTAGCAAAAAAAATATAACCATTTTTCTGTTTTTAGAACTTAAAAATGCGTTGATAACATTGAGAACTCCAAAATCATAGTATCGAATAACATAGTGTGTTCAAAAGCATAATTTACTCGAAAACTAGGCGTGTCTGAAGCATTCAAAGAGCAGTTCCTATCTCTAGCTTGAGCACACGCCAGAGTTTTCGAGTAAATTACACTTTTGAACAAAAGCTTAATTTACTCGAAAACTGGGTTGCCAAATAAAATTCGGCGAGAGAGACATTGTGGCGTTAAGCTGGAAAAAACGTTTAACGAGGATAAACGGAATTAATATAAAAATACAGGAACTCAAAAGGAAAGTAAAAGTACGTCATGTGGTTCTTTTTTTTTCCTTTTTTGATTGGGAGTTTAACGACCACCGTGAGCAACTGGATGAGCTATAAGCAGGCCCCGTTCCTAATTTAAAGTCGCTGGTTCCAGGGAAGGGAAAGAGCCAGTGCCATAAGGCAAACACAACATCCATGCCTCACTGGGATTCGAACCCGGACCCAGATAAGCCAGCGCTTCGACCACTGGGCCACCAGGACGGCTCGTATGGTTCAATCTATTACAATTCGAAACGGAATATCCACAGTTGAGAAAAAAAATTTGCTATTGCGAAAAGATCCGTCAGAAGTTTTGAAAAGTTTCGACTTACCTTTAGCTCTTGAATTTCTATTTCTAGCTCTTTTATGGTGCTTTCTCTTTCAATGAGAATTTTCCAACAGGCACCTAATTCTTTCTTGAGGCGTTCTACTTCATTCATTGGTTGATCTTCGTTGACTTTTAATCCGGCAGGGAGTCCTAAACTTTCCACTTGGTCAGACAGGCTGTGGACGACAGAACACGACGGGTCTCCGGAGGAAGACTTGTTCCCGATATCATCTTTCATTGCGCCTCCGGATGCCGAGAGAGTTTTCTTGGTAACGTGAATCCACTTCCCGACCTTGGTCAATCCCCTTCGAAGAGGTGATCCCTGCTTAGTGGCCAATTCCTCTCGGACAGGACCCGGAGATTTTCCATCGCCGCACTTCGGTGAAGACATCGCACCCTGATCTCCCGGAGAGGCTCTCTGCGCTCTCATTTCAGGGACAGATTTCAAGTCATTCAGCCTGGCGGCACCAAGCGGAAGCGATCATTCACACATTGCATCACTCTTCTAAACTCCTCTCCAAAGAGAGGGAGAGAGAGAGAGGAAATAACTATTTCATTCAGGTTCATTCAAATCATTTACATACTTAGTTGCCAAGCCAAACATCCCCCCCCCCCCTCATTTCGACTGCATTTAACCCATTTGATCTTAGTGAAAGGAGCAGCACAGCATTACTTTCAAAAACTGTGCACTGTAAAAATTAATTACTGTAATAAAACATTTCAAGTTCGCAAATTAGAAGGCTTCTGCCTGTTCAGCGTAATTTTTTGTATTTTTTATAACAGTGTAATATACAGTAAAAATTGTAGATATTTTCAACTGTATTTTTTTATTTGTAGTTTAAAAATCACCTGAAGTATCAAAGACCGGAAGAAAATTCGTATTTCATATTTATAGAAAACAGAACTAGAGACAAACTTTATACTCTTTTATGAACGGACGTCAACCAAAATACATTTCATCAGATGACGATGTCGATATGGTATTTCTAAAATACTACATAGGCGTTGCCCTCACCTGAATATATACGCTAATCATTGTTGAACAAGAAGAATAAAAAGAGAAACTTTTGGATCAGGAAAGTGACAAGAGTGCAAGACATTATTATCAAAGTAACATCCCTGAAATGGCAATGGACTGGACATATTGCTAGAAAAACGGACCGCTGAAAGACAGTTGAAAAATTAGACTGGATACCAACAGACATAAAAAGACCCAGAAGAAGACCACGTGGTAGATGAGTGGATGAAATTCGAAAGCATGTGAAAACAAAAGATTGTCCATGACGGAGGTCGAACCACACACCCTCACTCCGAAGTAAGTTGCTCTCCCAACTAAGGTATACGGACGAAATGTAATGCTGCAGATTTTCCGTCCTGAGACGTGATTCACCTCTATAGTGCGTCATATCATTTTCCTCTTAACTTTTCTTTTCTTTGGGGGGGAGGGCGAGGTAGGAATTTTTTCCTTAATTCCAGACGCTGTGTGGAACAAACATCGCATATTTTTCGAAGAACCCAACTGCCAGCAGATCCGTTTTTACGTTCGGGCACCAATGTGAAAAGACAAGTTCGCCCGTGACGAAATCGATTGCGCGCCCACTCACTCCGGAGTAAGTTGCTCTCCAAACTAAGCTACATGGATGGAATGTAACACTGCAGATTTTCCGTCCATATATACACTATCTATCAACAAGTAATTGGACATCCCTGCAATCGACGATATCTGCGGTCCTGATACACGTCACGGCCGTTAAATATCGTGTGGGAAACAACAACGCAACCAGTCGCATGCAAGATGCCACGCAGTTCGGAGCTCTCTGATTTCGAGAAAGGTGTAATCGTCGGGCATCACAGAAATGGCCGATCCATACGTGACATATCCAGCGAGTTGAAGTACCCAAAATCGACAATGGCCTACGTGATTGGCAATTGGAAGATGAGAGGTGACTGTCGGAATGTGCCCCGACCTGGCAGACCCACAAAACTGGGAGTTAGAGACCGACCGGTGCTGGCCACAGAAATTCGGAAGAACCGCACCAAATCGATGGGCCACATCCGCGAGGAGTTTCAACAGGCATCCGGGAGTGTTCTTTCGATGAATACCATCCGTAAGGAAGCCCATCTGCTCGGTTATCATGGACGTGCTGCCGCCCACAAGCCTTTGATCACCAAGTCCAATAGCGCTGCTCGGCTAACGTGGTGCAAAGAACGTCAGCAGTGGACCTTTGAACAGTAGAAACAGGTTCTCTGGAGCGACGAATCAAGGTTCACCCTCTACCGTTCGGATGGCAGGGTCTAGGTTAGGCGTCTGCCTGGAGAACGCTTCCTGTCGGAATGTATTGTGCCAACTGTGAAGTTCGGCGGCGGTGGAATTATGCTAGTGGGGTGTTTCTACTGGTATGGCACGGGACCCTTGGTCGCAATTCTTGGTAGACTCAACGCCGAGACCTACTGCACCATTTTGGATGACCATGCGCTTCCTATGTTGTGGCAGTTTTACGGGGTGGACCCATGTTACTTTCAGGATGACAATGCCACCTGTCATGTTGCGAGGTCCACCATGGCTTGGTATGGTGATAATGGGGTTAATCGAATGGACTGGCCTGCGCATAGCCCGGACCTTAACCCTATCGAGCACCTCTTGGACGAGTTGGACCGTCGACTTAATGGGTGCCCCCACCGTCCGAAATCGGTGAAGGAACTGACCTGCCTTCTCCAAGCCGAGTGGAAGAAAATACCGCTAGCCGTCGTACAACGCCTGGTTAAGAGTATGCCCCGGAGGGTCGCAGCTGTAACCGCTGCTCGTAGAGTCTCCACCAACTATTGAAGGTGAATAAACTTCGTTTTCCTTTGCTATCACAGGTGTCCAATTACTTGTTGGTACATAGTGTAATAGTAGCCGCAGGTTTATGGTAGACTCTTAGTTTTTCCGCGGTGGCAACACTTTGGGTCACGTGGTAAGAAGATGTCGTCACTCTTGAAGGGACGTCACAAGTGGGCGTGGTCCTTTTTTTCTGCATGACGTCAGCTCCCACGTGGTTCCCGTCAATGTCGACGAATCAACATTTAATTGTGAGGGATCTTTTTTTAATCCTCCATTTTTACTTTGGAATGATCGAGCGCATTTATTTTCGAAAACACAACGAGACGGTTTGAAACTGGATGGATTTGAACTCAAGCCGTTTAGATTGCAGTCGCATGCTCTACCGATGTGACTACCGAGACATTGGTTGGCGTGGTCAGAGATCAGATCAGATCAGATCATATGTAGAGGATTTCAGGAAGAGAGTGTCTGACCCCAGGTCTTAAACAACCCTTAGAAATAGGAAGCTAGGAGATTTGGGCTAGAGTGCCCGATAGGAAACTGACACTGAAGCGAGGTAGAAAGTTGGAGGAAGGCGCCCTTATTTATTACCGGGGGCCAGTACCCGGGACCCGACGGCTGAATGTCCCCATCCGATGCACGGCGGATGTTAAGTGGTTCGAGCGTTCCCAAGTAGCAGTTAATGTCGGTCCGATATCGGCTCCATGTCGGTAGCCGATATAACCGATATCGGCTAAATATCAGGTAGGGTAACTTTTTGCAATATCGGTCCGATATCTGTAGCCGATATCGGACCGATATTGCAAAAGTTAACCTCCCTGATATTTAGCCGATATCGGTTATATCGGCTCCCAACATGGAGCCGATATCGGTTATATCGGCTCCCAACATGGAGCCGATATCGGTTAGATGACAGTTATATCTCATCAGCATTCTCAATTAACACTTCGTTCTGTAAAGTTGTTTCACCATGAAAAACAGGATTATTAGCTGCAATAAAACCGGGGAAAGGCTGTTGAGAGTTTTCATTAATTTTAAGCATTTTACAAGGAACTCCGTTATCGTTCAAAATAATATGGCGATTATCTGATGCTCCACTACAAAAAACCGTAAGCATGTCAGCTGCGACACGTTTTTGCACAAAACGAGATTTGGTAGGTTTACTTTTATACATACCAGCTGATATAAAAAAAAATGTTGCAAAGGAATTAGGCACCGAAGCGAACTTCTGCGTCAGTTGACAAGAACTCTCAGCTTACGTTCTTCGTGTTTTTTTTTTTTTTGTGTTTTTTTTTTGTTGGAGGTTTAGCGATCGCCGTGAGCAACTCAATGGGCTATAAGCAGTCACCCGTCCCTAATTTAAAGACACTGGTTGCAGGGAAGGGAGAGAGCCAGTGCCGTAAGACAAACACAACATCCGCCGCCCCGGTGGCGCAGTGGTCTAAGCGATGGCGTCTAGTCATTCGTCTGAGAGGGGTCCGGGTTCGAATCCCGGTGAGGCATGGATGTTGTGTTTGTCTTACGGCACTGGCTCTCTCCCTTTCCTGGAGCCAGTGACCCTAAATTAGGGACGGGCGACTGCTTATAGCCCATTGAGTTGCTCACGGTGGTCGTTAAACCTCCAACCAAAACGTCAAACCTCCAACCAAAAAAAAAAAAAAAACGCACACAACTTTTAATCCGGACCCATCTCGGGCGAATGGTCAATAAGCCAGCATCTTAGACCAATGCGCCACCGGGGCGGCCGTTCTTGGCTTAGTTCGACATTGCACTGATACGAGAAGCATAATAGTATTTTGTTATTTCTACTCGGCTATACAGTATATATAATACTATTTTTATTTTACATGATATAAAATCTGGTAGCGGTGTACTTTAGATTATTTAATTTAATTTACCTATCTGCATAAAAGGTGAAGAACAGAAAGATGGGCATTGCCGACATCATGATTTCGGCAATGCCAATATCGGGCGAGCAACAGCAAGACGATATCGTATATATCGGCAAATGCCGATATCGACTGAAGAACGGCAAGAAAATGTCGGATATGTCGGCAATGCCGATATCGGCTGAAGAACGGCAAGACAATGTCGGATAAGCCGACAATGCCGATATCGGCTCAATGTCGACTGATATTAACGACTTTCGGCCGACATAACCAATATCGGCCCGATATCTAGCCGATATTCACTGATACTTGGGTTCGTACCTGCCTGGGATCGAACCCGAGGTCTTCTCCGTGGCAGCCACGAACGTTGACCACTAGGTCACCCACTGTCCTGGTTGGCGTGATCAAGGGGATTAAGAGATATAGTTCACGTAATGGGAAGACTGCCTGAGGGACTTTCTGTTGGCTGTCTTTAGATTGAATACAGAGAGGAGAGAGCATGAGTCATGCAAGCATGCCCGCTCATGATTTTTACAACCATGCAGATGTGTTTCCACAGCCATGGAGAAATACTACAGCGCCATTGGATTGGCCCGATGCCGGTAGTGTCGCATTCATAAACAGTCACAGGGAAGTTTGTTTTCTCTGTGAACAGGAGCTTATTATTTTTTCATGACGTATTGTTCTTCATAACTCTAAACATACTGCTTTTGTTCACGAAGTTTCACGAACGCAAAGTGTTGTTTAAATTTTTTTCCGGCGAGATTCATACGCGTTTAATCTGGATCATAATTTTCTTGTGAAATGAAAGATTTTTTTTTTTAACGTTTTAGAATTTTTTTTTTCTGTAGGGGTTTCTTACAATTTAGTTTTTTTAGTCGGAGGACCGATGAAATCTTTTTTTCGTAACTTTTTCTACGCAACGTGTTGTTTCAGTAATTGAGATTTTCTTTCGATCATATTCATGCTCGTTCACATTTTTCCTTGTAAACTAAAGAACTTCATTTTCTTCACGTCTTCAACATAACTTTTTTTTGTGTGGAACTTTATTATAATTCATTGTTCTATAGGAAAACTTACTAGTTTCTTCTTCATTAATATTGTATGCAACATATTGTTTTCAGTAATTGAGATTTTTTCTACCGTACTTTTTGTTCATGTTTATCTTGCAATGTGAAGAATTTGATTTACTTTCTTCGTGCCTTTCAAAGTTATTTTTATCTCTTCATGTGTTTGGTATACTCTATTTTTTTATAGGAGGACTAATTAATTTTTTCTTTCGTTATTTATTCTGCGCAAAGTGTTGTTTTCAAGAATTCAGATTTTTTGTATCACATTTATGTTCGTTCATGTCTCCTTCTCTTGCGAAATTTTGGGGGCATTATTTTTTTTCATGTTGCAACAGTTTTACCATAGGACTTATTATATTTTACTTTTTCTATAGAGGGACAAAATTTATTTTTCCGTTCGTAATTTTTCAAAACATTACGTTATGCTTTTAGAACTTAAGATTTTTTGATCTGTTACAATGGTGTTTAAGTTCGGCCATACCTTTTCTTATGAAATAAAAGACCCTTTTTTTCATGTTTCAAAATCATGCTCATTTAAATCTCATCAAACGACAAACCTCCTGCTCAAAAAATGCTCTTTTGATTTTCTTGCATACTTTGCCTGAGGAATGCTTCTCTTACCAGTCCAGCAATAGTCACCCAGCATACTGGAGCTCTAGTTGCCTTGGTAACGCTTTTCCATCAAAAAATGAACCTTTAATGGCATATTGCATTCGATTGCTTGGTAAGATTTAAGAAGGTCACCACTAAAAGTCACAACAGTTTGTGATCTTCCGTAAATGTTCATGCAGACACTTTTGAAACTGTGGCAAGCAGCTTTTCAACTTCATCCAACTCTGCTTGAAATCTGTCATCTCTTAATAATTATTTGAGCTTAGGGTATACAAAAATACTTTCATTAATTCTGTCATCACTGATGCGGGAAAATCTATTTCTCAAGTATGTGAATCCAGTTTGGCCGCCCCTGTGGCGCAGTGGTCTAAGCGCTGGCTTCTGATCATTCGTCCGAAAGGGGTCCGGGTTCGAATCCCGATGAGGCATGGCTGTTGTGTTTGTCTTACGGCACTGGCTCCCTTCCCTGGAACCAGTGGCCCTAAATTAGGGACGGCCGACTGACTGCTCATAGAGTTGCTCACGGTGGTCGTTAAACTTCCAATAAAAAGAAAAAAAGAATCCCGTTAGCGTTTTATCCATTGTTTTAACAAAGTTTTTCATAAGTTCAAGCTTGATGTGCAATGGAGGAAGGACCACATTCTGAGGATCAACAGGTGGACTATTACACCATTTTTCTTGACCGGAGCAAGTGAGGTACGTATTTGCCAATCCTTTGGAACGTTGAGATTTTGCTTCTTCCTACTGTCCCACTTACATAAAAAACAACAGCACTTGGTTGCAACTATGGGTTCCCATACATTAGTTTTCAGGAAGGGGCCAAACAAAAATCGTAACTGCTGATAACATATTCAAATACCATATGCAAATTTCCCCTCTGTCTTCTTGTTACCTATTCGTTTTTATCACACTCTCAACAAATAAATTTAATTGGAAGCCAGAAGACCCAAAAGCTACACAAAAAGGTTGGATAAATGAAACTGTAATAAAACTACACAAAAGGACAGCAGACAGAAAGAAATGGCGAAAATTCGCCTTTGAGGAACTCAACCCGGCATGAACGGAAGAGGAATAAGAAATGAAATTAGACAGCCAATTACAACAATAAGGAAATTTCGTTTTTGCTATTTTGATTGTTTTGGACACTTATGTCGCTTGCACCACGAAACCCCAGAGAAAAATACCCTCAAGACAAATTTCTGAGAAAATTTTCTAACGCTCTTTGTTCAGCAGTGAATGGCTGCTGCAGAGGATAATATATTTTCATTTATCCGCCTTTCATACTTTAACGTGCCAGGAGATGTGACGTACCTGCCAGAAAGACGCACACGACATAAAGGCAGATAGGAATCAGAATAAAACGTCTGCGTAGCTCAGTTGGTAGAGCGACTTGTTCCGGAATAAGCGGCCTCGGGTTCGAATCCCAGCGTAGACCAAAAATGACGGAGAAATTCACTTCGTTATAATACTTTTTCATACAAGTTGGAAAAGGTGTAAGGCAGTACTCATGTACGTGTTTTACTGTACGTGTTTTCCAACACGTAATGAGAAATTTCGTTATTACTTTCTACTGTAAATTTCCGCTTTTTCTACTAAAAATTACTAACGCTTCCCCTATTTTTATTACATACATACGCATTCTTTCAAGAAGGAATTTGGCCTGCTGACCATACGACCTCCATGATTATTCCTTTACCAAAGAAACCTAAGGCAACAGAGTGTGAACAGTACAGAACCATAAGTTTAATTTCACATGCATCGAAGATTCTGCTGAAGATTATTAAAAAGAGATTAGATTTTAAGGTGGAAGAGGCTTTGGGAGAGTACCAATTTGGATTTACTGTAGAAGAGAAAAGGGTACTAGGGATGCTATTGGCACCCTGAGATTCTTGGCTGAAGGAATGATCGACAGGGGGCGCTCCCTATACATATCTTTCATTGATTATGAGAAGGTTTTCGACAGAGTGACTTAGACAAAACTTTTTCCAATCCTAGAGAGACTCGGCATAGATGATAACAGTATCCACCTTATCAAAAATCTCTATGTAAATCAGGAATCATTGATTTCAATTCAAGGGGTAATGACTGATCCAGTCTCAATAAATAAAGCTGTAAGGCAGGGATGCTTGTTATCACCTGACCTTTTTGGCATTTATGTCGACGTTATGATGCATCAGGCCTTGGGGAGTGCCAGCGAATGAGTTTGGGTTAATGCAGCGAGAATTAAGGCCATTAAGTTTGCTGATGACCAGGCAATTGTTTCAGGATCAGCCAAATCATTACAGCGCATGATGTCAAAAATACACAAAAATACGGATATCTATGGAATAAAGATAAATAAAAATAAGACAAAACTAATGGTAATAGGGAAGGATCCAAGACAGGCTTTCCTTAAAATTGAAGGACAATACATCGAACAAGTTAAATCATTTCGCTATTTGGGTCAAATTATTACTGAAGACGTGAAAAGAAAATTAGAATGAGACTGTGGATGGCAAAAACGGCTTTTAGAGAGAATCAAAGACTACTAACAGACAGAAATATAGATCTAAAACTGAAGAACAGTATTTTAAAGGCATATGTTTGGCCAGTAGCTGTCTACGGTTCTGATACATGGACATTGACAAAGAGGGAATTGAAAGAGCTGAAGGCATTTGAGATGTGGAGCTATAGAAGAATGGAGTGAATAAGCTGGCTCGATAGAAAGACTAATGAAGAGGTCCTGAAGAGAGTGGAAGAACCCAGAAATCTGATCACCATGTTAAAAAGAAGAACAATGTTATGGATGGGACACACATTTCGCCATGGAGGCCCGATTCTGAAAGTTTTGGTAGGGAAAATTCATAGCAAGAGAGGAAGAGGACGGCCAAGGAATGGTTTTGTGGCACAGTTACTCCAAGACCCCAATACCAGGACATACCATGACTTGAAGAGAACGGCAGAGAATACAGAGGAATGGAGAGACAGAGTACAACTACTGAACAACTAGTCCTTGGACTGAGTAACCAAAAAGAAGACACCAATACTAGGACATACTATGACTTGAAGAGAACGGCGGAGAATAGAGAGGAATGGAGAGACAGAGTACATCTAGTGAACAACGAGTCCTTGGACTGAGTAAGCAAAAAGAAGACACCAATACTAGGACATACTATGACTTGAAGAGAACGGCGGTGAATAGAGAGGAATGGAGAGGCAGAGTACATCTACGGAACAACCAGTTCTTGGACTGAGTAAGCAAAAAGAAGACACCAATACTAGGACATACTATGACTTGAAGAGAACGGCGGAGAATAGAGATGAATGGAGAGACAGAGTACATCTACTGAACAACGAGTCCTTGGACTGAGTAAGCAAAAAGAAGACACCAATACTAGGACATACTATGACTTGAAGAGAACGGCGGAGAATAGAGAGGAATGGAGAGACAGAGTACAACTACTGAACAACTAGTCCTTGGACTGAGTAACCAAAAAGAAGACACCAATACTAGGACATACTATGACTTGAAGAGAACGGCGGAGAATAGAGATGAATGGAGAGACAGAGTACATCTACTGAACAACGAGTCCTTGGACTGAGTAACCAAAAAGAAGACACCAATACTAGGACATACTATGACTTGAAGAGAACGGCGGTGAATAGAGAGGAATGGAGAGGCAGAGTACATCTACGGAACAACCAGTTCTTGGACTGAGTAAGCAAAAAGAAGACACCAATACTAGGACATACTATGACTTGAAGAGAACGGCGGAGAATAGAGATGAATGGAGAGACAGAGTACATCTACTGAACAACGAGTCCTTGGACTGAGTAAGCAAAAAGAAGACACCAATACTAGGACATACTATGACTTGAAGAGAACGGCGGAGAATAGAGAGGAATGGAGAGACAGAGTACAACTACTGAACAACTAGTCCTTGGACTGAGTAACCAAAAAGAAGACACCAATACTAGGACATACTATGACTTGAAGAGAACGGCGGAGAATAGAGATGAATGGAGAGACAGAGTACATCTACTGAACAACGAGTCCTTGGACTGAGTAACCAAAAAGAAGACACCAATACTAGGACATACTATGACTTGAAGAGAACGGCGGTGAATAGAGAGGAATGGAGAGGCAGAGTACATCTACGGAACAACCAGTTCTTGGACTGAGTAAGCAAAAAGAAGACACCAATACTAGGACATACTATGACTTGAAGAGAACGGCGGAGAATAGAGAGGAATGGAGAGACAGAGTACATCTACTGAACAACGAGTCCTTGGACTGAGTAACCAAAAAGAAGACACCAATACTAGGACATACTATGACTTGAAGAGAACGGCGGAGAATAGAGATGAATGGAGAGACAGAGTACATCTACTGAACAACGAGTCCTTGGACTGAGTAACCAAAAAGAAGACACCAATACTAGGACATACTATGACTTGAAGAGAACGGCGGAGAATAGAGATGAATGGAGAGACAGAGTACATCTAGTGAACAACGAGTCCTTGGACTGAGTAAGCAAAAAGAAGACACCAATACTAGGACATACTATGACTTGAAGAGAACGGCGGAGAATAGAGAGGAATGGAGAAGCAGAGTACATCTACGGAACAACCAGTTCTTGGACTGAGTAACCAAGAAGAAGACACCAATACTAGGACATACTATGACTTGAAGAGAACGGCGGATAATAGAGAGGAATGGAGAGGCAGAGTACATCTACTGAACAACCAGTTCTTGGACTGAGTAACAAAGAAAAGAGAAAAACATACGCATCTAGAAGTTCTGCAGAAAAATCAGGAATCAGCATTAGTGTTTTTACGAAATTCTCTGTAGTACCTTTCAATAACGGAAAGGCCATGGTCCGATTTCCACGAAAGGGCATATGTCCCTCTTGCCCTCCCATATGAGCACCCATGGCTGCAACTCTAGCAAAAGTGAAATGATCTTTAGATCTCCACAGATATTTCACTTACCTTTCTTATACTGAACCTTTTCTAAAAGCAACTTCATATTGCCTTATCATTCTTTCACTTTTGCAGATGTGCAATCACTACAGAAGGAGATTTATTTCCGTAATTGAGAAGGACCGCTATCAAGAGGAGTCAATGAACAAGTTCCATTCGTTCACGTGGTGTTAATGGCCAAGAGCTCCAATAACTAATTTAACCTCTTTATAAAAAATACATGTTTATCTTCTCGAGAGAAGTATTCATCAAATTCTTTATGGCGACTGCGGAAAAGACATACTTTGGTATCACGCTGCAGTAGATTCCATCACTTTAATCCTGAACCTAAAAGTTCAGCCTGCTTTTTAGATAAATCCTAATCCCGAACAAAGACATTGAGGTCTTGTGACAGTAAACGCCGTTCATTGGAAGAACAGGTAGCTTGGTATGTTGGATCAGACATATCTTCGTGTTTCTGCTTATGATATGCTCCAGCTTTGTTTGATTCCTCGTCATTGAAAGTAACATGATCTGGAGGGTTTGGTACTGAAAGCTCAGCACTGTAGGGAGCTGGTCTCTTTGCAGATGGTAGATTTGGGTATTTCACCAATCTCTTTGATTTTGTAGTGATCCTTTTTGTACTAAAAAGGCAGAAATAGCAGTTTGTTTTGTGATCTTTGGGTTGCCTCCAAATCATTGGAACAGCAAATGCATACTGATTTTGCTAGATGACGAAAACATTAACCTGCGGTCGCAAGAAAATAAAGCCTGACAGGAAAAATCTGATTTCATATTTGGATTCAGAATGAGAAAAGATGCTTAGAACACCATTCAAAAACGTTGGGACAGTTTTTTTGTTGACCAGTGAATCGTAGTACATTGCATAAAAAGGAATAGATTAACTGCTGCAAAGTGTATGAAAATGAGCAAGGAATTATAATAAATAATCCACATAAGAATACCGAAATATTGTACCTAGCTAATTTTGTGGAACGTTCCACAATAAACATGGACAATTTCGTAAAAGTTGTAATGAAAGGTGCACATGAAGCTCACATGAAAAAAAAACTACTAGGGGTGTTCAAATGAAAAGGTACGAAACGTCATAAGATCGTAACCGTTAACATATTTGCCTATGCCGCTATGGGAGAACGTAGCGACACATCTAGGGATGCGATTGGAGTCGCCGGCGTGGATCGGAGCATGCGCGGGCGCCCGCATGCGCAGGAGAGAGCAGAGGCTCTTATGAAGAGCGCGGTCCAATTGACGCGGCAGTGCGTGTGAGGACAGGATGGCGTTCACATTGCAAAATTCGACGATTGAGGAGCAGCGAGGCGTTATTTGATTTCTGACAGCGGAAGGTGTTAAACCGGCCGCTATTCATCGCGGAGGGTGTGGTTCTGCTTCATGATAACGCGCGTCTACACGTCTCCAGGATCACACACGCGGAACTGGCCAAGTTCCAGTGGGAGCAGCTTGACCATCCGCCCTACAGCCCGGACATGTCGCCCTGCGATTTCCATATGTTTGGTCACCTGAAAAAACATCTGAAAGGGAAGCGCTTCCACTCGGACGACGAACTCAAGGACGCTGTGCAGGACTGGGTCTCGTCACGGCCACAGGAATTCTGGGAACAAGGAATCCTTCGGCTCGTTAATCAATGGGATCGTTGTGCTACGGCCTATGGTGTATACTTTGAATAAAGTCTTCATTTATACCCACAGTGTCGTTTCGTACCTTTTCATTTGAACACTCCTTGTATCTTAGGAGAATTCTGAAAGGCTATACAGTGAAATTTCGAAACATTCCACAAATCTACAGTAAACGTTTCCATGTCCCTTAGTGAATGAAACTGACCTCTGAGGGGACACAAGAGTCCAAGCGGAAAGTTGCTGCGATAAGCCAAGGTCCGTGTAGTTCAATTGGGAGAATAACTGGCTCCAGAGCGAAGAGACGTGGGATCGAACACCACCACCGGCAAAACGGACTTTATTTTCAAAGTTTCCAAAATTTTTAAAAGCCCTGCTGAATCATGAAACACTTCACTAAAAGGCTGAACATGAAATGCCTTTCGTCAAATGAACTGAAATTCTGTGATAAGTTACTCGCAACTCCCAAACATCACACAAATTCTGAAGTACGTTGTTCATACGCTTTACCTCAAGTAAATTAATAGTAACAAAATTCTGAAACATTCCATCAACCTCAGAAACACTTCGTAGTTCCTAGAAAGATGTCTTTTAAGCACTGAAACGTTACACAGTTTCAGAAAAAATAGCGCATGCGCGTTGCACAAGTTGGGGTTATTCTGGAATGTAACACCAATCTCCGAAACGTATTAAACAAAGGCTTGAGTTTTTCATATATCACAGAACTTAAAAAAAAAAAACACGAACGTATTCAGAAAATTCGATTTTTTTAAAACAGATTTCTAACTGTGTAGCCCCCACAGCAGAATCGCGGCTACGGGCGACGTACGTCGCAGATTTTATCTTCGTCTTGCGGACGAAAACATCATCCCCAGAACCCGCAGAAAAAAAAAAACCATCGTCACAACCCGTTTTAATCCTCTCTTGCAGACTTGCGATTGTGAGCGCAAGTTTTCCATCTGGGGACGGAATTCCGTTTTTCAAAGCTTTGCGAAAACGGAACTTAGACGAAAAAAAAGATTTCTCTGACAATCATATTTTTTCCTTTTCACGGTGTGCTCCAAATCACGTATAGTGTGGCACGGCGGCGGCTGGCGTCCATGATATTGTTAAACCATATTTTATTGCATAAATGTTTATGTTTCAGCTTTTTTTTTTTTTGGTTGGAAGTTTAACGACTATACCGTGAGCAACTCAGTGGGCTATAAGCAGTCGCCCGTCCCTAATTTAAGGCCGCTGGTTCCAGGAAGGCAGAGAGCCAGTGCCGTAAGACAAACACAACATTCATGCCTTACCGGGATTCGAACCCGAACCCATCTCGAACGAATGGTCAGAAACCATCGCTTAGACCACTGCGCCACCGGAGCGACGGTTTCAGCATGCAATAATTTCCGAAAACGGAAGCTAAAGGGAGCGAAGATTAATTTCTCCATGAACGTAGTTTTTTTTCACGGTGTTCCCGGTGTCCTACATTGTTGTTAAATACCATTTAGTTACAAGAAGGAAGTCCGGAAATAATTTTCCCATCATATATTTTGTATTTATCAGTAAGGAAAAAAGTTTGTACATCGCTGAGATATGGCCATCTGTACACTACTTAACAGCGCAGTTGCCTTGTCTGTTGAGACACTAGTCGAGCCGGGAGATCCATGCGTCGAAACCTTGCCTATAAAAGTATGGCGGTTGTCCGTACAGCCATTGTTTCACTGCACGCTTCGCAGAGTCATCCGACAGGAATCGTTTTCCACGAAGATGCTGCTGAAACCGTGGAAAGAGGTGAAAATCCGACGGAGCAAGGTCAGGGGTATAGGCCGAATGTTGCAGAATTTCCCATTCCCAGCTTTCCAACAGATTCATTGTGTAACGGGCGGTATGCGGGCGAGCGTTATCATGCAACAAAAGCACGCATTGGGATGACATTTCAGGCCTTTTTCGTTGAACAGCTCTCTTCAGTCTCTTCAGGGTAGCTTGATAAGCAGCAGCGTTGATTCCTATCTTGGAAGCTGTGAAATCCACCAAAAGTACACCATGCATGCCCCAGGACACGGTCGCCATGATCTTCCCACTGCTGGTGGATGTCTTGAATTTTTTGGCAACGGGAAACCCTGGATGCTTCCACACTACGGATTAGGCCTTTGACTCAGGAGTATAGCGGAATATCCATGTTTCATCTCCGGTGATGATGTGCCGTAAGAAATCGTGACCATGTTCATTGGAGCGAAGAAGATGGACGAGAAAAGCTTCCATGCAGTTATTCTTGTGATAGCCCGAACGGTCATCAACAATGCCTCATACGGTGCCATGCGAAAGATTGAATTTTATGGTTCATCATGGACACTCTTTCTACCACAACTGAAATCACGACACCACGCTCCACCTGCTGTACTCTCATCACGTTCGGGCCGTATACAGCTTGAAGTGAAAATTCTCTAAATACGTGGCGTCAGTGAACAAACAAAGACTTCGCTCTTTCCACGTTTTTAGCAACACATAGCAATCGAAAAAAAAATCTTCGGTCACCGCTGGGGAATCGAATCCCGGATCTCTCGATATCTAGCCGAGCGCGTTAACATTACACCACGGTGGCCAACAATCCACGGCGCTATGTGTGTTTTTCTGTCAGCTTCTGACATCATAAATCCGTAAGATGGGCTCAGCTACTGAGACGTCTCCATCGGGTTGGCATTAATGGCACTGGCTATATATTTGGAGTATTTTCACTTTGTATCTCGCCCTTTAGATTTAACTGCTATAATTAATACAGTATATAGCCAGTGCCGTTAATGCCCACCAGATAGAGACGTCTCAGTAGCTGAGCCCATCTTACGGATTTTTGATGTCAGAAGCTGACAGAAAAACACATAGCGCCGTGGATTGTTGGCCACCGTGGTGTAAGGCTAGCGCGCTCAGCTAGATATCGAGAGATCCGGGATTCGATTTCCCAGTGGTGACCGAAAAACAATTTTTCGGTTGCTATGTGTTGCTAAAAGCGTGGAAAAAGCGATGTATTTGTTTGTTTACAGCTTGACGTTCATGGTTAATTTCAATAGGTGGCATCCTGTTTGTCCACAAGAAGCATGACTCCTCGGACTTTTGTCCATTCAACCAGTACAGCAGCCATTTTGAATCTGTGTAGTTCAGGAACGTAATGCCTCTGGAACTTCAAACTGCAGCCACCTAAAACACAATATGTCAAGTTACATGTCAGCGAAAACATTTTCAATACATGCAGTAATTTTAAAGTTCTTCAATAGGGAAAGTGACAATGGTTGTTCCATAATACACTCACGGACAATTAAATTTTGCGCACCAAGAAGGAAGCTTCGGATTGAACTGAAATTTTATGGACGAAATGATACAGATGAATGATACACATGATGGCAAAAACAGAGCTGCAGGACAATTACAGAGGGATCTGTGGCACGCAGTCCGGTCATCTTCAATAGCGTGTCGCACCGCTTCATGCGGCGATACATGCTACAATACGGTCCGGCATGGAGGCAAACAGATGCCTGATGTTGTCGCGCGGTGGACTGGCCCACACGTGTTGGACGGTATGCTCCAAATCACGTATAGTGTGGCACGGCGGCAGCTGTCGTTTCAACTGGTCCCACAGTGCTCGATAAGAGACATTCCCGGGGAACGGACAGGCCATGGAAGTGTCTGAACATGACGTAAAGACTAGCTGATGACCATTTACCTGTACCGCCCAATTGCGGACTCCACAGGGTTAAGCGAACTCTCTCGAAATTAATAGTGACGGCGTGGCGAGTAATCCTGCCAGGATCCGACATTCCCCCCATCCGGACAGAATCGGTCCGTAGACCTGCAGCTTGCTGCTATCCCCGTGGGCCAGCACTTCTCACCTCTCCGTCATGACCCGGGTGTGCGTGCCATTTGGGCAGGGGCTAGAAAAGAAATTTCTCTACCCCTGACTGGGAGAATCAATTGCTGGCGCGAACTGTTTGGGGCGTCGGCCCTTTATTCAAACAAGTAGGTACAATCACATTTATTTACACTGAGGAACCCATCTCCGCGTAGGAAACAAGTCCTTTGCTCAATGGGCCCTCTCACACTGAGAAATATTTAAATATTTACATTGTTAGTTACATTGCAACAGGACTAGGGTCTGTTCTGTGGTGATGACTCTGGGTTCGAGTCGTCGGTTTCTCTTCTTGGTTTCATCACTCTTCTTTCTTCTTCGGTCACCCCTCAATTAGGTAGACCGCCTGTTCCTCTTTGAGGTGCTTGACCATCTCGATGAGTCCCTGTCGCGCTCTTGGGTACGCGAGCAGGATCGAGAGGTCCCTCGTTTTTGCCAGTTCTGGCACCAATGTTGCTCTCTTCCCTGCCAGGGAAGCACATTCTAGAATAATGTGTGCGACATCTGCAGTGTGGGCCCCGCACATGCACACTCGCTCCCTAACTGCAAATCTGCAGAAGTGCTCCGGCGACACGCCGTGCCCGGCTAGTTCCTGGTTGAGGAGCTCTCAATGCGCCTTATCGAGATTCGGGGGAATATACGGCGTGTTCGTCTACCCGTATCCCCCTCATCCCATCTCTGCTGCTACTCCACCAATGTGGCTGTTTTCAGTTGCGTCCGCACGCTTTGCAGCGGCGTTCGCATCTGAAAATCTATGTCTTCTTTACCAATAGCCTCCTTCGCTAGCTGGTCTGCACGTTCATTTCCAACTGTACCGACATGACTTCTGATCCAGTGGAAGGTAACCCTCCTTCTCTCCACTGACTTGAATAGCGCTTTTATCTCTCTGACAAGAGGAGTCTTACTCGCGAACTGACCAAGCGATTTCAGGGTCGCTTGGCTATCAGAGAATATGCTATAAGCCCCTTCGCAATTGATAGACAGCACCCAACGCAGTGCTTCTCTGATCGCCAATAACTCTGCTTGGAAGACATAGGAATTGGGCGATAGTCTCACTCGCTCCACGTGCGTCTCGTTGCCATCCGAGATCACACAGAAACCTGCGCCGACACTACTGCCTATTTTCAAACCGTCCGTGAACAGTTCCTTCCCCTGTCCTGTGGGGAGATCTTTGTCCCAGCTCAGACAAAGCTCGTTGGCTGGGTGGCAAGTCCAGTCCATTTTCGGAAGTTCCACCTCGGACGACCGGAACTGGTGTCCTAGGAAAGAAACATCGTCCCCGTAGCGGAGGGTCTGCATTACTGCTTCCCTCGCTACGACCAGGTCCGCCGGTTCGCACCCAGCCAGCACTTGGAGCGCTGCTGTGGAGGTCGTGCGGAGGCACCTCGTCATGCCCAATAGCGCCCTGCGCTGAATTTGGTTGGTACCATTTCTCATTCTAACGGTATCTGACCACCAGGCGGGACACGCATATGTTAATATGCGCTCCACCCCTCGCTTATAGAGCACCTTTTTAGCTGGCCTAGTCAGCCGCATTCCGTTGATCTTATTGAGAATGCTGGTGCATCTGTTCTTCAAGTAGCGAAGATGCGGTAGTCCCGACAATCTGGTGTCCAGGATGACTCCTAGGTACCGCATCTCTCTCACCGCTTTAATAGTGTGCCCATTGAAGCAACGCTTTTGTGGGGTGACCAGTTCCCCCTTCTTTGCTATTAGCATAAGTGTCGTCTCTTCGGGAGCGAAGCAGAGCTTACACTCCTTGCTCCAACTATCTAGCTGTGAGAGAGCGGTGTGTACCTTCCGCTCAATCACGTGCCTACCAGATGTTGACACTATTAGCATTAGGTCATCTGCGTAGGCCTGCAGCTGCACCCCGTCTTCTAGTGTAAGCGCAAGTGCCGTTTCTGCAACCACATTCCACCACAAGGGGCCCGAGCATGAGCCCTGCGGGCACCCTTTGGTGTACTCCCTGCTGTAGGTCTTATCTCCGACCTCAAACTCTACTCTTCTATGCGAGAGAAAATCGCTTATTAACAGGAACAGATTCCTGGGGATGCCAAGTCTTTTCAGACGGTCCAACACCAGTGGCCACCAGACGTTGTTGAAAGCGCCCCGCACATCCAACGAGACGAGACAGGTGTACTTTCCCTGTGCACGATTTTGCTTTACCTGCTTAGTAAGGCTGACCAGCGCTTGGCCGGTACACCTCTCCGGCGTGAAACCGAATTGGCTGCTGGAGAGCTTACCTAGGCCGACTAGGTAATGGGTTTCTCGGATCACAAGGACCTTTTCCAGCACCTTACTCCATGCTGTTAACAGGCAAATCGGCCTATAGGCTGCGGGATCTGCTCGGCTCTTGTTTTCTTTGCTGAAGAGGACGAGCAGCGCAGTTTTCCACAATGATGGGAAACAACCTCTTTCCAGGCATTTATTAAACAGGGCAGCGAAGTACCCAAGGTTGGCTAGAAACTCCTCTCTGATGATCGAGAGTTTCAACCCATCTATGCCTAGTGCCTTGCCTTTGTTTAGGCTGTTAATTGCAGCACCTATCTCCGCCTCCGTGAAGGGCGTGTCGTCAACCGTGTCTGGTGGTTCTCTGCAGTGTTCTCTGGTCGATATTTGATCCGGGAGTCCCCCTTCTCTTCATCGGTTGGGAAGTGATGGTTTAAGAGCACTTCCACTGTGTCTTGCAGAGTGGCGGTGTTGGTGCCACTCTCTGTTCTGACGGATGCCAGTAACAGTGGACCGGTGATCGAGCCCTTCGCCACCCTGTACGGTACCCCAAAGGGATTACCGACAGGGTGGTCTCACACAACTGTCTCCAGTGCTCTCTCTTCGATGCTACCATTGCTTTGCGATACATAGCGTTGGAGAGATTATATTCCCTTTTCAGGCGTTCCCTCCTGTCTGGGTCAAATCTCTCGCGTTAAATTCTTCGTCTGCTGCGTCTGGCCTTCCCTCGCAGAAGGCTCAGATTTTCCGACCACCAGGGAAACAGGGGTCTTGCCCTTCACCCCGCTTTCCTGCAACCTTCACAAGTCTCTACTATCTCTTTGGCAAGATTACCGAGATATTCATTTATATCTTCTACCTCATCGAGATCTGCTGCACTTCTGTCTCTTAGCAGATCTGATAGTCGGCCCTGGAGTTCCGACCATTTGAGGTTCCGGGCGTCGAACCTAGACCTGGGTTTTTTCCCAATTTTCTCAAACCATATCGTGAAGGTTATAGCAAGGTGATCGCTGCAACTCACATCGTCCAGCACCTGCCATGAACATGACGTAGGCAGTCCTTGGCAAATCGAGCAGTGTGCGGGCGGGCATTATCATGTTGGTACAGCGCACCTTGAATCACGCTCAGTAAGGGGAGCACATGAGGCCGTAGGATCTCATCCACATACCTCTGGTCGGTCAATGATCCACGTACCACTACTAGAGCTGATCGGCTACGGTAGACCATGACTCCCCAGACCATAATACTTGCACTGGGGGTGGTGTAGCGCTCGATAGCGAGGTTGGGATTGTGCCGTTGACCCGTGGAACTCCACAATCAGACACGATGATCATCTGTCCCCAAAACGAAGTGGCAGTCATTACTAAACACCACACGTCGCCAGTCTGTGGCGTTCCACGTCGCTCTGGCCTGGCACCACTGCACACGTAGCCGGCGATGTTCCGGTGTTAATGGCAGCACACGTGAGGGGCGCTGGGATCGCCGATTCTCTTCCGCGAGGCGTTGGGCAATGGTTCGTGGGCACACAGAGGCCGCTGCAACTGCCTGTATAGTTAACCGGGTCCCCGTGGGATCCGTTCGTGCCTGGAGCGATTCGTCGATCCTCTCTACCGGTGGTCCTCCTGGTCAGTCCGGAGCTGCTCCGCCGTGTGGCTTTGCCGTCACGTGGCCACTGCTCCCAACACAGTCGGACGGTATGGTGAGAACGATCCACGTGGCGTGCTATAGCCCGCCACGTGGATCCCCAATGGAAGCGAAAGACCACCGTCTGAAAACAGCAGGGCGGTCGAGTACTACGGCCCCATGTGCTCGACCACCCTGCTGTTTCCAGCCCGATGATCGGGCCTTTGTCAAAGTGCATAACTTGCTTAAATTGACGTCTCTGGCGTCTACCCAATGTTCTTGTCACTCTGTACTCTTTCTTGCGTATGCCGGTGCTTTTCTCTTCCATTGGGCATCGACTACACTCTGGTTCATAAGACTGCCGGTTCGTGCTTGTAGCTTCATCCCAGGGCGTGTGGTCATGCTCACTCGCACCAAACGTGGATCATTTGCATACCAGCACGCACTCTAACTATTTGCAAAGTTTCGCGGTTGTAGCATGTTTTCTTCTAGGTGCGCAAATTTCATTGTCCGTGCGTGTAACTCAGAGTAAAAACACAAAATGAAAAAATATAGGTGCAGCAAAATATATATGGTTATTCTTACTCAAAGTATCTTCCCTTGGATGATATGCAACGGTTCCATCCTTCAGTCCACTTTCAAAGAATGTGGCGAAGGCAATTTGTGGAAGCTGTTTTAGCGACCCCTGTACAGCTTGAATAACATCAGCATCTTTGTTGAATGTTGCGCCACGGAACTTCTCCTTCATTGTCGGAAATAACCGGAAATCTCACGGGGCGAGGTTAGAATTGTAGGCATGCTGTGGTATGATTTCAATACTGCATTTCGTAAGAAACTGTTGAACACAAGTAGTCACGTGTGGGCGGGTGTTATCATGGTGTAGGTCAACCTGCTCACTAGTTCCGGTTGCTTAATTGATATGTGTCGTCGCAGACGCTTCAAAACTGAAATATAATACTCAGCATTGACAGTAATTTGTGGAGGAACGGCATGCTGGCAGACTACACCTTTATGATCAAAGGAAATTATCATCATCCTCACCTTCCCAGCTGATTTGGTTTGGCGGATTTTTTTCGGAGAAGGCCAGTCTATGTGTTTCCAGACACTCGCTGCGCGCTTCGTGAGGACGTCGAAATAGTGGACCCATGTTTCATCGGCAGTTATTACTGTGTTTAGGAAGTCTGGATCCTTTGCAATAATTTGTTTCCACTCGTGACACACCTGAACTCTGGCAAACAATTGTTCTCACGTCAAGTGATGAGGTACCCCTCTGAAACACACACGATGCAGCAGTAATTTGTCGCGTAGGATTCGGAATGCCCAAGTTTTTGAAATATTAGTTGACACCGCTATGTTTTCACACGTCATTCGTCGATCTTCTTGCAGGATTTCCCAAACAGTGTGAACAATACGCTCCGTAACAACACTTTCAGGTCGGCCAGGCCTAGGAGCGAGTTCTGCCGACGAACGCCCTTTTTTGAAACCGTGGTGCCATCTAAAAATTGTTGTCTCCCATAAATATTTATCTTTGTAAGCTTTTTTCATTAAATTAACTGTTTCTAGAGCCATTTCACCCAAACAGTAGCAAAATTTTATCACACAACGCATTTCACTTCTTAACTCTGAATCACTCACCTCCATATCTGCATGGCGAAATGCAGACGTACCTTAAAACAACAGTGCAATAACAAAACCAGAATCATCAGCCACGGCTAATAACTGTTGCCATTGATACTTCCTTAATTCAGTTAGTCGTCTGCGTGGTTAGTTTTCCTTTTCGCACTGTTGCCAACTCAAAAAAAATACTCAGTTTTTATGGAACCGTCTTTGTATTTTCTTACTTTCGCTTGTACATAAATGCTTGTATTTAAGATCAAAAACAGAAGAAGAAATATTTCGTAAACGGAAGTTGCCGGAGCAAGTTTTCTTGTCGTATTTTTCTTACTCGCGATAATTCCTCTGATCAGTATTGTTCTTGAATATCATTTTATCCATAAATATTTGTGTTTCAGCTTGAAAATACAGGCAAGAATTTCGACAACAGAGGATGGACGAAATTTCTTGGACTCTCGTTTTCCTGTGCAACTTTTTACTTTTCGCACCCAGTTGTGCTGCCAGCAGAACATTTTGTGGCACAATGATATCCGTCGCAGCCTGATCAGGAATTTGTTTCTACTATGAGGCTGTGCAGTAGAGGATATAAATCTCATAACTTCGTATATATTAGAAGCTCAATTTTACAGCCCTCGGTAGAGTTCCTCTACTTTAGCCTGATGGATAACAATCAACTTTACGTGAAGGTATTATTCGGAAGGTTATTAGATTCTCATGAACGACACATTTGATTAACAACAGAACGGTTGTGTTCAGAATGCATCCGCTCCACTGGAAGATTCTCTCGAATATGTGGGATTGAAATTTTCAAACAAATGCATTCAGAATTATTGGACAGAACCCATTTTCTGCTGTTCTATTTTGAAAATCCTTGTGTCAGTAGTTTTCGTTGTTAATGCATATTCCTTAGTGTTTGTATTCGTATCAGCGCGAAGTTTGCTGAGCGGATGATCTTCGGAAATCGCTTTGGGCTCCTTTCTGAGCAGTAAGCCCTTATACATAATAGGATGAATAACAAGAACTGACAGCCTTGCACTCAACTCGAAGCAATCGAATAGCTCAAGATGACGAAAACACAAAATGCCATTCGGATTCCATTCCCGCTTCTTGTCATGATTGGAGAGGGGGCTTATTTCTATGGAAGTCGGTACCCTGGTAAGCATCGCAAACAAAATGCTTCACTGGCAGATCAACCTATCATATAGGCGAATGAAAGCTAATGGCACTCTGGAAGTGCTGGAATTTATTTCGAAAAATATAACGCACCCCAATGTGTCTCGTTAGAATTCATATAAGACATTCAAAAACTATAAACAAAACTTCCTAAAACGTATGTTGTGTCTCTATAACTTCCTGAGACGTATGTTGTGTCTCTATAACTTCCTGAGACATATGTTGTGTCTCTATAACTTCCTGAGACATATGTTGTGTCTCCATAACTTCCTGAGACATAGTTGGTGTCTGTCTGAGACATAAAGATACCAACCACTATTTCACCTGGTATCTCTGTGTTTTAGATACAAAGTTTTTAAATACTGTAAAATGTTTAGCGCGTTTTGTTACGCATGACCGAACTGCAAATATGCTCAGCTAATAAATTTCCATAAATTATTTTCACGGGTTATTTACGCGCCCAAAGACAACAAAATACTCTCCATCCGTTTATTTTTTATTTACGCTTTCCAACCGTAGGTTCAAGAAGCGTTTATGCTCCAGCTTTGTCCGTCTGTCTGTCTGTCTGTCCGCACGATAACTCCCGTAAAAATGATTCGATTTTGATGAAATTTTAGTATGTGGTAGGGGCAACCTGGGAACAAACCCTATTGAAAATGGGCGAAATGAGGTCAAAGGTCAAGACATAGGAGCGGCATGCATTTCATTGCCCTTATGCATCATATATACTTACGTAAAAATGCTTCGATTGCGACAAAACTTTATCATGGGGTTCCGGAGGTATTCTGAACCGGTTCTGTTGAATATCATCGAAATGGGGTCAAAGGTTAGGGCACAGGAGCGAGATTTATTCCACAGCCATTATCCTCATAACTTGACTAAAAATGCTTCTATTGCGACAAAACTTTAGTATGTTATTCCGGAATTATACGGAAACAATTCTGTTGAATATCATCGAAATGGAGTCAAAGGTCAGGGCACAGGAGCGAGATTTATTCCACAGCCATTATCCTCATAACTTGAGTAATTATTTCTGGTATGTTGGAAAGCGTATGTTAATCAATGCATTGCATGATTTTACTAACTTGTTTACTTGCCTGTAACTCGTTCCATGCACTGCTAGAAAAACTGTGACTAAAACCTTTCTTGTTATCCTGCTCAAACAGGCGTCAATTAAAACGATAAAAATATTTCACCTTGATAAACTGCTGGTTATTCAGTTTCTATGAATGTGCTAAAAACTGTTTTCTAAGGCGTTTGGTAGATGTTGCGATAAACAAGGGTTTGTGTGTATTGCTAATTATTGTTTAAGATTTTTTCCTGCCCTTGAGTTGGCTTAACGGTAAGCCTTGATTTCTTGTGAATTTATGGATCTTAGCAAGGTTGCGTAAAGTTAGCCATGAGATAAGACAGGTTCATCCAGATAGATAAAAAAAGTGCTTAAAAGTTTGTCCTTGAGATCCGTTGATGATCGTCGTGGAGTCAGTAGCAATTATTGGGAACTGACGACGCTTCAAAATGAAAGGGATAGTTACATCTCCTGATGACAAATCCATTCTTGGTGTAAAGACTGTCACTACGATTACATTCAGAAATGACTACAGCATCATTAATACTTCTGCGTTGTGCTGTGATGCAAAGGCGTATTTATTTACAAAGTCCTTTCTTCAAATTCAGACTTTTCAGCAGCAATATGATCACCCCGAGTTTGAGCACTAACTGATGTGAAGGCATACCTATGGGGTTTACCTCGTGAAGAAACTCTGAAGAACGAGCTACGTCACTGGAATATTCAAAGTCGGTTATGCAGACGCTGTTGTTTATTTTCATCTCTCCTGGCAGCTGATCTATACACTGAGCTAACTTTTCATTAGGAACACCTCCGTTTTACATATTCGGAGCGATAACGAAATACCAAGTAATATCAACGTCACGTGCGGCTACTATAAATTGTGCACACCTCACCTCTGTACGTAATCGGGCCACGGATGGCCTAGTGGTCAACACAACGTTCGTGACTGCCACGGAGGAATCTCACGTTCGATCCCAGGCAGATACGAGCGCCCGAACCACTAAATATCCGCCGTGCGTCCGATGGGCACGTTAAGCCGTCGGACCCCGAGTACTGCCCCCCCCCCTCGGCAATAAAAAAGGGCGTCTTCCTCCTCCTTTCTACCTCACTTCCGTGTGACTTTCCTATGAGGCACTCTAGCCCAAATCTCGTAGCTTCCTATTTCTAAGGGTTGTTTAAGACCTGGGGTGAGACACCTCCTTCCTAAAATCCTCTACATATGATCTGATCTGATTTGTACGTAATCAGTAAACGTTTCCCAATAATGGGGAAACATGGCGACTTAAGCCAATACGATCCCGGTCAGCTAGTTGGGACCCGGGGAGCAGGTTCCAGTGAAATAGCCGCACATGTTGGCTGCTCCCGTACTACTCTATCAAGGGTGTACCAGGACAGGATTAACCATGCATAGATATCTAGCAGAAAGTCTCACATTGGTCAGCCACGCGCGATTGATCCTAGAGGTGAGCGTCGGGTGTCACGATTGGTATCTCAGCAACGACGTGCAACATTCACCCAGCTCACCCACAAGTACAACAGCGGTGCAGTTCGATTTATTTCCAGGTGCACCATGGGCCGTACCTTGCTTCGTCTGGGGTTCTGCAACCGGAGACGAGGGTTTCCATGGTGACGCCCAGTCATCACAAACAACGCCTCGCATGGGCCAAGGAACGTCGGCAATTATTCCTCAACAGATAGAAGAAGGTCTTCTGGAGTGATGAGTCCCGTTTTCTGCTGCACCATGCTGATGGCCGTGTTTGCATATCTCGTAAACAGCATGAAGCTCTATCCCCTGGCTGAACGGTTGAGGTTCAACATGCTGGTGGAGGTGTTGTTTTGGTCTGGGGACTTTCTTCCTGGCAAGCTCTAGGTCTGTTGGTTATCATTCCACAAACACTGAATGGTAGACTCTACAGGGACCTGTTAGCCGACCATTTCCATCCATATCTGCAGGAGGTTTTTACCCGGACCGCAGTGTCATCTTTCAACAGGACGACGCACCGTGTCATCGGGCTCGTATAACTGCTGAGTGGTTGGAGGAACACGACAACTAATTCGCCACACTGCAGTGGCCCCCAAACTCTTCTGACTGTAACCAAGTTGAACATTTGTGGGATATGCTAGAAAAGGGTTTGAGAACTGCTGATCCTCCTCCACGGAATGAGCCTGAACTGATGGAGCTGGTGTGGCGTATATGGGTCAATTTACGCATGGAGGATGTTGCATACCTTGTAGAATCTGTTCCTAGGCGCCTGCTACTGCACAGAAAGGCGGACCAACACTAGGTTTTCCTAATGCAAAGCTAACTGGATGTTATTTGCTTATTCATCTTGAGTGTTTCTTGGTATGTCGATGCAAGCACGACGCGTTTCGCCGCTTCTTTGACTGGCATTCCGTACGAACTTTGATTTTGTAGTACATGTTGTCGATGATATTTTCATCCGAAATTATTTGTGAACGGACATCGAGATCGAGAACCAAGTCACACTTGAAATTTCCTGCGTATTACCTCATCCAATGCATAGCAGCCGTCGTTATGTGCATTATATTACACACTTCGCCTATTGGTTTTCAATGTTATAGTTACGAAAATGTTGCCGCAAAGCACTGGATTTATTGCAGCGCTCGACGACTTCAACTTCTGCCACAACTGGTATTTCATTTCATTTCATTTTATTTTTAGTTGCCGTAAACAAAGCGTATACCATCATGACAGTATAGAACATGAGTAATTAACATAGGGCAACTGGGTAGAAAGAGCGAAATGGCCCGAAGGCCTGACCGCCCTCTTCTCTCCATCCCCCTCCCAAAAGGAAAGACAAAAAAAAGAAATACATACAGATTTAATAAGAACATGACAAAGCGGCGCGCCGAAATGGCAAGGCAATTGTAAGATATTTAATAGAAATAAATATAGATTATGATGAGATTCTTCATTCGTAAGGTTCCCAATGCCCATTCCCTCTGCCCAGATTCTCACAACCCTCCCCCAGGTCCCCTACTCCCCGAACCAAATATTGGTTTGTAATGTTTTTAGTGCATTTGTAGATATCAGTTAACTGCTTATACGTTATATGAGAACGTCAACGTACTTCACTATAAAGTTTATTGCAATGTTCCAGATAGCTTAACTAGTCATAACAGAGCAAATTAGGTATTAAATAAACTTATCGGCCAGTTTTAAAGGAAAGTAATTTTTTCCTTGGCGCTCATCAAACAGCACAACGTTTCAGGATTGAATGTCTTTTGTATTTAATCAATGGTTGCTTCAGTAACTGAATGAGCGTCTGCTCGAAACACAAAATACGCTACTAGTCTTAAGACTCTACAACAGCTTGAGAATTCAAAAGCAAAGGAGTAAAATAATCAGCGTAAGCGCTTGTGTAATATCAAACTCTAATCAAAACAAATCTCTGGATACAATCTCACTCTGATATCTCAACTTCTCTCCAAAGCAATTACAATGATCTCACAATCTGAAATTTCTAACGACAGCGAGCAAGATAATACATCGGAAACATAATTTTTATATCCCTCGTTCACATATTAATTCAATCTTTGACCTCAAATCAGGTTGCCACAAAACATTCAGTGAGAGAGAAAATGTAGAGTTAAGAATAGAACTGCTTAAAGAGAATAAACCAAAATTTATATGAAATAACAGGAACCAAAAATGAAGTTCAATTAGAGCATGTGTCACAGTTTGTCATATGTCTCCTCCAATGACGATCACTTTTCCAAGAAACTGATGCTTGCTTTGCATCAATTAGCGCAGACGACCAATACAACAGAGTTCATTCAACATGGAGATTTCATCGACGGTGAGCGAAACTTGTCGAAGTGTTTTAGCTTCTGGCGAATGGGCTCCCATTTCTGAAACTAAACTGTCCAGAAGTGGAAACTTCTCTCCAAAGCAATTACAAGGAAGCTTGAAACCGTTGTGAACATTTCTTCAGCTTTTCATTAACATAGAAGCGATTACTGTTGCGCGGATGATACAAAACAAACAGCATTGCAAAGAGTGAAAGAGACTGCTTGGATATGGATATATATAATTTATGCATTCATTATTACAGGCAAAATCCTCGCATGAGGTGCTGTGCCCTCACCGTCAAGTAGTTTTCAATATACAAGTATAAGTCAAAAGTTTATCCCGTTTTGAACTACTCATAACTTACTCCTCCATTTCTGTTGAAACGAGCACCAGCGTCGTCTAGGAACACTCAAGATTGTTGATGAAGGCGTGGAGCCACGTTACCTTCTCAGGTGAGCATAGGATGGAGTTGGATAAATTTGCTGTTCGGGTGATCGTGTGACATTATTGGAAAGAAACGATTAAACGTAGCAACAGCGAGAGAAGTTCGTGCAATTGAAGGAAGTGAAGCAGTGAACAACTGCAAGAAGATGGTTTCGGCCTTTCAGTGCTGAGAACACCAATCTCAAAGAATAGCCGAGGTCAAGACGTCTAACGACTGCCAACACTGACACCCTGGGTGAAGATATGATTGTGGACCCCGGTACCAGTACACGACAACTGGCAGCTGGAGTGGGGTCTTGATGGTCCACCATCGTTCGTCACCTCCACCAGCTTGGTTTCATCTCCCGGTGCCATCGAATAGTTCCCCATAAGTTGACACCCCAGCAAGCAGAACGTGTCACTCTCTGTCGCAGATTCCGGTGAAATCCGTAGGACGATAGGTTTTGGCATCTTATCACCAGTGGTAATGAAACCTACGTTATTCTGCCTATCCACGGGCCTTATTTGATAAGCCCGGCCAGCCTCAAGCCCTTGTGTTAAAGCCCTGCCCTGCCCGTTTCAGAAATTAGACACTCGGCTCGGCTCGGCCTGGCCAGTCCCTTGCAGTTATTATTTAGGCCCGGTTCGGCCGGTGATGAGTCATTTCGTATTATACTGTCTTGCTATTGTATTTTATTAAATTGTAAAAAATAAATAATGAAATGAGATATTATTGAAAATATTTAGTTGAGTATACGCTTAAAAAATTCATAAAACTTTGGCAATTATCGAAGAATATTACCTTCAAAGAGAGTAAAAAGGAATACTAAGCGCGTTCAAAATCTCCTTTTCTCTGAACTAGCAAGTGCTAACGCTATAAAAGTCAATCCCTATACAGATTAGGGATAAGAAAAACAATCGATGCCATCTCTCTCTCACTCACTCACACACACACACACACACACACACACACACACACACACACACACACACACACACACACACACACACACAGGGGTCTAATCTTTTTGTTGTCAAAAAGCCCCAAAGTATTTTTGTCATCTTAATACCTACAGATGGTAAAAACAGTGTGTATCTCCTCGCCTCTGTGATTACGTCCTGGGCTATGTCATGGAAGTAAGTAAAGCCGGCAAAACAGTTATACAGACCAGGAAATCGGGAAAAACGACTTTTTTTTTCTTCCTTCACCATTTCGATAAAAAAGAATGGGTCGACTTGGTCTGGCCATAAATTTCCGGGAAAATGGCCGACCCGGTCCATTGCTTTGTTCTCTAAACTAAAAAGCCCGACCGGGCCAGGGCTTGGCGGGCCGGCCCGGAGCATGCAGACTTCTAATAATCCTACCAGTGGAAAGCAGTGGAGGAGGCGACTCCAGGAAGCACACAGACTGTGCTACAAAGAGGATGGTCCGTGAGGAAATTCACGCTGTGAATTTGGTGGAATTGCAAAGGTCCTACCTACTGAGAATTCGTGCCAGATGATCAGGCTATGGAGGGAGCATCTATGCCGAACAACTGTAGCGGGTCTATGATGCTCTGTGCCAACTCTAATCTATAGGAAGCGGACGTTGCTGCAACAGCATAATGTTCCAATTCACACAGCCAGAGAGGTCCGCGGAAAACTACAAAAACTGGAATCAGTTGAGATCCTTGTGCCATCCGTCATACAGTCCAAACTTTGCCCATGTAACTACCAGATGTCTTCCATAACTCATTTCACGCAAGGACGGAACTTCGCTTCAATGGTGACTGTGGAATCACAGTTTCTCTCCTGGAAACCTTCCGAGTGGTACCGTCGTGGCATCGTGGCTCTGGTGGATCGTTGGCAAAGGACTATAGAGAAAACAGTCAGTAGTTTGCTGAATGAGGTGAGTATGTATAGCTTTCTTGCATCATTAAACGTTTCAGGTCAGAACAGGACGTACACTGATGAGACATTACATTATGACAGCCACCAGCCTAGAGAAATGAGCGCGCCTAGAGACCGAACGTCGGCGCAGGTGAAGTTTACAGCTTTCGGTTAGTAGAGTGTCCGGAATCAGAAAGGGAAAAGCTGCCGCTTTATCGGAGTATGATAAAGGTCAAATTGTGATGAAACGGCGCTGCTTGTGGGTTGTTCACCTGCCGCTGCAGTGAGTACGTATCAAAAGTGGTGCACAGATGGCTGAACGACGAACCGTCTTTCAGCAGTGTGTTGTCTGCAGGTCATTGATGCCAGAGGCGAGCAGAGACTGTCACTCATTGTTAACAGCGACCGTAGGGCCACAGTGCGAAAAATCACCCACCGTCACAACACTGGTGATCAAGGCAATGCACAGAGAACATCGCTGCCTTCTGCGCATGGGCCTGCGCCGCCAAAAACCCAGTTGGGTCCCCATGCTCACTGCACGTCACCGCCAAGAACGTATGAAATGGGCCGAAGATCATCGAGATTGGACCGTGGATGATTGGAAAAAGTGGGCTGGTCTGAGGAATCAAGATTCCTGGTGCATCACGTAGACGACCGAGAGAGAATACACCGATTACCAACGGAGGCTATGGCACCTACATACACTGTTGGGCGGAAACAGACCGGCAGTTATGGTGTTGTGCTGTGGGCGATGTTTCCTTGGGACACTTTAGGACCCATTATCCTAAAGCACAATCCCTGACAGCTGTCAGGTATCTGAACACTCCTGCGAACCACGTTCATCCATTGGCGGCAACTAACAGCGTAATGCGCCATACCACTCTGCCAGAATCATGAAGGAGTGGTTCGAGAAACATGCTGATGACTTTGTGTTAATGCCCTGGCCTCCAAATTTACCTGACACGAACCCAATCGAACATTTGTGGTTCTACTTGGAAAAGCGGGTTCGCGCTAAATCACCACCTCTCCAAAATGTACGGGAACTGGAGGATTTGCTGTTGACATTATGGTACCAAATACCCTAGGATACCTATCTCCACCTCATCGAATCGATTCCTCGCCGAGTGGACGGCCAAAGCCCGAAATCTAGGCACTTTGGGAAATGACCGGCCACTTCTAGCTTTGGCCAGCTCATGTGGCCAAAGCCCGAAATATACAATAATTTACAAGTACTTTGGGCTTTTGCCGGCCAGTTCTAGATTTGCCCTTGAGAAACTTGCCAAAGTTTGTAATTATCTTTACTTTGGTGGTCCTATATGGACCGAAGGTGGGTTTAATGGGTAAAAATCCCACAGTATCGCCGGTAGGAATCCAAGTCGCGGGTGATCTCTAGGAAGATTCCCTGCTCCACAAAAGAAAATACAATACATAAAACATGTAATTATAAGCATTTTACAATCTGAGCTGTTACGACATTTGGAGTTACATTACCTATTGGCCCGTTTACACTTACCTCGTTATGTTAAACACTTTCTACTACAGAAGCACCTTGAAAATCCTTGGCCTCCAGTTAAAAATTGACTCGATGATGATGCTCTTAATGATACATGTATTTCTTTATCCAGAATTGATTGTAAAGTAACGAATTTCTCTTTAAGAACTGTGAGCTCACTTCTGGCATACAATTGCTTCAAAACTCCAATCACGTTTGTGAGAAAGCACGCCGCTACACAGATCCTCAAAAGTTCTAACTTTGGCCAGTTTCTCTCGGACAACCCTAGAACTGGCCGGCCAAAGCCAAAGTACTGGTAAATTGTAAATTATTGTATATTTCGGGCTTTGGCTGAAATATACAATAATTATGCAGTATATATATAATAGCTGCAATACGGTCCGGCATGAAGGCGAACAGACGGCTGATGTTGTCCTGCTGCACACTGTCCCACACGTGTTGGACAGTGTGTTCCAAATCCCGGATAGTGCGGCACGGTGGCACTCGGCGTTTCAACTGGTCCCACACATTCTCGATAGGGGACATGTCCGGGGAGCGAGCAGCAATTGTAGTGGGTGGACATGACCTACGCTGTCCTGGGCAAACGGATCTGTGTGCCGGGGGCATTATCCTGCTGGTATAGCGCACCTGGAGTCCCGGCCTAGAATGGGAGCCCATGGGGCCGTAGGATCTCATCCACATACCGTTTGCCCGTCAATGATCCACGTACCGCTACTAGAGCTGACCGGCTATCGTAGACAATGGCTCCCAAGACCATGTTGACTGCAGTGGAGAAGGTGTGGCGCTCGATAGCGAGGTTGGGATTGTGCCGTTGACCCGGGGACCTCCACACCTGGACATGATGATCATCTGTCCTCAAAAGGAAAATGCACTCATCGCTAAACACCACACGTCTCCAGTCTGTGGCGTTCCACGTCGCTCTGGCCTGGCACCACTGCACAAGGAGCCGGCGATGTTCCGGTGGTAATGGCAGCACACGTAAGGGGCGCTGGGATCGCAGATTCGCTTCCGCGAGGCGTCGGAAAATGGTTCGTGGGCACACAGGAGCCGCTACATCTGCCTGTATAGTATACCGGATCACCGTGGGATCCGTTCGTGCCTTGGGGACGATCAGTCTACCCTCTCTACCGGTGGTCCTCTTGGTCCGTCCGGAGCCGCTCCGCCGTGAGGCAGTGCCGTCATGTGTCAACTGCTCCCAACACAGTCGACCGATATGGTCAGAACGATACACATGGGCGCCGACAACCCTGCGGCTTTTAAATCGATGATCAGGCCTATCACAGAGTCCGTAAGTTGCGTAAATCGACGTCTCTGGCGTCTACCAGGCCTTTTTGTCACTCTGTACTCTTGCTTGCGTCGACCGGTGATTTTTGCTTTCGTAGGGCATTGACTACACGCCGGTTTATAAGGCTGACGGTTAGTGCTTGCAGCGCCACCACAGGGTGTGCGGTCATGCGCACTCGCACCAAACGTGGATCATTTCATACCAACATGCACTCTATCTATTTGCAAAATTTCGCTGTTGTAGCATGTTCTCTTCTAGGTGCGCAAATTTCCCTGTCCGTGAGTGTAGAAACAACGAAATGTTTTGGCTCTTCGTTGTATATATACATGTATATATACACTGAAGTGCCAGAAAAAGTGGTACACCAGTCTAATACTTGGTAGATCCCCCACGGGAGCGCAGGACTGCAGAAATACGACGGGGCATGGACACCACTAGCTTCTGGAAATATGCTGTAGGTAATGCACACCATACTTCCTGCAGAGCGTTCCACAATTCGGGTGTATTCCGAGGTCTCAGATTCCTGTGTTCGATAGCGCGTTTCATGGCATCCCAAATTTGTTCTCTCACGTTCAGATCTGGGGACTTGGGTGGGATGGCAACACCCCAAACTCAGATGAATGCTTCTCTAGCCTATAACGAAGTAAATTTCTCCGTCATTTTTGGTCTACGCCGGGATTTGAACCCGGATCCCCTCATTCCGGAATAAGTCACTCTACCAATTGAGCTACGCGGACGTTTTATTCTGATTCCTATCTGCCTTTATGTCGTGTGCGTCCTTCTGGCAGGTACGTCACATCTCCTGGTACGTTACAAGCCATAATGTGGCGTCCCGACACTTGTGTGGAGATGTATTGTCCTATTGGAACAGGCCCAACCCATAAGCATGAATGCAGGACATAAACGGGTGTACCTCGTCAGAAAGGATGCGCACATGGCGTTGGCCGGTCACAGACGTTTGTAGACGTACCAGAGGTCCCAGTGAAGTCCAGCTAAACACACCCCATTCCATTACAGACTCTCCACCAGCCGGTACAGTTACCTGTTGACAGGCGGAATCCATGGCTTCATAAGGTTTGCGCCACACACGAATCCTTCCATCTGCCCGATACAGTTGGAAACGCGACTCGTCAGACCAGGCTACTTGTTTCCAGTCATCAAGTGTCCAGTGGCGGGGTTGCCGAGCCAAACGAGGCGCATAGCTCTGTGTCGTGCACCCATCAAAAGGACTCGAGTTGGGCGTCGGCTCCCAACACCCATATCGTGCAGGGTACGTTGCACAGTCCGGACGCTGATGCTTGTAGAGGCTCCAGCATTGAATTCCGATTATACCTGCAAGAGTGTTGCACGCCCATCACGTGAAACGATTCTTGACAGCCGACGATGGTCACGTTCACCCAATGTCTTTTTACGGCCACACTGGTATCGTAGGTTGGAGGTTTTGCCGGAATTCTTGTAGTCACGGTACACCCTTGCAATGGTCGTCCGTGAAAATCCGAACTTCGTTTCTACCTCCGAAATACTATGGCCCATCTCACGAGCGCCAACTATGACACCACGTTGGAAAACGCTTAAATCGTTATTACTTGTCATTCTCATGCCGAAAACAGCTCTGACAGCTGGAAAGGATGTATATCGCTTTATATATATGCACTGGCGGACGCAACCGAGTACGCGCATAGGTGACGTTGCTATGTATTTTGTATAAGCTCGTCTGCACCAGTTTTTCTGGCACTTCAGGGTATGTGTGTGTGTGTGTGTGTGCAACAAAGTTCCAAAAACTCTTACCCGGTGAGGCATAAATAATGTATATATATATATATAGCATCATCATCAACCATTATCAATTCACTGCTGGATGAAGGTCTCCCTAAATTTCTCCCACAATTGTCTGTCTTGGGCCTGTCTCCTTCATGTCACTCCAGCATACTTTCGAATTTCATCCATCCATCTCCCATGGGGTCTTCTTCTGGGTCTTTTCCTATCCCTCGGAATCCAGTCTAAAATTTCGGTTGTCCATATGTATATCATCATCATCATCATCATTGTCAACCATTATCAATCCACTGCTGGACGAAGGTCTCCCCAAGTTTCCTCCACAACGGTCTGTCTTGTGCCAGTCTCCTCCATGTCACTCCCGCATATTTACGAATTTCATCCACCCATCTCCCATGTGGTCTTTTTCTGGGTCTTTTCCTGTCCCTTGGAATCCAATCTAAAATTTCGGCTGTCCATCTATGGTCTGTCCTTCTGGCAGTATGTCCAGCCCATTGCCATTTCAGGGATTTAACTCTGATCATGATGTCTTCCACTCTCGTCATTTTTCGGATCCACGAGTTCCTCTTCTTATCTCTCCTGGTTACACCAAGCATGCACCTCTCCATGGTTCTTTGAGTTGTCTGCAGCCTTTGTATGTCTCTTTTAGTTAAGGTCCACGTCTCTGCACCATACGTAAGCACTGGAAGGATGCATTGATCAAACACTTTTCTTTTAAGACATAATGGCATATTGCTCTTGAAAATTATGCTGTTTCTTCCAAAAGCTCTCCAGGCAAGTTTTGTGCGCCGATTAATTTCTTCATCAATGTGACCCTCACTTGATATCTGCTGTCCAAGATAAACATACGTATCTGTTATCTCCAGTTTTTCTCCATCAATCGATAAATCTTCATTTCTTGTAAAAGCATTGAACATCACTTTTGTCTTCTGAAAGTTCATTTTTAATCCCACTTCTTTACTCTTGTCAGCAAGTTCCTGGATCATACTCTGCAGCTCTGATGGGGTAGTTGCAAAAATGACTACGTCATCAGCAAAACGAAGGTGGGTTAGATAATCTCCATTAATCTTTATCCCTTTGTTTTCCCAGTTCAGTGATTGAAAGACATTTTCCAATGTGGCATTAAAGAGCTTCGGAGATATGGTGTCACCTTGTCTCACTCCCTTTCCAATTTTTATGTGTGTTGTATTTTCAAACAGCCGAATCTTTGCACTTGCATTTTCATAGATGTTATTAATAATATTAATGTATGCATCTTCAATACCGCAGGATTTCAGAGCCGTGGTAACTGCTGATGGTTTCACCGAATCAAAGGCTTTTTCATAATCGATAAAAGCCATGCACAATGGAAGTTCATATTCCCTCGCTCTTTCAATTAGTTCTCTCAGCACATGGATATGATCTATTGTGCTGTAGCCACTCCTGAATCCAGCTTGTTCTCTCGGTTGAGCCATGTCCAGTGTTACCTTCAAGCGGTGTGAAAGAACTTTAGTGAAGATTTTATAAACTACTGATAGGAGACTGATAGGTCTGTAGTTTCCGAGATCCTCAATGTCACCTTTCTTATGTAGCAGGATCATTGTAGCGGTGTTCCAATCCTCAGGAATCTTTCCTTCATTAAGGCATCGAGTGAAAATTTGGGCGAGTACTGTTTCGATTTCTCCACTTGCTTCTTGTATGATGTCTACAGTAATTCCATCTTCTCCTGGAGCTTTTCCCCGCTTCATGTTCTTGATTGCATGTGCAACTTCTGCTGGAAGGACTGGAGGAACTCTGGTACTGGTATCTTTCATGATGTCTGGAGTGCATATATCATCCCTTTCATATAATTTGGAGTAGAAATCTTTCACTCTTGTCAAAATTTCGCCTCTATTTCTTGTTACAGAACCATCTTCTTTTCTCAGTGCCATAATCTGTTTTCTTCCCTTATTGAGATGTCCCTTTGCTATCTTTAGGCTTTGGTTGTTTTCAATTGCTTTCCTCACTAGTTCACAGTTGAATTTTCTTACGTCTTCAGTGATACTTTTTCGTACTGTCTTGCATAGCTCTATATATTCCACTTTGGAAGTCACATCTTCTTTAGTTGTCCTCATCTCTCTTCTTTTTTGCATCAACATTTTCGTTTTTCCTGATAATTTATTTACATGCAACTTGTTCTTAGACCCAGCTAATTTTGTTGCTGTTTCCATAAGAGCTTTGGTTACTTTTCTGTTAACTTCAGAGATGTCCACTTCTTCCGATGTTAGGCCTTCTAAAGCAGAGAACCTGTTCTTCAGTTCCAACTTGAAGGTATTATGGTGTTTTTTAAGGTTGGTTTTGTCAATAGATTTTGTTTGTTTTATGAGCTTGCCACGTTCAAGTTTAGTGTTGAGGTGCATCTTACATCTCACCAATCTATGGTCACTACCTGTGTTGAACTTGTTTAGCACACTGCAGTCTTCTATGACGATTTTTTTGTTACACATAATAAAATCAATTTCACTTGTCGTCCCATTTGGATGTCTCCATGTCCATTTCCTGTGTGGCTTTTTCTTGAAGAAGGAGTTCAAGATGAAAAACCCTTCTGCCTCTGCAAACTCAACGAGAGTATTTCCACGCTGGTTTCTGTTGCCGTGACCGAATTTACCTACTGAAGTTTCATTCTGTTGCCGTTGCCCTATTTTTGCATTGAAATCTCCCATAATTATTTTCAAGTGCTGCTTACCTTTATTATTTAGATGACAAATTTCCTCATAAAATTCTTCAATTTCTTCTTCAGGATGGCTTGTGGTGGGTGCATAAGTTTGAATAATCTGAGCCTGGTATCTTTTCGAGAGTTGGATAACGAGTCGTGCAGCTCTGTCAGAGGAACTTTCAACTTCTACAACTTTATCCTTCAGTTTCTTGTTTATTATAAATCCAACACCACTAGTTCTGCCAGTATCTGTCCCACGATAGTAGAAGAGATGTCCACTTTTCAGTTCGATGAGATCTCCTTTTCTCCTTACCTCACTTAGCCCCACGATGTCTCACTTGATCCTTTGTAGTTCCTCTTCCAATTCAAGAAGCCTTGAATCAGAAGATAGGGAGCGTCCATTGTACGTTGCCAAGGTCAGCATCAGATGGCAGCCTAGTCCGGTCCTCCGGGGATTCTTAGCACCCTCTGCCTTCATGTCGCACTGGCCGCTGCCTTGGCCAGGTACATTCCAGCTGCCGGAGACTGAGGGCCAAGATTTAAGTTGTGGAGTCATTTTGGAGGGGTTTGGCCATAACTCACCACGCTGGCCAAGCGGGTTGGCGAGTGTGGGATAGAATTTCCTCTAATCCCGATGGTATAGTTATACCGCTATTGGCGGTCGTCAGAGCCCCTTTAGTAGGAACAGGATGCACCACGAGAAGGCGGGGTTGACATTTTTCAAGGAGAGGCTGTGATGTTACGCATCACCTGACCTTACATCCCATATATACATATATATATATAGGCGCATTTTAAATTATGCGAGTTTTTCCATTTTCTTAAGTGGTTAAGCATATCCTTTGTTTTAGCTAAATTTTTTGGTTTCATAAAAATCTGCTTTGAATTATTTGTTTCGCGTCGGCGGGAAGAATTCAAAAGTCATCTTTCTTTTTTCTCTTAGGAAAGCCGTGCAGAAAAAGAAGAGGGTAGGAACAATCCTAACAAATTTGAATAACTAGGTTTTTCGAAAAAACTTCATATGTAATATCAATCATACTTGAAGAACACAAGTTTTTACATCTCAAGCATCATCACGTCTAAGAAATCTTTTTCTCGAGTGGCAAAACGCACTGAAAAGAGTCTAATTATATTAAATAAAATTTGCGAAACTGCAGTCAGAGCATTAGGTCTTCTTGCAAAACATATTTTACATCCTACACATGCTTTACTTTAGTACGACGAATGAACATTTTTTCGTCATTGTCAGTAAAGGCGCTGAAAAAACTCTGAAAGACGCATATTACAGGAAAAGAGAAAATATTTTGCTGCAGCTGACTCAGGAATAATGTTCATAAAGCAACACACGGCAAGGAGATACGAAACTACACATCAATAAAAAAAAGGAGGAACCATCCAGTTTCTCTCCGTGATAATGATTTAAAAAAATTAACGTGCCATCCTTTCATAGCGTTGATTGGAGTCGTTGCTCAGAAAGAAAAATAGCCGTCTAGTAATGTAGAAGGAACATGGGTCTGAACATAAATTCGGAAAATTAGAATTTTTCTGAAAAACATTTAAGAAATACATAGTACTTCTAATGCCAGAAGCAAAACATCATTTTCGTAAAAGAAGGGTTTTCAATTTTTTTCCTCTTGAACGGATGATAATGTAAAATGGATGTCGGCGATCATGTATGTATGCATAATTTCATTTATGATGCGCAGTTTTGCACTCGTATAACCTCCTTCCTCAAACTGACGCCTGCATGCCGTAGTGGTACAGTGTTCTAAGTGCTATCTTCTAATTTTTCGCTCGAGATGGGTCCGGGTACGAATCCCAGTGATACATGAATGTTTTATTTGCATAAAAGCACTGACTCTCTCCCTTCCTTGGAACCAGTGGCCCTAAATTAGCGATGGGCAACTGCTTATAGCCCATCGAGTTATTCACAGTGGTAGTTAAACCCCCAAACAAAGAAAAAAGTGCCACCACCAGAAAACAAGCTTAAATAAAACTGTCTATATAGCATAAGGTCTTATTTTCCTGTCGTTAAGGACTTATGTATTAGCTCCGTGAATATACATCGATGACCACCTACCTAGTAAGCTGGTGGACTCCCTTTAACCCGCAAAACAGGGGCCACTCGGGAAGGCATTCATTCGATGAGGTAGCGATAGGTACCCTGGGGTATCTGGCATCATAATGTCAACAGCAAGTCCTCTAGTATCCGTACATTTCGGGGTGGTGATGATTTAGGCCGAACCCGCTCTTTCAAGTCGAACCACAAATGTTCGATTGGGTTCATGCAGGGATGTAGAAGAGCCTTAGCGCGGCTTAGCGGGGCTGCGGCACTATTTTTCTAGGCTTTGTAGGGCTACGGCACTATTTTTCTAGACTTTGTAGGGCTACGGCACTATTTTTCTAGGCTCAGCGGGGCTATGGCACTATTTTTCTAGGCTTAGCGGCGCTAAGGTACTTTGCGTAGTTAGGTGGTTGCAGAAGATGGGTAAAGAATTTTTTTAGATGATCATGTATTCACAAACAGCCAATACTATGTCACGAAAGAAGTACGCGATTACGCCATATAATACAAATTTTGAAGATGACAATCCGATTTTTGGCGCAAATGTGACAATTATGTTAAGTCAGATAATATCCGAAAACTTGAAAATTTTCCTGGAGCGGGACTCGAACCCGCGTCTCCCAGAAAACGCCCGGGTATGCTAACATACTCGGGAAATTTTGGTTCGTCAACTTCAGGTCCTCAACGGGGCCTACAGGAGCAGCCGCATTGTCCCTCTCGAATGAAGCCAGCTGAAGCAATCCGCCGAGTGGAAATGTGCACGAAACTTCTAGAAACCCCTCGCGATGTGCATTTCATCAAAAGAATTGTTACGTGCGATTAAGACAGGATCTATTTCCGTAATCCTAGCACATAACGGCAGTCGCTGAGCCCGGACCAGCTACCAGAACCTGTTGTCAAACGTGGGCACTTCGAGCACTAGGTGATACTCTGCGTCTGGTGGAATTTCGAGGGGATAATCCATTACGAATTTGTTCCAGACGGTCGGACCATCAACGCCAACCTCTACTCTGAACAGCTGGAGCGGATGTATGCGATTTTGGAGGAGAAGTAGCCGGTACTGGGGAACAGAAAGAGCGCTGTCCTACAGCAGGACAACGCTCGGCCTCATACCACGCGAACGACCCGGGCAAACCTCCAGGAACTTGATGGCATCGAGCTGATTCCACACCCAGGATATAGTCCGGATCTTGTCCCGTCGTATTGTTGCTTATTCCGGTCCATAGCCCGCTTCAATCACGGGCAACACTTCAACAACCAAGTGGAGGTGACAGCTGGGGTGAAGGAGTTCTTCGCCTCGAAGGACAAGAACTCGTACCGCCACGGAATCTAAGAACTGGCAGACAGATGGCTAAAGACAGTGCAACACGATGGCCTATACTTTGAATACTAGTCAGGGTTGTCGTAAAGATTCTTATAAAGACATAAAGTGATCCAAATATTGCAAAAACTTCAGACTCACCCTTTGTAGTTTCACACATCGAGCTACAGCTTGTGTGCGACACGGAAATCTTGTTATGTCCCAGTGTTAGGTACAGCCCAGATTTTATAAGTGACAAAATAATGTCATCCCTGATGTCATATAAAAATTGCGGTGCTGATGCTGACAACTTGCAAAAACGCCAGTCAATTGTTTCAGTGTAGTCAGCTGCAGAAAAGTTAAGTTTTGGTGGCAAAAAATTCCTTGTAGGTTTCTTTTTGGAAACTAACTGTCTAGCTTTCAAAATAGGTCTCAACCCAAGTTCTCCGATACGTCGTCTTTCGTCTAATGCCATAGCTAAGAGCAGATTCTCAAAATTTACAAAGTACGGTTTACGCTCGATAAGAGGGTCTATAACTTGAAGTTAATTGTTTGGCAAGTATCGGTAAGTTTGCATCGCCATGAATACATGTTTTGGTCCATCCGTGAAAGAGGGTTTCCACATTATGGCAAACCACATGGGCATGTATTAAAACAAAATAAATGAAAATTTGTTTCAATTCAACTGACGGCGCTCTGCAGATATATACACTGGCGGAAAGTGAAAAAAGAACACCAAGACGGAATTGGCGGATGATCATGAAATTTACATATGTTAATGGAGTCGAGATTACGTAGGTGTGATGTTAATTTCGGGACCAACCGGTGAGCGCTTACGCCACAGCACGGCATAATATGCAAATCATCGTCGGTGGTACTTAAGGAGTAAGGCGAAGTGAATGTAAGCAGTCGTCGGCGTACGGACACGTGCGAAGACCCTGAAGAAGCTGCAATGCCTGGACATGGAAGATGTGTACGATTTCAGCAGTTATCGGACTTTGAGCGAGGTCGTCTAGGCTGACTCCGCGAGGCCGGGTGGTCGTATCGTCGTATTGCCGAGCGAATTGGACGGGAAGTATCGGTGGTGGTAAGATGGTGGCGTAGATGGTCCGAGGAACATTCCCACACGAGAAGACGTGGAACCAGGAGTCACAGACGGACTGATGAGAGGACTGATCGACACATAAGAAGAGCGGCGTTGTCAAGCAGAACATCCACTGCGACGCAAATCCGAGCTGCCGTTGCACCTGAGGTGACTGTGCGAACAATCCGTAACCGTCTACTGGATGCAGGACTACGTGCACGTGTGCCTCTGGCATGTGTACCTCTGACTCTAGCCCACCGTCAGGAACGGCTACAGTGGTGTCGCCAACGTCTGCACTTGAGAACGCAATGGCGATCTGTCGTGTTCAGCGATGAAAGCAGATTCTGCTTGGGAGCCTCCGATGGCCGTATGCGTGTTCGCAGACGCACAGGGGAGCGACTCCACTCTTCTTGCATCCGCCAGCGACACACAGGGACTAAACCTGGTCTCCTGGTGTGGGGAGCGATCAGCTATCACTCCCGTACACAACTAGTGTTTGTACCGGGTACGTTAAACAGCACATCCTACATCAACAACATCATTCAGCCCATTGTTGTGTCATTTGTAAGGTCGGTCCATCGTGATGTTTTCCAGCAAGATAACGCACGCCCACATACTGCACGTGCGACGCAACATGCACTTCAGGGTGTGAGACAACTTCCATGGCCTGCACGTTCACCGGATTTGTCCCCCATTGAGCACGTGTGGGATTTTATGGGACAACGACTTATCCGGTCTCCACGGCCAGCCACGACCATCCCCAATTTACGCGTCCAGGTTGAGGATGCTTGGAACTCAATACCCCAAACTTACATCCAACATCTGTACGACAGACTGCATGCCAGAATTGCACAGTGTGACGCAGTTCATGGCGGTTCAACCTCGTACTAACAATGTTACATGGAAATGTTATATTTCAGTTTACCAGCAAATACAGCTGTATTTTGCGATAATGTTTTGATCACGTTATCCTCTGTATTCCGTTATTATGCTGTGTAAATTTCGTTGGTATCAGACGTCTCTTTCTCGGTGTTCTTTTTTCACTTTCCGCCAGTGTATAAACGAAGAACTCTATTACCTGCTGTCAACCATCCGGAATAGGAAAGTGGTCTTGGATCACAAATAGCGAGATCATCTGAACATGTACCTTATTTAATAACCATTGATTGTCGAAAAGATAACGCTAGTCTTTTTTTTTCTTTTTTTTTTTTTTTTGATTGGAGGTTTAACGACCACCGTGAGCAACTCAATGGGCTATAAGCAGTCGCCCGTCCCTAATTTAGGGTCACTGGTTCCAGGGAAGGGAGAGAGCCAGTGCCGTAAGACAAACACAACATCCACGCCTGACCGGGATTCGAACCCGGACCCCTTACGGACGAATGATCAGAGGCTAGCGCCTTAGACCACTGCGCCACCGGGGCGGCAACTCTAGTCTTTGCTGAGGTATTTATGTAGAGTCAACTTTGCGTCACACACAAAGTGTAGAGCGATGTGTGAAACTAGTTACACGAGCACCAAGCAAGGTTTGTGTTTCTCAGACCAGAGCCATGTGCGGGTGCATCCGTGCACCGTTGCTATGAAGGTCTACCATGCCTGAACTCTAACATAAGGCTGCCTCCAAGGTGATTCCCAAAAATGAAAAGGAACAGGAGAAATAAAATTTAAACCGAAATATTGTTAAAGTTTGTGGAATTTCTATAATTTTTTGATCGTCATGCGCGAACGGAAAGTATTGTTTTAATTCTAAATTATTTTTAACATTATATTTAGTTATACAGTACTACTGGTAACCATTTCGCAATATAGCGATTCGACTGCACTTTATTTGGTACTTAGAAGAAAAATAATAAAACTACGTAAATTTTGGAAATTTCTATAACTTCGATTGTCATGAGCGAAAGGAAAATATTGTCTGATTTAAAAAATACCAGGGACAACTTTTCCGCATTATACCGATTCGATTAAAACTTTCGGTATTTTCGACCCACTCTAGCTATCAGGACGTTATTCTAACAATGTCCACATTCTACAATGAGTACCTATGTTGTATTGATCTCTGAGACTCTTCCAGTGCTACCAAACTTAGAAAGCTTGTCGGGGTGTGCATGTAATGTGTCATAGAAGTGTCTGTGTGTGTGAGTGTGTGTGTGTGAAGAAACCAAATTTACCTAAGGAACAGGAACTCAAAAGGAAGGTTAAATTAGAAGTATACGGCACGGCCGCATTTATTAGTAATTCAAATACAGGATTTAGAACCTACTATTCTGCAAAATTTTGCCCCACTGGCATGGGAAACATTTTCCTCGCCAGTCAAGTTAATCATTCTGTTACCAGGTAAATGGCATGCAAATGGCATGCTTCGTACAACACTCCTTTAAGGTCGAGTAGCATCTAAATTAAACACAGTGATACATATTCCATTTGGATTACGACTTCCTGCATGTCTGTTCTTGTCTTTATTGCCGAACTACTAACCCTCAAATGGTCAGACGCCTTTCATATAGTATGAAACAGCCCCAGTTGTTACGTTGTACTACAGACGCGTGCACTAAAAATAGATTGGATTTAAGTTTAATACTTGAGAAGCTGTGAATTTAAATTAAGTAGTTGAAGCAGTTTCTCGAACATTTACAGAAGCATCTAATTGTTGTGTTAATGAAAGCACGAGAAATCAGGTTTCCGGAACTTCGCTTCATTGAAAAGATTCTCGGATTTCTTCTCATTAAATTTGAGTAGCTTTTCGTTAATCCTCTCATTAACTTTCTTTTTTTTTCTCGGAATCACTCATCCATTTATTTCGTCTCGGGCATCTCAGTAATCTTCGTAACAAGACAGCTTCGTGCTTTGAAAGTTTACGATAAAATCCAAGCGAAACAACAGACCTTAAAAAAAATTCTAAGTTTAGTGAGAATGTTTCTTCCATAATATGGACAATTTTAGGGGGAAATACCTTCTGCCGGATGAACAAAGTAATGTCAGGCTCAGATGGAATTGTTTGAGAACTTTAAAAGATTTGTGGAGGGGTACACAGTGACAAAATACGACATTTTCAGGGCAGAAAGGCAACCAGCAACAGAATAATGACCTGTTCTCTTCCACTTACTTAAAAAGGATGCATGCGCGCACTTGTGTGTGTGTGTGTGTATCAGTTTTCAATGATTATTATCAATCCACAGCTGGTTAAAGGCCTCCCCGAATCTCTTCCGCAATTTTCAGCCATGAGCAGTCTACTTTATGTCACTTCCCCATTCTTTCGAATTTCATCTGCCCGTCTTTCACGCGGTCTTCTTCTGTCCCTTAGTAACCAGTCTAATGTTTCAGTTGTCCAACGATGGTCAGTTTTTCTAGCAATGTGTCTAGTAGAGGTCTGTACGGGGCTGGTCCTGGCCGAGCCGGGCCTGTTCTGGGAACTTTAGCATTTTTCTCCCGGATTAAAGACATTCTTTTCGTCTCACAAAACGAAGACTGACTTGTTAAACAATCAAATGTCGATATTCATTGAGAGAAATGAAAGACTCCATCCGCCATCCTATTCATCAATTATTTACGTCTGAAACCGAAAAGCTTGGCTGTAAGGCGTGAGTCTGAAATGGGACAGTTTATTTCTTTAAACTTGAAACCAAGTTCCGTTTCCACTTCGTTGACTTTAGCGACTAAAACAAATGGCTCTTTTTCTTTTCCGAGAAATGTTTACATAAACAGAATTTTCAACTTCGCGAAACCAAAATCAAACGATCTTTTGGCGTGATTCTTTGCTACAAGTTCGAAATGTTCGTTTGCATATCGACTCCTACGTGGTATGTGCTTATGTGTTAAAATGTTCGTGGAATATAGCGCTGTCTGGACACTAAACAAACTAGTTCTTGAGAATTTCACTTTTAAGCGAATCAGGAGTCACTCAAATAACTTCAGAAAAGGTTACTTACTTACGGTTAGTCTTTATTCAGCTAAATATTCTTTATCACTTCAACAAGGTGACGAACGTGAGTTAATATCAACAATAACACTTGACTAAGAAACAGAGCACTGACATTAAAGTAGATCACACAGCCTTCAAATAACTGAAACGGCATACTCAAGAGACGCATATAGCATATTAAATCCGTTTATTTTTGTGGTGTAATAAGCACAAAGATTCGCCAAGCTTTCGCACTCCAATGGTAGACATAAAAATGCAGGAATTGGAACACGTAAGGAACAAATATGATTTTTGGAAAAAAACGTGGATGACATCACGAACATATTACACGAATTTTTATCACGCAATTATATGGTGCGTCCCGATGTGTTTCCATCTTTTAATAACGCATGCCAAACCCTTGGAAGTTCAGTAGAAATTAGTATATCATTGCACGCTAGTTTGCTGGATAGGATTTCAACTGTTTTTCTGAAGGGAGTCTCTTTAAAGTTCGTGTACACTGTTAAAAATTCCCGTAAAAAAAGTCTTGTTGCCCGTGTATTTTTACGATCAAGGCTCGTTTCTGCAGTTTCAGGGCGATGCCCGTATTTTAACGGGCATGGATATATAGGACAACTGTTCCAAACCGTAATTTTACGGGCGTTGCTAAGAGGCACGGGCTAGCCAATGAACGATAATGACAGAAAAGGAATGCGGCATGCGTCGCTTTCTGCTATTGGTCAGCGAGTCGTCACGTGATTTTACGGTGGCTGCTCGTTTTTTTACCAAGACTAAGGGATGGACGATATTTTCAAAAGTATGATATCTTTAAATATTTCTGAGACCGATATATTGAATCGAAAATATCTGTATTTAAAGATCAATATATCGGATTGATTTTTCGATATTTTTCAATACTTCTGATCTCAATAAGACTGATATTTCGGTTTATTCACTGCATACTGCATTTGGGTTATTACTGAATCCGATCCAATGTTGTGTTAAGTATTGGCTATTGGGAACTTGGGACTAATTGGCTGTTGGCTTGTTCGCACAAATCTCAGCCAGTACTAAATTATCCTGCAGCTTGAAAATATAGCTGCAATCAAGTTTTGTTAATACCATTAAAATAGTGATATCTCAGAAAAGTAATGTATATTACTAACTTCGTACCTTTTACAAGACGGTCGCTGTACTTGGAAATAAACGTAGTGCGTTTATTTTGCCATTTCAGTCGTTTTGTTGTGTAAATAATTATTTCCGATAGCGGAATTGATATTTAACGTTTTTTTACAAGACCGACGCCATGGGTTTTACGACTTTAAAACTCGTTAAAAACTTAGTGCTTTTATTTCGCCCTTTTACGTTGTTTTGTTACGTAAATAAATATTTTCGACAGCGGAATTAACATTTTACGTTTTTATAATTCATAAAAATTCGCTAAAAATATATCTTGTATGCTGAGCTGGAAAGCCAACATCAGGGTTGTTTACATCGTAGCCATGGTAATGTAAGGGCGTATTTATATTATATATTTTATACATTTATGTAATGTTAGGTGGCATATATTTATGCCCCCCCCCCCCCCAAAGTGTTTAAATGTGTTTTATTTATTGTTAAAATGTGCCTTACATTGGAAACAAAAATGCTTAATTTAATAAAAAAATTCATTAATTTACGTTAATTTTTTTTTTTTTTTCTATTCTCATTCTTTTATTTTGTCCTGGTGGATTTAATTTTTTTTCATTTCATTGGCACGGCACGCCCTCAGAAAAAAATCTATATATGCCCCTTGTTGCATTTCTTAATGAAGGGGCAGAGCACAGATGGGATGGAAGTGGCCAAAGGGCAGGAAGTTGTCACATAAATTTACAGAACATAAATGCGGAAACTGTTTTTTTTTACCAAAACATGTTGTCATGATTCTCTGTACTTAACATTGCTACCTATGCAAGATTGTTGATACAGCGAGACAAAATTAGTCAAAAAAGCAATCATAAAAGTGTTGTGCACTTTTGTGTTTATATAACATCTGCACTCCCCTTCCACTAATGGGGGGGGGCTGTGGCTGTGGATAGTATCAACTGTCACCAACGATATTTGAAGGTTTTGGCTATCATTTGAAAGTAAACAAATTAGATGTCAACTTTCCTGTTAAGCACACTCAACATCTTTTTAAAGAATATACATGAATAAAAAAAACACACTTGAAATGGAATTTGTGGCAGAAATATTTTGCTACATAGAAGACCAGTAAACCACAGGCAATTGGGTAAATAAGTCTCATTGATTTGATTATTCTACACATGTTAAGGTTTTTCCATTATTCGAAATGTTTATTTAAGTACAAAAAGCGGAGTAAAATGCCTAAAACAAAATCACTGGGTTACTTCTGTCTGAAACATTACCCCCTTAGCCTGTAATCACAGCATATAATTGTAATTTCTAATGCAGAATGTTCTGCAAAGTCATAATATTGTTGAGAGGTAAATGGCTAGAGCTTTTTAATGCAATTTTGAAGAAGTTTGCACACATACATGAAAATATATTATTTCAAAGTTAGTGTGCATATACATTGTAGATACATATATAATTTTTTTTGTAAAAAAAAACAAAAAAAAAAGCAAACTGAAAATACAACAAACCTTGTTAACAGGTTTCAGCCTAATTTGCCCAGTGTTATCCATTTTGTCATTATGTCTATTTCTCTCTTTGATAATAACTGTGAACATATTTTTTTTTTTTTTTTTTTTGTGAAAACTGTTATTCTTAAACGGAATGGCATTAACAAAATTCTGTTGTCCAGAAAAGTTTTAATGTGCAGTGCTCTTCCTCATTTGATTTCTCTAGTGTTTCTTTACAGTATACAAAGTTACTTTTTTCAAAATTCTTTTGCTGCTAAAATCTAATAAATGTGCAATGTAAAAATTGCATTTGTACTCATAAATATGGGTTCTTGGTTTGATTAAAAGGCAATACATTGTGCCAAATGTTTGACACTAGCTGTAGGAAGGGAGTTCTTAGACTACCATTAAAGATTATATGAATACCTTGCATTGCACCCATCGGTTTTACATTTGTTCAAGTTTGCAAAATTGTATGTGATTTTATACCTGCTACAACTGATTCAGCATCAATATCAGGAAAATTCTCATACAAAAAGATTACTTCTTCCTCAGAAACTGCTAGAAAACAGTCAAATTTTCAAAATAAGAAGCACTGTTCATTAAATGTGAAAATCCTCCAAATATGTGGCGTCAGTGAACAAACAAAGATGTCGCTCTTTCCAGGTTTTAGCAATTAAATGTCATGAAATCTATTCAGTCAAGAAATCTATTTATTAAATGTCATGAATAAAATCTATTCAGTCATGAAATGTTCATTAAATGTCATGGAAACTATTCAGTATCTAAATAATCATGGAAAATGTGCCTACCAAGTGGTAAAATACATAAAGAAGTTGTTCCTGTCTTGTCTTTCCTGGAACCACTGCCCTAAATTAGGGACATGTGTCTGCTTATGGTGAATCGAGCTTCTACACATTCGGGAACAACTTTAGATGCTCATGGAGATCAACACACACACACACACACACACACACCACTTCACGCATTTTTTTCCAGTTCTCAGTCCATTTCTTTGGATTTCTCATCTCCATTAAAAACTTGTACACAATAAATATCTGAAGTATTCTTTATCAAGTCTAAAACGCCTGAGGAGCTATCTTCGATATCGTATCATTTTTTTTTTTTTACATTTTAAATGCGCATTGGTGGAGTCTATCCTTAAAATTAAGGAAGTCAGCAGATTTAAAAATTTTTTTTACAGTTTTGAACTCAAATGGGATATAACATTTAATGTTTCACTTATTAACACCAAAACAACACAAAAATAAATACTGATTTCTCACCTCTAGTTATATTCAACTTGCTGTAGATGAGGGATTTTCTCTTTACATGCATATATATCACTAAGCTGTTCTCTAAGATCATAGGTTAGTTTCTTGATGAGAGCTTATCTGCTGGATTAAAGTTTAAAACTGATGGCAATACATTTTATTTACTCTTGATGTATCAAACATCTGCATTTACAGTGATCTCAGCTCACAACTTGAGCTTCACTGACATCCATCACACACAAGACCATTTGTACTTCACATTTATTCTCTTTTTTCTCATGCAGGAATTCCTGAATCTGGTCCTCCCTTGATCTTCTACATTTTCTTCCTGTCACTTGTGCAGAATAAATTCTCCTAGTAATCATCTCACCACTCATTCTCCAAACCACCAAAGAATATTTGTCCCCACCTTACAAACAATATTTTGCTTCACACTACTCATCTACAAAACATCTTCATTCCTCACATGATCAAAACATATCATGATCAAACACATCTATACAGCTCACAAATCACTCCTATGTTTCATCTGCAGTACTCCACCTTCACTGCTCCACATCAGAGTAGGAACAATTACTGTACTTTTTCACACACAACTATTAGGGACTTTTTGAGAACCTATCATTCATCATTTATTCAAAATCCTCCTGAAGCAGCTGTGACTTTCAAAGATGAATTTACTAGCCTACTAATTTCACCACCTAATTTGTTTCCTCTGTCAAACATGCTTCCTAAATATGTAAATTGATTTACCTGGTCAATCTCTTTGCCATTTAGACTGATCTGTTTGATTTAATACTAACAATTCATGTGTCAAAAACATAACTTTGGGTTTTTCCTTTCATATACTAAGTTTGAAATTCATACAAACTTCATACATGTGGGACAACATACGCTGCAACTCACTTTTGCTCTCTGCCAACAGGATTGTTTCATCAGCATGAGCAAACATAATTGAGTAACTACTCTCCACAGATAGCATTTACATAGTCTAATGATGACTCAACCATATGTGTCTCTTAAGACATAAAAATATTCTTTACCTTAAAAAATTGTTTTGGTAATAAGTAATAACTAATTATAATACACAAGCTTGGCAGTGAATGTGGGGAATAAATATCCTACCAGTTTTCTCAGATAATTTCTTAGAAACATCAGCTGAAATTTTTTTTTCAAGAGCTGCTTTCTCCTGCTAAAAGGGAGCAATTTTATTTGTCCTTTATTATTACATTTTATAGCTTAAAACTATCTTTATGCAAGATTGCAGCTCTCAAGCTGTATTTTTAGTGATATGAAAAACACATAAAATATTGTTTTTCAGATCCTAAAAATAAAAAAATATATAGCAGAAAAATTTGATGCGAAAATAAATAAAAAAATCATGCAACAGAAGTGAGCTTGTAATCTGCAGAAATGCTGAATATACTTTCCAAAACCCAAAAGGTGATTTTCTTGTTTCATGTGTAGGCATTGCTCGACGAGCAGGGATATGGTTTCTGCTAAGAAGTTTCCAAAAATCCCAGTTGCAAAGGAATGTTTTCATGAGTTTTTCATCAATGTGAGATTACGAGAAATATGTATTTCCAACATTTCGAGAAAAGGTAAGTTGAAGCTTCAGTATGGCATAAATGACAAAAAAACAAAAGTACTTATTAATCCCAGCAGACTGGAATCTTAACCATCAATTAACGTGGGAATAACTGAATTATAGAAAGAATAACTATTTTTGTTGGGATGCAAATGTCAAAGTTAACATTATATTAGCTTGCAAGGAAATGTTATGGAAAAAAATCTTTAAAAAAACTTTGTTATTGTAATTTTTAGAGCATTTTGTATACATTTATATTTTTCAGAAGGTGTGAACAATGTTTGCTATTTTTTTTATCGTTTAAGACAGAACATAATGTTAATGGAGTATACAGATATAATTACTTCTATGGTGTAAGCAAAAATAGTTCCCATGGCATAAGCAAAAAAATTAAAGTGCTTATAATATGTTTACAAGTGACATTTTTGTTAAAAACAGTAATTAGAGTACGAATAATTTGTAATGGCCTTTTCATAGAAAGCAATTATTTTTCCAGAAAGATATTTAAAAAAATGCTAACGATTATTAGTCCTCCATTAAAATATGATTATAAAAATAAAAACATAAAAAATATCGTAATCCAAATTAATCAAGTATATATATTTACTAATTAATTAATGAAAGCCATACTAATTAATGTATGAAAAACATAAAAAAAATATCATAATCCAAATTCATCAAGTATATATTTACTAATTAATGAATGAAAGCCTGTCTCTCCTAGATAACAAAAAAACGAATGGACAATCAGAGGAAATAACATGCTGTAAGTGTGGGAAAATCAGCAGATCAAGACGAAAGTTGTTATGCTCATATTTTTACCAGATTATATAATTACTTCAGGAAGTTTCACTATGTATTAACAAGATAATTGTCAAAGGATGATAAAAAAAATTACGTCTGATATATACATAGCCTGAATTACAACAAACTTTATACTACATAACTTGTAAGACATCAAGAAAACTCTCGAAAAGCTGTTTTGCATTTCCTTACATAGCTGTTAAGATCTACATACTTTATCACTAACAAAAAAACAAAAAAATGCATAAAGCTCATATTGAGAAATGGCTTCCTAGTTTAATTGAATTAATAATCTAAAAGCAACTTATGGGAATTTACTAGGAATTTTTTTCCATTTATAGCAAATTTTCGGAAAAACTCTTCTCCTTCTTCAGGCTCTCTTGTTGTTGTCACTTTTGCTTGTCACTATCATGGTTACGGTTTACCTTGACGGTTACAGTTAACCTTGACGGTTTAGGTTATTTTTCAACAAATCCTGCCAGATGTTAGGCAGGGAAAATCCTTTGCAGTCATTGATGATGGAATTTTGATTTTCTCAATCTCTATTCCTTCTTTCAGTTTTCTTTTTTGGAAATTGCTTTGGAAACTGATTACTTTAAGGGAATGAATCCATGCTGTGCCCAGTTTCTCTAACATGCCTATCTAATCCAGTCTTGTTGGAGCAATTTTTTATAGCTGCTTTATGCTCAGCTATACGAGTTTCTAGTCTGCGACCTGTTTCACCTATGTAAGATAGTCCACAACTACAATTTACTTCATAAACTACTTCCTTGCATTTTTAAAATATCTTCTTCTCTTTGAACTATTTTAGGGAAAAAAAAAAAAATACAATATTAGGCTAGCTCCAAGTTTAGAGAACAAAGTTAAAAATTTTTTCCTAAAATAGTTCAAAGAGAAGAAGATATTTTAAAAATGCAAGGAGTAGTTTATGAAGTAAATTGTAGTTGTGGACTATCTTACATAGGTGAAACAGGTCGCAGACTAGAAACTCGTATAGCTGAGCATAAAGCAGCTATAAAAAATTGCTCCAACAAGACTGGATTAGATAGGCATGTTAGAGAAACTGGGCACAGCATGGATTGGAATTCCCTTAAAGTAATCAGTTTCCAAAGCAATTTCCAAAAAGAAAACTGAAAGAAGGAATAGAGATTGAGAAAATCAAAATTCCATCATCAATGACTGCAAAGGATTTTCCCTGCCTAACATCTGGCAGGATTTGTTGAAAAATAACCTAAACCGTCAAGGTTAACCGTAACCGTCAAGGTAAACCGTAACCATGATAGTGACAAGCAAAAAGTGACAACAACAAGAGAGCCTGAAGAAGGAGAAGAGTTTTCTCCGAAAATTTGCTATAAATGGAAAAAAATTCCTAGTAAATTCTAAGTTGCTTTAGATTAAAAAAAAATGCTTCACTTCAAATTGTGTGTCATTGGTATGTATTTAATTTTGGTCAAAGTGCCAGTTTACTTCAAACATAATACTCATAGGCAAAAGAACAATCTGCTATCAACCGTTCGTTAAATTTGTTTTCTGGGTGCCTACTGTCAACTAATAGTTAAAATTTTCAACCATCGAGGTTTTCAACACAGCAGATATTTTTCCTTGTAAAGTTCTAGAAATCGGAAGGTGACATAATATCATGTGAATCTCGATAATGAGATCGCAGTTTGATAGTCCTCAAGCAACATAATTTTCGTGACATGCCAGAGGAAAGAACACAGATTTCATTCCACAAATTAAATCACATCAGCCATAGGCTGATATATTGAATATCGCACCGATATAGTGCTTTTCTGATATATCGTAACTTGGATATCAATACTATATATCGAAATATCGGACAAAAATATCGATATTTCGAGATATTGATAAATATCGCCCATCCCTAACTGACGAACACGAAGCCACGAACATGTGAAAGAAAGACGCCATGAAAACATGTGAGTAGACATTTTTAAAATTAAGTTTATTATGATATGTAAAAGTAACGAAATCAATTACACACATTTTTGTTTGATATTAAGCTCACGAACTGTGTACGTATATATATATATATATATATATATAAAATTTTAAAAGTTTCACCACCAAACGAGGGTGGCTGAAGCATTGTCACACAGGAAAATCTATGTAGTAGCTAAGATTTCATTTGACTGGGGTAGGGGCATAACTCTCACATCCATATATGTTTTACCATCAATATGATACAGTGCTTTACTTTCTGTGCAAGTCTTTATCGCCAGGTATATACCTAGCGTTGACTAGGATGTCAAATAAATTCGATCAGTACATGCTGATTTGGGAATTACGTAGGGCAGCATTCTTCGTATGTTTGTAGTCTGAAATGAATTCCATTTTGCAATATAACACGCATAAATATTGTCTTATCGTTTTGTGCTTTTTTTTTTTTTTTTTACGGCATAGTGTTCAATTCCTGAATTTAGACAGAATTATTTCTAAAGCACAAACTGGCTGAACAATACTTTGGGTTTTTTAAGACTCCTTTTCATTTGCTCATGTACTTAAGAACTTGTGAAGTATTATATTTGCACCAATGAATACAAAGATTAGCTATGGAGTACAGATATGTACAGGCATATTCTGTAATGAAAAGTTTATTCCAGTGTGTTTATGTGGGTATAAAATATATAAAAAATACAAATACACAGGTATATTTGCTAAAATTACATACACTGATGTCACAGAAATTGCACAAATGGCTAAAAAAAAAAAATCAAATAAAACTGGTCAAGTCATTTGTTTAGTATCAGTAAGATGTATGAGCTCATTTACTCTTGCAAAGTTCATCAATATTTTGAGTTTTCTTGCTTATGTACAAACAAGTTATCTTCAACATCCAGCTTATTTCAATATTTAGTTTTTATGGTGGTTAAGGATAAAACACTGGTTTCACATAAATATGTAGTTGTAAAAGGCAACAAATACTTAAGGCAGTGCTCGACAATGTTGGAAATTCTTTTCCATTGGAATCCAAAAACTAGTCGCCGCCCCGGTGGCGCAGTGGTTCTAAGGCGCTGGCCTCTGATCATTCGTTCGTAAGGGGTCCAGGTTCGAATCCCGGTCCGACATGGATGTTGTGTTTGTCTTACGGCACTGGCTCTCTCCCTTCCTGGAACCAGTGACCCTAAATTAGGGACGGGCGACTGCTTATAGCCCATTGAGTTGCTCACGGTGGTCGTTAAACCTCCAACAAAAAAAAACTAGTCAGTGATTTCAAAGAACAAATGCTTTTCAAACCAACCAGAGTTAAAAGATGTCTCATAAGTTTTTTATTTGGCAATAGAAGATTACACATTTCTGCATTGTATGTGAATGAGTAACTAGTTCATTCAGTGGGAATGGGAAATACTGCCTTGTAAATGTTTGGAGAGTGCAGAGATGGACGATTATTAGCTGTTTAACATCAAGTTTCCAATTGTTTGCTCATTTTCTGATGATAATGAATTCAGTTATGAAAATTGGTCAGAGCTGTTCCCTGTAATTTGGTTTTCTCATAAAGTTTTTTGGTCATTGCTTGTGTTTTGTTTTTTCAACATTGAACAGATTGTTTTCACCCTGTAATGAGAAGTTCCATTAGTTCATTTTTTAGAAATTTCAGCTAAATATGCTAAACTTCACCACACATCCTACCAGCACTAGCCATAAATTCAGATTAATTTTGTTTTGAAAATTGGTTCACTATGTGACTCGGTATGGTTGCTAACAAATCCGCATATGCCCCCCCCCTATTATTTTAGTGAAACCCACTTTGAGAACTATTGGTCTAGAGGATGTTCAAGCCGTTCTGGTATCAGAGTTGGTTGTACATCAAGGTTTTTGGCTAGCAGTCACAATTTAACATATGGTTTGAGTCCCATATGAGGCATTAGTTTTGCCACCCTGGTGGTGCAGTGGTCTAAGCACCATCTTATGATTGTCCAAGTGGGTCCGGGTTTGAATCCCGGTATGGCATGGATGTTGTGTTTGTCTTACAGCACTGGCGTTTTCTCTTCCCTGGAACCAGTGACTCTTAAATTAGGGACGGGGACTGCTTATATCCCATTTAGTTCCTCACATTAGCCGTTAAAACCTTTAAAAAAGAAACCTGTTTTTTACATAACATAACAGCTTTGGCTTTCTCCTTCCCTAGAACCAGTGGCCTCAATTTAGAGGCGGGGAAAAAAGTTTCATGTGATGAAATGTCACATTTTCGTTCAGGAAACACATTTGTGATTCTCCCTGACTGCTACATGGTTTTGATTGCTTTTAGGAATACCATTTCACTCGCATTCCTTAGTATATAACTATCAATCATTTTGTGACTATGGTATATTCAGTTAACTCATAGGCATCCCTAGCTTAGTTTTCAGCAGGAAGAAGCAAACAATGGAAATCTGCATATATACAAACCCCATATGCCTCTCATTGAAAACAGCTTTTTACCACTCAACACATAAATTACATAAATTTAATTGGAAACCAGAAGAGCCAAAAAATATATATTTTTTAATTATGTCTATAATCACCTCATCATCACATGTATACAGTAATATTTCACATATATGTCAGCGCAAACCAAAGCACGCATAAATAAGAGCGCAGCATAAGTAAAAGTTAGTGTAATTCCAGCCAAAATTAAGTTTAAAAAGTAATTAACATGAGAATAACATGCAAAATAAGAAAAATATCAATGATTGAATTTACTTAGTTAAATTTAACACTTTAAAGCTTAGATTACTCAAAAATGTAAATTACTTGATCTCAAAATTTTAATTACATACCTTTTTTATATTTATGGCTTTTTAAAGTTATGTAAAATTGAAGACTGTTTCTGCTGTTGCCTCTCATTGAAAACAGCTTTTTCAAGTTTGTTTAAACAGGAATGTGTGGCAATTAGATGTATCGGTGAGTTGTATGTAGTGACAGTGTTTCCAAAGCTTCTACACTGCTTTCGTGACAGTCTGGGGATCTTTTGTTAATTCTTTGTTATGTCTCTTCATCATCATCCTGAATTTCATTGGCTATTTCTTGAATATCCCTCAATTCCCCAATAATGCATTTTCATTGATTTCTACAAACTCTTTAAAACTACTGAATCCACCTGAAATGGCACTCCAATCTTCATCATTGGCAGATTATTCGGTAAATGTGTAGATTAGCGTCCTAAATTATTTTGTCGGAAACTTGCAATATTGACTTGCGAGTGCGACGCTGTGGTAGGCCTAACACATCACTACGGCAACGATGTGAAGATTTGCTTTGTTGAAAGGAAGATTCGCTTCGCCGTGCAATTCACGTGCGGATGACTACAAGTCCAAGCAAGTACCTTCTTGCCAGGAGAGCGAACCATTTTATACTCATATGCTACACAATATAGTTTGTTCATGTTTTGTAATTTTTTTTTAAAGCAGACGTGAAATTTTTCATTCTTTCGCATATGATTCCCTGATCCGAAATAGAAAGTTTGGTAAATGTGTACTTTAGCGTCTAAATTATTTCGTCGGAAAAATGTAACTGTGTGGGAAAAGTGTGACATACAATATTTTAAGCATGCAAAATAATGCGAAAAGGTGCAAAAATATAGTATTTTTAGATAAAAGGAAATAAGTTTTCCAAAGTATTTACCTGAGAGTGCGATGGTTTGGAAGAGTACGTGCGGTATAGGCATAGGACGAGAGAGCGGCAACGGCATCAAGGTGGAGTCCGGTGAATGGAAGCTTCGTTGAGAAGGGCAAGTAACGGGCGGAAGAATTAAGAAGGAAGCGGTTTAGCAGTACGTAGTCATCGAAAAGTCTTGTAGGCATATGCAGAAAGAAAGAGGTTGAATTTGTGCAGCATTGTAAGTTTTTGTTTTTTTTAAGGGTAATTTTGAGAAAGCGGAAGTACAAAATCGTCAGTCATTTCGGATTTCGTCAGGGCTTAAAATTTCATTATCCGCCACAATACAAGAAGCTGTCTCCCTGCCATAGTGCGATATATGAATTGAAGAAAATTGCTTATTTTGAAAAATATCCATGTCACGAGGAAAAAAATGTGAGCTACGATGTACTGAATAACAGCAGAACTGCAAATGAATTGCTTGAAGAAATCACCTACCTGTGCACATCTTCCAAACCAAAACTAAAACTTTGGGTTCAACCGGAACCAAAACGTCTTCCTCAAAACTTCTGTCGTACATAAATTATTTTACATTCCTTAATTTCTTTCCATTCGGAGACACTGTGAAACCACTAATAACGACATTCTGCACATATCTTTCTCAAAAATGAATAAAACAGGTTTGAACTACTTCTGCGCACAATTACACGATACTCGTCCGAAAAATATACCCTACTGCTGTCGTATACTTCCACGCATTTGCTACCAACTCGTACTTCGCTCCGTCGCACAGCACCTTCACGTGGTGGCCGTTAGCATCGCTTCAGCCTCCCGCACCACCTGCTACAAACCATCGTACTCGCAGGTTAATACTTCAGAAAAATTATTTCCTTTTTATTTAAAAATATAATTTTTCACCTTTCCCTATTATTTTGCATGCTTAAAAAAATGTGTGCATCGAACTTTTCACCCACAGTTAAATTTTTCCAACGAAATAGTTTAGGACGCTGAAGTACACATTTACCGAAAGTACTAATATGCTTTTCTATGTTGTACAGAAAACTGGGGAACTATAAATTTCGGTTTTGGTTTGAACAGATTTGCTGTGTCTCTGCACTTTTGGTTCTTCTGTTAATAGCTTGTTCGCCGCGAGTTTCTATCTTACTCATATGTATCTTTTGCAAATCGAAAAGGTTTTATCCGGTTTTTCCTCCCAACAACGTACAGGATACAACAAAAGAAAGGGTGGCTGCTGTGGACCTATTTTCTGTAGCGTATCACTACAACATTTATTGCTCTTCTGCCAATAACGTAAGTCCTCTTTCTCTTGTACCCGTCATTTCCACACAGCAACAAACCTTCCTTTTAACGGACCAAAGCTTCACATCTTCACTGGAGCGATGCATTATTCCTATCGCAGCTTCTCTTCACAGTGTCAGACTCACAGGTCCATATTACAATAAAAATCTTTAAAACATGTTTAAAATATGAAATATCTGAAAAAATATGAAATACATTAAAATATGAAAAATATGAAGTTTTAACCCTTTGTCAATAAACACAAGAGGCTAGTTCCATCAGAGGCATGCATTCAGTCGCTGACTTTAAACATTTGGAGCAAAATTACATATGCTTCCAATTTATGGACCTAAAGCATAATAATTAAAGAAGGTGATATTCTTCTGTCCTTGGCACTGCGTAACAATAATACAACTTCCAGTGATTAGCAGTGAAAAGCAACATGACATGCGATGACTGTCTTTTTTCTTGTAGTAGAAAATTATATTCTGAACTTCATTTTTAGATTTAATTGCCCAGTCTGGCACCTAGGGCAACTAGATTATTTATTTACCTGCCCAGGTCAATGGTTCACACGACTCAGGCATGGTATTTTTTCAAACCCTGATATGTATAAGTAAAAATATATAAAGTACATAATTTCATACATACATATTAATTAAAGCTTATATATTTCATTATTACTACTTTAGCAAAAACTTCCCATTACAAAAAAAATTACCTTTGCTTGTCTCTGTGGGCACTATTTCACTTTTACAGCATTGCAATCATATGCGTAATGAAAATTTCTGTAGTACATACTAACTTTTTAATGAAAAATTTGTAATGTTTTAAGAACAATACGTTTACAAATTTTTTTTTGTCCCCCTTGAATTTCATTATAACGAGTTTCGACGGTTATTCTTTTTTTACTGAATCTGGTAAATGCTGGCCAAGAAAATGACAGTGAAAATATATCATGAACAGTTTCTTTGCTTTGCAAATGTAGTAATTAAAGTTAAATGTAAAAAAGAATTGATTTCATTCTAAATTTCTGCGAGTGAAATCTTTCACCTGTGTCACTTTAAGCAGGGCTTGGAAAATATCCGAAATGTTACATGCGCAGCTGGGTATATACATAAATTATTTACCTACCCAGGTAGTAAAACCTGGATGCCCAGGAAAATTTATATTTTAAGATAAATCAGAAGCCACTTTTTTTTTAAGTTAAAAAATATGAAATTTTTTACACATTTTGTAATTCCTATTTTAAAGGTCTATTCAAAATGTTCAATATGCAAAGCATGTATTTCATGTTTTAAGATGATAGTGCTGAAATTGGTACAAAATGATGTGATGAAATTGTTTTTTGAGAAATTTAAAGATTCTGCCGTGTTCTTTTCCTTTGTCACTAAACACCTGATTTGCACATCAATAAAAATTGTTTCAGTATCTTCAGGTATTGCCAAGATATTATAAATACAACTATTTAATAGTTTTCCAAAAAAAAATTTGTGCTCCAAAATGGTTTCCTTGTGGCAACACAACAATGAAAGAACAGGTTTAGTCACTGAAGTCATTTCTAAAACATTCCAAACAGGAAAAATTTAATATTTTAGAAATATTGATATGCATTAATGTTCTACAATGACTCAGTTAGAATCAGGGTCTAAACAAGTGTTTCTTTTTTTGGGTGGGGGTCTGAGATTTGAAATTATGCCCTATCAAGTTCAAAAGCTCTCATTTCCATTCAAGTATTTTTTTCTTTTCTTTCTGATACCTTAATTATGGGGAAGCAATGTGATCTTTCAAAAGCAGTACTTCCAGTTTTTGACATAATTTTACTAAACATGTGAAAAGTAGGTAAATATCCAAAAATTAGAGATAGGAAACAAGACAGTAAAAGTTCTGGGAACACTGACAACACAGTGCTCAGTAGAATGTAAAATGAACCAGCACACAAGGCAGTGAACGTGAAAACAAAAAAGCATGATTCAACCCTATGTCAAATGTAATACTAGCCAAAACCTACATGAAAAACCAACTTTGACACCATTGTGGATTGAATACCCTTATAGACGCAATGTACTCGGATGCCAGTTCGTAGTTCTGTTTGTCATTGATATAACATATAAATACAAGAATATGCCTGTACATATCTTTACTACATAACTGCCCTTTGTATTCATTCATGCAAATACTACATAAGTACGTATGTGCGAATTAAAATGTCTAAAAGAAACTAAGTATTGTTCAACCAACTGTGCTTTAGAAATAATTTTCCAATTAAAACATGTCTAAAAGAAACGTAAGTATTGTTCAACCAACTGTGTGTACAGAGTTCGTAAAGCCTAATGTTAAACAAATCTGTGTGTAACTGATGTCATTATTTATCATATTGTAATAAACCTGATTTTAAGATATGAAAATATCATTACTCACATTTAGAACTGAATTGATTCAGTTATAATGTAAGTATCCAACAATTTCACACTCACACACTCTTCCACAAAAAACATGCATTTACTTGCACACTCTTCCACAAAAAAATGCATTTATGTAAAAGTCGGTGACTACTTGCCGTGAGGCTTAACCGAATATGGCCAAACTTCATATTTACAGGGATTGCATTTCAAATTACAGCTTAAGTTAATACGGTCAAACTTATTTTTTCGGGTATAGCCCTTCAAATTATGGCATATCTCAATACGGTCAAACTTATTTTTTTTATGGGCAATGCCCTTCAAATTATGGCGTAGCTCAATACGGTCAAACTTATTTTTTTGTGGGCGTTGCTCTTCAGATTATGGGCTTAGTATTTAGGGTTCAGACCGTAATTTCATGGGCTTTCACAAAAATGGGCCAAGCCGTAGTTTTATGGGCAACGGCCGGGCCCCCAGTTGCCGGCCATTGCCCGTAATCTAACTGTGAAATTTTTAACAGTGTATGGGGCAATTCTTCTAATACTATTCCATAGAGGAGCGGCCGATGAATGCGTGACATCTCTGGCGAGAGCTGTATTCTGCATGTCCTGGTTGATACTTCGTACGTGTTCTTTACATCTAGTGTCCAAGATTGCTTTTTCATTCCGATATACACGTATATCTTTTCCGTGTTGTCAGGATATACCAACGGTATAGCATACACACCCGCCTTTTGTTTCTCACATTGTCTCTCCTTGCAACTTGATATTATATGTGATAACGGGGTCAGGGACTTTATTGCTATCAATATGTTGGATTTACGTAATAAATTCTTTAACCAATATGTAAAGCCTAGGAGATATGTGATGGATTCATCACATATGTACCAGGCTTTACGTATTTTTGTAATATGCTCCTGATGTCACCCACGTTATTTTCAAAAATCATCTTTGTTCCTTACGTGTTCCAATTCCCTGCATTTTTATGTCTACCACTGCTTTGAAAAAGTTTCCCAATGGAGTGCGAAAGCTTGACGAATCCTTGTGCTGACACTACACCACAAAAATAAACGGATTTAATACGCTATATGCGTCTCTTGAGTATTCACAGTGTGGTGTATTATAATTACGTTTACTCAAACGACAATTAAACAATATCTTATCCACAATTAGCATTAATTTTCACCATCAATCTCAACCCACACACTTTTGAAACAAGTTAGTAAAATTATGCAATGCATTGATTATGATACGCTTTCCAACCTACCAGAAATCATTACTCAAGTTATCACTCAAGTTATGAGGATAATGGCTGTGGAATAAATCTCGGTCTTGTGCACTGAACTTTGATCCCATTTCGATGATATTCTACAGAGCCGATTCAGTTTACCTCCGAAATAACATGATAAAGTTTTACCGGAATGGAAGCATTTTTACATAAGTTATGATGCATAAGGGCTATGGAATAGATTCCGTTCCTATGTCCTAACCTTTGACCCCATTTCGCCCATTTTCAATAGGGTTTGTCCCCAGGTGATCCCTTACCATATACTGAAATTTAATCAAAATCGAACCTTTTTACGTTAGTTATGACGCATAAGAGCAGTGGAATGGATCCCGCTCCTATGTGCTAACCTTTGACTCCATTTCGTTCACGTTCAATAGGGTTCCTTCCCAAGTGGTCCCTTACCACATACGAAAAGTTCATTGAAATCGAACGATTTTTACGTGAGTTATCGTGCGGACGAACATACGCACACAACGCGTGACGTAATGAGGAAGATGCGAATCGCGACCATCTGCTCGCAAGAGTGAGACGTCATAAAACTTTAATAGGATCCCCACACAACGCGTGACTTAATGAGACAGATGGCGTGACCGCGCGCCAACATATCAAGCGCGAGATTGGGACGTCATAAGATCGTCCCCAGGTGGTCCCTACGACATAATACAATTTCATCGAAATCGAACCATTTTTACGCACGTTATGACGCATAAAGGCAATGTAATGCATCCCGCTCCTATGTCCTGACCTTTGACCCCACTTCACCCATTTTCAATAGGGATCATTCCCAGGTAGTCCCCTACAATATACTAAAATTTCATCGACATCGAACCATATTTATGCAAGTTATGGCGCATAAGGGCAATGGAATGGATCCCGCTCCTATGCCGTGACCTTTGACCCCACTTCGTCCATTTTCAATATGGTTCGTCCCCAGGTGCTCGCCTACCACATACTAAAATTTCATCGAAATCGAACCATTTTTACGTGAGTTATCGTGCCGACAGGCGGACAGACAAAGCTGGAGTATATACGCTTCTTCAACCTACGGTTGGAAAACGTAAAAAAACATTATACATATTCTTTCGTTCTTATCTCAGACATCCACATGTCATTCATTACGACCTCAGGGTGTTGCCAACCACACTCTTGCGAGAGAGAAGATATCACGTTAAGTTTGAAAAATGGCAAGGGGAACGGACTCAAATGTGCATAGAGAAAGAAACTAAAAAGGAAAGTTAAATTAGAGTATGCTTCACAGTGTAGAAAAGGAAAAGCATTTGCATTTGTAACAGAATTGCCTTGTCAGACATAAACCTTATTTTGTGGGAGAAATTCCCACGGGAAATGGTACGTCTTTCTATGTTACATAGCATTTACTACTAGTTCAATTCCGTACAACACCTTTACGACTCTAGGAGATGGAGTCTTCGAACTTTTCTTAATTCAATCGCGGACAACATGACAAAATGGAATAGGATTCGCGGATCACATGAAAAAGAAGAGTAAAATGCATGTGTTCATTATAAATGCCGATTAATTCAGAGGTTTTGAATCCTAAAAGTTAACTTTCGGAAAACGATGCAATTAACATTGTATATACACTGAAGAGCAATTGAATTAGAGACAGCTGGCGTTATGCAAATGTGGCGCTGTGGGCGGCCCTGTAAACGAAAACGACATGACGTATGCAGCGATCCGACAATATAAAGAGTGATGCAACGGGAATCAGTAAGAGTCGGACGCAGTATGGGTAAGACGAAAGATCTAAGCGCATTTGATAATGGGCAAATTGTCGGGGCCCGACAAATGGGTCACTCCATCTCGGAAGTCGTGCAGGCACTGGGATTTTCACGAGCCACTGTGTCACGGGTGTACCGTGAGTACATCGAATCCGGTAAAACCATCCCTGCAAGGGCCAACTGCCGTGGACAACAGCGTGTGGATGAGCTGGGTCATCGTCGGCTAGCTCGCATTGTAACACCGGATAGACGGGCCACAGTGCAAGAAATCACAAGACAATTTAACGCTGGTGCACAAAAACGTGTAAGCAGCCACACCATCCAGAACCATCTCCTCGCTATGGGGTACAGAAGCCATCGTCCCACGAGGGTACCGCTGCTGTCCGCACATCACAGGGTGCAAAGATTAGCATGTGCGCGGGAACATCGCCACTGGACCCTACACATGTGGGAAAATGTTGCCTGGAGTGATGAGTCGAGATTCACGTTGGTACATGCGCATGGCAGGATACAAGAACTGCGCAAACCACATGAAGCGATGGATCCTTCTTGTCAGCAGGGTACTCTTCAAGCTGGTGGGGATGGAATTCTCGTCTGGGGACTGTTTACGTGGACTGAAATGGGACCCCTGGTACGTGTGACATCGTCCCTCACAGGTCAACGCTACCGGGATATCCTGGACGACCATTTGCTCCCGTTTGTGCGTCTTCTACATCCCACTGGGAACCTCATCCTGCAACGAGACAATGCACCGTGCCATCGCTCCTGAATTGTATCCGAATGGTTGAATGAACACTCCACCGACGTGACCTCGCTTTCTTGGCCAGCTAGGTCACCTGACCTCAATCCTATCGAGCACATCTGGGATGCCATCGAGAGAAATGTTCGAGGCTCTGACTCCCTCCATCAAATCTTCGTGAACTGTGGGAGCTTGTTCAGGGGTCGTGGATCCGTATGGCTTCGCAACGCTTCAGGTGTCTTGTTGAGTCCATGCCGAGACGAATCGCCGCCGTCATCAGGGCGAAAGGTGGTGCTACACGTTACTAGACAGATATCTCTAATTCAATTGCTCTTCAGTGTATGTTACAAAGATTTTCGAATGAGGTTTCTGATACATCTACATTTTTTAGTGTTTTTAAAAAAAATTCAATTGTGAATTTATCGCAGCATAGCTCATAACATATTTGGTAATTCAAAATCTATGTATCCAGGTTTCCAGGACATTCGTTTTTCTGTTTCGAATTTTTTTTTAATATTTGAACAACGTGAACAACGTTGTTCAAGATTTAAAAAAAAAAGGGTTTTTTTTTTTTTCTGTGAACAACGTCTCGTGAGCCATTCCAAAGTATTCCGTGGGCCACGGGTTCAAGATCCTTGCTGTACAAGAGAAGCCTTGGGTTATTTGCGATAAGTGGCGGAAAACACTTGATGAAAGCCTGGAACAGGTCAGGACCGTTTCGCAAGTTCTGATCTGTTCCGGGCCGAAATTTTCGGTTTGCAGATCTGTAATGTCCAGCCTACTGTAATTTCAAAATTCTTACTTTGACCAGGACCGCGTGGAACTTTTGTGGGTCCTGGAACAAAATTTCATTGCGAGATCTGGAAAATAAATCTCATCTATATAATTGTATATAAAATTGAATGTTTGTTTGTTTGTAAATATGCTATACAAATGTACAGTTTTCAGTTTTTTTAGAACCACCAAATTTGGTATACTATCTCATGGTATTCTAAGTTAGACCGTAGACGGTTTTTGGAAGGAGTGGGGGCCATGAGTCGGTCATAGCCCGCGGTCAAGCGGGCCCCTCACAAAATTTCCGTGAAATGTACAGTTCTCAATTTAGAACAACCAAATTTAGTATACTATTTCATAGCACTCTGACTTCGACCGAAGAAGGTTTTTTGATGTGGTCGGAGCCCGGGGTCAAGGGGCTCCGATACAAAATTTCCGTAAAAAGTTCCATTTTTTTATTTTAGGAACTGCAACACAACTCAGAACTCTAATATCCGAAGTAAGGTCTAAGTTAGAGACCGTAGATAACAATAAAGTACAAAAATATCTTTTTAATGGTGTATTAAAAACACAAATGAATAAACGTTAGCTTTCACCACCAACGGGCGGCTTGATCAGGCAGAAATGCAATGTAATGTAAATAGAGATTTCCAAATATTCAAAATTCAAAACGGTAAACAAAAGGATGATTAATGCCAAGTCGCATGCAGGCGAGATGACATAGGTACATTGCATTTCAGTGTCACGGGATTCTCAGAAACACACGCCAGGTGTACGACAGTTCTGTAGATGTCTCCTCGAAGGTAAGTATTTCCATTCCTCTTATTTTCTTTTTTGTTTCGTAAAAGTAAATTAAATAAATCATTTTTTTCCCATTTGCAGCCATCCCGGATCCTTCTTTTTTTTTTTTTTTTTTTTTGGCAGAAATATTACTGCATCAGCCAGTCATTGGTAGTAGCTGGCATTAATTTGGAGGAACCCTGCTTTTCACACGAACAACTCTACGTCGCCTGCTCAAGGGTTAGCAATCTTAAAAATCTCTACATTTTTGCTCCCAAAAATATTGTTTACAAAAAAGCAATAACCTGAATGAATTAAAATTAATTTACTGGAAAATTACAGGAATATCTTTTTCACTTATTAACTTTCACCCGCTGAACTTGGTGATTCCACGAATAGTAATATTTACCCGGGAAATACCGAGTACCCCTGCTGGTATTTTAATAAAGTCGTTAGGAGAAAAATGTCATCCGCAGAGAATACTCACAAAACTATCATAAAACAAAATTATCATTTCAAAGAAGTATTTGCTTTAAGCTTAAGAAAAATACCATAATACGGATTGAAAGTCCTGAGAGAGTGAGAGAAAGAGCAAAAAGTGTTAAAGTTTACGATGTTCTTTTCGAGAAGAGGATTTGAGGTTGTATTGTGATTCTTATAACAATTTCCTCACGAAATGATTAAAAGGTACCTGCGTGGTGAATATATTTGTGTAGAAAATAATAAGGATCCCTCTAAAATAAATTCGTATGAATAGTATTTTTTCCTGATGCATGTTTTAGTGAGTTTTTTTAATGAAAAGTTACTTTAGCATTAAAAAAACGCAAAACTAACTGATAAATTAGTGACATTTACATTTTTTATACGCGCTCATATGTGAAAATTGCATTTTTTCAAATTTCTAATGAAGTTTTTAAAGTCACTAATAATTGGTCTCCATATATAGTTCAAAAGCAACTTTAATATTGTTCCCTTTGTTTCTTTTTAAATTTAAGTATCTGGTTCGCACACAAATTGTTGAATATATGAAAATGGGGACAAATGATGAAATTTAATTTGCTATCTCATGAATGCGGAAAATATTAAGTTATTTACAATAATCATTTAAAGTCTGCAAATCTCAGTATCTGGACAATGAAAGGCGATAACCTATTTGTAAGTGGGGGCTTTTGAAACTAAAAAAATATATACCTTTATAAGGGCATCGCTCCAAAAATCTTACAAAAACAAATAATAAAAATAAATATCATTATATACAGATTTAATACTAAATAAACGTATCTTACAACCCATAATTGATATAGGACACATTATAGGTGTAGCACTTTTTTTGTGGATGCATTGGTGAATCTCAACCAAGCCGCGATTCCTCTGGGTACAACTCCATTGGTATGTAAATATCTTGCCTTTATTCTCCAATTCATGTACAAAATTGCGTATTGGTTCCAACTCTTTAAAATGCTAAAACATATTATGTACACGTAATACGTTTTAAGATATTACGTGTATTTTTAACATTTTAAAGAGTTGGAACCAGTACGCACTTCTGTACAAGAATTGGAGAATAAAGGCAAGATATTCACCTACCAATGGAGTTGTGCCCAGATGAATTGCGGCATTGTTGAGATTCATCAATGCATCCACAAAAAAACTGTCACACTTACAATGTATCTTATATCAATTATGGATTGTAAGGTACGTTTATTTAATATTTAAATCCAATATGATGATATTTATTTTAACTAAAGAATATGTTGGTGTAAAGAATCATTGTATGACCCATGAACAAGATTTTTGGGTTTATATAAGATATCTGCTAAAGAAATAGTAAATAAGAGAAATACTCCCAAAAATGATTTTCTTTTTGTTTCCCTAACTGCGGGGCCTTGTGAAGGCGCGCGGCCCACAGCGACCAATGCCCAGCCGGCCCTGACTTTGGCCATGATGTCATCAACTCTTGTCATTTTCGTGAAATATGTGTTCCTCTTCCTCTGTTTCTTGGTTTCTTCCATTCTACTGTCACTTGTCCGCAGCCTCCAAATGTTTCTATTTTTAAGGTTAATGTCGCTGGAAAAATTAAACTTTTAAAACAATGCCAAATTGTTCTTGAAAATTCTGCTGTTTCTTCTATATGTGCTCCAGCGAAGTTTTAATTCTTTTTTTGATGTTGGCATTTTAATTTGTCATTTTGAACGACATCCGCGGCAAAAGTAATTTTTTCGAAAGCATATGCGGTTGAAAATAGAAATAAATACCTGTAACCGCAGAACTGTGCATTGTGAAAAGATGTTCCAAATATTCCTCATCGTAGACGCTATTATGACGCAAAAGCAGTTTTTCAGAAATGCAAAGGTAGTGAGGGAAATGGAATGCATATCGCAGCGGGGGAAATTGCGTCATTTAGAATAAAAATGTACGCAAAATGTTGATCATAATAAGGAGGAGCCGACGAAAGAGAAAATTTTAATCAGATTTTAGACGCACAGGTATGAAACACAGTGCACACAAAAGTAAATAGCATTAGGGATCTAGTGAAAACGTCGAAAAAATAAAAATGGTAGGAATTATCATTTTTGATACCCAAGATCCGCAACTAAAAGGAATTTTTCAAACGAGGCAAGTGGATGCAGCAGTACAATGCCCACGAGAAAGTAGACTGGCATGCAGAAGAAATTTCACGATTTCTTTTTTCATAATATTCGCATAAAGTTAGTAAAATCATGCAATGCATTGATTATGATACGCTTTCCAACACACCGGAAATCGTTACTCAAGTTACTGTATTACTCAAGTTATAAGGATAAAGGCTGTGGGATAAATCTCGCTCCTGTGCCCTGGCCTTTGACCCCATTTCGATTATATTAAACAGAATTGGTTCTGTATACCTCCGGAACAACATACTAAAGTTTTGTTGCAATAGAAGCATTTTTAGTCAAGTTATGAGGATAATGGCTGTGGAATAAATCTCGCTCCTGTGCCCTGACCTTTGACCCCATTTCGATTATATTCAACAGAATTGGTTCAGTGTACTTCCGGAACAACATACTAACGTTTTGTTACAATAAAAGCATTTTTAGTGAAGTTATAAGGATAATGGCTGTAGAATAAATATCGCTCCTATGTCCTGACCTTTGACCTCACTTTGCCCATTTTCAACAGGGTTTGTTCCCAGGTGGTCCCCTACTACATACCAAAATTTCATCGAAATCGAACCATTTTTTACGCAAGTTATGACGCATAAGAGTAATGGAATGGGTCCCACTCCTATATCCTGACCTATGACCCCATTTCGTCTATTTTCAATAGGGTCCGTTCCCAGATGGTCCCCTACCACATACTAAAATTTCATCGAAATCGAACCATTTTTACGTGAGTTATCGTGCGGACAGACGGACAAAGCTGGAGCATATACGCTTCTTCAACCTACGGTTGGAAAGTGTAAAAAAGGAAAAGTTAGTAAAATCATGCAATGCATTGATTATGATACGCTTTCCAACATACCAGAAAATCATTACTCAAGTTATTACTCAAGTTATGAGGATAATGGCTGTAGAATGAATCTCGTTCCTATGACCTGACCTTTGATCCCATTTCGATGAAATTCAACAGAACCGGTAAAGTATACTTCCGGAAGAACATGCTAAATTTTTGTCTTAATCGAAGCATTTTTACGTAAGTTATAACGCATAAGGGCAATGGAATGCATCCCGCTCCTATGTCCTGACCTTTGACACCACTTCACCCATTTTCAATAGGGTTCGTCCCCAGGTGATCCCCTATCATATACTAATATTTCATCGAAATCGAACCATTTTTACGCGACTTATCGTGCGGACAGGTGGACGGACAAAGCTGGAGCATATAGGATTCTTCAACCTACTGTTGGAAAGCGTAAAAAAGAACGCACGTTTGTGTACATAAGAGGCAAAAGAGAGAAATGACGGAATGAAAATGCACAAATGGGCTAAAAAAGGGAGAGAGGAAGAAAAGACTTTCTTTTTGGATTTAACCCTATTCCTGATCGCTTTGTTGTCTACATTTGAAGAATGGTCAAAAGAGACAGTTTCAAACACCGGAAGATCCCCTGTCAGGTTAAGGCGGTGTAACGAGGTCCCCTTCACCGACCTCAAGCAGGGTCACTCATAAGGTCAGGAAAGGAGAGTTCCAACGGAATTCTACATGATTCGACATAGTTAAGGATTGATTCCTCGCTCCTAAGTTCATCTGGAAGCTTTTACTTCCCAAACTGGTTAATGGGTAAGTGGAACAAAGATATTTCGAAAGAAGGTGGGCCATCAAGGCATCACTTCTGCATACATTGTGAGTACATATATACAGCTCGTCCTCCCGTGAAACAGCTTTCTTTATAATCTCCAGTGCGTTTCCGTGTTTTGAAATGGCTCCAAAGGTAAGCTGATTATTTTAACTATGTCGAAACTGCCTTTTTGCCCTGTTGCTTGCTATTGAAAAATCAGAATCCTATTCAAAATACTTTGTGATCCAACTTCTTTTTAAGTGGTGGCGTCATCTCAGACAGAAGTTTGCACTCCCAGTGTGACGACGTTCTTATGCACGTATTCTTTGGTCTTCATACGTTCATTGCATATCTTGTCATATAACGAACTTCTACTTTGGGTTAATCTATTACCATATAGCACAAGAGGCGGACGGCTACGGCCCAGTCAGTACTTTTGAAACTGTTTTATTTTTTTGACGTAGGACGACGTCTAACCCAGCGGATAGTATGGGGCGAATTACGGCCGACACCCTGTGACAAAAATAGGTCCTAATTGAAATAATTATAGTGTTAAAAATACCTGCTGCACACTAATCGTGTTAGCCTATTCGTAACCAGCAAGGAGTCCAATTCGCGTACTGCGCAATACATCGTACGCGCGACGCTCCCCTCGTTCCCTATGCGCGGGGGAGATGCAATATTTCTGGTTGTGCCGCTGCGTTTGACTCAGTCTATCTCGGCAACTGTGAGCGCAACACGACTGTGCGTGGTATCATTTTAAAGCTCTCGACGAGATCTATTCAAATATACGAAGAATACATTTCGCAGTGGTTTGAACTTAACATTTTAAAATTTGTTTTCTTATGAACTGGTGAACACTTTTGACAATATCGTGGTTTATCTAGAGAACCGTGAGTGCAAAACGACTGCGCGTGTTATCGTTTTAAACCTCTCGACGAGATCTATTCAAATATATAAAGAACATATCGCAGTGGTCTAAACTAAATAATTTTTAAATTGTTTTTGTGTGAACGGATTAGCATTTTTGACAGTGCCGCGGAATTCGCAGAATGAACGCAAGCAAAAGTGGAGAAAATCGAAACGAGAGGCAGGAGCAAGCTATGAGGAATGTAAGAAACCCAAGAAGACAGAGCACCACGTTGGGTAATTCGTGTACCAATCTGCTTTGAGTTCGCATTATTTGTAAAAATGATGTAAACTACTTTTCATATCATAGGCCTGCGTTGGCTACAACAAATTAAATAAACGCTTTGAAACTACACTCGACTGGTTCAATTGAGCTCCCCGATCTTCAAGTCGTAGTCCTACGTTCCAAACAGACGGCTCAATCAGAACTGAGCCTACCTGTATTTCTCTCTCTATCTAAGTCTATGCGTGGTCGTCATTCTGTGCATTTTACAAACAGTATTTTTTTATGTGCGTGCTCGCTAAATAAATCGTGTGGCTTAGAAAGTGGCCTAAATTTCTGAGGTATTCCGGAAATGACGCTCAAGCGTCTCTGATGTCGTAACACACTCACACCGAAACTTCCCTAAAGTTAAGGTCGGTGCATTGCTCAAGTACAAAGGACCGGAAGAAGATAGCGAGAGTGAACAAAAATGTATTAGTTTCATTTTAATTTCAACTAAACTACAATCTCAGAGAAAAGCAAAATAGAGTAATTGTTGACCCAAAATATTTTTTAAAAATTTCAGAATACTTTAATGAGCCCGTATTCCTGATGCAGTTAATGAAGTAAATGCAGTTATTTTTCATCTTGAGATCTGCATTTCATTTATTTTACTTATTTATTCCTTTTTTGAAACAATGGGGTACCATCTCTATGCTCTAATACACATCAAGCGAAATTCTCACGTGCCGAATAGGCAGCTAACCCTTAGAATTAGGTAAAACTCAAAAATTACTGGTATGAAATAAAAACAAAACCTTAACAAAATTAACGTTGTGACTGCGTTGCTATTACGTCCAGCATTAGGATTTGAAATTTCGGCCCCGGTCGAATAATTTCACCTTCCGCCGCCCATCCACATAAGTTCGGTCGGGCTACTTTCCAGTATTTCTAATTAATACACATAATTGACGTGGATTAGGAACATCAAACAGAAGTCATCGCTCTTTCCACGTTTATAAGTGAGTCATGGAAAGATTCTCATCGACCGCCAGCGGGAATCGAACCCAGGTCTTCCAGTTACGCGCCGGACATGATGCCACTGCATAACAGAGGCCTCTAATTCTCCAGACTCGCATACAACTAATTGCCAAACCGCATGGCAGGTTGCTTCTGGGAGCCCCGCACAATGCTGGGGATTCTCCAAAGATGGTAAGCAGCAATTGAACAAACAAGAGGGAGGCGAATGAATAATTAATACAGACAATTGACGTGGATTAGGAATATCAAACAGAAGTCATCGCTCTTTCCACGTTTATAAGTGTGTCATGGAAAAATTCTCATCGACCGCCACCAGGAATCGAACATAGAGTCTTCCAGTTACATGTCCGGCGCGTAACTGGAAGACCCTGGGTTCGATTCCTGGTGGCGGTCGATGAGAATTTTTCCATGACACACTTATAAACGTGGAAAGAGAGATGACTTCTGTTTGATATACCAATATTTCTGGCAGGATTTTTTAAATAAAGTACTTCTTGTAGTTTAACAGTGTCAAAAATTTTCATGTGGACACCATAAATGTGCGGTTGTTATATTCCATTTTGAGAAATTGTTTTGCGTTGGACTGCGAGATCGAAGATCCACCTCTTTAGGTCTTTTTTTTTTTTTAATTTCAGATGCATACATTTCCTGCTTCATTTTCTTAGTGGTGCAACATCCCAAGTAGAGCCTTATTGTTGTGGAAATGTTATTTAACAAGTCTCGTACATATATAAGCACTGCCTGACAGAAAATGCCACATCATGAAGGAATGCTCGAAAACAGGCCAAACTGCAAACACATAGATAGCCAAGTAGGCCCTGAACAAATGATTTAATTGTCACATACAGACTGGACTCCAGTAGCCGAATATACAGAATGATCAATCAGGAGTGTGGCCCCCATTTTGGGCGATACAGCGTTCAATCCGACGTGGCATCGAGGCAATGAGAATCCAGATAAAGTCCTGGGGTATCATAGACCATGTGGTGTTGATCCGAGTCCACAGTTCATCTTCATTTTGCGGGGGTGGGAGGGTACTCAACCGATGTCCAATTGTGTCCCACTGATGCTCGATGAGCGAGAGGTCGGGGGATCGTGCTGGCCACGGAAGCATCCGCACACCGTGTCAAACATTCAGGCTGATATAAGCGGTATCCTGCATGGCGTTATCCTGTTGAAAAACGGCGTGTGGGATGCTCTGAGGATACGATACTACCACGGACCACAGCACCTCGTCAAAATAGCGGCGTGCCGTTAATGTGCCAGTAATGCTTACCAGCGGTGAACGGCTGTTGGCGCTGAAAGCACCTCACACCATGATTCCACGTTGCCTCTCCGCGTGGCGCTCTACAATGGCGGAGGAATCCGCCCGTTGGCCACGTCGCCTCTACATTCTCACACGGCGATCATCCAAGGTGAGACAGAACAGCGATTCGTCGCTGAACACCACACTGTTCCATTCGGCACCCCACACAGCTCTGGAGCGACACCACGCCAAGCGGTGACGACGATGGCTCGCTGTTACACTTACACGGAGACCATCCGTGGTGAGATAGAACAGCTATTCGTCGCCGAACACGACACTGTTCCATTCGACACTCCACGCAGATCTGGAGCGACAACACGCCAAGCGGGACGACGATGGCTTGCTGTTACTCTCACACGGCGATCATCCGTGGTGAGACAGAACAGCGATTCGTCGCCGAACACGACACTGTTCCATTCGACACTCCACGCAGATCTGGAGCGACAACACGCCAAGCGGGACGACGATGGCTTGCTGTTACTCTCACACGGCGATCATCCGTGGTGAGACAGAACAGCGATTCGTCGCCGAACACGACACTGTTCCATTCGACACTCCACGCAGATCTGGAGCGACAGCACGCCAAGCGGGACGACGATGGCTCGCTGTTACTTTCACACGGCGATCATCCGTGGTGAGACAGAACAGCGATTCGTCGCCGAACACCACACTGTTCCATTCGACACTCCACGCAGATCTGGAGCGACAGCACGCCAAGCGGGACGACGATGGCTTGCTGTTACTCTCACACGGCGATCATCCGTGGTGAGACAGAACAGCGATTCGTCGCTGAACACAACACTGTTCCATTCGGCACCCCACGCAAAGCGGTGACGACGATGGCTCGCTGTTACTTTCACACGGCTATCATCCGTGGTGAGACAGAACAGCGATTCGTCGCCGAACACCACACTGTTCCATTCGACACTCCACGCAGATCTGGAGCGACAGCACGCCAAGCGGGACGAAGATGGCTTGCTGTTACTCTCACACGGCGATCATCCGTGGTGAGACAGAACAGCGATTCGTCGCTGAACACCACACTGTTCCATTCGGCACCCCACGCAGCTCTGGAGCGACACCACGCCAAGCGGGACGACGATAGCTTGCTGTTACTCTCACACGGCGATCATCCGTGGTGAGACAGAACAGTGATTTGTCGCCGAACACCACACTGTTCCATTCGACACTCCACGCAGATCTGGAGCGACAGCACGCCAAGCGGGACGACGATGGCTTGCTGTTACTCTCACACGGCGATCATCCGTGGTGAGACAGAACAGCGATTCGTCGCCGAACACCACACTGTTCCATTCGACACCCCACGCAGCTCTGGAGCGACACCACGCCAAGCGGTGACGACGATGGCTTGCTGTTACTCTCACACGGCGATCATCCGTGGTGAGACAGAACAGCGATTCGTCGCCGAACACCACACTGTTCCATTCGACACTCCACGCAGATCTGGAGCGACAGCACGCCAAGTGGGACGACGATGGCTTGCTGTTACTCTCACACGGCGATCATCCGTGGTGAGACAGAACAGCGATTCGTCGCTGAACACCACACTGTTCCATTCGGCACCCCACGCAGCTCTGGAGCGACACCACGCCAAGCGGTGACGACGATGGCTCGCTGTTACTTTCACACGGCTATCATCCGTGGTGAGACAGAACAGCGATTCGTCGCTGAACACAACACTGTTCCATTCGGCACCCCACGCAGCTCTGGAGCGACACCACGCCAAGCGGTGACGACGATGGCTCGCTGTTACTTTCACACGGCTATCATCCGTGGTGAGACAGAACAGCGATTCGTCGCCGAACACCACACTGTTTCATTCGACACTCCACGCAGATCTGGAGCGACAACACGCCAAGCGGTACGACGATAGCTTGCTGTTACTCTCACACGGCGATCATCCGTGGTGAGACAGAACAACGATTCGTCGCTGAACACCACACTGTTCCATTCGGCACCCCACGCAGCTCTGGAGCGACACCACGCCAAGCGGTGACGACGATGGCTCGCTGTTACTCTCACACGGCTATCATCCGTGGTGAGACAGAACAGCGATTCGTCGCCGAACACCACACTGTTCCATTCGACACTCCACGCAGATCTGGAGCGACAACACGCCAAGCGGTACGACGATAGCTTGCTGTTACTCTCACACGGCGATCATCCGTGGTGAGACAGAACAACGATTCGTCGCTGAACACCACACTGTTCCATTCGGCACCCCACGCAGCTCTAGAGCGACACCACGCCAAGCGGTAACTACGATGGCTGGTTGTTAAGTGTAGCCTTGGCAACGGACGGATGGACAGCAAACCAGGCGCAGCCAATTGGCGCGACACTGTCGCCGTCGATATCGGAGCATCTGATCCTCCCCGTAAGCTCCGCAAAATGTTGCCCGTTGTGGGTGTGGGTCCGCTACGGCATGACGTGGGATGCGACGGTCGCTTCGGTCGGACGTCCGTCTCTGTGCTCCGGTCCCCCTATGACATTGCACAGATACTTCCTGGGACCACTGTCTCCAAATGCGACCAACGGTTGTGGCATCACGTTGCGTTTCTTTCACAATACGACGCAAGGACCATCCGGCGGTACGAAGGTCTACGATGACACCTCTCGTGAATTAATCCGTTTGACGAAATCGCGTACGACGGCGTCTTAGCGGCATTGGCACCGCTTGTTTGTTCTCCAGACACGGTTACAGCAGAACCACTCACTTCTCGCGGCCGTGACGACGTCCCGACTGATGGTCTCACGGGCTGGATATCCCGCGCTCAGTTCGTGCGATTGGCCTGCAAATGCAATCATTTGCATAATTTGTACGTGTGCACCCACCCTGCAATTTGCATGGTGCTGCGTTCACGTCTTCGTGGTGTGGCATTTTCTCTGTCAGGCAGTGTATAATATACTGTATATATATATATATATATATATAAAGACTTTAAAGAATTGCATTTTGAAAACATCCGAAGTCCTCCCACCAACGAATAAGCAAACAACATTAGCCCAAATGAACACGCCCAAAGTGCAGAATAAACAACAAATCTCTTTCAGTCCTCGTCAGGGGGAACACCCGCAAGACAGAAGTGGCTTTTCGGTATTCTGACTAAAGCTGGCTTTAGCCAAAATCCTGCCAGAAGTGTCCCTGAAGCCGCAGACCAAACGAACAGTGATGAACTTAAACGAAGTTTCTAAGAACCAACAATGCATTCAAACAAAGTCTTCAGACGAGCGATAAGAAACAGGATGCCGGGAGCTTCCACGTCTAGAATCAGAAACCATGTGATCAGAGGACGTGTGGTACGGTTAAGAGTTTGTAAAACTAAGGTGCAACTGTGTAAAGGTAGAAAGATGAAGACAGAGGTTAACTGAAATCTTCAGCTGTAAGTGATCTATCAAACAGCACTCAGAAGCCTGCAAATTAAAATTGTGAGATCAATTTTTAGTAATGTCTGTAATGTGTATTTTGGATTGAGAAGAAAATTGGAAATCAGAATTATAATTATATATCAACTGTTTAAATAATCTGTAAATGAAAAGGAAAGGACAGTTGTTGGAACGTAATAATTTATAAAAATCTCTAAGTGCCAAGATTAAACTTTTTGAAGTACCACAAATTCTGCGCAACCGGAAAAATTGTGAAATTATTAAATTCCGATGTATTGATAAAGAGATGTTCGAATCCCAGTGAATATAAGAATTAATTTTAAAAATAAAATATTTTCTTTTGTCGAAAACCTCTGTGCTGATATATCCGGATCCTATCGATATATTGATATCCAGGAAGTGTGATTCCTTGCTAGACGAATTTGTCTGTACCAAAGTCAACTCGTTGGGATAAATCTGTCCTGCAATATCTAAGAATTCTGGACAGTTAAATACTATGATATCATCAATGGACCGCATAGCACAAACAGAATACTGTCTTGTTCTTTTGATAAATAAGTTTTCATGGTAGTGCAGGTATAAATTTTCCAAAGTACTGGAAAATTTTTAACCCATGTGTATGCCTTTAATTTGACTGTACAAGCAATTACCCATACACATGTAATTGCAATCAATGCAAAAACATTTTAAATAATTCCAATATTCTTTATTGATATGAAGATGTTCGCTGACGTCATCAAATAGCCGTTCACACAACACGTTCAGGCCTTTAATGTCTACTGAGGTGAAAATATTTCTAAAGTCGTAGGTGCGTACGTGATTGATAGATACCATGTGGACTGTTCTTCTTAATATACTCTAATACTGGTTGGTTATTTTTGATAATCCAGGTTTTGCCAGTGTTCTGTACAATGAATTTTAAGAGTCCTTCAAAGATAGTACTGTCTTACCTGCTATAACAATTTCTAGCATTTGTTATAAATCGGAAGCACACCGGTGTCTTGTGGAATTTTGAAATGGCATATAAAAATGGATATTGAATATGCACCTTTTTCAATTTTAGTCTTTTGTGTAGGGCGATTATTTTCTTCCGATAACTAATTTATCTTGAGTAATCCTGTTGGAAGTGGAATTATTACAGAGCTCGGATCGTATTAGCTCAAAATATTTTTTTTTACAAAATATTCCAAAATTGTTCCTGGCCTTATCCACTGTAGTGATTATGAACCTCTCTCTGATGTGTGTGAAGAGTTGGTCGCTCCGTGGTTTAAAATCATGGGAATAGAGACTTAAAATATTTTCTTTAAAATTCACTTTAGTTAAAATCATCCATTTCATGAACACCTGATATGATATATGGAACCTAGAGGAAACCTTTAATATGTATTGAATTAAGTCTGATGTAAAGATATCAATAATTTTATTGACATGTATTTTTTTGGTGACTCTGTAATTTGTTCCTCTTTCTATTGCTCTTCGAATCTCTGGGCTTGAAATAACATCCAACTTTCCGTTTATAATGTGTCCGTGTTGACCGTCTATAAATTGTGTGTATTCTTCTAGATGGCTGAAACAAGGAAACTTGTTTTCAATACGTTCACAACTGTAATTCTGAGCCACCTCTCTGTAATTATATAGTAGTCTCTCAAGGGAGGGATTATATTTGAAGCTGGTGGTGATTTCAACCTCATTCAAAAGAAAATCATTATAGTTTTCCGCGAATATATTTTTTTTAAATTAATTTTATCATAGGTTTTGTCTGCGAATTGTAGTACACAAAAACTATTTTCCTTCTTTTGAAAAGTCCTGGCCGGAGAGTCGGTGTTTCTATAATGTATCAAATCATAAACCAGTTTCTCAATATTCGCATTACGGAAGGTGAAACCCGAGTATATCTGTTTTAAGGCTTTCATTTTTCTGATGTTAATCGAAAATACTTTACTTCTGCAAAATTTTACCACATTTTCTTTACACAGATCCATTTCTCGCAACAAACCTCCGAAGTCAACATGTCCATTTCCGGCCGATCCCCCACCTCTGTTACCTCTTCGATCTTCACCCTCGAAAGGTTTCAACTTGAAGTTTTGATAAATATTTTCATTGCCATCATCAGTGGTAATCCTTCTACCATTGAATAGATCATTTAAACTGTACGGGAATAACGTCTCGAATTGTATTATACACATGTTTTCTAATATCAAACGTCTTTCTAAATCTTCTTCAAAAGCAAGAATTCTCACAAAAATGTTGTTAAAATCATATTCCTGAAAATGCTAAAGTTCCACATCGGTTTTGTTCTTACAAATCCTTATGTTTGTTCTATGTCCGTTCATTCTAATATTCAATGGGCCAGATGTTTGACCGACATAAGAAAGGTTACTTTGTTGACAAGTTATCAAATATACAATGTTAGAGGCCTTGCAAAACTTGGGTGAACTTGAATTGCCCATGTTCGAAGGATAACACTACAAGTTTTGCACCTGGAATCATCACATTCAGAAAAATATAATTTAGGAAATCGACTTGGAAAAGATCTAGAAGATTTTTTCTACAAATTAACCAACTGAACAGACAACGGAACAGAACTCATAATTGGAGACCGTAGCCTAATCAGCGAAGAGGACCCCTCTGCCTCAGGTCCTCTCCCTGGAGACAGTAACCCATTTTTCGAGTTGACATCCTGTCTCCCAAATTCACTCGCGGGCCTTGTTTTACCACGCGTCGTCCGAGGTGGTCTGATAATTGTATTTGATCTTAATATAATAATAATAATAATAATAATAATAATAGCATAAAGTTACAGAGCAGTGGCAAAAACATGAAATAAAAGAACCAGTCAAAGCTAAAAACCAAAGTTGCACAAACATGCCGCAAACCAAAGGAATAGCAATATATCCAATAGTTTCGTATTTACACAATTGGATATGTACTGGTGTGCAAAAAATTAGGTACGAAGAGGAGAAATTAGCATAACAGCGGAACGAGCAGGCAGAACGGACCGAAAGACCACTCAAGAGATAGACTAGGGTCCAGCATGACGTGGGGGGGAGAGTCGGAAGGGTATAAAGCACACGGGCGGTGTACGCTCAGCAATTCGGTGAAAGCTATTACACGGTGCACATCGGTTTGAACGACGTCGAGTTGTTGCCACCGTGTGATATGTCCAACAGGCAATCCAGTAGACGACATCTGGATGACTTTACCCGAGGGCGCGTCATTGGGAAGTTAGAAGAAGGTCGAAGGGTGACTAGGGAGGCCGAGGAGTTCGAGATCGCTCACAGCATCGTTTCACGAGCTTGGAGAGCATTTCAAACGACAGGAACAACTGTCCGAGAGTTTAGCATGGGTCGTCCACTAGCAATCACGGCGGCGGACGACCGGTATATTGTCTTACAGGCGATAAGAGACAGACGGCAGACAGCGGGAGAAATCACAAGGTACGTGCAACAGGCAACTGGACGTCCATTATCGCGTTTTACCGTGACCAGGAGGCTGCACAAAGGTGGTCTATTTGCACGACGACCAGTATGGTGTGTAGCACTAACGCCTGCTCATCGGAGACGGTGGTTTCTGTGGTGCCAGGAACAAAAGAACTGGACACATCAGCAATGGGGTCGAGTTCTCTTGATGGATAAGAGCTGTTTTAGTCTGACGAGTGATTCTGGACGTATACACATCTGGAGAGAGCAAAGAACACGCAATCACACCTCCAACATCATTGAAAGGGACCGGTTAAGATGTGGCGGAGTTCTCGTTTGGGGCGGTATCATGCTTGGTTGCCGTACTGACCTCCACATCTTTTAAGGAGGTTCAGTAACTGGTATCCGCTATTATACCGAGGTTCTCCTGTCTCACGTGCGTCTGTTTAGAGATGCTGTGGGTCGTGAGTTCCTCTTCATGGACAACAACGCTACACCTCATCGTACAGTGGCTGTCGCAGAGCTGTTCGAGAGTGAAGATTTTCAACGCATGGATTGGCCCGCAAGGTCCCCGTACCTAAATTCAATCGAACACGTGTGGGACCTTCTCGGGAGACGCTTGGCAGCACGCCGCCAGCAACGATTCCGCAGCTGCGATTGGCGCTACAAGAGGAATGGGCCGCTATGCCTCAACAGCTCTTTGACAACCTCGTCCTCAGCAAAGACGGACGTTGTAAATCCTGCAAAGCAGTCAGGGGTGATCATATCCCCTACTAAAGACTGGATTTTTCTTGGCAACCGTCTGTCACATGGACGTTTCTGCCTTCTGTTCAGTTGTGCTCAAAGCTACCTTTTCAATAAAGTGCCTTTGTATCCTTTGGATTCCTTGTTTGGACGGTTTTGCTTACTTGTCCTATAGTCTTACATCTTGGGGATCTTATGGTATGATTTGAGTCGATGTGGAGCACTTCTGCACGACGTTACATTCGAAAAACCGTCTCGTCCTTAATTTTTGTACGCCAGTGTATATACTGTATATATAAAAACACTAATAAGAAAGCTAAAGCACTTCAATACAAATCATAAAAAAGCCCCAAATCCCCTGATGCGCAAAGCAGCAATCCGGGCGGAAAGGCTATATAGGCAAATAATAATTAAAACAGACCAAAGAAACTCACGAACACCCAAACGAAACACACAATACATACCACCAAAGGAATAAACAATTGCCACATACTTGAAATAAGCCCTGAACCCAAAAACACACAAAAACACAAAAGTACTGAACCCATTACACTACTAACGTACCGAATGGAACCCAAAATACAAACAAGAAAAATATACAGAACAGCACCACAGCCGCCTCACTTTAAAAGGTAAAACAAAATAAACAAAGAACCAAGACGACACTAAAATCAAATTAAAACTGTCGTCATCAGGGAAGCACCCGATTTTTGTAAGTGGCTTTTCTGAAACCAAGAAAGGGACGGACAAAATCCAAATGTCCCCTTGGTCGTGATCCCAAAGCCATAAGACCGAAAAAAAAACAGAAATAAAGACAACAAACCAAAATAATAATAATAATAATAAGTACATTGTTTATGTCCTACCTGGACAAAGAAAGCCGGAAACGAAAATAACTGAAGAAAGCAAGAACGAACACAAAAAGTAACGTGAGACCACAAAGATCGTTACCACACCTAACACCAAATACCACTGATAAAGAATCAAGAATGCCAAAGCTGCACAAGGGCAAAGCTTAAGCTGATAAGGAAGCAATGGTATACGGTTTAAACAAAAACTGTTTGCCAAATGGAGGAATGTAGTTTACTTTTTATAGGCTAGGTGTAAGCTAGTGTGAAGAAAGCAAAGGGTTGTGTGGCCACAAGTGGTCTACCGAGTGATACTTAGAGTTTCTAACTATTTAATATTGTCAGACCAATTGTTAATAAGAGTACTGTAATTAAATGTGTCAGCAGAATGAAGTTTGTGATTTTTGAGCAATTGTAAAAAATATTTTTTTGATAAAAGGTAAAGGAAATTGATTAGAAATTAATTGTTCAAAAAACAATTTACAGTTATAAATCAAATTATCAGAGGTACTACAAATACGTAAAAAGCGGAAAAATTGAGAAAAAATTAGGTTTCTGTGAACTAAAAGGGAGACATTTGAAAACCAGTTAGTAAAGTAATGTACCTGAAAGTTGAGGGGACGTCTTTTATCATACAGCTTGACCCCAAGTGACCCAGTTTGAGAAAGTGTAATTTCCAAATCCAAGTAAACTATTAATTTTTGTTGGTGGTTGGTCTTTTAAAAGATCAAATCTTGTGGATATATAAAATGAGCGGAATAATCAAAATTAGGAAAATCTATTGCAATTAAATCATCAATATATCTAAAAATTCTACCAGAAAAGTGATTATTTTCGACAAATGTAGCTCAAATGAGTGTAAATAAAGATTAGGCAGGATACTACAAAAATTACTACCCATGGTAATTCCTATGGTTTACAAAAATAATCTGTAACCCGTCAAAATATGATTATTTTTGAGGCACAATTCAACCAGTGCATTCCAATACGTCCTGGTAATCCCAAGCACTTTTTCATATTTCAAGTACAGCACACTACGAACCTCCACCAGGCCACAAAGTGGTATTGAGACAAAAAGATTCTTAAAATCAAAGTATCGATATGTTGAATAGAAGAGACAGACGTAATATAATTCAATACTGATTTGTTGTTGTTAATTATCCAAGAATCCTGTATTTCCTTATAAATAATGCTAAGATATTTTTCTAAAATCTTCCCTGAAAGACCAGTATAACAATGACGGTTACTCTGAATGAATCTAAAAGACACAGGAAGCTTATTAAATTTTGGAATGGCATACAAAAAATCCTTTACACATACGATTAAACGTACACCGCTCTGACATAAAAACAATTAAGCATAAGAATGACATTGAACTGCTTCATTTTCAGCGTTATAGCTTTGAGGAAATAGAAATTCGTATTTTGTTTATTGAGTCATATTTGAAAAAGAGGTTATTATTGGAAAATCTGTGTATTTTGCAATTCAAGACATTATTCCAATATGGACTCAATAATTTATTTAATGGCCTTAAGACTACAGCCAAGGATTTTTCTGGCTTGGTGTATAGATATTTCAAGTATAACCCTTTTACTACTTCCGGAATAATGCCACTCGACACAATAGAGGTAACAGATCTCCTGGTAGTGCTTTCGTGAATTTTTTCGGGATTTGTTGTTGGAACTGGATGGCCTTACTAACAATATTGTGTGGATTTGTAAATCAAGAATTTTTTTTGCTTAATTTGGCTAAAATTCGTTACCTGAAAAAAATATTTGACAATTTTCATTTCAATAATTTACATATTAAAACATTGCTCAATGACTTGCTTAATTTTAGATTATCTCAAAGCTTAATAATTTTGGTTCTGATCATAGGGAAAAGTATTACTGCGTACTTCAATTTCCAGATCGAATTTTTAATAAAATTGGTGTTAAAAGGATTTTTACTGACAATAATATACACTTTCCATTAAAGGACACCGTTAACACAGTCCCGTGTTATCGTTATGCTGCAACTGTTGGTCGTTTAATTTATAACTATCGCCACGTTGCTGAGAATTTGCAGGACTTATATGAAAACCGATCCGCATTTTGTTGGTGCAGTAATCCAGAATATGCTTGTTTTATTGATATTTTTCATAAACATATTCTCACAGGCGATACTAATCTTATTTCCTCTCCTGTTCTCAGGTCTGTTTTAAATAAAGGTACAGGATTTCATATTTCTACTAGATTCAATGTTAGTAAAGTCCTTAGGGATCTAAAAACTGATCTTATTAAATATATTCTTAAATTATCGTATAAGTTTGGAATTTCTTATGAAAGAATTTATCATTTGGTTAGATTATGTTGTGAGTGATTTTAAAGTGCTTTGAATTTGTTCTCCACAACCTCTAGTCATAAAAATTATTTTAACATTCCACTTATCAAGAAGCATATTAGAGAATTACAGAAATATTTCGTCTTCACTCCTGTGGATAAGGCAAAAACAGTTTGGCTATTTTTTGTAAATGTCTTTATGTTGAGATATTATTTTCTGAATTACATCATGGTTCAACTTATAATCCTATTACAGTTGACATAAATATTATAAGGTAAAAAATTATTGCTTTGCATAAACGCTTAAATCTCAATAACATTAACATGCAGCTACCTTTTTTGTATGCCATTCCGAAATTTCATAAGCCTCCTGTGTCTTTTAGATTCATTCAGAGTAACCGTCACTGTTATACTGGTCTTTCAGGGAAGATTTTTGAAAAATATCTTAACATTATTTATAAGGAAATACAGGATTCTTGGATAATTAATAACAATAAATCAGTATTGAATTATATTAGGTCTGTCTCTTCTATTCAACATATCGATACATTTGATTTGAAGAATCTTTTTGTCTCAATACCACTTTGTGGCCTGGTGGAGGTTCGTAGTGTGCTGTACTTGAAATATGAAAAAGTGCTTGGGATTACCAGGACGTATTGGAATGCACTGGTTGAATTGTGCCTCAAAAATAATCATATCTTGACGGGTTACAGATTATTTTTGTAAACCATAGGAATTGCCATGGGTAGTAATTTTTCTAGTATCCTGGCTAATCTTTATTTACACTCATTTGAAGCTGCATTTGTCGAAAATAATCACTTTTCTGGTAGAATTTGTAGATATACTGATGATTTAATTGCAATAGATTTCCTAATTTTTATTATTCCGCTCATTTTATATATCCACAAGATTTGATCTTGGAAAAGACCAACAACCAACAAAATTTAATAGTTTACTTGGATTTGGGAATTACACTTTCTCAAACTGGGTCACTTGGGGTCAGCCTGCATGATAAAAAGCATTCCTTTAACTTTCAGGTACATTTTTTTGTTAACTGGTTTTCAAATGTTTCCATTTTAGTTCACAGAAACCTAATCATAGATTGGTGAGATGTAAGATGCACCTCAACACTAAACTCGAATGTGGCAAGCTCATAAGACAAACAAAATGTATTGACATAACCAACCTTAAAAAACAACATAATACCTCCACGTTGGAACTGAAGAACAGATTCTCTGCTTTAGAAGGTCTAACATCGGAAGAAGTGGATATTTCTGAAGTTAACAGAAAAGTAACCAAAGCTCTTATGGAAACAGCAACAGAATTAGCTGGGTCTAAGAACAAGTTGCATGTAAACAAATTATCAGGAAAAACCAAAATGTTGATGCAAAAAAGAAGAGAGATGAGGACAACTAAAGAAGATGTGACTTCCAAAGTGGAATATATAGAACTATGCAAGACAGTACGAAAACGTATCACTGAAGACGTAAGGAAATTCAACTGTGAACTAGTAAGGAAAGCAATTGAAAACAACCAAAGCCTAAAGATAGCAAAGGGACATCTCAGTAAGGGAAGAAAACAGATTATGGCACTGAGAAAAGAAGATGGTTCTGTAACAAGAAATAGAGGCGAAATTTTGACAAGAGTGAAAGATTTCTACTCCAAATTATATGAAAGGGATGATACATGTACTCCAGACATCATGAAAGGTACCAGTACCAGAGTTCATCCAGTCCTCCCAGCAGAAGTTGCACATGCAATCAAGAACATGAAGCGGGGAAAAGCTCCAGGAGAAGATGGAATTACTGTAGACATCATACAAGAAGCAAGTGGAGAAATCGAAACAGTACTCGCCCAAATTTTTACTCGATGCCTTAATGAAGGGAAGATTCCTGAGGATTGGAACAACGCTACAATGATCCTGCTACATAAAAAAGGTTACATTGAGGATCTCAGGAACTACAGACCTATCAGCCTCCTATCAGTGGTTTATAAATTCTTCCCTAAAGTTCTTTCACATCGCTTGAAGGTGACACTGGACATGGCTCAACCGAGAGAACAAGCTGGATTCAGGAGTGGCTACAGCACAATAGATCATATCCACGTACTGAGAGAACTAATTGAAAGAGCGAAGGAATATGAACTTTCATTGTGCATGGCTTTTATTCATTATGAAAAAGCCTTCGATTCGGTGAAACTATCAGCAGTTACAATGGCTCTGAAATCCTGCGGTATTGAAGATGCGTGCATTAATATTATTAATAACATCTATGAAAATGCAAGTCCAAAGATTCGGCTGTTTGGAAATACAACACACATAAAAATTGGAAAGAGAGTGAGACAAGGTGACACCATATCTCCGAAGCTCTTTAATGTCACATTGGAAAATGTCTTTCAATCACTGAACTGGGAAAACAAAGGGATAAAGATTAATGGAGATTATCTAACTCACCTTCGTTTTGCTGATGACGTAGTCATTTTTGCAGCTACCCCATCAGAGCTGCAGAGTATGATCCAGGAACTTGCTGACAAGAGTAAAGAAGTGGGATTAAAGATGAACTTTCAGAAGACAAAAGTGATGTTCAATGCTTTTACAAGAAATGAAAATTTATCGATTGATGGAGAAAAGCTGGAGATAACAGACACGTACGTTTATCTTGGACAGCAGATATCAAGTGAGAGTCACATTGATGAAAAATTTATCGGCGTACAAAACTTGCCTGGAGAGCTTTTGGAAGAAACAGCATAATTTTCAAGAGCAATATGCCATTATGTCTTAAAAGAAAAGTGTTTGATCAATGCATCCTTCTAGTGTTTACGTATGGTGCAGAGACGTGGACCTTAACTAAAAGAGACATACAAAGGCTGCAGGCAACTCAAAGCAGCATGGAGATGTGCATGCTTGGTGTAACCAGGAGAGATAAGAAGAGGAACTCGTGAATCCGAAAAATGACAAGAGTGGAAGACATCATGATCAGAGTTAAATCACTGAAATGGCAATGGGCTGGACATACTGCTAGAAGAAGACCACAAGGAAGATGGGTGAATGAAATTCGAAAGCATGCGAGAGTGACATGGAGGAGACTGGCACAAGACAGACCGTTGTGGAGGAAACTTGGGGAGACCTTCGTCCAGCAGTGGATTAATAATGGTTGACGATGATGATGATGACATATATACACTATATTGACAAAAGTCACCGGACACCCCTTCAAAAGCAAACGAACGGATCCGCTGCATGTTTAAGATGTGCGTTACAGGTGCAAATGGTATAAAAACAAGCCTGCAGCTGTCCGCGATCAAATCGCACTGTGAGGTTGAGTGAAAATGTCGCCGCGGGAGAGAACTTTCTTTAAGAAAGTAAAGATTGTTGGGTGTTATATTAGTGGGTTCTCCATAAGAGAAGCCGAGAAACGTTTAAACATGCCCAAGTCAACTGTTTTGGATGTACTGAATAAGTGGAAGACACATGGCGTGCCTAAAGCAGCAAAACGTACCGGCAGACCAAAGAAATTCAGTGATAGAGGACGTCGAAGCCTCAGGAGAGTCGTTACAGCTAATCGACGGCGTGCTGCACAAGACCTCATTGTACAAGTGAGTGAAAATGCTGGAACCTCGGTATGTACACGTACCATTCGCAAAGAACTTTATTCAATGGGTTACCGTGGTCGTGCGTCTGCTCATAAGCCTTTGATCTCCACTCGGAATGCTACTCGTCGTTTAGCATGGTGTAAAAAACATTTATCGTAGTACGTAGATCAATGGAAACGGACCCTATGGACTGATGAGTCCAGATACACGATCCATTGGTCTGATGGTCCATTGGTCGTATGTAGGTATGGCGGCAGTCGGGGGAACGCTATTAACCACAGTGTACTGTTGCTATGGTCAAGTTTGGAGCTGTCATTGTACTCGTGTGGGGTTGTTTTTCGTGCTATGGTCCCGGCCCATTGGTTATCGTGTACAAACCTGTTAACCAGCACGTCTACCTTGATATTCAGAACAATTATGCCCTCCCTACTTTGTGACAATAGTATATAGTCGAGCCTTGTTGGTACCAAGAGGATAATGCACCGAGCCATAAAGCAAGGACTGTTACGGCGTGGTTTGACGATAATTCCGTATCGTGTGTGGACTGGCCAGCATAGAGCCCTGATCTTAATCCCATAGAGCACCTATGGAATGAATTAGAGCGCCGCATAATATATCATCATCATCATCATCATAATTGTCAACCATTATTGATCGACTGCTGGACGAAGGTCTCCCCAAGTTTCTTCCACAACGGTCTGTCTTGTGCCGGTCTCCTCCACGTTACTCCCGCATACTTCCGAATTTCATCCGCCCATTTTCCATGTTGTCTTCTTCTGGGTCTTTTCCTGTCCCTCGGAATATATATATATATGCGACTGCTAGAGATCGGTTTATCATCGCGGGTATCTACGTCATATGTAAATTAACATCACGGCAACACAGCAAGTAGTGTGCGAGCATCAACAAAAGTACCCCGCGAGAAGAGGAAAACGAGTCGTTGCACTGCTATATGGTTTAAAACACGGGCGTATTTAGAGGGGGACCAAGGCCCCCCTTGGCTCCTCCCTACGCATGTGTTTCATTTGTTTGTTAAAATGCGACTTACATCAGAAAAAAAGCTTTAATTTTTTCTTCTATTTTTCATTAACTTTTATTTTGTCCTGATGGATTTCAGAAACTTCCATATCCTCCCCCCCCCCCCCCCGAAAAAATCTATATATTATGCTCCTGGTGTAAAAGTTTGCTGAATGTTATTGCTTTCATTGTGGGATAAACCCGCCCGAAATGTTTAGGCTGTGGTTAACCATTTACAACAGAAACAGGGCTGTTGACATGTTACAGCCAAGCGTAGGGCTGATAGATATGGCTGATTCTTTAAGAGTTTCGGATAGTGCTGTTAGTCGGCTACACACAAGGTTTCTACGGCATGGAAATGTTGCAGATACACTCAGGAGTGGTCGTTCGGGCTTAAGAACTGTAACGTACCAGGAGATGTGACGTACCTGCCAGAAGGACACACACGACATAAAGGCAGATAGGAATCAGAATAAAACGTCCGCGTAGCTCAATTGGTAGAGCAACTTATTCCGGAATGAGGGGATCCGGGTTCGAATCCTGGCGTGGACAGAAATGACAGAGAAAAACTACTTCGTTATAATGGCGCCCGAACTTTCCAGATGACCCGACCGTTCAAAATATCGCATTGGTGTGATGTTATTTCCACACCGCGAGATAGGAAAAATAAGAGAATCCCTTCTCCAGCACTTCGAAAAAAAAAAAAATAAAATAAAAAAAAAATAAGGGGGAGAGGATGTAACGTACCAGGAGATGTGACGTACCTGCCAGAAGGACGCACACGACATAAAGGCAGATAGGAATCAGAATAAAACGTCCACGTAGCTCAATTGGTAGAGCAACTTATTCCGGAATGAGGGGATCCGGGTTCGAATCCTGGCGTGGACAGAAATGACGGAGAAATTTACTTCGTTATAGAACCAGGAGGCAAGATCGTTACCTGACAGTAAGTGCTCACAGAAGGCTTAATATCACCAGTAGCCAACTCCAGAAATCACTTCGAGCTGCTTCTGGTGTCACAGTATGAACTCAAATGGTGCGAAACTGACTTCATGAATACGGTCTCTGAGAAAGGAGACCGCTGAGATGTATAGCATTGACATGAGCTCACCGTCGTCAAGGATATACCTTGGCCCGACAGTACATGCCATGGAATACAAAGTGACACCATGTACTTTCGACAGACGAATCCCGTATTGCCCTTTATTCTGATACTCGACGAGGACACGTGTAGAGGAGATCCGGCACAAGAACGCAACCACACTATATGCAGTCCGTCCATCCTTTCCAGCGGCAGTTAATTCTGGTCTGGGCAGGAGTGTGGTTTAATGGCCGTATTTCCTTGTATATTTGTGAAGGCAACAGAAATGCCTCGGTGCACCGAAACGAGATCATTGTGTCCATTGCGACACTGTTTTACGCTGCTATCGGACATGAATTCCGTTTTCTCGATGCAATGCAACCAGTCATTGTGCCTGGAGCATGCGTGCTGCAGGAGCTGGAAAATCATGGGATTCAATCATTACAGTTGCCTCCAAGGTCTCCTGATTTAAATCCCATTGAGAACATTTGGGACGTTTTACAGCGATGTCTGGATAACTACGTTCCATACCCCAGTACACTGACAGACCTCCCTAACGTGTTTCCAGTAATATGGGACGAGCAGCCGCAGACACTCATCAATAATTTCATTACAAGTCTGCCTCGTAGGTGTCCAGACGTTCTTCCACACAGCGGTAGTGTTACAGGGTGCTGAAATGTAGGGATATAGACAATCTCCAAACTTACCATTTTGTCTATATTGCAGTACTACTTTATTGAGTGCAGAACCCTGATGTTATTTTAATGCATGTTACATCAATTAGATATATACATTCTTCGTTTCATGCAATATTACGAAAACCATTCTTCATTTCATGCGATACATACATACATCCTTCATTTCATGCGAGACATACATACATCCTTCATTTCATGCGAAACCACGAAAACCATTAGAGATGAATATATTCTACTGATGAGCTATCGACATGGACATTAGACACACTGGACACGGAAAATGGTGCGTTTTTATCACTAACGTCGCATGCCCAGGTGTGCGCTGTTATGGAAAAAACACGCACAAATTTTATTATGTGTCCTCGAGCTGCAAAATTCACGCATTGATCTTGAATATAGGAATTGATTTTTTTTATTTAGTGGTTGTCTAATTCCTTATGGTAAAGATCTTTACATACACTCCATTGTAAGAAAAATTTGAATTTCATGTACAAATACAGTACTAGAGTGATGAACGAATTTTTGGTATTTTTTTTACGTTTTGTAAATACAAGATGAGGCTTACGATTCTTAACTACATTTATACAATCTGTAAAAGCTCTGGAAGAAAATGGGACACTTAGAACATCGTTAACACTATTCCCCATCCTAAACGGATATCAAAATTCAAATTTTATGTTTAAATCTGTTCTCATAAACACATCGATTCACACAGTTACGAAAGGACAGAAAAGCAGTAACTCGTAGCACAACGTTGAATTGTGTTTATGACTCCACGCTATTCCAAACGCAACAAGTATGACCAATGGTGCTTTTTAAAGGTGTACACCCTGAGAAAGTTTAGTCACTGCGTTGAAACCACAAGGAATTAAAAACATCTGGAGAGTTTTGTATTACAGTTGTTTTAACGACCTGGGGTGCCCACTGGTAAATCAACATTTCTACAGCTGCAAATATTACGTACAATTTTTTGTTTACTGAACGAAGCAAGGAACCTTCTCCTCTACACGAAATTATTGCACAAGGGAATTAATTTTAGCCACACACGCAAAGCCTTAGTACAAAACTTAGGCGAGTGTTATTAGAAACACGTAAAAGAAAAGCCAGAAAAAAAAACAGAAAACAATATAACAGCAACCCGCATCACAACGTTGAAATGCACTGCTCCGTGGGATTGCAAGCGGTGCTCATTTTGGCTAGCACACCATGAGAGTTCCGCTGTTGCGTTCGAAACCACAGAGAAATAAGAACGTGACCTGTAGCGCTATCTGGGAAGCGCTTGTATCACAGTTGCTTGATATCGTGGGACGTGCGTACGCGGAACCGCACACCCGAGGATCTTAACGCGAATGCAATATGCTTACTGAACTAATCTTCTCCTCTTAATGAAAAAATTATATGGGGAAATGAATTTTAACCACCACTCGAAGCCTCAGGACAAACTCTGACGAGTTTTATTAGAAATAAATCCGAAAAAATAATATCGATAATGTAGGTTAAATTGCGACTTCGTGTGGGTGTGCGCTGCACACCCAGCACACCCAGCACATCCCGAATATTCGCATGGAAAATCATAATGAAACTAAATTTAGCTGCAAATGCAAATTCAGAACTGTCTGTAAAACAAGAGTTTCAACAAATCAACAGTTCTTTCTTAAGGCTTCTTATCTAATCCTTAGCAAAAGCTACCTCTGAATAAAGAAAAAAGCTATTACAAATGCTAAAAAACTGAGACGCTTTAAATGTAGATCAGTATTAAATAGTAACACTGTACTAGTGATCCGATTTATTGGCGTAGGAAGTAGACACATTAGCGTTTTCAAGCTTTCGCATCTATTGTTGTCAGGTCAAGTTTCCGCGTTCAAATTGTTCATGCGTTCTATTTTTCAGTTGCAGTTTCTGTCTACCTTCCTTGAAAAAGTCATCTGGTTGATGTGCGAAAGCTTGGAAACGCTAATGTGTCTACTTCCTACACCAATAAATCGGATCACTAGTACAGTGTTACTATTTACTACTTAATTGGTGTACTGTTTCTCGTTATCAATTACATTAGTATTGCTGGTCTTATTATTGGAATGTCGTTCAATACTGCTCTATATTCACAGCAGAAACTTATAAACATTGGGTGTCGACAATAGCTGAAAAGGATCAATTACATAACGAAATATACGCATATTAGTATTTCTGAAAATTATTTTGAAAGATTAAAGAAGACCGCATTACGCAGGTTAAAAGTTTTAATAATTTTATAAAACCCGGACAACCACACGACCCATGTTTCACCCGGAGCTATCTCGGATGAATAGTCAGAAACCAAGCCTCAGTTCACTCGCCCGCCTTAGTAAGCTTCCAACTTTTCTGACAGCTTTTGCGTTTTAATTTGAATTAGCTTCTTATACTGCCTTTCGTAAGTTTCAGAAAACTCTGTTGTGTTTAATTTATTCACAAGAGAGAGACTTTCTCTCACTGTATGTGGTTTATCATATAGAAATCCTGTAATGAGGTATATTTGTGATTGTTGAAGGCGGACAGTAATACAAGGCATGTTCAATAAGTAATGCCCCTGCGCAAGTGTCTCGCGCAAGACCTGTCGCCTAGCAACCAATCATACAGCAAACGATTCTTTGTGTCATTAGCTTCGTTTTACTGCGTGATAGAAGTCCGCACATCTGTTTGTTCGTATTTAATTGTGTTTGAAATGGATGTTCCTTTTTCAACTGCGTCGATGAGTGTCAAACAACGATCAGGTATAGAACTTTTAAATCATGGAAATTTATCTCCCGAAGAAATTCACCTTAGATTAGTGGCAGTTTCTGGTTCTGGAACTTTGATATAAGCAGTATTCGTCGTTGGGTAAAAAATCAAAGGACAGCGGAAGAACGTTGGCCGTAATGCATCAGCCACGGAGTGGGAGGCCCGTAATCGCAACTTGTGATTTGAGCAGGGAAAAAGGCGATGAGCTCATCAGGGACAATAAAAAATAATTCAGAGAACTATAGCAGGTAAGCTGAGCATTAGTTTAGGTAGTGTCAAGTTAACGTTTTAGGAAACAATAAAGTGTGTGCTCGTTGGGTATCGCGTCACCTAACGACTGAAATGAGGACTTGAAACATGCGAAAGGGTTGCATGCTCACCATGAAAAATATGGAAGTGATTTTCTCCAAAGCATTTCGATTGGTGATGAGAGTTGAGTTCACCATTATTACCCAGAAATAAAAAATCAATCGTTGGAATATCGACATCCATCTTCTCCTCGAGCGAAAAAAATTAAATTTAAAACTCAAATTTCTGTAGGTAGGAGGTACATGCTCACTGTGTTCTGGGACTACAGAAACATTATTCATGAGGAGTATAGGGTCAAACAAAGGTACGATCAACATCGAGAGCCACGTGTACACCTTAAAAAAAGTTAAAGCAAAGAATAAACCGCGGGGGGGGCAATGATTCTTCAACACGACAACACCAAATCTCACGGTAGTGCTTTCACTCCAGAAGCCATACATAAAATCGAGTTTGAAGTTCTTGGACACCCTACCTACATTTGGCATCGTCCCACTTCTGGCTGTTTTCTGCCCTCAAGAGGCATCTGAAGAAAATTCAGTTCACCTCTGACGACGACGAAGATTTTCGAGCTGTTATGAGAAAATGGTTGCCAGAACAACCTAAAGATTTTTTACTGAGACGTGTTTAAAACATTTGTTACACGTTGGCGAGTCTATACCGAGCGTGAGAGGGGATTATGTAGAAAAATAAAATATGTGAATCAAAGTTGAAATTCTGAGCCTTGTTCTTGTTTTGTTTCAATTTGATACCTTACTACTGGACTTGTATGTAAATATAGAGGCATTACTTTCTGAATATCCTTTGTACATTTTGAAGTACTACAGAGGTGAAAACATGTGTCAAGACGACAAATCTGCAGCGAGACATTCTGTCCGCGTGGCTCAGTTGGGAGACCGACTTACTTCAGAGTGAGGGGAGACGGATACGATGCTCGTCGTATAAACAAACTTGTGTTTTCACAACATCTTTTTTTTCATTTCAGGTGTTTCCATTCGTCGTGATGCTTTTCATGTTTGTCTGTAGTCCTTCTTATCAGCAACCAACTGGTTCTCAACTTCAAAGAGGAGCTTTGCGTATAGCGCCTGTTGAATATCTACCAAAAGAGGTGAGTTTGGCTTCTATATAATATCTACCATCACAGAGTACTTGTGTTGATTGCATTCGCTATTCTGTTCAATCACTAAATATTCACAGATAATATTTTGTATTTTGAGCAGAGCACTCAAATGATAATTTACAAGTGCCTTGAACTCATTGAGAAGTAAATAATGAATATCTGTAAGTAATTATCGCATTAAATTTGTTCTCCTTATTTGACGTAGGGAAAAGTGAAATCACTTCTTGTAGGACTTCCATATTACAAATCACAAATCCCGTTAGAATGAACTGCAAATGTTTCGTTAAACTGTAAAAATGAAAATTCGATTCATATTCTATTAAAACACTGTGTTACTAGCTTGAAAAATGCCATGACCAAGCCATTTAACCAAATCTAACTGCTGGGGTGCATAATTAATACTGAACGGCTAATTGGGACGTTCCTTCGCAGAATATCTTTATGTCGAAGAAAAGAACTTCATTTAGGTGAGGGAAGGCGAACCTATTAGAGAGTGTGTTTCTAAGTTGGCGATAATTTTCTGAAAAATTCTTGAACGCGCGCAAGCAAATTTTGAGCACAGGATTAACACTTATTATTTATCATCTGTTCACTTGCAAACAACAAAAGAAAAATACAATCAGAGTGAAACCAATCATAACCGTTTACTTCCATTATTACTTAAATACTGTTGTGCACACTGGCTCAGCAAAAATTTCAAAACGTGTCATACCACCTCCCATGTTCTCACAACAGCCGTAGATGACGCCAAGCAGGCGTGAGAAGTCTCCTGTGAACACTTTTTACTACTATTGTTAGCACTCGCAAGGAGTTGTGGTAAAACATCTGGCCACCCTTTCTGCTGGTCCGTAGAGAGACGTGATCAGACGTGAAACCGCGTCGTTAAAACCTTCACACTTTGTTTGTCTACTGATGTCCCTTAAAGTTACTGCCAGGAAGAATCATTTCGCGCTCCTTCTTAGACTAACCCAGAGGACTTTCATCTTGTCGCTGAATGGCTGTAGGCACTCTTTGCCTCCAAAGACGCATTAATTTGAAACAACCGCCTTCCTCAGTCAAAGAGCGAGCTGTGGCCAATCACACGCCATTCACGACCGGGGTCGACGCAGACACTCCAGGTTCGAACAGGCAGACCGCTTGGCAACGACGGCGCGAATCACATGCAGGTTAAATGTCGGAGGCCTAATCAGCATCAGTAACAGAATGATACGGCGAACGTTGCATACCCTGGACTACGGGAGCCCACGCCCTACACGTGACACACTGCTGACTACTCGTCATCAGACATTACGCCACGTCTGGTACTGAGAACATCAAAACTGGACCTCTTCAGAGAGGAGCATCTTTCTGTGATCAGATAAATTCCGTTTTCAGCTGTACCAAGCTGACGGGTGAGTGCGGGTGTGACATCAACGGCATGAGGCCATGTCCCCGTTGTGCCACGTTAGCTCTGTTCAAGGTGGTGGTGGCTCTGTGATGGTTTGGGGAGCCATGTCATTGAACACATTATGTCCCTTAGTGTGCCTGGAGAGGTCCATAACCGCTGCGCGATTCCATCATGTGCTCCCTGATCACCTATACGCTTTTTCATGGTTCTCGCGCTTCTTGCGGGCGATGGTCTGATTCAGCAGAACAATGCGCCGTCCAAGCTGGCTGCAACCACCTAAGTATAGTTCAAAGAATCAAAAAATACTGACTGAGTTTGGAAATATCCACTGGCGCCCAAGGTTCCCGCTTTTAAACTCTGCGGAAGCTTTCAGGAATACCGTGGAAAGCAAAGTCAGATCCATGGATCCTGGACCGACACCTTGGGCAGAATTGTGGACAATGCTGCACCTGGCATTACCTCTGGAAACCCTCTGGCATCATGTGGAGTTGAGAACATCAGATCCATGGATCCTAGACCGGCGTCTTGGGCGGAATTGTGGACAACGCTGCAACAGGCATGGCTGGCATTACCTCTGGGAACCCACCGGCATCTTGTGGAGTTGAGAAGATCAGATCCATGGATCCTGGACCAACGTCTTTGGCGGAATTGTGGACAACGCTGCAACAGGCATGGCTGGCATTACCTCTGGGAACCCTCTGGCATCTTGTCGAGTTGAGAACATCAGATACATGGATCCTGGACCGACGTCTTGGGCGGAATTGTGGACAATGCTGCAACAGGCATGACTGGGATTACCTCTGGAAGCCCACTGGCATCTTGTGGAGCTCAGAAGATCAGATCCATGGTTCCTGGACCGACAACTTAGGCGGAATTGTGGACAGTGCTGCAACTAGCATTACCTCTGGAAACCCTCTGGCATCTTGTGGAGTTGAGAACATCATATCCATGGATCCTGGACCGGCGTCTTGGGCGGAATTGTGGACAACGCTGTAACAGGCATGGCTGGCATTACCTCTAGAAAACCTTTAGCATTTTGTGGAGTTGAGAACATCAGATCCATGGATCCTGGACCAACGTCTTGGGCGGAATTGAGGACAATGCTGCAACAGGCATGGCCGGCATTACCTCTGGAAACCCTCTGGCATCTTGTGGAGTTGAGAACATCAGATCCATGGATCCTGGACCGGCGTCTTGGGCGGAATTGTGGACAATGCTGCAACAGGCATGGCTGGCATTACCTCTGGAAGCCCACTGGCATCTTGTGGAGCTCAGAAGATCAGATCCATGGATCCTGGACCGACGACTTAGGCGGAATTGTGGACAGTGCTGCAACTAGCATTACCTCTGGAAACCCTCTGGCATCTTGTGGAGTTGAGAACATCATATCCATGGATCCTGGACCGACGTCTTGGGCGGAATTGTGTACAATGCTGCAACAAGCATGGCTGGCATTACCTCTGGAAACCCTCTGGCATCTTGTGGAGTTGAGAAGATCAGATCCATGGATCCAGGACCGACGTCTTAGGCAGAATTGTGGACAATGCTGCAACTAGCATTACCTCTGGAAACCCTCTGGCATCTTGTGGAGTTGAGAACATCATATCCATGGATCCTGGACCGGCGTCTTGGGCGGAATTGCGGACAATGCTGCAACAGACATGGCTGGCATTACCTCTGGAAACCCTCTGGCATTTGGTGGAGTTGAGAACATCAGATCCATGGATCCTCTACCGACGTGGGCGGAATTATGGGCAATGCTGCAACAGGCATGGCTGGCATTACCTCTAGAAACCCTCTGGCATGTCGTGGAGTTGAGAACATGAGATACATGGATCCTCGACCGACGTCTTGGGCGGAATTTTGGACAATGCTACAGCAGCCACGGCTGACATTACCTCGGGAAACCCTCAGGCATTTGGTGGATTTGAGAACATCAGATCCATGGATCCTGGACGATGTCTCGGGTGGAGCTGTGCACAATGCTGCAACAGGCATGGCTGGCATTGCTTCAGCAAACCGTCCGGCATCTGATGGAGTTGAGGACATCAGATCCAGGGATCCTGGACAGACGTCTCGAGCGGAGTTCTGGACAATGCTGCAACAGGCAAGCCTGGCATTACCTTTGGAAACCCTCTGCCATCTGGTGGAGCTGAGAACATCAGATCCATGGATCCTGGACGGACGTCTCGGGTGGTGTTGTGGATAATGCTGTAACAGGCACTGCTGGCATTACCTCTGGAAACCCTCTGGGACCTGGTGGAGTTGAGAACTTCAGAACCATAGATCCTGGATCGACGTCTCGGGCGACGTTGTGGACAATGCTACAACCGGCATGCCTGGCATTACCTCCGGAAAGCATCCGGCATCAGGTGGAGTCGATGCCTCGGCGTGTACTGGCTGTTATTTGCGCTAGAGGAGGACCAACACGCTATTAGGTAGATATCTCTAATGTTTTGTCCACTGAGTTTACTTCTTAGAGATGCTCACAGTTGACGTTTATCCCCCATCCAAAAAATAAGTAGTAATAATTAATGGAAACGTCAATTCTGATGCGTCATTTTCAGTAAAATTTTTCATTTCAAGCATTTACGCCACGGCAATGTGTTTTGACATGGATCCTGGACAGACGTCTCGGGCGGAGTTGTGGACAATTCTGCAACAGGCTTGGCTGGCATTACCACTAGAAACCCTCTGGCACCTGGGGTAGTTGAGGACATGATATCCATGGATCCTGGACAGACGTCTTCAGCGGAGTTGTGGACAATGTTGTAACAGGAATGCCTAGCATTACCTTTTTTTTTTTTGATTGGAGGTTTAACGACTACCATGAGCAACTCAATGGGCTATAAGCAGTCGCCCGTCCCTAATTTAGGGTCACTGGTTCCAGGGAAGGGAGAGAGCCAGTGCCGTAAGACAAACACAACATCCATGCCTCACCGGGATTCGAACCCGGACCCCGTTCGGACGATTGATCAGAGGCCATCGCTTAGACCACTGCGCCACCGGGGCGGCGCATTACCTTTGGGAACCCTCTGCCATCTTGTGGAGTTGTGAACATCAGATCCATGGATCCTGGACCTACGTCTCGGGCGGAATTGTAGACAATGATGTAACAGGCGCTGCTGGCATTACCTCTGGAAGCCCTCTGACATCTGGTGGAGTTGAGAACATCAGATCCATAGATCCTGGATCGACGTCTCGGGCGAAGTTGTGGACAATGCTGCAACAGGCGTGGCTGGCATTACCTCCGGAAACCCTCCGGTATCTGGTGGAGTCGATGCCGGGCGTGTACTGACTGTTATTCGCCCTAGAGGAGTACCAACACACTATTATTTAGATATCTCTAAAGTTTTGTCCATTGAGGGTAAAATGACCTTTGGAAACCCTCAGGCATCTGGTGGAGTAGATGCCTCGCCGTGTACAGACTGTTATTCGCCCTAGAGGAAGACCAACGCGGTATTAGGTAGATATCTCTAATGTTTAGTCTATTGAGTGTATAATGACCTTTGGAAACAATCCGACATCTGGTGGAGTTGATGCCTCGACGTGTACAGACTGTTATTCGCCCTAGAGGAGGACCAACGCGGTATTAGGTAGATATCTCTAATGTTTAGTCTATTGAGTGTATAATGACCTTTGGAAACAATCCGACATCTGGTGGAGTAGATGCCTCGACGTGTACAGACTGTTATTCGCCCTAGAGGAGGACCAACGCGGTATTAGGTAGATATCTCTAATGCTTAGTCCATTGAGTGTATAATGACCTTTGGAAACAATCCGACATCTGGTGGAGTAGATGCCTCGACGTGTACAGACTGTTATTCGCCCTAGAGGAGGACCAACGCGGTATTAGGTAGATATCTCTAATGTTTAGTCTATTGAGTGTATAAGGACCTTTGGAAACAATCCGACATCTGGTGGAGTAGATGCCTCGACGTGTACAGACTGTTATTCGCCCTAGAGGAGGACCAACGCGGTATTAGGTAGATATCTCTAATGTTTAGTCTATTGAGTGTATAATGACCTTTGGAAACAATCCGACATCTGGTGGAGTAGATGCCTCGACGTGTACAGACTGTTATTCGCCCTAGAGGAGGACCAACGCGGTATTAGGTAGATATCTCTAATGTTTAGTCCATTGAGTGTATAATGACCTTTGGAAACAATCCGACATCTATTAGAGTAGATGCCTCGACGTGTACAGACTGTTATTCGCCCTAGAGGAGGACCAACGCGCTATTAGGTTGATACCTCTAATGTTTAGTCTATTGAGTGTATAATGACCTTTGGAAACAATCCGACATCTGGTAGAGTAGATGCCTCGACGTGTACAGACTGTTATTCGCCCTAGAGGAGGACCAACGCGCTATTAGGTAGATATCTCTAATGTTTAGTCTATTGAGTGTATAATGACCTTTGGAAACAATCCGACATCTGGTGGAGTAGATGCCTCGACGTGTACAGACTGTTATTCGCCCTAGAGGAGGACCAACGCGGTATTAGGTAGATATCTCTAATGTTTAGTCTATTGAGTGTATAATGACCTTTGGAAACAATCCGACATCTGGTGGAGTAGATGCCTCGACGTGTACAGACTGTTATTCGCCCTAGCGGAGGACCAACGCGGTATTAGGTAGATATCTCTAATGTTTAGTCTATTGAGTGTATAATGACCTTTGGAAACAATCCGACATCTGGTGGAGTAGATGCCTCGACGTGTACAGACTGTTATTCGCCCTAGAGGAGGACCAACGCGCTATTAGGTTGATATCTCTAATGTTTAGTCTATTGAGTGTATAATGACCTTTGGAAACAATCCGACATCTGGTAGAGTAGATGCCTCGACGTGTACAGACTGTTATTCGCCCTAGAGGAGGACCAACGCGCTATTAGGTTGATATATCTAATGTTTAGTCTATTGAGTGTATAATGACCTTTGGAAACAATCCGACATCTGGTGGAGTAGATGCCTCGACGTGTACAGACTGTTATTCGCCCTAGAGGAGGACCAACGCGGTATTAGGTAGATACCTCTAATGTTTAGTCTATTGAGTGTATAATGACCTTGGAAACAATCCGACATCTGGTAGAGTAGATGCCTGGACGTGTACAGACTGTTATTCGCCCTAGAGGAGGACCAACGCGCTATTAGGTTGATATCTCTAATGTTTAGTCTATTGAGTGTATAATGACCTTTGGAAACAATCCGACATCTGGTGGAGTAGATGCCTCGACGTGTACAGACTGTTATTCGCCCTAGAGGAGGACCAACGCGGTATTAGGTAGATATCTCTAATGTTTAGTCTATTGAGTGTATAATGACCTTTGGAAACAATCCGACATCTGGTGGAGTAGATGCCTCGACGTGTACAGACTGTTATTCGCCCTAGAGGAGGACCAACGCGGTATTAGGTAGATATCTCTAATGTTTAGTCTATTGAGTGTATAATGACCTTTGGAAACAATCCGACATCTGGTGGAGTAGATGCCTCGACGTGTACAGACTGTTATTCGCCCTAGAGGAGGATCAACGCGGTATTAGGTAGATATCTCTAATGTTTAGTCTATTGAATGTATAATGACCTTTGGAAACAATCCGACATCTGGTGGAGTAGATGCCTCGACGTGTACAGACTGTTATTCGCCCTAGAGGAGGACCAATGCGGTATTAGGTAGATATCTCTAATGTTTAGTCTATTGAGTGTATAATGACCTTTGGAAACAATCCGACATCTGGTGGAGTAGATGCCTCGACGTGTACAGACTGTTATTCGCCCTAGAGGAGGACCAACGCGGTATTAGGTAGATATCTCTAATGCTTAGTCCATTGAGTGTATAATGACCTTTGGAAACAATCCGACATCTGGTGGAGTAGATGCCTCGACGTGTACAGACTGTTATTCTCCCTAGAGGAGGACCAACGCGGTATTAGGTAGATATCTCTAATGTTTAGTCTATTGAGTGTATAATGACCTTTGGAAGCAATCCGACATCTGATGGAGTAGATGCCTCGACGTGTACAGACTGTTATTCGCCCTAGAGGAGGACCAACGCGCTATTAGGTTGATATCTCTAAAGTTTAGTCCATTTCGTTTATTTCTTATAGATGCTCACAGTTGATATTTATCCCCCCGCATCCAAAAAAAAAAAGTAATAATAATTAGTAGAAACGTCAATTCTGATGCATCATTTTCAGTAAGATTTTTCATTTCAATCATTTTCGCCACGGCAATGTATTTTGACATAAGTCAGTCTCTTTTAAACGATACTCGGACATACCGACATAAATATCAGAATTCCTTCAAAGACATTACAATAAGTTATGCTGTATTTTGATCAAATTCAGCTTTGGTTGAAATGACACGCGGTTAAGTCGACGAAAATACGCAATTTGTGTAATGATGCTAAACCGAGTTTCGCTAAATTTTATTTCTTTATTTATTCATTTAATTAGGTATTTATTTATTTGCCATGTTACACGCAGTTAACTCCATAGCAACATAGCAGGGAACCAGGGAAAAGGCTAATATTTACGTGAATAGCCCCTGGCGCGTAAAATAAGAAAAATGTCAGGTCAAGTAATTACATATTTTTCAACTTATATACACACATTTGCAATACGATATAACTAAAATTAATCAAATTTAGCTATTGACATAATATTCCTTTAGTGCTTTTTTAAACGATACAAAACTTGCAATTGATTTTATATGAATGAGCAGCCCGTTCCAGAAGGAGGGCAATAAGCATTAATATTGAAATGAAGGGCATTAACACGAGCTCTTGGAATTAAAAAGTTCTACCAATCAGTTTGATAACTGTGCGGGATATCATAAATGTATTAAATTGAGATGTTTGTTGGCATAAACGCGTTCATGTATGAACAACAGCAGTCGATAACTGTGTAATCTCTCCAAGATCAATAATTTATAACGACTGAACAGGATTTCCACATTTTCTAGTGGATTCAACAAATGAACGATTTTTTTTTTTTTTTTTTGTAAAGAAGAAATTCTATGAATGCTACATTTAGTTACCCTACTCCAAGTAAGCAGAGAATAAGACAGGTAGGGATAAATAAAAGAATAACAGTGTTAATTTAATATTTAATGGCAATAGACTGGAGACTCGAGATAAAACTCCTATCCGATTCCTCAAGTCCAGCAAAATAGCTTCAAAAGAGACATTATATCTCGTGTAACCATAGAATTAATCTTACATAAAGCTGTCTCAGCACAATTTAGAACACTTCCATCTAATACACGCTAGCCTCGAAAGTTTAAGATATTTATTTACATCTAAAACCAGTATGCACAGATAAAAGCAACTTTAAATACAGGCAAGATATTTCAAGTCTTGAGACATTATCAAGCCAAAGTGCAACACAATGTGCAGTGAACAAGACCATATATGTACAAGCAAGCGATCGTCATGCATTTATAACTATAGCAACATCTAGGTGTACATGTACTGTAAACATAAATGGCTTCAAGATGGGCATCCCATTTTAATTCTCCTGAAACAAAACTTGATCTAATTCAGACTCGGTTATAACGACATACATACCATAGCCCCTTGGATGAGAGTATAACGTATTTCCACTGTACTTTTTGTTCATACTATATAGTTTTATTGTGTTATTTCTATCCAAAGATAGACGATGCTGTTATTCTTTCTCCTTAGGTTTCACTCTATGTAGCCATCTATTTATTCTTTCTGCTTCTAGGCTCTTCCTAGGCCCTTCCAGTTCAGTTACAACAATATAGACGAGCTTGGAGGCACCAGCTACCACGAAGCAGAGAGTGACGCATCAGGAACAGTCAAAGGGACCTATGGCTACACCAGTCAGGATGGACTGTTCAGGATAGTAGAATACATCGCTGACGCCAACGGATATCGGGCCACAGTACGCACCAACGAACCGGGTACAAAAGAGAAGAACCCTGCAGATGTCACTATGGTTGTTGAACCAGTTCCACTAGCAGTGATCAGCAGATACGCTCACTTCAGACAATTCAGTGCTGGTGGTGGTTCTGCTGGTGGTTCTGCTGGTCGTGCTGCTTATGGTAGTGGAATAGGGCCCCCGCCTACGCCTGCGCGTCGGTGAAGAAGGAAGTACGGAATTCTTCGTGGTCATATGTTAACTTCCAATGTACAATGATAGGTTACATGACAATAAAAAGGCTGTGTCTAAAGCTACTGTTATTTGCAATCATACGTATTGCAACATGCAGTATGTTTCGTGCAACCATATTATAAATCATATAAAGTGAATGTTGTTCTTATCGTCAATGAAAATAAATTCATGAACTCAATTGTATATCAGTTTTACGAACTGTTAAACTTTAATTTCTTTTATCTTTGGTTGTGTTTCAATCCCGTTATTTTCCAGAAATTACGCACTTTAACCTTTTACACGGCTGACTTGCATGAACCAAATGGTAATCAAAATCAACTCAGCTTGCGGATGCATTGGATCTTATTTCTCTGCTCACCCAAACAGAAATGGTCACATAGCAACCGCATTTAACGAAATCTGCTTGCGTTTGGCAAAACAATTCTTTTTTCTCTCTCATCTCAGCAATGCCGGCCATAAACCTATCACAGGTGATAAGAGCTCTCTCGAAGTTCTTTATTCTCTGCTTCCTCATTCATTTAAAATTTTAAATGCGGAGGTCTTAACAAAAGTTCTGCACACTGTCCATTTTTAAGAAAAATGTGAAATAACGGAGGAAACTTACCTTATCTCCGTTCAATGTACTTCCCTCTGCTCCTGATGACAGCTTGTCAGCGGTGAGGTACGTAGTGCAAGTGAAACTTCGTGCTATATACAATACATTGAAACAAACACCGTCTTTGCACGATAATTTAATGTTTAAAAGATGACAGATATTTACAAAGTTAAAAGATTAAAAACCCATAAGCACTTTCTGGTCGACAGTCACACCCGTCTTCAGATGGAAGAGAGTGATTGCTGCTAGTGTTCTGCAATATATGCATCTGAGCGTGATGACGTGTGAAGTGTAGAGTAGCATCACTAAGGGTATCGTACTGTTGCCATCACGTCATAACTGAATTAGAGATTAAACTAAACCCAAGTAACAGTATGTTAAACAGAGTGCATATTATACAGAATGTGTGTATTTGTCAAAATTCACATGTCAACAATCAATATTATTATTTAAGTTCATAGCTGCAATGTATCGTATCCATATTCTGGGTAAGTCACTTGGGGAGTTGTTGCAGCAGCGGTCCCCATAGGTTGCGATAAATAAGCTTTCAGTGATATGTAGTGAGTATATTGATGCGGGGGTGTGTAACAAAGGAATGTTGTTCCAATCTGGTTGAACAGTTCCACATGCTACATTTCTGGCGAGTGCTGTATTGCTGTGGTTAACTACACTTCACACGTCATCATCGATGCTACTCTGCACTTCACACGTCATCATCGATGCTACTCTACACTTCACACGTCATCATCGATGCTACTCTACACTTCACACGTCATCATCGATGCTACTCTACACTTCACACGTCATCATCGATGCTACTCTGCACTTCACACGTCATCATCGATGCTACTCTACACTTCACACGTCATCATCGATGCTACTCTACACTTCACACGTCATCATCGATGCTACTCTACACTTCACACGTCATCATCGATGCTACTCTACACTTCACACGTCATCATCGATGCTACTCTACACTTCACACGTCATCATCGATGCTACTCTACACTTCACACGTCATTATCAATGCTTCTCTACACTTCACGCGTCATCATCGATGCTAATCTACACTTCACACGCTATCATCGATGCTACTTTACACTTTACAGTCATCATCGATGATACTCTACACTTAACACGTCATCACGCTCAGATGTATATATTGGGGAACACTAGCAGCAACCACTCTCATCCATCTGAAGACGGGTGTGACTGTCGTCGACCCGAAAGTGCATATGGGTTTTTAATTTTTTAACTTTGTAAATATCTTTCATTTTTAAACATTAAATTATCGTGCAAATACGGTTTGTATCAACGTGGTGAGATAGATTCTGGATCAACCGTAGTACACCATCTTTGTTCAGCTGTCGTATTACTCGGGTCACGTCCAATGACAGTTTGTCCAGCGATTCGTAGCGGATGCCACGGAGCTAATTTTTTTACTTCAGGAAAAGATCAAAGTCAGGTGGGCTAAGATCAGGGCTGTATGGTGGGTGGGATTAAATTTCCTAGCCAAATTTCGACAGAAGTCCCCGCACCGACGCTCCACCATGACACGATGCATTGTCATGCAGCAAGATAGCTCCCACTACCAACACGTTGGAACGATTTTGACGAATTTTCGATCTCAACTTTGTCCTCAAAAAATCACGATAATATTGTGCGTTGACATTTTTCTCTACCTGCACTCGACCAGAGACCATAACACCCTGGGCATCGTACTCAAAAATCATCATTTTCTTTACTTTGGATTGTTGCCGACGACACTTTGAGGAGCGTGGGGAATTTTGATGCCTCCATTCAGCTGATTGTAACTTCAGTTCCGGCTCAAAGTCACGGGCCCAAGTCTCATCAATTGCGACAATTCTGTTCAGGACAGTGTTGCTCTCCCTTTAGAACCTGTGGAGGTGATCCTGTGCGATGCTCACTCTGGCTGCTTTACGTTCAGGGGTGAGTTGATAGGGCACCCAGAGTCGGCTGATTTATCCTTTTTAGCAGTGAGTCGGTCAAAATCCGGTGAACAGACATGGTGGACAAATTTTCCTGATGAGCAATCTCCTCGACTGTCAAACGGAGATTCTCTTTTAGAAGCGTTGCAACAAAAGTGACAGATATTTTGCCTGTTGCCGTTTGAGGTCGGCCTGAGCGGTGATCATCGCCGATGCTGCTTTGGCCTTCCCCAAAACGCAATACCCAGTGAGAAATTGTGCTTCGGTTAAGTGTTTCTTTTCCACAAACTTCTTGCAAGGCAGTGTGGTTCTGTGTCGAAGATTTTCCCCGTAAAGTTTCTGTTTTCACGTACGATCGCTGGTCTAACGCCGTTACTCGACCTGAGAAGTTGCACGCTTCCATTTCCAAGCCTTCCCATGTCCACACAGCAAATGATATTGCGTCGTTCTGACACCACTGCGTTGCTGAGAGTTTGATCATGACATGACGCAATCATTTTCCCGATTGCATTATCCGCTTCCGTTTTAGATTAACGTGTGTGGAACTTTTGTTCTTTTGTTATGAGCCTCGTACACAAAAGTTCCTGATCAGTCTGTGACAGATATCACGGTGTCACAAAATAATCTGCGGTTGTTCACTGGTCAAGATAACTACGAGATACAGATAATAATAAAAAATTTAGAAGGGGGGAGAGAACTGGCGAACTGACCACCTTCCATTTCTTTCACCTATATACACTGGCGTGCAAAAATTCAGGATGAGACGGTTTTTCCAATGTAACGTCGTACAGAAGTGCTCCACATCTACTCAAATCATACTATAAGATCCCCAAGATGTAAGAATATGTTACAAGTGAGCAAAACCGTCCAAACAAGGAATCCAAAGGATACAAAGGCACTTTATTCAAAAGGTAGCTTCGAGCACAACTGGACAGAAGACAGAAACGTCCATGTGACAGGCGGCTGCCAAGAAAAATCCAGTCTTTAGTAAGGATGTGATCACCCCTGACTGCGTTGCAGGATTTACAACGTCTGTAAAGTCTGAGGACGAGGTTTTCAAGGAGCTGTTGAGGCATCGCGGCCCATCCTCTTGTAGCGCCAATCGCAGCTGCGGAATCGTTGCTGGCGGCTGGTGACGTGCTGCCAAGCGTCTCCCGAGAAGGCTCCCACACGTGTTCGATTGGATTTAGGTCCGGGTACCTTGCGGGCCAATCCATGCGTTGAATATCTTCACTCTCCAACAGCTCTGCGGCAGCCACTGTACGATGAGGTGTAGCATTGTCGTCCATGAAGAGGAACGCAGGACACACAGCACCTCTAAACAGACGCACGTGAGGCAGGAGAACCTCGGTACAATAGCGGACGCCAGTGACTGAACCTCCTTGGAAGATGTGGAGGTCAGTACGGCTGCCAAGCATGATACCTCCACAAACGGGAACTCCGCCACCTTCAAACCGGTCCGTTTCGTTGATGTTGGAGGTGTGATTGCGCGTTCCCTGCTCTCTCCAGATGTGTATACGTCCAAAATCGCTCGTCAGACTAAATACGCTCTCATCTGTAAAGAGAACTCGACCCCATTGCTGATGTGTCCAGTTTTTGTGTTTCTGGCACCATAATAACCGCCGTCTCCGATGAGCAGGGGTTAATGGTACACACCGTACTGGTCGTCGTGCAAATAGACCACCTTTGTGCAGCCTCCTGGACACGGTAAAACGCGATAACGGACGTCCACTTGCCTATTGCATGTGCCTTGCGATTTCTCCCGCTGTTTACCGTCTGTATCTTCTCGCCAGTAAGACAATATACCGGTCGTCCGCCGCCGTGGTTGCTCGCGGACGACCACTGCTAAACTCTCGGACAGCTGTTCGCGTCGTTTGAAATGCTCTCCAAGCTCGCGAAACGATGCTGTGAACGATCCCGAACTCCTCGGCCACACTAGTTACACTTCGACTTTCTTCCAACTTCCTAAGGACACGACCACGGGTAAAGTCATCCAGATGTCATCTACTGGATTGCCTGTTGGCCATATCACACGGTGGCAGCAACTCGACGTCGTTCAAACCGATGTACACCGTGCAATAGCTTTCACCGAATTGCTGAGCGTACACCGCCCGTGTGCTTTATACCCTTCCGACACTCCCCTCCCCTATCTCATGCTGCATATATGCGCATGCCCTATCGCACCGGACCCTGGCCTATCTCCTGAGTGGTCTTTCGGTCCGTTCTGCCTGCTCGTTCCGCTGTTATGCTAATTTCTCCTCTTCGTCCTTAATTTTTGCACACCAGTGTAGAAAAAAGAAAAAAAAGAGCCCTAACCTAAATACTACAGCAGTTGCAATAACTAGGATCAAGAACACTCCGCCCCCTGTACCTAGAATTTCATCTCCAGTTTCAAGCGAAAACACAAAGAATTATGAAATAAAATTATATTTAACAGTTACATTGCAGTAAAAGGGGAAATATCGCTAGAAAAAAAAATATTATGAGGAAATTCTTCACTACCTACTTCCGTTTTCTAAATGTTTTTTCTCATTTTCGGTCTTAAGTACAATCATTTATGTAATTAAATTATGTTTGAACAATAATACACTGCACAGAAAATACCACGGGGGGGGGGGACGAATATGGGGAAAATCCTTGCTGCCTTTAGCTTCCGTTGTCGATTTATTCCCCTCTACATTTCACGATTACAGAATAAATTTTTGCTCCGTTCAACTCTCGTTTTCGGAAAAATTTTCTCCATTTTGAATCTTAACTACAAACATTTATGTAATAAAATTATACTTAACAACCATACGGACCAAAGGGAACATCACGAGAAAAAGAATTTAAGATTACGAGACTGTGTCCAACTTCCGTTTTCGGAAATTATTGCCTCCGTTTCTCAAACTGAAATACAATGGAATAACATTATATTTAACAACAATGACTCAAAAGGAAACATCACCAGGAATAAATAATATTTCGGAAGAAATCTTCACTCCGTCTAACTTTCATTTTCGGAAAGTTTTGAAAGATGGAATTCCGTACGAAGACGAAGAACTTGCATGCACCATCGAGATTCCGCAAGGGAAGATTTAATTGGGTTCTGAGGATATCGTTTTTGTCTAAGAACCAAATAAAATATGCGACGTACGTCGCCGGTCGTCGCAGTTTCGCTACGGGACTCTCCCAAGACTTGATGGGAAAGGGCTAGTCGCCCTGACGAGGACATTGTAGTCAGTGGCGGCTCTTACTAAGGAGATAATGGGCTCCATCCCCACCCGAAGCGTGAAAGTCAAAACCTTATTTGGTTGTTGTTGTTAATAGTGATATACATAATCAATGGAAGAAGAAAGATTCCTCATAATAATTACATCAGAAATCGGTAGAATATTCAAAGCAAACAGAATAGAAATTATGTTTGCTTTCATTATTACATATAGTACTGGTGATTTCCGAATTGCATCCGTTTCTGGATGAGAGACGGTTTAAACGCTATGAGGAAGCACGGTTGCTTCGATTAGCAAAAATCTCAGGATGTCAGATTCCTAAGCTAAGTTTGCTTAGTCTCAGTTGGTTGGAACTTCACTGTCCTGGGTGGTGTAACGGTTAGCATAATCGAACGGAAATCGGGAGATGAGGTTTCGATTTCCGCTCCAGGGTGATGAAATTTTCAAGTATTCTGAGAGATGTTACCTGGATGACCAGAAAGTGGTACAAGCAAATTCAGAATTTGTATTCTGTGTTATATAGAAAGTTTCCATAGATATAACCACTCTTGATTTCCTTTAGCTTTCTGTGTTACTCTCACTCCCGTTTGCGTTCGATTTAACGAAAAGTGGCCAGTGGGACATAAAACCTGCTGGGAAAAAAAATCAAATCATATGTAGAGGATTTTAGGAAGGGATATCTGACCCCAGGTCTTAAACAACCCTTAGGAATAGGAAGCTAGGAGATTTGGGCTAGATGCCCGAAAGGAAAGTGACAACAAAGAAGCCAGGTAGAAAGACGCCTTTTTTTATTACGGGGGGGGGGCAGTACCCGGGGTCCGACGGCTTAACGTGCCCATCCGACGCACGGTGGATATTTAGTGGATCGAACCCGAGGTCTTCTCCGCTGCAGTCACAAACGTTGACCACTAGGCCACCCGCGGCCCAACTTGCTGCCAAGAGTAAAGAAGTGGGATTTAAAATGAACTTTTAGAAGACAAAACTGACATATAATGCTTTTACAAGAAATGAAAATTTATCAATTGATGGAGAAAAAAGCTGGACATAACCGATACCTACATTTATCTTGTGCAGCAGATATCAAGCGAGAGTTCACTTTGATGAAGAAATTAATCGGCTTTCAAAATTTGGTTGGAGAGCTTTTGGAAGAAACAGTACCCAATTTTTAACAGCAATACGCCATTATGTCCCAAAGGAAAGGTGTTTAATCAATGAATCCTTCTAGTACTTATGTATGGAGCAGAGATGTGGACCTTAACTAAAAGAGACATACAAAGACTGCAGACAACTCAAAAAAGCATGGAGAGGTGCATACTTGGTGTAACCAGAAAAGATAAGAAGAGTAACTCTTGAACTCGGGGATAAGGAAAATGACAAGAGTGGAAGACATCATGGTCAGAGTAAAATCCGTGAAATGGCAAGGGCTGGACATGTTGCCAGATGAACGGACCACTGATGGACAACCGAAGTTCTAGACTGTATACGAAGGGAGAGGAAAAGACCCAGAAGAAGACCACGTGGGAGATAGGTGGATGAAATTCGAAAGCGTGCGGGAGTGACACGGAGGAGACTGACTCAAGTCAGGACAGACCATTGTGGAAGACACTTCCCATAGAGCACAAAACGTATCAGATATGTATCAATAATGTTACAATCGTTCATTTCCATTACACTTTCAGAGATATCTTACAATTACATTTCAGCAGCATCTATTTTGGAATATAACTCTTTGTACATTACGGTTACGTTAAAAATAGCATTCACCAATACTACTGTTTTATAGTTTCCATTGTACATAATTGCTGCCTTGATGTTACATTCCGGTGATATTTAAGATTTTTGGTTTGGCAACGGCGTGGATTCGCATGCGCATTTATGCCATTTCACCGAAGCACTCTCGTAGTCGTATTTCCACGTGCTACTGGGATATTATTTCGTGATACTCGTGTTAGCTAGTTAGTTGATTTAAAATTTCATATTTTTTTTTTTTTTTTGTAATTTAAAGTCATCTGAAAGTAAGTAATTCTTTTGATTATTATTATAATTTTTAAATTCTAAAACGCATTTTATAAAATATAAGTAGATGACTATGTTGTTGTATTAGTATATTATACCCGCATGTTTCTTTTTTTTTTTACTTGGAAGTGAGAAATTTCAAATTGGCAAGTTTTTAGAGAAATGACGAATTTGATTTTCTTTCTTTTTTTCGCTGAAATATAGTCTATTCCACATGTATAATAGAAATTCGACACCCTCATTTGGATCGATTTTTATTTCTTTTGTTATTAATATGCAAACGCCGCCGCTGTTCCCAATGGACAGCGGACTGCGTTGAACCGGTGAAAACGTAAACAACTTGTAATACGACTGTTGTTGCTTTTGAAACAGCTGTCGAGTGTAATATTTTTTATTGTGATTTCACAAAGTTTATTAAAACTATAATGTTCAACGTTGTAAATGCATAACAGTAATATGTGATGTCACAAATATCTTTCAAATACGTAACAGTAATGTTACGAAGTTACAAATATCTTTCAAATACGTAACAGTAATGTAACGAAGTTACAAATATCTTTCAAATACGTAACAGTAATGTAACGAAGTTACAAATATCTTTCAAATACGTAACAGTAATGTAACGAAGTTACAAATATCTTTCAAATACGTAACAGTAATGTAACGAAGTTACAAAAATCTTTCAAATACGTAACAGTAATGTAACGAAGTTACAAATATCTTTCAAATACGTAATAGTAATGTTACGAAGTTACAAATATCTTTCAAATGCGTAACAGTAATGTAACGAAGTTACAAATATCTTTCAAATACGTAATAGTAATGTTACGAAGTTACAAATATCTTTCAAATACGTAACAGTAATATGAAGTTGGTATGTTGAGGTTACAAAGACCTTTCACTGTAACGTATCGGTTATGTTTCAAAGTTATGTAGCGTTTGAGGACATTTTGAAGTAACAGTAAGGTTTCAAAACATTATACTGTTACATTGCCCAACGTATCTGCAAGGTTTCAATGTTTCGGTGCTACGTACTTGTAACATATGAGAAATATTCTGTGCTGTGTGGGTTGGGGAGACCTTCATCCAGCAGTAGATTGATAATTGTTGGCAATAATGATGATGGTGATATCTTTCTCACTCTGAATCCACTTGGATTGCTTTCCTGTCACTCCGGTATGCTTTCGATTTCATCCACCCATCTCCCACGTGGCCATCATTTAGGTCTTTCCCTGTCCCTTGATATCCAGTCTACTACACATTTCTGTTGTCCAACGGTATAGTCAGTTCTTCTAGCAATATGCCCAGCCGATTGCTACTTGAGGGTCTTTACTTTGTTGTCTCATGAACCCTTGTCCGTTTCCTGTTCCATTAGTTCCTCTTCTTTTCTTTCCTGGTTTCCATCTCTCCATGCTTCTTTCAGCAGTTTGCAACCACTGAATGCCTTTTTTTTAGTTAAGGTTCATGTCTTTGATTCATAAGTAAGAACTGGAAGTACACATTAATCAGACGCTTTTCTTTTAAGACATAATTTTTCTTCATTTCAGCAATTTTTATAATGCGGCTTTTTGTTTGAAGATTTGCGCACAGAAGTCAAATTTAATGTGTAATTGAATGATATAGTAAGCGCTATGTATATTTTGTTCAAGCCACATGTGTACTGATATTTTTCGATGTGACGGAAAGTGAACTTATTTACGGTGTTGGAAAATTGAAATCCACTTTTTGACTGAACAGTGTACCCAATGTTTTATTAAATTATCCCAGGGGGAAAGTTTGAGCTAACAGCAAAATTTTTAATATGAATATATGCACAAATTTGAATAATTTTTCTTGTGGTTAAATTCACTCTTTCTTTGGGGGAATAAATAAAGGATTAAAAACCGAAAATGAAAGCAGTAAAAATTAGTCAAAAATGCTATCTTTAATCCCCCCTGCCTGGCGGCAGCATTTTTTCTGGTTAAATTAATTGTTTGGACGCACAGACGTACAAAATGAGATGCTATAAAAATATAAAAACACTCTCTTTCATCAGCATCTTCTAGAATTCTGGGTACTGTCTGCTGTGTCTTTTGGATCGTGCAACAAGGCTTTGGTCAGGAATTTCAAATTGGGTGCCGCTGAAAAAGTTTAGATGTTGCAAAAAAAAAAAAAAAAAAAACACACACACACACAAAACTTGAAGTGAGAGGGTTGGTGGATTAGGGCAAATTTTACGACGGTTTAAAATTTCCATATTGAAGTATTTAAGCTCTAAACGTAGGTTTAAAAACGGGAAAAACTTCGAAATCTGGAGAATTGTTGGATTTTTTATAATTTAAAATATACATCGAATCTCGTAGTTTATCGCTTTTCCTTTTTTATTTTCCTTTTAACAATAGAAAAGGCTTGCTCCTCCCACATCTGATCACTTCACGCCTGCCCCCTATTAATAATTGGCGAAGTCGGCGCCCCTGGCCTATTGACAGCTGTGCTGTATGAAAATATAATGGAGTACTACTTAAAAATCAAAAATATATACCTGCGTGGGTTTTACACACCTTAACATTGAGGGATGTTGAAATTTTTGGGAGTAGGTGTTGTCGGGATTTTAGGGGTGCATGAATCCCTACCTAGCAATGAGAATAGCTTTAAAGTATTTTTCGTATAAGTTCTACAACTATGTTGCCAAATATCTTAGTGGAACTAACAGTCGCTTAATAATGCGTCACTAGATGGCGACACTTTAGACGAGAGGGATTTCAAAGAACTGCCGGGGTCACGTGAAAGGCTACTTCTGTTATGCAATATCCGTAACTAACGTGCGTGGGCTGAGCTCACGACGCTGGGCAGGGCTGGTTAGGCGAGTTTCCCCGTTTCCAAGTAGGCTACGGCGGAATTTCCTTTTTGGGCACCAGGTTTGTTTACTATCTTCGCCTCAGTCCGACGCGGTGAAAATACGTCAACCCAACGTTTTGGACGACGACAATGTTTCCTCAGCTGTCACGTATGGAGCACCATATCCTGTGGAATCTCCTTCCGTGCATTCATCTGTGAATCACTGGTAGATTATTCAGTCGCCCTGGGGATTGTTCCCGAAGTGTGCAGTGGATTTCCAGCCGTGAGGAACGCCGGCTTTTTTTCCTTTTAACTGAAACTTGATAACAGGTGAATCCCTAAACGACTACAGACACGACTGTGATATATTTGTTTTCTTACTCTGTGGATCGAACAGTGTTTCCTCGAATCCGTGATACTTTTGCTGTTAAGGAAAAAGAGGGATGCCCTCGCTGTATTTCACTTTAGTTGGAGGATCCCCTTGGGGGTTCCGTATACAGGGCGGTCGAGGAACTCCGCTGCCCGTCCGGATTTCCCGGGTAAGTTATTTTCTTTAAATAACATTTTGCGCTGCGCTTGAAATGTTATGTACTGCAGTTTATGTCAGCTCACATTAGCCAAAGTGTCTCAATATACAGAACTGTATTTTTAAATTTACTGTTATAATTATTATAACGGTATTTCCGCAAAAAGTCTGCATGGATGTTTTGCAAGCAAGTCGTTTATCAAGGATTTGCGAAATTCTGGAATTTGTAAAGGTCTACTTTACTTAAAATGGATCTTACGCACTTTTCGAGACACGTGTTTTTTCTATCATTTATTTTTAGTAACGCTCACCATTGATATTGCATCACAGTTAATGCGACAGAACTCACAGAAAACGAGGTACAGGGAATAGATTGGAATTTAACATTATAAAATCTGTATGTTAATAAGACGAACAGTATACGATAATACGAGTAATTATTTTGTGCTTAATTTCTTTGCGTACATGCACAAAGTCAAGCACGTACCCAGGATTTCTGTTCGCGGGGGAAGGGGGTCCGGGAGAATTGCCTGAGTTTTTTTTTGTTTTTTTTTATTGGGGGTTTAACGACTAGATTCGGCTATAAGAAGTCTCCCGTCCTTAATTCAGGGCCACTGGTTACAGGGAATTGAGAAAGCCAGCGCCGTAAGAAAAAAACAGAGCATCTATGCCTCACCGGGATTCGAATCCGGACTAGGGGCGCCGACTTCTCCAAATTATTGAAGGGAGGGGGGGCGTGAAGAGTTCAGACGTGGGAGGGGTACGTCTCTTCCATTGTCAGGAGGAAAATAAAAAAACGGGAGCAAAAAGATAAAGTATGAGATTCGACGTATATTTTAAAGCGCAACTGTAATTGGTCATCAGCAGATGAGCAAAAACAGAAATATTCTTTTGCTGAATATTAATATTTCTAAAAATAAAATTCAGTCTGTGATTTTATAATAATATCCAGAGAGATTTTATTTCAACAGCTTAGTAAAAAAGTATTAGAAATTGGCTGAGTTACTCAAACAAAAAACAAGATGCGCAAAAAATAAATAGATAAATAAAAGCGCTAGAGATTATACGTTTCTGTATTTTCATTTTTTTTTTAAATGGTTTCAGACAATTACCACACATTACGAGAACATGACGAACACAATACGGGGCGAGCAATCCAGTAGTTTATCAAATGAGCAGTGCGGAGAACGGGAAAAAGTTTTTATTTATTTTGTTATTTATAATTTTTTTTGGAAATAGATCTCTTTGGCCTCATAAGGTGGAGCTTGGTCCACGTTATGAGGCTAAAGCGATCATTTAATTAAACAGGATGAAAAATATTGGGTGGGCACTGCCCTCCCCAGTAAAATTATTGGAGGGGCAAGATTCACCTTGCCCCTCTATAGTTGGTGCCTATGATCCGGATCTATCTCGGATGAATAATCAGAATCCACCGCTTAGACCACTGCGCCACCGGGGCGGTGTGTGTGTGTGTGCGTGTGAATTATGTCTCTTCTGGATCTCTTTTTCTGTCGTAAAATATAGAACAAGTGAGTAGAAGTACACTGCAAATTGCTTACATGAATTACGAACTCCTGTCCAATGTCGCGCGGTTGAGAGTACGAGAATATATTTGAACATTGAAAAAAAAACATAGAACCACAGTGATTTTTTTTAAATAACTGTTAAAGCGCAATTTTTAGCATAACATATTTAAAAATCTGGCCGTTAAACTACTTTTCATATTTCATTATGCTTTGCTTTCTTCGTACTCGAGCCCAGCCCGATCAGTGTAGACCTCTACATCAAATCATAAATATTTACATCAATTTAATAATTCGCAAAATCTCATGTTTAAGTGCATTGGTTTTGCGATTATTCAAGAGTAATTAATATTTGTGCTACTGCAAAAAACTATCTGTAAGCAGGGCCGGATTAAGGGAGGATCTGTAGGGGCCATTCGGCCCAGCAGACATGCCTGGGCAAATAATAGGTAGATAGGTAGAAAGAGAGAAGTTTGTAAAATAGTTTTACGTTTGTGTGGCATACTATACTTGGTCATTTTTAGTTTTACGTTTGTGTGGCATTCCCATTTGGTCAGAAACAGAGGCTGGAAGACGAACAGATTTCAAGACAGTGATTCACGAAATGTATAGGTTTCATGTCGCTGTGTACAGAGGGATCGGCTAGACAGTTTCAGCTTTATCACTACCACACCTCCCAATTTGAACTTGGAACCGTTAATCGTCAGTCTTTTTTGGCTTGAATAAAAAAAAAGATGTACTAAAAAAAGTAAACAATGCTACATTATTACAAAATTCAAGACAGAATCTAGGAATCTTAAATTTTTAACTTAAGTTCCCGTGAGAACAATGAAAAATACAGTGACTCATTAGAGAAACCGTGCAGATAATTTATTAGTTTGAAGAATACATTTCGTATTGTTTATCACCAACCTATTGCTACGGTTTCATTGACTTCATAATGATTCCTCGTCATAATACTTTGAGGGCCCATTCAGATGTCTTAGACTAGGGGGCCTACTAAGGCATTAATCCGGCCTTGTCTGTAAGTAGTGACGTTAGAACCGCGGGGGACCCGTGTTCATTTGCATGCAGGGGGAAACTTCACATTTGCCCCCCCCCCCTCACTTTTCTTCCTTTTAAATTATGTTTGTCATCGGAAATGTCACAAATATTTAGATTTCTTTTATTTCCTGCCACTTATAATTCCCTCTGATTAAGCTAAATGTTATTTTCTCTTTAAATTTTTTAGCATCCGGAACTCTGAATTATTTCAGTATCATTCCTGAGACATGGTTAAACTCTTCTCGCTTGTCCAATATGAAAAATAAAACTTCTCACGAAGTACCAGCCTTATTAAAGATATTTATCCTCAAATACCTGTAAAGGTATAGCGTTTTTCTTATTAAGAAGAGGAACGCTTTTAATTTCATTTAGTATAATAAAAACAGTTTTTCTTTAAAGTACAAAAAAAAAAAAAAAAAAAGGAAATAGAAGGGGTAAGTGAAGAAAGGAATAAGCTATATGTTCATACATAAAGTAAGTTGTTTGATGTATAACATAAAGGCTACAGCTCTTGTGAAAATCTTACTAATATGGAGGTGTCCAAATCAATACAGTTTGGCATCGTAAGTAGAAATTGTATCTCGAAAAACCCTATAATATAGATATAAAACTGAAGTTTTATATTAATTTCGATATTATCGATATAATCGTTTTATCTGTAGCATGCTCATATGTCATCACATCATATTTTACAGCAGCGTAATAAGTTTTATGATCTATGATCTGACCGAAAAATACCTATCGTGATATCTTGCTCCCGTTGTCAAAAAATAGTTCCGACGACTCGTCTGTAAGATGCATGTTAAAGCATTTAGAGGAAGTCCAGCCCCCCCAGTGACCTCCCCTGGATGCGTGCCTGCGCAAAGCCATTGGTTAATGGATAATATAAAGGTGTAGTGCAATATGTTTGTAAACAGCTCTATGTGAAAGGTTGTATTTCTGTGTTTCGTATCATTATCACCAATTTGCAATTTGTTGCTGGATGAAGGTCTCCCCAAGTTCCTTCCGCAACGGTCTGTCTTGAGCTAGTCTCCTCTATGCCACTTCCACATGCTTTCGAATTTCATCCACCTATCTCCCACGTGGTGTTCTTTTGGGTCATTTCCTGTCCCTTGGAATCCAGTCTAAAATTTCGGTTGTCCATCGTTGGTCCGTTTTCCTGGCAATATGTCCAGCCCATTGCCATTTCAGGGATTTTACTCTGATCGTGATGTCTTCCACTCTTGTTATTTTCCTTATATACAAGTTCCTCATATTATCCTTCTTGCTAACACCGAACATAAATCTCTGCATGCTTCTTTCAGTTGTCTGCAGTCTCCGTATGTATATCTCCCGAAGTTACTTCCACAATTGTCTGTCTTGAACCAGTTATAACGAAGTAAATTTCTCCGTCATTTTTATCCACGCCAGGATTCGAACCCGGGTCCCCTCATTCCGGAATAAGTCACTCTACCAATTGAGCTACGCGGACGTTTTATTCCGATTCCTATCTGCCTTTATGTCGTGTGCGTCCTGCTGGCAGGTACGTCACATCTCCTGGTACGTTACACAGTCTCCTCCATGTCACTGCGGCGTGCTTTCGAATTTCATCCACCCATTTCCCACTTGGTTTTCTTCTATCCCTTGGTATTCAGTCTAATATTTCAGTTGTCCATCAGTGATCCGTTCTTCTATCAATATGTCATGTCACTCCGGCATGCTTTCGAATTTCATCCCGTCATGTTCCATGTGATCTTCTACCGAGCCTTTTCCTTCCATCGGAACGCAGTATAGTATTTCAGTTGTCTTACGATGGTCAGTTGCTTAACCAATATGTCCATTCCATTGCTACTTGAAAGCCTTTACTTTGAACATGATGTCGTTAACTCCCATCATTTTCCTGATCCATTTGTTCAAGTAGATCCCGGTATCAACGAAAACAGTTCGCAGGGAAGTGCATAGAAAAGATATTCATGCAAAATTGCAATTGCAAAACCTCTGGTGACCCGGGTGAATGCACAACGCCGACGGCAGTGGTACCCGGTGCATACAACGTGGACTGCCGATGCATGGAAGCTTGTAATGTGTCGGATAAATCCACATTCACACTATCCTCCACCGCAGGACGTGTTTACGTGTGGAGAACACCGTCAGAAGTGTACAACCCAGACTGTCTGCTCCCAACAGTGCAGTATGGCGGTGGTTCTGTCATGCTCTGGGCTGTCATATCTTGGTTTTCGTCAGGTCTCCTGATCACCTTGAAAGGACGAATGACTGGCAGGGCGTATGAAACCATTTTGGCCGACCAAGTCCATCCAAGGGCTTAAGTATTGTTTCCTGCAGGAGATGTCATCTATCACGATGATAACGCCCCAATTCACAGAGCTCGGAATGTCTAATCATGGTTTGAGAAACATCAGGACGAACTTTCACACCTTTCTTGACCTCCCCAATCACCAGACTTAAACATCATCGAGCCACTGTGGTCTGTGTTGGAAAACAGAGTGAGATCCCGTTATCCTCCTCCTGCATCTCTCAAGCACCTGGAGCAGTTTCTGCATGAAAAATGGTGTTACATCCCACTAATCACTACGCAGGATTTGTATGCGTCCATTCTAAGGAGGATTCAGGCGGTTTTGAATGACAAAAGGGTCCACACCCTAATAAGTACGTAAAAGTAAAACATTCCTTTCGTAGATGTTCTGTCCAATGTCTAAACCCTGTATGTGTCACCTCGGTATTATGTCACACATCCTCCCCCTCCCGAGAAAGAATGATTTATAAATCTCTAAGACGTAACTTTGGGGCTCCAGTGTTTCGTGGAGTAGAAGAACAGAATCTTAAACATCAAACAGAAGTTATCGCTCTTTCCACGGAAAACTTCTCATCGGCCGCCACCGGGAATCGAACCCAGGTCTTCCAGTTATGAGCCGGACATGCTATCACTGCACCACAGAGACATCGAATTATTCAGACTCACATGTGATTAACTGCCAAACTACATGGCAGGTTGCTTCTTGGAGCCCTGCACAATGCTGGGGATTCACCAAAGATGGTAAGCAGCAACTGACCAAATAACTAGGAGGCGAATGAATAATTAATACACACTATTGACGTGTATTAGGAACATCAAACAGAAATCATCGCTCTTTCCACGTTCATAAGAGAGTCACGGAAAAATTCTCATCGGCCGCCACTGGGAATCGAATCGGTGCAGTGGTAGCATGTCCGGCGCGTAACTGGAAGACCCTGGATTCGATTCCCGGTGGCGGCAGATGAGAATTTTTCCGTGCTCACTTATAAACGTGAAAAGAGCGATAACTTCTGTTTGATGTTCCTAATCCACGTCAATAGTGTGTATTAAGAATCTTAAATGAATCCTCAATTTTCAGTATTCTGGTTTAAGATGGATGCCCTTGGAACCAGCAGAGAAAAAAACGAAGTTGTTACTGTATGAGTTCCGTACTGAAGCACTGGAGTGAGGTTCTTACTTGTGAAGATTTCACTTATTATAGAATCAGGATTTTTACAGACAGATAATCGTCTAAAGAGATGTTTGATGTTCATAGGCTTTACGATTTTTTAAATGCGAAAATATATATTATAATTTGTAACGCTTTTTTTTTCTTTCTTTCGTGCCCGACTCGACTTTAAATAAATCATTATAAAAGAATATCTTACACTCCTTTAAATCATAAATTTTCAAGAATATTTAACACTTTGAAATTTCGTTTATACGTTTTCACATTTATACGTTTTTAAAGCCATAAAAATATTATAACCGAGGTTTCGGTGTGTAAGGTCAGACAAATGCACTGTGAGTAGGAAGAGAGAGAGAGAGAGAGAGAGAGCAGTTTTCTGAGCAATTGCGTAGGATTTTTAATTTTTTGGAAAGGAATCAGTTTTGCTAAAGCGGTATATACCGTAAAAAAACTCGGAAACATGTTTGTTCTGTGTTTTGTTTTTTTATGCTTCCGTGAAACCAATTAAGGGAGGTCATTGGCCATTGGAAATGACCGAGAATCTTGAGGAAGTAAAAAGAGAAAGGCGTTTTAGTTTTCTTTCTTTTGCTTCGCTCCTTCTCTGCTCGTTTCATTGAAGACGATTTGTGAGCACTTCACACACAGCTCTCTCCTACGCGACTGGGTAACAAACCATGCGAAAATGCTGCCACTGGCATTGTTCCTCAGTCCGCTTTGAATTGTTGCGAAGAAGGGTACACTTGCAGTAGAGAGCGCAACATTTAACAGTCAACATTGCGCACACATCAGTGGAAATTCAGTACCGTGAAAAAATGATAGTGGGACTGATGGAATGTAAATACCGTGACATTTCCAACAGAGCAATTCAAGTTGGAGGCTGACGGAACTGTGCTCATTGTTACAAAACATTGGTTTGCCATAAATATTCGGGGCTGAACCGAATTTTCGAGTAAAGTAAGCATGACATTTGAACCAAAGTAAAGGATGATAATATCAAATAGAGCAATTATCAAAAATTTATTGGTTTTTAAAACCTATAACGTAAAGTTCCTTTCGTACTAAAATCTTGTTCTTACGTAATGTCTATATCATTAGGTATGAATACGGTGGAACACTTCCTTAATTAAACCTTTACGGCCAGACGAAACATTTAAACAGAAGTCAAATTTGCTTTATTCCAGGACTATATCAATAGATCAGATATGACATTTCAACATAATTCACATATCACATCTCCAACACACATCCAACATCTCACACGAGCAACTGTTGTATCGCAGTTTTTATCAATCGTTCTTATCTCATACAGTCATACGGCACGTACACTCTGACCTCAGATGTGTTGCCAACAGTATTCGTTTGAGAGAGAAGATGTCACGTTAAGTTGTGAAGTATAACTGAGAACAAACTCAAAATTTACATAGGGAAAGAAACTAAAAAGGAAAGTTAATTTAGAATATACGTCAAACAGATGTCATCGCTCTTTCCACGTTTATAAGTGAGTCACGGAAAAATTCTCATTAGCCACCACTGGGAATCGAACCCAGGGTCTTCCAGTTACACGCCGGACATGCTACCACTGCACCACAGCGGCGTTGAATTCTCCAGACTCACATACGACAAACTGCCAAACCCTATGGCAGGTTGCTTCATGGAGCCCGCACAATGCTGGGGATTCAAAAAAGATGGAAAGCAGCAACTGAACAAATAATTAGGAGGCGAATGAATAATTAATACACACAACTGACGTGAACTAGGAACATCAAACAGAAGTCATCGATCTTTCCACGTTTATAAGTGAGTTACGGAAAAATTTTCGTTGGCCACCACTGGGAATCGAACCCAGGGTCTTCCAGTTACACGCCGGACATGCTACCACTGCACCACAGCGGGCTCGAATTCTCCAGACTCACATACGGCAAACTGCCAAACCCCATGGCAGGTTGCTTCATGCAGCCCGCACAATGCTGGGGATTCACCAAAGATGGTAAGCAGCAACTGAACAAATAACTGGGAGGCGAATGGTGATGGCCAATGAGAATTTTTCCGTGACTCACTTATAAACGTAGAAAGAGCGATGATTTCTGTTTCATGTTCCTAGTTTACGTCAATTGTGTGTATTAATTATTCATTCGCTTCCTAGTTATTTGTTCAGTTGCTGCTTACCATCTTTGGTGAATCCCCAGCATTGTGCAGGGCTCCAAGAAGCAACCTGCCATGTGGTTTGGTAGTTTTTGTATGGAAGTCTGGAGAATTCGAGGCCGCTGTGGTGCAGTGGTAGCATGTCCGGCGCGTAACTGGAAGACCCTGGGTTCGATTCCCGGTGGTGGCCAATGATAATTTTTTCGTGACTCACTTATAAACGTGGAAAGAGCGATGACTTCTGTTTGATGTTCCTAGTCCACGTCAATTGTGTGTATTAATTAGAATATACGTCATAAACCTTATAAGAGTTTTACGATAGCTAATTAAAAAAATGTTTTCAGTCAATTTATTATTCGCGGAGATATGATTGCAAATGCAAATTTTGTCCTTAAGGGTGAAAAGGTAAGGAGACATTTTACGTCGTTGAGAGAAATGAGTTTGTCTCCAAAAGCACAGCAGCAATAGCGCACGTGACAGCAACAAGGTCAAGGCCATAGCTAGTAGTAGCAAATCCTAGCGAGGCTGCTGCAGATGGTGAGTCGAAAGTTTTGCAATATTTTCATAAACGCATGTCCTGCGGCTGATATGTCACGTGTTTAAATTAGTTCAAGTCGCACACTGCAGTCAATCGAAAGGGATATAAAGTGGTAGTTGTTGCTGTGAACAGCATTGCATGTCGTCATTCTGTCTGTGGTTGGGAAGCCTAAAAGATGAACAGCCACAACCGGCTAATTAGGGAACTTTTGCTTTACGAGTTTGAACTCGGCCACAACGCTGCTCAAGCTACACAAAACATTTGTCATGCGAAAGGGGAAGGTTTTGTGGACCACAGCACCGCAACCAGATGGTTCAAGAAATTTCGCTCACGTGACAGAAACCTCGACGATCAGCCAAGGTCAGGTAGGCCACGAACTGTGGATTCGGAGGCCGTGCACCAGGCCGTAGAGGCAAATCCCACAATCAGCACTCGGAGATTATCAGGCGAGCTGGGCGTATCACAGACCACCGTGGTTCTTTCACCCTCAGGACCTTAGCAAGGTCTACAGGAGCTGCCACATTGTCCCTCACGAACTGACGCCAGATGAAGCAAACCGCCGAGTAGAAATGCGCACAAAACTTTTAGAAAACCAGCTCGGTGTACGTTTCATTAAGAGCATTGTTAGGTGCGATGAAAAGTGGGTCTAATTCCGTAATCCTAACGTACAACGGCAGTAGTTAAGCTCGGGACAGCTTCTTGAATCTGTTGCCAAATGTGGGCGCTTCGAGTACAAGGTGATGCTCTGCGTCTAGTGGAATTTCGAGGGGATAATCCATTAGAAATTTGTTCCAGACAGTCGGACCATCAACGTCAACCTTTATTCTGAATAGGAGTGGATGTGTGCGGTTTTGGAGTAGAAGTACCCGGCACTAGTGAACAGAAAGCGTGCTCTCCTACAGCAGGAGAACGCTCGGCCTCATACCGCGCGAACGACCCTGGCAAAACTCCAGGAACTTCAGGGCATCGAACTGATGCCACACCCATCATATAGTCCGGATCTTGCCCCGTCGGATTATTACTTGTTCCAGTCCATGGCAAACTTCCTTTTCGGGCAGCACTTCAACAACCAGGAGCAGGTGGCAGCTGGGGTGAAGGAGCTCTTCGCATCGAAGGACAAGAACTGGTACCGCCGCGGAATCGAAGAACTGGCAGACAGATGGCTAAAGACGGTGCAACACGATGTCCTATACTTTGGATACGTCTCAGCTTTCGTCGTAAAGGTACGTATGAAGACATGAAGTGGTCCAAATATTGCAAAACTTTCGACTCACCGTCTGTAGTAATGCAGGAGAAGCTAGAAAATTTTTAGTTACTTCAGTAAATTAATTTTAGCCCAATATGGCAGTATTTATTGAAAAATAAATAAGCACTGCAATGCTGTTTTGAGGATATATGTACTGTATGTACAGGATTCAAAGGAAAGTCCTTATTCAGGGCAATAACTGCAGAAGAAAGGGTCCTACTGGTACACAAGTTAGGTCTATGTTTATAAAAAGGACGAAGGCCGATGGAATGAAAGTGATTACGGCGTCCCTAGTAGCAAAGGTAAGAAGTTAGGAAACCTAATTAACCAAAAACGAGAAATTGAAACATAAGTCCAATTTTGAAGTTGGAGTGCAGCGTCGAATTATTAGGAAACGAAATAGGGTAGGTACTAGGGTAGGCCGAAAAAAACATTTTTATTGATTTGCATGTCGCCTAGTGCGGAAAAGTTGCCATTTGAGTCAACAAGAATAACAAAAGAATGTTTTTTTAAATCGACTAATATCTTACGTCTCCGCACGGTACACTAATTTCGCGTTTTTCCGACCGCATTGGGCCGTAAGCAAAAACGGATGGAATTTTTATTGTAATTGAAATCGAGTGACCCCTAGTGCGGAAAAGTGTCCTTTAGTGCTCCCAATAACACTGAAAAATAAGTTTTGAAGTTGATCAATATGCTGTCTCCGCACTGCACGTGAAGTTCACGATTTTCTTCCCACATTTGGTCCTTAGGCCTAGGTTAGGTAAAAGCATCCTGGCATGTAGGGCATCGGAAAAATTTGTAGATAATTGCACTGCTCTGAGTGCATCATGCGTGTGCATGTGTAGTACACTCAGTTTGCTTTGCAATGTGTAGCGTGTAGCTCTTCACGTGCTTCCAATGCCACGTATGGAAACAACCCAGCACTCACCACGAGGAGGTGGCTACAATTCGAGTTCCGTCCACCCTCCCTCCAGCTCTGAATTTTATTTCTATGTGGTATATCTTGTTCGGTAATCCGCTTTACTCGAAAAATGTGACATTAATTGCCGCGTTGCGATTGTTGCTCTTATGAACGAATCTCTAGCTTCAAATCCACACACTGAGGCAACTGCTTCTGTCAGCAGTTTCACGCAAAGTTCCACAGCTTGCGTGTGGCAGGGAAACTTGGTTATTTCTTCGCCAGCTGCGGCAGAAGTTGCGATTAGTCGATCCAGATCTTATTGTGAGATTTGTTTTGTCAGGGGTGGTTCGGTAAGACGCGTTTTAGTCCAATCGATCATCTCATGATTTTCATTAGCATCCAAATTGAATTGCGGCACTTCGAGTTCTCTTATGGCATCATTCATTTGTTGTTGTCTAGTTTTTTTGTTTTTTTGTTCTTCTCCATCCAAGAGCTCTAACGTGGGTTAGTCCGTCCGCAATCATACTTAGCAATACTATCTCTGGGTGACTGACTGAAGAACTCGTTTCTCTTGATCACTCCATCAATGCTTACTTTGCACTTCAAATCCATGAAGCGCGATAAGTTGATCTGTTTCTAAAAATGTTTGGCCGCTTCTGTGCACGAAGGCTTCTTCTTTATGAAATGCCAGACCGGGGCATATACCTTCATTATGTAGTTAGCCACACAGATCAAAGTTTGCGATGGGTTTTGAGTGCCGACATAGAGGTCCATGACTATGTTAGCTGTCATCAGGCGAATGTGACAGTGGTCCGCGATTTCTTCTAGAAAGGCTGACATCACAGTTTCCCTGTGACGCGGCGCAACAGATTTCCAGTAAAATACTGCTGGAAGAATTGCAGGATACACGTGAACTGAGTATACTCCCTGCAATTCTTTCATGTGTTCTGTCCATTCTACATGAATAGCTGCAAAGTCAACTGTTGGGAGGTTTTCACAGCTGTCGAGAGCTGCCGCAATCTCTCCTCAAAGAGTTGTAGGATCAGTTTTCAAACACTTTTGGAAACTGATCAACGTATCGCGCTTCATGGATTTGAAGTGCAAAGTAAGCATTCATGCAGTGATCAAGAGAAACGAGTTCTTCAGTCACACAGAGAATATATTGCTAAGTATGATTGCGGACGAACGCACACACGTTAGAGCTCTTGGATGGAGAAGAATAAAAAAACTAGACAACAACAAATGAATGATGCCATAAGAGAATTCGAAGTCCCGCAATTAAATTTGGATGCTAATGAATATTATATATGTGACATTGGAAGCACGCGAAGAGCTACACGCTACACATTGCAAAGCAAACTGAGTGTACTGCACATGCACATGCACACGCATGGTGCACTCAGAACAGTGCAATTTGCTGCTGATTTTTCCGATGCCCTACATGCCAGGATACCTTTTCTAGCCTAGGCCTAAAGGCCAAATGTGGGAAGAAAATGATGAATTTTGCGTGTAGTGCGGATACATAGCATATTGATCAACTTCAAAACATTTTTTTCACTGTTATTAGGAACACTAAGGGACACTTCTCCGCACTAGAGGTTACTCGATTTTAATTACAAAAAAATTCCATCCGTTTTTGCTTACGGCCCAATGCGGTAGAAAAAACGCGAACTTAGTGTGCCGTGCGGAGACCTAAGATATTGGTCGATTTCAAAAAAAAATTCTTTTGTTATTTTTGTTGACTCAAATGGCAACTTTTCCGCAGTAAGCGCCATGCCAATAAAGGAAAAAGTTTTTTTCGGCCCCACCTAGTAGGTACGAATTACGTGCACGGATGGCTCGAGATGCTAATAATGTGCACATTGTCGCTGAATGGTTAAACAATGCAAAATACCGGCCCACGATGGAGAACGATTCAAATGCGTATATAAATATTGATAGTGACGTAGTAGCCGCTCAGTGAGATAAGATACCGATATTTTTCAGTGTTATAAATAAGCCTGCGCAGCTTCTGTCTCGTGTCATTATCTGTCTGTCTGTTATTATAGGCTTTACGGATTTTATATTAACAGAAATCGAGCCATCCGTATACGTAATTCGTGCGTACTCTATGACGTTTCCTAGTGATTCGACGCTGCGCTTCAACTTTGTAATTGGAATTTTGTTTCAATCTCGTGTTGTTGGCGAGTTAGGTTTCCTAACTTCTTACCGTTGCCGCTAAAGGCGCTCTAATCACTTTCATTCGATCGGCCATCGTCCCTTTTCTATACATGGACCTAACTTGTGAACCACTCGGAATAAGGACTTTCTTTTGAACCTTGTATATTGTTATTTTTAGACGGAAATGATTGAAAAACTGATTAAGTTGTCAAAACAAAATTTGATATTTTCAAACTTTGTTTAAAATAATGTTGATAGTAGATTTAGTTGAAATTGGACAAAAGCATGGGAGCCCATGTAGGGACACAAGAGGGGGCACTTGCTCTCCCCTGGAATGGAACCACGCAGGCACGTATCCAGGAATTTTGTTTGGGAGGTGTGGGGGCGGTGTCCGAGACCGATCAAAAACTAAGAATAATTTATATATAGCAGATGTAGGTGGCAAGTTGTATTGACCATATGCTATACTAACCTGCCACATCTTTTGGGGGAGGGAGGGGGAACCCTGAGATTACAGAGACAAATTTTCAAACTGATATAATAGAAATAAAATAATAATTTAGGGTTGCTACTAGGAATAAATGAAAAGACCAAATGCGAAATTTATAGAAATATATTAAACTGCCAATTTACATTGCACGGAAACTTGCCTTGAAGATCATACATAAACGAACAGTTCTATATTCATGCGTGTATGTTCTGCGAAGAAGAAAATTAGTAGCAGAAGTTTTATACTGAATTTTTCGCAGAGCATACACGCATATACCACAAAGACCTTTGACAAGGAGATTAGTTATATCTTTAATTTAGCCAGTTGTTTTGGTTACCCCACCCATATAGTCAAACGTTTTTTTTTTTGCTAGTGTCAGGGCGAGTCGTTCCACTACTCTTGCGAGACATGAAGCAAGGTATAGTTGAAAATCTGTGGGTTCACTTGAATACCTACCGTACATCAGTCATGTACTATCTCGCCTGTGCTTTAAACATAACCTACGTATTGGCGTTAGCACTAGATGTCTGTCAACGTATGTTAGAAAAGACCGTTACAAAGCTGACATGTTGCAAAAATGGGGTGTTTACAATATTCCTATGCTAGATCCATGCTCAGGTGAGACCATCAGCAATTACGTAGGATCTACAAAACGGCAAGTAGGTTTGCACTTGCAAGAGCATAAATATATTGTAGTATAAAAGCTAACCTACACAGCACCGGTCCCGGGCGATTCGTCCAACGACGATTGGTCCAATGCCGATTCGTCCACTGCCGATTCGTCCAAAGGGACGATTGGTCCAATGCCGATTGGTCCAATGTCCGATACGTCTAATGTCCGATTCGTCCAATGCCGATTCGTCCAATGGTACGATTGGTCCAACGCCGATTCGTCCAATGGTATCATCTTACCAACGGTAAACTTTTTTATTTTCCAGAAAGGAATAATAGTTTAAATTATTCTCCTCTTTATATCCTTTTGAAAGATAATTTCCGTATATTTAGTAATTGTAAACATTTTACATAAACCTGATAAAAGGTACTCAATTGAGCATTTCTCAGCTGTTTGCAAAGCACCTAGGCCGCGAGCATTTTTTGAAGATTTTAATTTACAACCTAGATATTTGGTATTTGTTAACATTTTATAAAACCTAATAAAAGACACTCATCATATCATTTCTCAGGTCTTTACAAGGCACCTAGGCCTCGGGCCTTTTTAAAATATTTTAAGTCTCAACCTAGATATTTGGTATTTGTAAATATTTTATAAAACCTTATAAAAGGCACTCAACGAATCATTTCTCAGCTATCTACCAGGCACCTAGGTCGCGGGCCTTTTTAGAAGATTTTAAGTTATAACCTAGATATTTGTAAAAAATTTATGAAACTTTATAAAAGGCATTCATCGTATCATTTCTACGGGGTCTTCGCAAGGCACCTAGGCCGCGGGCCATTTTAGAAGATTTTAAGTTACAACCTAGATATTTGGTGTTTGTAAACATTTTATAAAACTTTATAAAAGGCACTCATCGTATCATTTCTGAGGTATTTGCTTGGCACCTAGGCCGGGGGCCTATGAATTAATATTTCGTGCTTAAATGAAAGCGCAATATTAGTAACTTGATTTAATATGTAAACGTTATGAATATGGCATCGGTAGAATAAAAAGTCATAAAAAGGCCTAGGCCTAGAGCCTATGAATTAATATTTCGTGCGTAAGTAAAAGCTCAATATTATTAACTTGATTTGATATGTAATCGTTATGAATCTGACATCGGTAGAATTAAAACTGTTGAAAAAGCCTAGGCCTAGGGCCTATGAATTAATATTTCGTGTTTAAGTAAAAGCGCAATATTATTAACTTGATTTAATATGTAAACGTTATGAATATGACGTCGCTGGAATAAAAAACTGTTGAGAAGGCCACTGACCAAACCCCGACCAGTTGTTTCCATTGGGCAGTTGGCGGAAAACCCCACTGCATTCTACAAACAGAAAACGGAACACTAGTATTTTATATTATTTCATGCAAAAGAGAAACATTGAAGTTGATAGAACGGCGCGTACATCAGTAACTTCATACGGCAGCAAGGACAGTATAACAAGAAAACGCGATTCCAAAAAAAAAAAAAAAAAAAAGAAAGAAAGAAAGAAATCTGTAACCACAATATTACGCATGAAATGTAACATTATTTTACATTCTTTGGACTACCGGTACTTTCGTATAACATCGGAGATAGAATCAGAACAGATAACACTTTTATAGCACGAGTAGCATCGGACAGATAGGACGGAATTGGACCAATCGTCCGTTGGACGAATCGGCATTGGACCAATCGTCCCATTGGACGAATCGGCATTGGACGAATCGGCATTGGACCAATCGTCGTTGGACGAATCATACCAGACCCACACAGCACAGCCCTGGCAAGGAATGTTAACTATGGAGCTATATACCCAGACTGGCAAAACACCAAATTACTAGCAACCCCTGCCTCTACCCACTCACTACTATTCATGGAAAGCATATATACTACAGTCTTTGGTGACCAATGTTGTAACGATTACACCCCTTTTTAATTATCTGGTACTTGGGAGCACCTTATTCATACATTTCGTGACAAACTATTGTTTCAAGCAGCATAACGTGTTTAATTCTGGAATAATCTCGCCCTCACAACTCACCTTCATCATGATTTGCATATAATGTTCACAAACAGCCCTGTCTTGTCACGTGACTATGCAGTAACGTACCCATGGTGCACATGTGTATGTAAGATGTCGTGTTGGCGTGTTTTTGGTACATCTGAAGATGAGGTGAACGTCACCTCGAAAGTGCTCATGTGTGTGTTTTTAACCTGTACATAATTTTCATCTTTTAATAAATCGTGCTAAGACGGTATTGCATAGTATTCAGATTAAAAATTTCCACTTTTTTTGTTGTTGGGTAACCTTTGGGAGGGGTCCGGACCTCCTGGACACCCTGGATCCCTCCTTGGATGCGTGCCTGGGACCACGCCCTATCTATTCTTGGAAGATGCTATAGAGATTTTTGCTATCATGCTATTTCTGATTGCTATACTTTTTGTGTATAACTCTTGGATGCGCGTATGTAGGAAAAACGCGGGGAATTATCAGTAAAAAAGTGAAACTGTACAGTTGAAAGTAATAATGAAATTTCCC